>CM054942.1:9663326-10115108 GCA_029168755.2 Tillandsia fasciculata | reverse complement strand
CGGGCATTTCTGTGAACACCCGGATCGCCGCAGAGCTGCTGCAGTGCGTTGGGGTGGCCATTGGAGGCCTACATGGTGTATTAGAGGTGTTTGTGGCATAATTGGACATAAGTGTTGGACGTCGGACTTATATGGACCCTGTGAGTGATCAGAGGACCCCGTGGAGGGTTTAGAAGCGGTTTCGCGCGAATCGGATATTTAAATTGGGCTCCGCACGAAGTTTGGACTAAGAACGCATTTCCGGGTGCCTTCGGCAATTTTTAGAGTTGGAATTTGGCGAAACGGACGTCAAATTCGGATTCAGCGCGCGAAAACAGTCAAAATGGACTACCTACTTGATGTTTTTGGGCACGGGTTACTGTTCACCGCCGGAACAGTAACTCCGGCGATCACCGGCGGCGGCGGGCAGCGGCGGAGGGCGGCGGCGCGGCCTCGGGCAGGCGACAGCGCGGCGGCGGGCAGGCGCGGGCAGCGCGCAGCGCGCGGGCAGGGGCGCGGGCAGGCGCGCGGTCCACGCGCCGGCGTGCACCAGAGCGGGGTGCCACGTGGCGGCTTCCCATTGGAGGGTTCACAAGTCGCGGTCTACGGAGAAGCGTGGTGTACGGTGGATTGGGCGGGAAGACACGTGGCAGGATGTCATTGGTTCGGTTCATGAAGTCGGGTGCACCGGGTGCAGCGAGTGAGAGGGTTGACACGTGGCGCGCGGGGATTGGGCGCGCCACTGTGCGTGGCAGGCGCGGACGGTGCGCGGTGCACGGTGGACCGGGGTGCGCCACGTGGCGGCCTCGGATTGGTTCGGTGTTTGAGGTTGTTGTGCACCGGGTTCAGCGGAATTATGGCTTGGACACGTGGCGAGCGAGGATTGGGCGAGCTACTGTGCGCGTACGGGCGGCAGGCGGCGGGGCAGGCGCGCAGGCGGCAGGCGGCAGGCGGCGGTGCCGGCGGGCGTGGCGGCCACGGCGCTGACGTGGCGCACGCGTGCGCCACGTGGCGGCCGCCATTGGCCAGCGCCAACTGCCGCGTTGACCGGGGCTGGCCACGCGGCGTGTGGGGAGCGGCCGGATCCGCTGTTTGGTGTTCGGGGACACGTGTCGGTGCGGGGAGCGGGTCGGACGACCGTTCGGTCCGACCGGATCGCGTGCGCGGAGTGGGCCGGGCCGGGCCGGGTTACTGTGCGCGCCCGAAAGTGCGGGCCGGGCCGCACTGTTTGCGCCCGAATCTTTTCGGGCGCCCGAAAGTGAGGACACAGTGGTCATTTTGGGATTTGTTTGGAATGGCCTATAAATACCAACCCGAGCCTCCTCATTTGGCTTTTTTCTCCCAAACCGTGCATCCTCTGCCCGAGCCACCTTAAGGAGATTTGTTCACCTCTTGATGCTTGATCTTCCTGCCAAGTTCTAGGATTTTAGGAGGCACGAATCCCGAGGTTCCCCATTTTACGGTGCGGCGCGACGTTGCATTTCCTGTTTCCTTCTTCGGCGCAGCAGTGATGTTTTGGCTCCCCTGGGCTACCCCGAGGTCCTTTTTCAGTGATTCTTGCGCCGACTGACTCCTTACAGATAAGGCTTCAACTTTCATTTTGATTGCGCTTTTCGTTTCGAGGTTTTGGCACGGATCCCGAGGCAAACAGTGACCCCTTCTTGCTGTGTGGATTTCCTTGACAGCAGCGGAGTATTTCAGCCATATCTTCGCGCACGAGCGTCAGACGGAGACGAGCTTGTACAACTTTTTGATCTACTCGTCGCGAGGAACGCAATGGTGATTTTTCTGAGATTTTAGAAAATTGTTTCGAGGTGATAATCACTGTTTTCTCAGTGTACTGTGTACAGTTTTTCTTCACAGTTTGTTGATTGGATTACCGCCTTGCCGAATTTATAACTTGGCTTACCGAACTCTGATTTGGGCGTGCAAGGTACCGTTGCGAAGCTATCGACGCGAGGATCGCCGTGATATTTTTCTGGGAATTTTCTGGGCACTTTCTGCAGGTGATAATTTAACAGTTTCGGGACTGTTGTTGTATGGGTTAATAAAAGCAATATTTGGGAGCCTAAGTGTATTTAGTGGACTTTGTGTTGTGCCAGGAGTGTTTCGGGTGTACTGTACTTGTTGGAGCGCAGGATTGGAGTTTTTGGTATTTTCAGCTGTACGGACCCGGACAGTTAGCGCTTCAGGTGGGTGGTTGTTGCTTGCCTCTACATCTGACTTACTCACTAAGTTTATTAGAAAATCCCCTTTGAGCATATTGATTGATTAATATGCATGATTGACTGATATACATGTGAGCCTATCATCTGAGGTTAATTTAGTGGATATAGCATGTTGGGGATATTATTGGGATAATATTGCTGTTGGAACATGATCATTGGAATAATTTAATAGTGATAATTAACATGCTACATTAGCACCTAGATTTTATGAAAGTGGATTAAATGATTAATGTTGGGACATAATGACATATCAATGTGCGGGTTTCACTCTGGGATTTATTATGGATCAGGGATCATATACATGTGTAGTTGACTGATGATTTTAGCATGATGGTGATATTTATGTGGATTTATTATTGTTACACATGTGAAACTGTTATTTGATATATTCTCCCTTTCACATTGCATGAGGACTTTTGCATGCTTATTTGGACATCTAGATAGGCCACTATTTTATTGCTACACTATCATATTGGGATTTGACTTAGGAGAAACCATGATTGCTTTCTTTCTCCTTTTATTTAGACTTTTGAGTCATGTTGCTCGGGTTCGAGCAGAGGTTTGGGATAGTGTAGCTGGGACCTGAGGGTCAGTGATAGGGTGTACCTGATGTTGGATTGTGGGTTATTGCGGCAACCGCGGACAGTAGGCGGTTGACCAGATCTTGATTATTTCACCCAATTGTGGGTTGGGGGTTATTGCGGTGACCGCGGACTTTGGGCGGTTGACCGGATGTTTACTATTGCATCAGATTGGGTATCAGATTTCTCTAGTGGATGGTATTTCCCACTTTTGAGTATTATTGTATCGGATCGGGGTTTCATTAGTGGACGGAGTTTCCCACTTTGATCATTGTCATGATCCAGTCCTGCTATTGTGAGATATTGGTTACAGAGATGCTTGATACAGTGATACTTTACTCGTGTGGGTCGCTCCCCTCGAGTGCCACTCCGGAGTAGGCTTTAGACCGTGTTGGGTTCCGGTCAGTTGGTGAGTTGTGAGTGATGGCAGAGCAGGCAGTACCAGTTTACTGGTGGCACTAGATTGGGTCTATTTAGCCAGATGTTGTTTCCTGGTGCATTCATACCGTCATTTCCTTCGGTATTGCATTTAGAGGCATACTTGTTGTGGTTTCCCCTTTTATTCAGTAGTTCTGTTTACAGCTTTACTACCTGCCCTTTTCTTGCCTCTAGTAGACTTAGTGGGTACGCCGGAGCTTGAGGCTTTACCCACAGGGGGAGGCTACTGGTTTACTAGTGGTTCTCACCCCCACTGTTGTTTCCTCTTCTTTTCTCCCCCCTGTTTTGCAGAGTCCTCTTTGGAGTTGCTGATCTTCGGTCGTTGTTCGGGGCGAGGGAGTCACGAGCTAGATCGTTACCACCCGAGGAGTGTAGCTGTATCCCCTGGTTGGAGATTCCTCGTAGCTGTTGGCTGGTTTTTACTGTTTATCTGGAGGAGAGAGATCTTTTGTATTTGGAGAGACTGATGTACTATAGTTTTAGTTTATCTCCTTTTATAGTCGAGAGATGCTGTACTGAGGACATTGTATGATGATTATCTGTATTTGAGGGAATGGATATTGTACTTATTTCATGATGTATAGTAATTGGATTTTATTTTACAGCATTTTATTTCAGCTCTGATATTTGTGTAGCTATAGTACTATCTTTTGCAGGTTAGACGCTTCGCCTATGCGGGTTTTGGCATAGGTGGCGGATCTGTTGGCGAGCCCGGGTCGCAGTTTCGACCCCGGGGCGTGACAGATTAAGTTGGTATCAGAGCTTAGGGATAGGTCAATTGGGACTGTAGAAACCCTAGGCTTATGGTTGGACCCTAGGATGACTTCGTGAGAGTCGTGATTTTAGCGAGAGTCCTGATTGAGTTTTATACCTCTCCCAAGTGATGGGATGGGTGATTGGCATGTTTATTCTCCTAAGCAATTATGTTGGCTGCAGACAACATAATGCGGCGGAACGGTTGACATGCTCTAGACTCTCGCCGGATTGGGTCGAGTTTTGTTTTGTGCTGTGGTGCAGTTGGTCGTGGTGAGCGGTGTCTCCCCGACGCGTTGTGCGGATTGGTGTGCACTCGTCGCAGCGGTGGAGCTTGAGCGGATTGTTTTGGGGCCGGATATCCGGATTGAGGTTAGAGAGCTTCAGGCCCCGATGGCAGGATTGTCTGAGGTATATCAGCGGCAGAGTGAGCCGCTGGTCTGGGTGACACAGTTGTCGGAGCAGTGGGCAGCCCGACAGTGTTTTTCTCCTGAGACCACCTGGTTACAGTATCCTCAGCGGCAGTGATTTCTGAGGCGCCGATGGAGCGAGTGGCCCCCTCCGTGCCAATGTTTTGTGCTGAGGCACCGAGGCGGGGTGGATTGTTGACAGTGGATGAGTTGTGGGACATCATTGATCGATGGAGCCAGTTTTGGCAGATGAACCACCCTGATTTATGGATTTGAGTTGGAGCCTTTGGAGGCAAAATCGTGGTTGGTGGTGATGGAGTGATCAATTGAGGGTCCCCCTGTGCTGGGAGTTGAGGCAGTTGTTGAACTGTACGCTCCAGGTTTCGAGGGACGAAGCGCGTAGGATGTGTGCGACTGGGAGTGGATTGCGCCAGGATACCCTTTGAGTTTATCTGATCCCTCTGTTTTGGATTTTGGATTTTGGATGCCTCGATGGAGTAGGCATTGTGTATGGAGCGTACTGTTGCAGTTCCTTTGGATAGGGATCTGCCGCCAGAGGCGAGTTCTGGATAGAGGCGCCTGGCGCTAAGTGTTGGGGGACAGATCGGCTGGCAGAGGCACTTTCGTGTTCCTTTCCTGGATGGTGGACATCCTTGTGGACGGATTATGTAAAGCTTACCCAAAGGAAGGTTACCCTTTGTGATTGATAACATTGTGTTTGGGGTACAATGGATGTGCTTGAGGGGTGAGCTGAGTAAGGATGATTGAATGAGGAATTGCAGGAATTAATTGTGTTTTGTCATATGACGATTGCAATAGTGGATTTTCTGAGATGTCAGAGGTCAGGTGGACCCCGGTGGCAGCATCAGCATCGTTATCAGAGTGGCGCAGCGGTAGCGTGGATTTATTGTCTGCGGAAGACCGTATTCCTTGCCTCAGTGTGAGCAAAGGCGGAGAATTGTGCTCCTTTTGTGGATAGCCTTGATTTTCAGGCAGATTAAGTGACGACCACCTACATTGAGCGGTTGAGACTGTGCTGCCTGGGTGGAGGGCACCAAGGCAGTGGATCGGGTCGTCGCAGGTGTGATTTCATCACAGCAGTCGAAGTTAGAGCATGTTGCATTCCTGCATGGACTAGAGGTAGATTTGTTACCACATGCACTAGAGGTACAGGTTCCTGTTGGGGTGGTGCATGTGGGGGAGGCTTGTGGATCATGTCCAGTGCAGTTGAGACCTCGAGTGGTATCGGCGGACTTATTGGTAGTTGTACCTGGTCAGTGTTTGACCCAGTGCGTGGGATTGGTTGGCACAGTGCCACATGGTGTATGACTGCGGAGAGAGAAGGTTATGATCTTCTGCAAGCAGACATTAGAGACTTGTTCATTGAGACAGTCAGAGCACACAGGTTGCAGCGACAATGCGCGAGGTGCTTACGGCGGCACCGGGACGCGAGGATATCCCTGTTATCGTGAGATCCCGGGTGTGATTCCACCGGAGCTGATAATGATGCCGCCGATTAGGGAGATTGAGATTGCGGTTGACGTGGTTCAGGGAACCACGCCAACCCCGATAGCACCTCATTGGATATCACCTGTAGAGCTGACAGAGCTGATGGCGCAGTTGCAGGATCTGATGGATCGAGGGTCTGTTCGACCTAGTGCCACACCGTCGATACACGGTGGTGATGTCACGTCGTGGACACACGACAGTGAGGGTCCTTGTGTGGTGTGACCGCAGGCAAGTTTGGATATTATTTAGGACCTTTTGATGGAGTTATACCCCGGCAGTTGTTGCTGATGATGCATGTATCTTTTTGGAATCATACAGCTGAGTGTTTAGCCAAGATGGTATTCAGGACCCGGTAGGGGCATTATGAGTACAGTGAGGACAAATGGAATGACTAATGCCCTGTCGTCTTATGAATTGAGGAATTGTGTGTTCCAGCTGCACTTGGAAGAATTATTGGAGATATTCTTCTGGGATATTTTGATTTTACCCCATCTCTGTATGGTTTAGAGCTGGTGGAGTACTTGTAGATGGTGTAACAAGGTCTGTGAGGAAGAAGCTGTATGCCAAGTTGTTGTGGTACAAGTTTTAGCTTCGAGAGCATATCTTCTTGGATCACTTAGTCTAGCCATAAGAGGCGGTGGTGGAAATCCGGCCAAAATGGATGCTATGCGAGAATGGCTGAGACCGGCAGTTATTTGTTGAGGTGAGGAGCTTGTGAGCCGGATAGTGCCAGCAGAGCTTGACGAATTGGTGATGAGATTGATACCAGCCCTGATTTCAGCATCGCCAGTGTTGGGAGATGGATTTGTGATATACTGTGATGCCTCCCATAGTAGCTATGAAGTTACAGTTGGATTTGTGGCAAGCATCCAATATCACCCTGATAGGGCCACTGTGGTGGCGGATACCTGGAGCAGGAAAGCTGTCAGAGGTCGAGCTTGTTGATGCCACAGCTGGCGCTGTGTGGACTGTCGAGGCAGACGTGGCGTATGATGGTGTCACTGAGGGCTCTTTTCCTTTCGGAGTTGCCTTGCACGTCACTGGTTTGGGAGTTGAGGACACAACTCCCGAAATTTGATGAAGTGATCGTCTGGAGCAGTTACCCTTTCTCGAGCCTGGAGGATTGGATTTACCAGCTGCAAGGGTACTGGATCTTCTCGAAGATTGATTTGCGATCTGGTTCTTCCAACTGCTTATTGTTGTGTGCTGATGCCCGAGAGTTGGGGAGGTGTTGCTACACCCTGATGGTTTTGGATTAGAGATCAGAGTTACGTGATCAGTTGGAGGACTTATATCGGATGCCTCGGGAGTACAGAGGTACTTGGATCGAGCTTGTTGTGCCGATGGACTTGTGGTTGGATCATCTGAGGCCCTGGGAAGAGCGGAGGCTTGTACCGATGCAGATTACTTGGTAGCTCGAGCGGTTAGCCCAGCTGCACTTGGTTGAGTTGGTGCGGTTTTTCTGGAGTGCCCGCCTTTATGTTGTTCTAGATGGAGACCCGAGGACCGCATCGCGCCTTTGGAGGAGGTACTTGTCAGCCTTGGGAGCTTGAGTGGTGGATGATTGGATGTTTACCCCCCTTTATTTGGTTGAGATTCCGTGTTGAGGAACGACTTTAGTTTCGAGGACGAAACTTTCTTTTAGTGGGGGAGGATGTGATGACCCGGATCTCCGCAGAGCTGCTACAGTGCGTTGGGGTGGCCATTGGAGGCCTACATGGTGTGTTGGAGGTGTTTGGGGCATAATTGGACATAAGTGTTGGACTTCGGGCTTAAATGGATCATGTGAGTGATCGGAGGACCCCGTGGAGGGTTTAGAAGTGGTTTCGCGCGAATCGGATATTTAAATTGGGCTCCGCACGAAGTTTGGACTAAGAACGCATTTCCGGGTGCCTTCGGCAATTTTTAGAGTTGGAATTTGGCGAAACGGACGTCAAATTCGGATTCAGCGCGCGAAAACGGTCAAAATGGACTACCCACTTGATGTTTTTGGGCACGGGTTACTGTTCACCGCCGGAACAGTAACTCCGGCGATCGCCGGCGGCGGCCGGCAGCGGCGGAGGGCGGCGGCGCGGGCGGCGGCAGGCGGGCGGCGGG
This sequence comes from Tillandsia fasciculata, assembly GCA_029168755.2. Classification (NCBI taxonomy): domain Eukaryota; kingdom Viridiplantae; phylum Streptophyta; class Magnoliopsida; order Poales; family Bromeliaceae; genus Tillandsia; species Tillandsia fasciculata. Next base: position 10,107,113 of record CM054942.1, on the reverse strand, counting down.
CAGGCGCGGGCAGCGCGCAGCGCGCGGGCAGGGGCGCGGGCAGGCGCGCGGTCCACGCGCCGGCGTGCACCAGAGCGGGGTGCCACGTGGCGGCTTCCCATTGGAGGGTTCACAAGTCGCGGTCTACGGAGAAGCGTGGTGTACGGTGGACCGGGCGGGAAGACACGTGGCATCTTGTCATTGGTTCGGTTCATGAAGTCGGGTGCACCGGGTGCAGCGAGTGAGAGGGTTGACACGTGGCGCGCGGGGATTGGGCGCGCCACTGTGCGTGGCAGGCGCGGACGGTGCGCGGTGCACGGTGGACCGGGGTGCGCCACGTGGCGGCCTCGGATTGGTTCGGTGTTTGAGGGTGTTGTGCACCGGGTGCAGCAGCGTGTGGCTTGGACACGTGGCGCGCGAGGATTGGGCGTGCTACTGTGCGCGTACGGGCGGCAGGCGGCGGGGCAGGCGCAGGCAGGCGGCAGGCGGCGGCCGGCTGGCGTGGCGGCACGGCGTGGCGCACGCGCGCCACGTGGCGGCCCGCCATTGGCGGGCGCCAACTGCCCCGTTGACCAAGGGCGGCCACGTGGCGCGAGGGGAGCGGCCGGATCCGCTGTTTGGTGTTCGGGGACACGTGTCGGTGCGTGGAGCGGGTCGGACGGTGCGCGGTCCGACCGGATCGCGTGTGCGGGCGTGGGCCGGTGGGCCGGGTTACTGTGCGCGCCCGAAAGTGCGGGCCGGGCCGCACTGTTTGCGCCCGAAAAGATTCGGGCGCCCGAAAAGAGGACACAGGGGTCATTTTGGATTTGTTTGGAATGGCCTATAAATACCAACCCGAGCCCCTTCTTTTCGAGTTTTTCTCCCCTTTCCGAGCTTCTTCTGCCCGAGCCACCTTAAGGAGATTTGTTCACCTCTTGATGCTTGATCTTCCTGCCAAGTTCTAGGATTTTAGGAGGCTCGAATCCCGAGGTTCCCCATTTTACGGTGCGGCGCGACGTTGCATTTCCTGTTTCCTTCTTCGGCGCAGCAGTGATGTTTTGGCTCCCCTGGGCTACCCCGAGGTCCTTTTTCAGTGATTCTTGCGCCGACTGACTCCTTACAGATAAGGCTTCAACTTTCATTTTGATTGCGCTTTTCGGTTTCGAGGTTTTGGCACGGATCCCGAGGCAAACAGTGACCCCTTTTTGCTGTGTGGATTTCCTTGACAGCAGCGGAGTATTTCAGCCATATCTTCGCGCACGAGCGTCAGACGGAGACGAGCTTATACAACTTTTTGATCTACTCGTCGCGAGGAACGCAATGGTGATTTTTTTGAGATTTTAGAAAATTGTTTCGAGGTGATAATCACTGTTTTCTCAGTGTACTGTGTACAGTTTTTCTTCACAGTTTGTTGATTGGATTACCGCCTTGCCGAATTTATAACTTGGCTTACCGAACTCTGATTTGGGCGTGCAAGGTACCGTTGCGAAGCTATCGACGCGAGGATCGCCGTGATATTTTTCTGGGAATTTTCTGGGCACTTTCTGCAGGTGATAATTTAACAGTTTCGGGACTGTTGTTGTATGGGTTAATTAAAGCAATATTTGGGAGCCTAAGTGTATTTAGTGGACTTTGTGTTGTGCCAGGAGTGTTTCGGGTGTACTGTACTTGTTGGAGCGCAGGATTGGAGTTTTTGGTATTTTCAGCTGTACGGACCCGGACAGTTAGCGCTTCAGGTGGGTGGTTGTTGCATGCCTCTACATCTGACTTACTCACTAAGTTTATTAGAAAACTCCACTTTTGAGCATATTGATTGATTATCATGCATGATTGACTGATATAATGTGAGCCTATCATCTGAGATTAATTTTGTGGATATAGCATGTTGGGGATATTATTGGGATAATATTGCTGTTGGAACATGATCATTGGAATAATTTAATAGTGATAATTAACATGCTATATTAGCACCTAGATTTATGAAAGTGGATTAAATGATTAATTGTTGGGACATAATGACATATCAATGTGCGGGTTTCACTTTGGGATTTATTATGGATCAGGGATTATTTACATGTGTAGTTGACTGATGATTTTAGCATGATGGACATATTTATGTGGATTTATTATTTGTTACACATGTAAAACTGTTATTTGCTATTCTCCATTTCACATTGCATGAGGACTTTTGCATGCTTATTTGGACATCTAGATAGGCCACTATTTTATTGCTACACTATCATATTGGGATTTGACTTAGGAGAAACCATGATTGCTTTCTTTCTCCTTTTATTTAGACTTTTGAGTCATGTTGCTCGAGTTCGAGCAGAGGTTTGGGATAGTGTAGCTGGGACCTGAGGGTCAGTGACAGGGTGTACTTGATGTTGGATTGTGGGTTATTGCGGCAACCGCGGACAGTAGGCGGTTGACCGGATCTTGATTATTTACCCAATTGTGGGTTGGGGGTTATTGCGGTGACCGCGGACTTTGGGCGGTTGACCGGATGTTTACTATTGCATCAGATTGGGTATCAGATTTCTCTAGTGGATGGTATTTCCCACTTTTGAGTATTATTGCATCAGATCGGGGTTTCATTAGTGGACGGAGTTTCCCACTTTGATCATAGTCATGATCCAGTCCTGCTATATGAGGTTACAGAGTGCTTACTTACTTTACTCGTGTGGGTCGCTCCCCTCGAGTGCCACTCCGGAGTAGGCTTTAGACCGACTTTGGTCCGAGACTCTTTGCTTCGGTGTTATGCATTGGCTGGCATACCCGTTGCGGCAGCAGAGCAGGCAGTACCAGTTTTACTGGTGGCACTAGATTGGGTCTATTTGGCAGATTTTGTTTTCTGATGCATTCATACCGTCATTTCCTTCGGTATTGCATTTAGAGGCATACTTGTGGTGGTTTCCCCTTTTATTCAGTAGTTCTGTTTACAGCTTTACCACCTGCCCTTTTCTTGCCTCTAGTAGACTTAGTGGGTACGCCGGAGCTTGAGGCTTTACCCACAGGGGGAGGCTACTGGTTTACTAGTGGTTCTCACCCCCACTGTTGTTTCCTCTTCTTTTCTCCCCCCTGTTTTGCAGAGTCCTCTTTGGAGTTGCTGATCTTCGGTCGTTGTTCGAGGCGAGGGAGTCACGAGCTAGATCGTTACCACCCGAGGAGTGTAGCTGTATCCCCTGGTTGGAGATTCCTCGTAGCTGTTGGCTGGTTTTACTGTTATCCTGGAGGAGAGATCTTTTGTATTTGGAGAGACTGATGTACTATAGTTTTAGTTTATCTCCTTTTATAGTTGAGAGATGCTGTACTGAGGACATTGTATGATGATTATCTGTATTTGAGGAAATGGATATTGTACATATTTCATGTTGTTCAGTGATTGGATTTTATTTTACAGCATTTTATTTCAGCTCTGATATTTGTGTAGCTATAGTACTATCTTTTGCAGGTTAGACGCTTCGCCTATGCGGGTTTTAGCATAGGTGGCGGATCTGTTGGCGAGCCCGGGTCGCAGTTTCGACCCCGGGGCGTGACACAGGATCCGGATCAGAGCCAGTGATCCGGATCCCGAAGGTTGTTGCTTCATACAATACTTCAATCCGGATCCTAGAAGATTGTGATCCGGATCCCGAATGTTATGTTTTCCAAATTGTATGAACGATCCGGATCAGGCAATCCGATCCGGATCCCGAACCCTTGGATTTCTGGAATCGTCAATCTCTTTACGACGATCCGGATCACAGTAACCCCGATCCGGATCGCCGTCCGTAAAAATTTCCAGAAACGGTTGTTTTTGATCCTTATCTTCTTCCAATGGTTTCTAACCTATAAATAGACCCTATGATTCATTTTTAGGGTACGGGATTAATAGAAAAATATAGCCGAAAGAAAAAAATCCACATATAGAGAAGAAAGGAAATCAATAGATTTATTCTATGTTTCTTCATCTATATTGATTGATTTGATTCTAGGTTTTCCATACTCAGATTTTGAGTAGAATCAAATCAATGAATACTTAGATGGTATTTCCGATCTATTTCTAATCTAAGTATTCGGCGGATCATCACCACCCAAAAACAACGATTTACCCTAAATCGGCGCGTGGACTCGCGTGGCCTTGTGGATTCAAGGTGCAACCGCTCTCGTGGATTCGGAGCGAGGTACGTTCGTGGATTCGAAGCGTGCTACTGGGTGAAGACCGTGGATTCGGTCGGACGTCGTGGACTCGACGTTGGACGCTGTGGATTCAGCGTTGGGCGCAGATCGTGGATTCGAGAAGCGTCGTGGAGCGAGCGGAGAAGATCTACTAGGAGCGTATGGTAAAAGGTTGAGTCGTCTGTGAGTACGTTATATCACCTTGTACGTGTGTTAATTCTAGTGGATTTCGCCGTGTTATCGGTCCCGTGGTTTTTTACTCCGGTTTGGAGTTTTTCCACGTAAAAATCTTGCGTGTTCATTTTTATTTCCGCATTGGGTTTTATTGCGCAATGATTTTTTGAGTGTTTATTGTTTACACCTATTCACCCCCCTCTAGGTGTTTTTTCCCCTATTTAGATCCATATTAGTATAACCCAACAAGTGGTATCAGAGCGGGAATAGGGTTGTAAACAATGGTTGAAGGTGGAAACATCAATCGACCCCCTTTCTTTGATGGAACAAATTATGCGTACTGGAAAGTACGGATGAAAGCCTTTTTAATTTCCATCGACGAAAGGGTGTGGCAATCAATTGAATTAGGATGGTCTAATCCAACTGAAATTATTTCTGATGTTCGCACCTTAAAACCTAGGTCGAAATGGACCAAGGAAGAGATAGATTCATCTTCTTACAATGGCAAAGGAATTAATGCTCTATTTAATGCTTTGTCACAAACAGAGTTCTCTCGCGTCTCGGCATGTGAGACTGCGAAAGAAATCTGGGATGTTCTTCAAGTTACGCATGAGGGAACTAACCTTGTGAAGATTCAGAAACTGCAAATGCTTACGAGCAAGTTTGACTCTATCTCTATGGCAGAAAATGAATCTTTCACTGACTATTACACACGATTGCAAGACATCGTAAACTCATGTGCTAACTTGGGAGAGAAGATTCCAGAATTTAAAGTTGTAAGAAAAATTTAAGAACTCTTCCTGAACGATTTCGCCCGAAGGTCGCAGCCATTGAAACAATTAAACACCCGGACGAAATGCGTGTAGAAGAATTAGTTGGTGCTTTACAAACTTATGAAATGACATTTCCTACTAACTATTCTTCTGGAAAGGCATCCTCTTCTAAGTCTTCAGGTTATGCATTGAAATCAACAAAGAAGAAGACGCGGATTCATCCTCCTCGGACGATGACGAGAACCTATCTATGGAGGACTTTGAGAAGCAGCTCGCTCTCTTGACAAGGAAGTTTCGCCGCAACTTTCGAAGGGGTAATTCAAGCAAAACTCCATCCTTCGGAAAGTCGAAGAAAGGCAAGGGTTCTTCAAGCTACAAGTCAAGAAAGCAAGAGAACTTCTCAAAGGATAAGAAAAGTTCAGAGGGACAAGTACAGTGCTTCAAATGTCGAGGCTACGGCCACATTGCAACGGAGTGTCCCAACAAGAATCCGGCAAAGAAGAAAGCGATGCAAGTCGTTACTTGGGATGACAACTCCACGTCAAATGAGTCATCCTCAAGTGATGAAGAAGACAACGCGACAGCATTCCACGCGTCCACTACATCTTCACCCTTCATGTGCTTAATGGCAAGTACATCCGATTCCTTGTCCAACTCCTCCCTGTTGAAAAGATTGCAACGGACGATGAATCGAGAATTCTGAAGGTGAAGATTTTGCTCTTGCCTACCATAAGCTTTTGAGGGATTCAAAGAAACTGGCAAAGCAAAACAAGGAGTTGAGAGGGAGATTGCAGGATCTCGAAGAAGAAGTAAAAAGGGCAACTTCTCTCTCAAACGCTCTTGAAGTGGAAAGGGATAATTAGTCAAAGCAAATGTTTCCCTTCAAGAGTCCAATGAGCTTCTCGAGAAAGAACATACAAATATGGTGAACAAAGCGAATTACTTCTTGAAGCTCTACGGCGAGGCTCGACAGGAAAAATGGAAATGACAAAGACCATACGCCAACTAAAGGATGACTTAAAGAGATTTTCTTCTGGAAGGAGTAAGTTGGACAGACTTCTTGGTCTTGGTCAAACAAATAAGTTCGGCCTCGGATACACTCAAACTGGAGACATTCCAAGTTCGAGTGGGACAGTATTTGTGCCTCAGTCGGTATCTCCTCCTCCGACACCGGAATTCACGACAAGCAACGACAACAAGCCTACTCATCCTCCTCGGGATCGTCAAGATCTAAGGTATGTTTTCGTTGTGGCATTTCAGGGCACATAAGGAGAAATTGCAAGATGGGAGCCAAACGCACACCTCAAGCACCTCTTGCAATGACTACCAAAAGGGTGATTCCTCAGAAATCAATGCAAATCATTCAAAGGAAAAGAGCCTTGGTAGTTCACCGCTCAAGACGACATCATCAAGGAGCAGCAATCTTCAACAAGACGCTTTCACCTAGGAGATAACTTCACGACCATTACCGACGCATTCCAAAAAGGTTTGGGTGCGCAAAGGTGAAATTTTTCCTTGTCTTGTTACCAATGTTTCCTTGCATGCATATGATAGTTCGTCTTGGTATCTGGATAGCGGGTGTTCCCGTCATATGACCGGTGACAAAAACTGTTTTCAAACTTTGAGAAAATCTCCGGAGGACTTGTTGTTTTCGGAGATGGTCGGTCTTCCAAAATTGTTGGAAAGGGAACGGTAGCTATTCCAGATGGCCCGGTTCTGAAAAATGTGTTATTTGTTCATGGCCTTAAGACTAACCTCATAAGCATAAGTCAACTTTGTGATAATGGTTATTCAGTTAATTTTTCATCTGATAAATGTACTGTAACTGACAAGAACCATGCTTTCTTTTTAAAAGGGGTTAGATCAGAAAACAATTGTTATGTAGTTCCTACTAAATTTCTGAAAAATGTAACCTAGCATCTTTGAAAAATGAAACACTTTGGCATGAAAGGCTAGGTCACATAAACTTTAAGGAACTTGCTAGAATTTCGAACAAAGATGTGGTCAAGGGGGTTCCTAAACTTTCTTTTGAACAAAACATTGTGTGTGGCGGTTGCCAAAAGGGAAAACAGTCTAGGACTGCACACAAGAACTTGAACCACATAGGTACAAAACGGCCTTTGGAACTTTTGCACATGGATTTAATGGGGCCAACTCGTCAACCATCCTTGGGAGGTAAATGGTATATTTTCTTATTGGTTGATGATTTTTCTAGATATACTTGGGTAGCATTTTTAAAAGAAAAAGCTGATACTTTTGATTCTTTTCACGAAATCTGCCATCGTATTATGATTGAAAAGAATGAAAAGATTACTCGAGTTAGAAGTGATAGAGGTGGAGAATTCATAAATTCTAAATTCATTGATTTTTGCACTTCAAATGGCATTAAACATGAATTCTCAGCACCTTATACACCTCAACAAAATGGTGTAGTCGAGCGCAAAAACAGGGTCGTACAGGAGATGGCACGTGTTATGCTTCATAGCCGGAACCTACCTTTATATTTTTGGGCTGAAGCGGTGAACACTGCTGTCTATGTTATTAATCGAGTGTATTTGCGCCCGGGGACTTTGAATACACCATATGAACTATGGTTTTGTAGAAAACCTAACATCAAATATTTTCGTATCTTTGGGAGTCGGTGTTTTATTTTGCGTGACCGCGAGAATCTTGGAAAATTTGACTCTCGAAGTGACGAAGGGATTTTCTTAGGTTATTCTACAAACAGCAGAGCATATCGAGTTTTTAACTTAGAATCTAAGACGATCGTAGAATCGATAAATGTTAAGGTAGATGAAGCTTTTCACTTTGAATCTGAAAAATCTACCCTCGATATCTCTCTTGATGATGATACACCTGCTAATGCATCTTCTTCTAACAATTCTTTCGATAATAATGTTGATGCATCTAACGGTTCTTCAAGCTTATCTGATGTGCAGGAATCATCTCGTGTACCTCCGTCTACTCCTTTACCTCAAACGTTACGCATCTCCAAGGATCATCCTGAATCGAACATCATTGGAGATCCACAAGAAGGAGTTAGAACACGGAGACAATTGGTTTGCGGATTCGCATGCTATGTATCTTAATCGAACCAAAGAATGTTGATGAAGCTCTTCAAGATGACTACTGGATTGAAGCAATGCAGGAAGAGCTCCATCAATTTGAGCGAAACAAAGTCTGGGAATTAACGAAGCCTCCGAAGCAACACAATGTGATAGGTACCAAATGGATTTTCAAGAACAAGAAAAATGAAGATGGTACTATCATCAGGAACAAAGCAAGGTTAGTTGCTCAAGGCTACTCTCAAGTAGAAGGTATAGACTTTGATGAAACTTTCGCCCCTGTAGCTAGACTCGAGTCCATTCGTATCTTATTTGCGATAGCTTGTCATTTTAAAATCAAATTATTTCAAATGGACGTTAAGAGCGCATTTTTAAATGGATTTTTAAATGAGGAAGTTTATGTGGCTCAACCGAAAGGTTTTGTGGACCATAAACTACCTAACCATGTTTTTCGTCTGAAAAAGGCTCTTTACGGTCTGAAACAAGCACCGCGAGCATGGTACGAAAGGTTGACAAAGCACCTTTTGGAAAAGGGCTATACTCGAGGGGGAGCTGACAGGACTCTCTTTGTGAAGCATTATCAAAACAATTTCATAGTTGCTCAAATCTATGTCGATGACATTGTTTTTGGCGCAACAAGAGATAATGATGCTTCTAAATTCGCGGAGACCATGGAAAGCGAATTTGAGATGTCCATGATGGGCGAATTGACTTATTTTCTTGGATTACAAGTTAAACAAAACGATGAAGGAATTCACTTGTGTCAATCCAAGTATGCATGGAGTTGGTCAAAAAGTTTGATCTAGAAAATTCTAAGGATTTTCCGACTCCAATGGGAACTAGCCATAAGGGACTTGGAAGTGAATCACATAGTGAGAATGTAGACGAGAAACTGTATCGCAGTATGATTGGAAGTCTACTATATCTCACGGCTAGTCGCCCGGATATATCCTTCAGTGTTGGGATTTGCGCGAGATATCAATCAGCACCGAAGGAGGTTCACCTGAAAGCGGTGAAACGGATCATCCGATATATCAAAGGTACAATCAATTTCGGAATTTGGTATCCTATGGGAACAAGTTTGGATATTGTTGGATACTCAGATGCCGATTGGGCTGGATCAGTGGATGACCGGAAAAGCACGAGTGGTGCATGCTTCTATCTTGGCCATTGCCTTGTCGCATGGCACAGTAAAAAGCAGAATTGCATAGCACTCTCGACTGCCGAAGCGGAGTATATTTCTGCAGGAAGTTGTTCAACCCAATTGATTTGGATGAAAAGCGTGTTGAGCGATTTCCGGATTTCAGCATCTTCGGTAACCATTTTATGTGACAACACTAGTGCTATTAACATTTCAAAAAACCCTGTGTTGCACTCTAGAACAAAACATATTGAACTTAGATATCATTTTCTTAGAGAGCTAGTTGAATCAAATATTCTTCAACTGTCATATATTTCAACTGAGGATCAATTAGCTGATATCTTAACAAAACCTTTGGATCAAAAACGTTTTATTCATTTGCGTAAAGCAATTGGCATGCTTTCCTTGAAATAACCTTTTTGAAACCTTTGCTTAGGTTAGGTTTTGTTTTTGTTTTTGTTTTGTTCTTTATCTATGTTTTGTACATAGGACATTAATTGAGCATAAATCATAATTGACTTTAATTGCATCCTTTCATGCATTTAGAAATTTATTATGCTTTTGATATCATAATATTTCAATGTTGCAATGATCATTTATGTTAATTAAGTCATCTTTTAAGTGATCAAAGTCAATTTCTCTCTCAATGATCTCTTGGTATAGTCATTATCTTATTTGATTGCTTAGTCGAGTATGAATGCGAGATCAATTTTTGGTTGAATACCTTATATATTAAATAATTGATAGCCAATTGAGGGGGAGTCAAAGAAATGTAAAATGCTCAAAAGATGTGGAAAGAGTTACATCCCAATGAGGAGTGTGAAAACTACCACCACATGGAGGAAAAAGAAAAAGAAAAAGATACCCCATGTATGCAAAGCAAATTTTTGTTTTTAAATTGTTGATGAAATGCATATTGAAATACTTGACTCAGTCATATTTCATGGTTGGTATAAGGTGGGATTTTTGATAAAAGATGCTCAAAGAGCCACTCCTTCAACAGATTGTCTAGATATATTATCTAACTTATCTGGGATTTCAAACATCTATTGATCTTGGTATTTCATTTTCTTTACCAAAATTGATGATTTGATAAAGGCATTACGCATAAGATCAGGATAGATGTAATTGAAGTTGTTCAACTTTAAGTGTTTTAATTTCATAAATTTTCGTTTCATTTTTGAGTATTTTTGATAGATTTTGTATAATCTATTTCTTGTTGTATGAAACGATGATTTTTGTTTAAAGTTGATATGGTAAAGTGCTTACATACTTTTTCTGGATTTTATGGAATTTTTCTAAATTTTTCTGGAGAAAAAGTTGAAGCCGATCCGGATCGGGTAAGTGATCCGGATCCCGAACGCAGGCTTCTTCCTGCGGGTAGCCGATCCGGATCAAATCTCGATCCGATCCGGATCACGGCTAGGGTTTTTATAAAAAACAAAGGGATTTGATTTCTTTTACCCTAATCTTTTGTTCTCAAGTCTCTAGAGCTTCTCTCTCTAGATTTCTTGCATCTTGGAGCTTTCCAAACTCAAGTTCTTCGATTCAAGTAAGTTTTATTGATCAAAATCTCGGTTTTTCATTGTTTTTGCTTGTTTGCTCAAAACGTGAGTAGAAAACATGGATCTTTTTCGTTTGTGAATGGTTTTTGATCAAATTTCTTTTGAAATAAGAACTCTGGGTTGATTAGTTTTGATTATATGCTGGGTTTTCTCAAGATAAACGAATTTTTGGGCTTCGATTTCTAAAAATTCGGTTTTAGGGCATAAAAGAGGAATTTTTGAAAATCATGCGATTGATCTATTTTTAAAATTCTTTTTGCAAAACTAATTTGATTCTTGGCTTCTCTACATGATTATGATTGTTTAGGTACAATTTTTCAAATTTTTCAAAATTGACAATTTTTCATGTGTTCTTGAGTTGGTGTTCACAGGATTTCAAATTTCTTAAAAGCACTTTCTTCAATGGCATTCTCCTGGTTAATCTTGCTGTTGGTCACAATGGTGCACACCCGTGCAACTGTTAAAGAAGAACAAGTTGACTCACCTCGAGAAAAGACAAAAACTGATGATAGCTCTGACTATGATGATGAAGAATGGGAAGAATTTTTCAAAGAGGTTCAACAAAAAATTGATGAGGAAGATAGGCAATTTTTGAAGAACAAAAAGCTAAAGAAATCTGCCTCAACGACGAGACAATATACAAGACGAAGAAGTGTCAACAGAAGCAGTATTCAGATTACTGAGCCTCTTACTAGAGCACGCTCACTTTCTGGAATTCTACAGAGTAATCACCATGGACTGAGGGCCAGAATGCACCATCTGCATCTACGCAGAATCCATCAACCTCCGAAAGAATGTCTGCTGACACAGATGCGTTGGCATCCATTCGCCAAGAACAGCAAAGACTGTCTGCTGAACAGGAAAGGCTGTCCAGAGAACTTCAGCACATTTCATCTGAGCATAAGAAAATCAAGAAGAAATATTCTAATATTTCGAAGATGCTTAAGGGGATTTTAAGCAAACTGAGCTGTACCAGTTCAGACACTTCAGACTAAACAAGATTGCGTGCAGGCTTTTCTTTTTGTGCAGATTTGTGCAGACCTTTTAGGATTTAGTTCTCTTTTTACTTTACTTTAGTTCAGTTCTTAGGTTTTTCAAGTTAATGGAACTTCTAACTCTCCTTACATTTGTAGTTTTGACTACGTTTTGGCTTTGTTTTGTGACAAAAAGGGGGAGAGAGTTTAGAGAGAACTTGAACAATGATGATACAATGATGATGTGAAAACTGTGTGAATGTGTGAACATTAAGGTAAGTATGACTTCAACTTCAACTTTGTTTTTTTATTTGTGATTTGTTGCATGTCCCTACTAACTATTCGACTAACTATTTGGGCATGTAATATGACTAACAAGTTGATGTTGGACTAACATTTTGTGACATTTGGTTTTTGAATGCTTAGAAGATATGTTGGTTTTTGTCTATGATTCTCTTACATATCTGAATTCTCAAATGTCATGATGAGAATAAACTCTATCTCTGTACTTGGTTTTGTATGTTTCAATTCTTGAGGTATCTAACGAATTCTTTTGTCAAGAATGATTTCTTTGTGCAGAGATTACAGATGTCTAAGTCTAGAGTCTGTCTTAGGAGTTTATCTCATGTTTTTAAATTTTTGGATCTCCATTGTAAATTTTTGTTGTATGGTGATAGCAACAAAAATACCTTTTTGAATTTTCTTTTGTGGATTTGTGTTTTGTCACGAAACCGCCAAAGGGGGAGATTGTTACGGAATTTGAGTTGGCGTATTTCGTGAAAGTGTTAAGTCTTGAAGATTGAAGATGAAAGAACTTTGGATCATATACCTCAATCTCAAGAAAGAAGAATTCAAAAGGATCAGGTATGTTTAACTAAAGATTTTGGTGATCCGAATACTTCTTGTAGTGTAGAAACACCTGGAAGAATTTTAATTGCATAAAAATCAAAAACTGGACATGGGACATGTTCAGGATCCGGATCAGAGCCAGTGATCCGGATCCCGAAGGTTGTTGCTTCATACAATACTTCAATCCGGATCCTAGAAGATTGTGATCCGGATCCCGAATGTTATGTTTTCCAAATTGTATGAACGATCCGGATCAGGCAATCCGATCCGGATCCCGAACCCTTGGATTTCTGGAATCGTCAATCTCTTTACGACGATCCGGATCACAGTAACCCCGATCCGAATCGCCGTCCAGAAATGGTTGTTTTTGATCCGTATCTTCTTCCATTGGTTTCTAACCTATAAATAGACCCTATGATTCATTTTTAGGGTACGGGACTTAATAGAAAAATATAGCCGAAAGAAAAAAGATCCACATATAGAGAAGAAAGGAAATCAATAGAATTTATTCTATGTTTCTTCATCTATATTGATTGATTTGATTCTAGGTTTTCCATACTCAGATTTTGAGTAGAATCAAATCAATGAATACTTAGATGGTATTTCCGATCTATTTCTAATCTAAGTATTCGGCGGATCACCCACCCACTACAAAATAACTTTTACCCCAAATCGCGCGTGGACTCGCGTGGCCTTGTTATTCAACTGTCCAAGTCTCGTATAAAGCGAATCACAATTCCATTCGACGTCCGATGTGTGGACTGGATTGGGGGACGTCGTGGACTCTCCGTTTAGGCCTGACGTCCTCGTCAGCCGCAGAACACACACACAGCGAGCGGAAGATCTACTAGGAGCGTATGTAAGAGGTTGAGTCGCTAGTACTGTCATCTTGTACCCAGGTTCAGCCGAGATTCGTCGCACACTTCCGGTGGTTTTTGCTCTGATACCAAATGAAACGACCCGGCCCACTAGCAATAATAACTCGTTGGGTTTTAACCACAGCCCAAAATGCTTAAGCCCAGTTATTATTACTAGTGTCCATGTCTTCCTCCCATTTAGGCCTGACGTCCTCGTCAGCCCAAACACACACACAGCAGCCAAGATCACCAGGCGATGTGAGACTCGTCTCGCTAGCCCTGTCATCTAGACCCAGACTCAGCCGAGACTCGCCACACACTTCCGACTGGTTATTGGCTCTGATACCAAATAAAACGACCCGGCCCACTACTAATAATAACTGGGCTTAAGCATTTTGGGCTGTGGTTTGGGCCCAACGAGTTATTATTGCTAGTGGGCCGGGTCGTTACAATTCGGCGGATCATCACCACCCAAAAACAACGATTTACCCTAAATCGGCGCGTGGACTCGCGTGGCCTTGTGGATTCAAGGTGCAACCGCTCTCGTGGATTCGGAGCGAGGTACGTTCGAGGATTCGAAGCGTGCTACTAGGTGAAGACCGTGGATTCGGTCGGACGTCGTGGACTCGACGTTGGACGCTGTGGATTCAGCGTTGGGCGCAGATCGTGGATTCGAGAAGCGTCGTGGAGCGAGCGGAGAAGATCGACTAGGAGCGTATGGTAAAAGGTTGAGTCGTCTGTGAGTACGTTATATCACCTTGTACGTGTGTTAATTCTAGTGAATTTCGCCGTGTTATCGGTCCCGTGGTTTTTTACTCCGGTTTGGAGTTTTTCCACGTAAAAATCTTGCGTGTTATTTTTATTTCCGCATTGGGTTTTATTGCGCAATGATTTTTTGAGTGTTTATTGTTTACACCTATTCACCCCCCTCTAGGTGTTTTTTCCCCTATTTAGATCCATATTAGTACAACCCAACAAGGTCCAGTGGAGCAACCACGAGGAACGCGAGGCGACGTGGGAGCTAGAATCGAAAATGAAGGAGTGTTTTCCCAGAATGGTTTAGCGAGGGTTAAGTTTAAGTTTCGAGGACGAAACCTTTTTTAAAGTGTAAGTGGTGTAATGACACGACTTTTCTGGTAATATTTTACCCTCCTGCTAATAAAGTGTAAGTTAGAGGAAATTAAAATATCGGGCTCTTTAGAGTTGACTAACATGCGGTGCGGGTATTTTTCGGTGATAGAGCTCGAAAAATGATGACCGACGGTGCGATCGGATCTGAAATCCGATGTCGTAATCCCCCTGAACGGAATTTTTAGTGATGCGGTGACTAGACGTGCATCGAAATTCGTGCAAAATATCTTGCACCCGTTTGGGATAAAGGGGGTTATCTCGTGGGGGGATAATTAATTAATTATCCGGTGACGAAAAAAAAAGAAAAGTAGAAAGTAGATTTTCAATTACGTACGTATGAAATAAATAAAAGAAATTTAATAAATAATAAGTGGATATTTAAACCCCGGTTACCGGAAGGAAAACCCTAATTTAAATTACCGCCTCCTCAAACCCTTCCCTCTCGTGCGTACCGAAAACCAAAATAATAAAACCCTAGTGCGAAGAAGAGAAAAGAAAAGAGAACCCTAACCGGAGGAGAAAAGAAGGAAAGAAGGAGAAAGCGGAGGAACCCGATCGCCCCGATCGACTTGCCGGAGACCGGAGAACGAGACGCCATCACCTACGGGGAGCGGATCCGGATCCCCAACGCCGCGAAGGGGCAAGATCGGTTCTTTGATCGAGGTTAGCGATCGCTAATTCTTTTTGTTGAATTAATCGGGGGTTTTTCGTGTTCTTGTAAGGTCGTTTTAATCGGTACATCGATCACGGGTTTTGTTGGGTTTTTGATCAATGTTTTGTTCCCGTTCTTGATCGGGTGTGATCGATGATTTTTATCGGGTTTAATCGGTGGTTTTTAATCGGTCTTTTGATCGAGTCTCCGATCGACGTTTTGGTTGTTCGTCGATCGTTGGTTTAGACGTTAGAATTACCGTGATTTTTGTTCGGGAATTTTTGGGGGTGCTTCGTTGGAACGTAGGGGGTTAACGGGAGGCCGCCGCCGCCGTTGTTAAACGGGAGGCCGCCGCCGCCGTTACCATGTTCACGGGGTCGACGCCGTAGCCGCCGTGGACGCGTGGTCGCAACCGGAGCCGGAAAAGACGAAGAAAAATGAAAGATAAAGCGAAATCTGTCGCGCGGTCCATGGGCCCGGGCGTGCACCCAGCGCACGCCCCCGGCAGCGCGAATGCACGGACCCGGCGCACGCCTCCGTGCGCCGGCCCGGCCCGCTTAAGCGCGGTGCACACCCCCCGCGTGCACCCGGTGCGCGACGCTGACGCCGAAGCGGAAGACCCGGTGCGCGCTTCGCCATGCACCGGCCCGGCCCAAAGCGCGCAGTGCACGCTTCCTGCGTGCACCCGGCGCATGCCACGCAGCCGCCGATGCTGTAAACCCGGTCCACGCGCTACTCTGTGCACCACCCGACAGCCCAAAGTTCGGTAGCTCCGTTTTGGTCCGTTTTTCCACCGTTTTGAGCGCCGTTTTCGCCGTCGGGATCACAATCTCCGCGGTTTTCTTGGCATGGCCACTTGGGATCTTTTTTGTCACTGTTTTATCATGTCAGGTGCCGATTTTGCCGATGCTCCGTGCCTCGACGAAATCGTCGGGGGCGCGCCGTCGGGTCTCTTTCTCATCATTTTCGCCGTCGGGGTCTTCCTGGTTTAATCATTAACGTCCCGAGTCGGCTACCGGTTGAGAATTTGGTTTTGTTGGACTTCCGTGAGCGGTTTTGGGTTTCAACGGGGTTCGCGATGAAATAGTCGCGGTCAGGTGGTTGTTAGCCTTTGATGTTACCGGTTTGATCTGAGTTTTCGGTTTTACTCGACGGTTTTGACTTGTTGGTTTTCGATTGACGCCGCGGTCCCCTAGGCACGATGATTTTTGGTTTTTGTGGGTTTAATGTGTCAGTGGTCGGGACCACTGATTTTACCTGATTAGGGTAAGGTGTTAATTTGTACTCTTGGATATTCTAGTAGGCCGCGAGGAGTTCCGATCTGCTTAGGAGGGTCGAGGGCGCGGTCTGTCATCTTCAACCAGGTGGGTTCTTTTGCATCAAGTGCTGTAAGTGCATTATGTGCAACGTATCACTAAAGTATCTAATACTAATCGGTTTAATAAAGTAGATGAGATGTTCTAATATTTTAACCCTTCGCATTATGTGTAACGCTCTTTGTTAATGTTTAAGGTGACCAAGTGTCGCAATAATTAATTTACGCCGACCTCGGCAATCCAGTTTTGAATACTGCACGTACACAGGCGGAATGGCCCCCGCATTGGTGTTCTTTTCCGGAAAAGTGGTCTGTATGACCCGTGTGCCCCACGTGTGTTGTTTGGGGACCTCTTCACGATCGCTACTTGCCGCCCATGCATCGTGAAGGGGTAAGAGCATCATGTGTCCCGTAGGGAGATCGTCGATCTACCCTGACGGGACGGTGTCACTAAAGTAAATAAAGTGAATAAAGTAAGTTTCAGGGCGAAGGATAGCGAAAGGTTCCGGTGCAGTGTAACTCATTCTAAGTTTCTGTTTGTTATTGTTATAACATCTACTTTATTTGTCACTGACTTTACCCACTCCGTGACAGGTGCAAATAAGTGTGTTCCTCGGGACGGTGGTGAGGCAACGCGAACCTAGTGATCGGCCGCACAAGGCCTTTATTAAAACTCTTGGACTGGTTATCTTTATTCTCTCTCTTTAGTTATTTTGTGTGGATGTGGATCATGCTAGTTGTGTGGACAAGTAACTAGTTAATTGGATAAGGTTATGATATTTAGACTTTGCGGCCGTTTTACGATGTCAAAAGGATTTCGAAAATGATTTTCAAAACAAGGGTGTCGTGTGGGCACCACTTTGAAAACCCTGTGGTTTTATCCTTTCAAACCAATTAGCTGCCTTGACATGATTGTTTAGACATTTCTAAAGGAATAGGTGTCGTGTGGACACCGTTTGCAAACTCATAGGTTCATCTCAGTGATGTTGAATGTTGAATGTTGTTACGTGTTGTGCTCGTTCACTGTGACTGTGTGGTCAATGCCGTGTTATGTTATCATTGTGATTGTAATCGTGACGCCGTGCATATACAAAGGAGACTCTGTCCGCGTGCAGAGTGAATTTGTATATGTGGCGGGTCTGACACGCACCGGTAGGCGAGGTCGTTTAATCAATCGATTTCAAAAAAAAAAATGTATACGCTTTTCCGCTTGTTCTCAGACCTCCGGGGCGTGACAAGATATATATTATTTTATGATGAATATGGAAATAATTGCATATGTAGATGTAATCAATTGTTGTGATCATGTTAGGGTGTAACCCTAGGAATCATGTGAAAGCATAAGGAAAAGGAAATGCATGTTGGTAGTAAGACTTTGGAGAAAACCTAGATTTAGGTTAATGAGTGGCATGATGACCTAGGAGATACACCTAGGTGGACGAGTGGCATTAACTTAGGGAATAATCTAAGGTTAAGAATAGAGTGTTAAACATAGAGTCAGAGAACTCTAGGTTAAACAAGTTATGGAACTTAGGTAAAGGAATCTAAGATGAACTAATAGGGTTAAACTCTAGTGATGAAATAGAGTTAGTGCAACCCTAGGTTAAACATGGAACAGGAAAATAGAGTTAGTAAAACTCTAGGATTCAGTGAGAAATCAGGAAACAGGGGGATTAGATTCTCAAGTTAAAGAATTAAATAATGTAACCCCAGAAAGTCATAGGACGTCTGGGTAAATGGATCAATTAGTTTAACTTCGATCTGAGTTAAATAAAAGAGAATGGAAATAGGGTTAATAAGCGCTAAGTTAGATAAAACTGAAAGTAACTAGTGTCCTAGTGACATAGTGCAGTGATATAGTGCAACCTTAAGGGTAATTGAAGCTTAGGGTTGTGAATTGAGAACAAGTAAGGAAAGTGTAAAAGTGGCTAGGAAACTAAAGATATTACCAAGTGGCAAAATAAGTGGAAATGAAAATGAACAAGTTGTTCAAACTTAAATTGGTGTTAGAGACACCCAAATTATCCTAGGATAAAGAACTTAGGATAAAAGAAATAAAGCTTAAATGAAAGCCAAAAGTGGCTAATGAGCAAGACAAGCAAATTGCTCGAGAGAGAGCTAAAAGTGGTTAATAAGTAAGACAAGCAAATCGCTTGAAATAAACGAGAAAAGTAAAAGAGAAGCATTGAGGCATGAATGTTAACGGGAGGGTTGAGCATATGTCACTCCCGGGGAGATGAGTGCCAAGGTACCTTAAACTCATCTGAACCTAAAGTGGAAAGAAAATGGTTAAAGAAAGAGAATGATTAATGAAAGGTAAAAAGGATAAGATAAACCACATTGGGCCGAGCACTACGGGAGGCGATGCTACAACCTGTTCTTGTTTGATTGGGGTTGTAGGCATCCGTCTTTTGGAACCCTCGGACCCTGTAAAGGAAAAGCCTAAATGGCCATTGGGAGGGTTGAGCATATGTCACTCCCAAGTGAATTAAAGTGTTAAAGCTAAGTTGCCAACGGGAGGGTTGAGCATATGTCACTCCCGGGGGAAGTGTGTGAGCAAGACTCAGCTTCCCAAGTAAAGGCAAAACAAAGAGCTAAAGGCAAAAGAAAAGATAAAGATAAAACGGGCGGACCTACGGTGAGAAACGCGGCCCATGTTGGAGTTGCAGGCAGTGCCCCTCTCCCGAGTAGAGACCCGTTCGGGACGTTTCTTCCGTAGGACGGGGTAACACTTGCGGGTGTTATCGGCAACCTTAGAAATCTTATCTTATGGTAGCAGGACTACCGGGCTGGGGCCCGTTGGATAAGAATTTCTGAGGGTTGACTTGAACTAAAGCACCAGAATTTAAAGAATAAAGAGAAATTAGAGTGGCCATGGTGGCCGGGTTAGTTTGACCCTGTATACAGTGGCATAGTGGCCGAGTTGGTGCTTAGCAGCCTAGTGTGGCTAGACAGAGTAGTGCTGGGTCGATGAGTATACACAGATAGTGTAGTGATATATTATATTGCATAGCTGCATTTTGATATTGAGGATTTTAGTTTCCTAGCACTATTATTATTGCTTCCATTGGACCAAGTGGTGTAGGACACTTTTTCTCGGTGGTTGAACCCACTGGAAACTCTGTCGTAGTTCTCACACCCCTTGGGTGACCTCCCCACAGGTTCAGGTATAGATACAGCGGTCGAGACGTTTCAGATGCAGACGGCGAGGCATACGACAGGGGCAAGGGCCCAGCAGAGTAGCGACCTAGCAGTCTAGAGTCGCCAGCACCCATTTTGGAGTTTTCTTTTCTTGAGCGAATTTGTATGTGAGGATCAATGTAAACTGTAAATGTTTTAAGTTTTATTTTGAAAAAAAAAAAGAAGTTGTAATTTTTATATAGTAGCTGTATGTTAAAGAGAGTTGTAACATAAGCAAGTTTAAATTTTCGCTCAAGTATGGTATCTTTCATCATCATCTAACTATTTGTTGAATGAATGAAAGTTTTAATTTCACAGTTTAGTTCTCTGATTGATTACTCTTCCGCTACACTAAACTGTGATTGTTGGAATAAACCGTTCCTTTCGGGTCTTGAAAGGTCATGCCCGATTGGCGGGTCTGTTGGCGCGCCCGAACTATCCAAATTGGTGGTCTCGGGGCGTGACACTACCTTCTTCGGATCCACCGTGATACCTACTGCAGAGATGATATGCCCGAGAAAAGCCACCTCCCGAAGCCAGAATTCACACTTCTTGAGCTTAGCGAACAGTCCCTGGTCTCGGAGGGTCTGAAGTACCACCCGCAGATGACCCTCGTGCTCTTCGTCCGTGCGAGAATAAATCAAGATGTCGTCGATGAACACCACCACGAACTGGTCCAGGTAGGGTTTGAAAACCCTATTCATCAAGTCCATAAATGTCGCTGGGGCATTTGTAAGCCCGAAAGGCATAACCGTAAACTCGTAATGGCCGTAACGAGTGCAGAAGGCCGTTTTCGGGACGTCCACTCCTCGGACCTTGAGCTTGTGGTAGCCGGACTGCAGATCAATCTTAGAGAACACGATTGCACCGTGCAGTTGGTCAAACAAATCGTCAATCTGCGGCAAGGGGTACCTGTTCTTCACCGTGACTTTGTTTAATTCGCGGTAGTCGATGCACAGACGCAGGCTTCCGTCTTTCTTTCGTACGAAGAGTACGGGTGCTCCCCAGGGCGATACGCTGGGCCTAATAAATCCCTTATCCAAAAGATCTTCGAGTTGCGCCTTGAGTTCCTTGAGTTCAGCGAATGCCATTCGATACGACGCCTTAGTAATGGGTTGCGTGCCTGGGACGAGGTCGATAGAGAACTCGATCTCGCGCTCAGGGGGCATCCCTGGCAGCTCGTTCGGGAAGACGTCCGAAAACTCTCTCACAATTGGAATATCCGCCAGTAGTGTTGAAGGTCGAGAGGTCAAATCCTGTCATGCTCCGGATGTTCTAAATAAGCGGAAAAGCATATACATTTTTTTTTTTAAAACAACCCTGCTTACCGGTGCGCGCTAGACCCGCCACATATACAAATTCACCCCGCGAACGGACGGAGTCTCCTTTGTATATGCACGACGTCACAATCACAATACATACTTTAACCACACAGTCACGTTGAGAGCCAAAGAGGGGAATTACAATTTATAACCACTACTAACATTAACACAAGTTTGAACGAGGATAAAGCCACAAGTTTGCCAAATCGGTTTCAACACGACACTAGGTTTTTAAAACGTTTTCACAATTTCTCTTTCGGCGGCAATATAACTTTGAAAGGATAAAGTTTGTAAAGCAGTGCCCACACGACACTCAGTTTTGAAAATATTTTCACAATCATTTTCCCACTTGAAAACATGCCGCATGCAAGACTAATAGAAACATATTAAAGATGGTCCAACGCTAAGTCAAAAGCTCAATCCAACATCCACAATAAAGGCAACAATAAAACTCACTAATCAAATAACCAAGATAATCAAAGTAAGAAAAGGAAGTGTCACTAGCCCCAAACGGGCTAAAACCCTCTATTCGCAGCCTCACCGTCGTCCCGGGTCCTACCCTAGACCGAACCTATCACAGTGTGGTCAGTGACAAGAAGAGTAGATGTAAACAAGTACAAAGCGGTAAATACTAAAATAAAGGCAAGCCGATAAGCCAAAGCATCCAAACTTTCCCTCATGAATTCCCCGCACCCCCTGTAAATCGAAACGAAGCACCTGCCAAATGGTCTAAAGACCTCGAGTAAAAGTGAACAACTTGCTCTCACCTTTGTGCTTTAACCCCTCCACGGTACTTGTGCAGCACCGTAAGTAACCGCGAGGCGTCCCCACCATGACACTTTCACCTTTGTGGGGTACACAGGTCATCGGACCACTTCTTCGGAAAAGTACACCCATGCGGTGGCCAAACCGCCTGTGTACGTGTAAGCAACCTTGAGCAGAATGACCGCAGTCAATGTGTAACGAAGAGCACTGCGACATTCGGTCGCAACAGATAGTAATAAGGAAGGATACTATGCGAAAAGGGGTTAGACAATAACAATTAGCACCTCTACTCTACTCTTACATATTACGAGATGAAACCATACTTCAAAACACAACAAAGGTAACCACCTCAAGTCGCGTCGACGGAACGCCTGAAACCGTCCTACGCCCTTGCACGATTCTCGGACCCCTAAAAGTCCCAACAAAGACGTTAGAAAAGCCTAATTTAGAACCTAGCCCACCCGAGTATTGAATCGGACTAGGAAACGCACGGGTGGACAACGCAGACCGGGCGGCGGGGCTAGACAAACCCCCACGGGGTGAACGTTGCAAAACAGTTCCCCCCACCCCGTGTGGCCGAACTCCCTCGCGCGTCGCCGCTCGCGGACGACGCCCCGCGCGATGGCAGGCCACGCGGCGCGCGCGCCGCTTGCGGGCGGCACCTGCCCACGTGGGCACCGTCGCCTGCGGGTGGTGCCCCGCGCAGCAGTACGTCGTGCGGGCGCGCGACACCTGCGGGCGGCGCCCCGCGCGACACCTGCCCCCGCGGGCGCCGCTGCCTACGGGCGGCGCCCCGCGCGACAGCAAGTCGCGCGAGCGCGCGTCACCTGCGGGCGGCGCCTCGCGCGAGAGCAAGTCGCACGAGCGCACGTCACCTGTGGGCGGCGCCCCGTGCAGCACCTGCCCTCGCTGGCACCGCTGCCTACGGGCGGCGCCCCCCGTAGCACCTGCTCGCACGGGCGCTGCTGCCTGTGGGCGGCGCCCCCCGCGCGGGCGCGCGTCACCTGCGGGCGGTGCCCCGCGCAGCACCTGCCCGCGCTCAGTTCCTCCTTTACTTGTGCGCGTTCGAGATCTTTATTTTTACGAGCAAGTCGAGTCTTACCCGTTGTTTCTGTTGGGGACTTTTTAGGTCTGGGAGTCGTTCGAGGGCGCGGGTCGATTTTAAGTGTTTCGTTCGACGCGATTTGAGGTGGGTACCTTTTTTTTGCATTCTGGTTGTGGTCTCATATGTAATACGTAAGAGTAAAGTAGATGTGCTAATGAATATTGACTAACCCCTTTTCGCATGAGTATCCCTATTATTACACATTGACATTGGTCACTATGCTCATGGCTGCTTGCACGCACACCAGCTGTTTGGCCACCGCATTGGTATACTTTTTCGGAAGGGTGGTACGTTGACCCGTGTACCCCACAAGGTGACGTAGTGGGGACCCCTCGCAGTTACTTACGGTGCTGCACAAGTGCCGTGGATGGGTTAAAAGCAACAAGGTGATAGCAAGGTGTTTTCTTTTGCATGCACTGTTTCGATTTACAGGGGATTACTGTTGATCCATGCGGGAGAGTATGGATGCTCTGGTCTTCGGTTTGCTTTATTTCCAGTATTTATAGCATTTCGCACATCTTACTTTTACGTCTTACTCTTGGTGTCGCTACTTCCCACACTGTGACAGGTTCGGTCAGGGGTGGGATCCGGGACGACAGTGAGGCTGCAACTAGAGGATGTTAGCCTCGTTTGGGGCTGGTGACCTCTCCGTTATTTCGTTTTTGATTATTTCGGTTATTTAGCTTTGTGCGTGTGGTATTTATTTGTGGACGATGTGGATGTTGGAAATTTCGTGATGAACGGTTTTTCCTTTACGTTTATTTTGGGTACGGCCAATTTCAAATAAAAGAAAAGGATTGCGAAAATGGTTTTAAAAAGAATAGGTGTCGTGTGGGCACTGTTTTACAAACTCGTGGATTTATCCTTTCAAAATGTAGGTGGCCGTCTTGGTTATTGCGCATGATTATCTTTTTCCCTCTACTTAACTCCTTGACTGGCGTAGTTAAAGTGTAAACTTGTGTTTGCGACGTCGTGCATATACAAAGAAGACTCTGTTCGTTTGTGGGGTGAATTTGTATATGTGGCGGGTCTGGGCACGTACCTGAGGGTGGGAATGTTTCAAAAAATAATAATAATAATAATAATAAAATTTACACATTTTCTGCTTATTTAAACCCCCGGGGCGTGACAGCTGCGCGCGGGCGGCAGCCCGCCTAGCTGCGTGCGGCGGCAGCGCATCGGCGGCGCGAGGCCTGCGGTGGCCGCGGCGGCTCGGCTAGGGCACCGAGCAGCGGCGGCGGCGCCGGCTCGGCTAGGCATCGAGCGGCGGCGGCGCCGGCGGCTCGGCTAGGGCATCGAGCGGCGGTAGTACCTTCACCATCGGCGAACATTCGTTCAAGAACAAAACCAACAAAAATTCAAAACCAAATCCTTGGTGAAATCAAACAAAACCTACGTCAAAGCCAACGACCGAAATCAACGAACAAAACCAACGAACGGAACCGTCAAACCAAGACCAACGATCAAACATTCAAGAATGAGATTCTAAACGCAAAACTAAAGTATTGATAACAGGGAGACGAGATTCACAACACGAAAATAACGATGCTAACTAACCTAACTCCGACGAAGAAGATGACGCGATTACGATCTCTCCGCAATCTCTGGTGTTTTCGGATCCGTTCCAGGTCTTGGCGACGTCTCCGGTCTCGTTCTTCGGCACGCACGACGAGGAGGAAGGAAAAGAAGCAATCTTTTAAAAACTAGGGTTTTGCGGTAATCGGGATATAATTATATTTTATTATTAATTTATTTCTTTTTTCTTTTTCCTTTTCATATGTACGCATAAAGAAAAATTTCCATATCCGTTATTTTAAAGATATTTTTAGCCAATTCCTCGATAAGCGTGCTGATCCTCCGAGCCGTCCTGTAACCGTTAGCACGGATCCTGATGCACCAGTAACACATAGCGGGTTCCTAGGATGTCAGAACTTACCTTTTTGGACTCGCTAATACTGAAATCCTCATTCCGGAAGATCCGTAAGTCAGATTTCCGATCCGATCGCATCGTCCTTCTTCGTTTAACGAGCTCTACCGCAATACGACAACCGCAACCCAAAACCAAGCGAACCAAAACCAAGAAAGAAAACCACCAAAAACAAGCTCAAATACAAAAGACGTCATCTAGAAAATAATAAAAAGTCAGCGTCATTACAGATATGAGCAGGTTTGATGTTTTTCCGAGTTCCGTGATGGGAACCGGGAAAAATGGTATGGATGACTTGGGAGTTTCGGTTTCCAATTTGATGTCCTATTTACTTTACCGTACCTATATTTTGCACTAGATCATCGTTTTATCTGTTTTCCTTTCAATATTTTTTGTCACTGACTCTCACCATGTGACAGGTTCAGGCGGGGACGGGGGAGAGGATTCGACTCGGGAGTGATTTGGTTTTGGTCATTTCGGTGACATTTCACTCCTCCCTTTTGGTCATTACATTTGGTTAATACTACTTACATAAGACGTGGACATTCTGTGATGTGGACCCTTTGTGATGTGGATGTGGGACATGTAGACTCTTGGATAGCTAGTAGTCTTTTGGATTTAGTTTTATGGTTTTGTGATTACATGTGGAATGTGGAGCTTTTCAAATGTCACGCCCCAGGTGTAAACCAGAACCCGGGCCCGTCTACAGATCCGCCGTGCACACGGTATTTCCCGCGTACACGAAGCGCCAAACCTGCTCAGATATAAAAGAGATAATAATAAATGAGCAATAAAAACAGAGCTGAACTAAAACTAATACATCTCAGACTGAAGCTGGAAATAAAATACAATACATCTGTATAAATGATACATCTGTCTCTCCCAGCTCACCAAAATAAATACAACCTGCTGGCAAAAGCCAGTCCCAAAGGAAGTACAACCGTCTGAGGAAACACGGGTACACCAACGGTTCAGCTAACACGCTCAACCTGCCTCGAAGTCTATCTACTCAGCCGTCCTCTCTCCTCGACCCGTCGCTGAAAACCCAGCAGCACCCGCAGAAGACACTGCAAAACAAGGGGGAAGAAAAAGAGGAAAGAAGAAAGCAGTGGGGTGAGAACTACTGTAAACAGCAGCCTCCCCCTAGTGGGTAGACCTCAACTCAAATGTGCCCACTAGGACTACAAGAGGCGGAAAAGATGAACAAAGGTGGTAAGCTGTAAATAAAACTGCTGATGATGTAAGAAGCTACCACTATATGCCTCTAAGGTGCTCAGCTAAGAGTATGGCCAACTGTATGCATCAGAATAAGAATGCCTGCCTGGGTAGCCCAACCTAGTCACCGGCGAACACCGGTACTGCCCACTATGCCTACTAAGTCCCAACTCAGCTATGGGATGCGGACCGGCTCCTGACCGGCACGGTCCCATCCCGAGGGCGACAGACCGGCTCCTGACCGTCACGGTCCCGCCCCAAGGCACAGACCGGCTCCTGACCGGCACGGTCCCATCCCGAGGGCGACAGACCGGCTCCTGACCGGCACGGTCACAAAATACACACTCCGGAGTGGCACTCGAGGGGAGCGACCCACACGAGCATAGTGCCTCAGTAATAGGTATCAAGTCAGCAGAACTGGATCATGACTCTGATCAAAGTGGGAAAACCCGTCCACTAAAAGGAGACCCGATCTCGAAGATGATGCAAGATAGACAAATAGTGGAAAACTCCATCTACTAGAGACCTGATACCCAATCTGATGCATAAGCAGCAATCACTATCCGGTCAACCGCCTACTGTCCGCGGTTGCCGCAATGCCCTGCCCTCACAGCCTGCCTGTCCCAAAACCCACAACTGTCTGACTACACTATCCCAGCCCCTGCTCGAACCCGAGCGCACTATCCCCCAAATGTAGATAAAAGAAGAGGAAAAAGCATGGTTTCTCCTAAGTCAATGCCATCATGATAGTGTAGCAGAAAAAGGTGGCCTAACTAAATGTCCATACAAGCATGCAAAGTCCTTTATTTAAAAACAGGGTTTAAATATTATTATCTTTCCCAATAGAGAGGTATGCCACTAGTTAAACTTTCATTTGCCAAGTTATCCCATATCCATTTTAAGAAAGCTCTTCCCAAGGTTTTAAGCGACATATTAATTACAAGAATTAACCATTAGTCAGCACTTAGTCCTTTTGAAGTCACAACCTCTAGTTATAAGCCCAATTCTCAATCAACATGCCATTTTCACTTGTACCGGTTCATTTAGCAAGATAATAAAGAAGCAACTCAAATAGGCCTAGTGGGGACATCACAAGTAGGAGGTAAACAACGGTACCCACCTCGAGCGCTAAATCCAAGTCCTGACAGCGAAGTCCGCGCTCGATCCTCAACAGTCCCCGCAACACTGTGCCAAAAGTCCCAAAGGACACACAAATTTACTAATCAAGTTTAATCCAAATCTGTCCCCAAAATCAGATTTACTGTTCAGCCATTTTTACCTGCGAAACGTGCCCAATAAATTCCCAGAAAAATACTATCACGATCTACGCGACGAACCGGTCGAAACGAGTACCTGCACGTTTTCCCACGATTTTTCTGTGCTGAGAACGAAAATCGACAAGAGGGACACCCCAAAGCAAATCGATCACAAAAACTGAAATCTGAAGATACTGTAAAAAGGGGGTTCTCACCATCAGGGAAATTCCACAAAGTTCCACAAAAATTCAGGGAGATTCCTTGTGATGCGTAGATGCAAATCCCCTTTTGAATCGCCTCAATCCGATGTCCGGTTGCGGAGATATCACCAAAACAATCCAGCGCTGTCCAAAACTCCACCCCAGAAAATGGGGTCACAAGATGGTCCGAAAAACCCAGGAAAACCTCGGAATGTGGGAAAACCCATAGAAATAAGAAATGTAGCCCTACCTGTTACGAAGACGATGGCGCAAGAATCGCTGAAAAATACTGCCTGGTTAGCTCGGGGGAGCTAAAACACTGTCGCTGCGCCGAAGAAGAATCCAGGAGTGCAACGTCGCGCCGCGCCGAAAAATCCAAATCTCGAAGTGCGTGCCACCACAGATCCTCAAACTTCACCAGGAGATGGAGAACTCGAAGGGGAGCAACTTTGCTGAAGACACCATGGTGAGAAGAGGCTCGGAAATGGTGGAAAAAGCAAGGTGAATGGGCTTCGGGTTCCTTAAATAGGCCAGCCAAAAGAACATTTCAAATAATGACATCCGGGTCCCCACTTTCGGGCGCCCGGAAATTTCCGGGCGCGCACAGTGCGGCCCGGCCCAGAATTTCCGGGCGCGCACAGTGCGGCCCGGCCCAAAACGCCCCGTCGGACAGGATCCGAAACCGTCCAACCCGCCTCCAAGCCCGCCACGTGTCGCCCGAACAGGCAACAGCCACCTCCACCTGTCCCGCTGCGCCACGTGGCCACCTCCGCTGGTCGACACGTGTCCCCGACCACAGTACCGCCGCGCCTGCCCGCACAGTCTGCGCCCGCTGCCCCTCCTGCCCGCACAGTTGACCAGCCAATAGAGAAGCGCCACGTGTCCTGCCTCTGACCGCTGCACCCGGTGCACGAACACCCATGCACCGAACCAACCAAAGTCTGCCACGTGTCCACCCCGGTGCACCGTGAACCAAAGCCAACCCGAAACTCCGTGGACCAACGCCTGTGAGCCAGCCAACGAGATGATGCCACGTGTCCTCCGCCTGGTGCACGCCCGCCGCGTGGACCGGCCGCCTGCCCGCTCACCCGCGCGCTGCCCGCGCCCTGCCCGCGCCGCCTGCCGCCGCTGCTCCGCCTGCCCGAGGCCGCGCCGCCGCCCGCCGGCGCTGCCCGCCGCCGCCGCCGGCTGCCGGCGATCGCCGGAATCACTGTTCCGGCAGTGAACAGTACCCGAGCTCCGAAAAATGCCATAAATAGTCCGTTTGAAGCGTTTTCGCGCGCTGAATCCGAATTTGACGTCCGTTTCGCCAAATTCTCACTCTAAAAATTGCCGGATGCCCCCGGAAGAGTATTCTTGGTCCAAATTTCGCGCAGAGCCCAATCTCAATATCCGTTTCGCGCGGGAACACCTCTAAACATCCAATGGGGTCCCCTGATCACCCGCGTGATCCATTTTAAGCCCAAAGTCTAACACTCACCTCCAGCACCCCGCATAGGCCTCCAGTGGCCACCCCATAGCACCGCAACAGCTCTGCGGAGATCCAGGTCATCACATCAAATGGATAAAATATTTGCGAAATCTATTTCCAAAACTGAGTGTCGGGTATGCATTATTTTAAACCTTGTGGCTTTATCTTTTCAACTTGGAGTATGCCGAGTGGGCAATCTTCTCTTGTATGATTCAAAAGACTAGCTTATCTCTTTATTTAGCACTCTGTGCATGCAAAACTGGTTGTGATTGATGTATGTATTTTGTGCGACGTCGTGCATATACAGGGAAGACTCTATTCGTTTGTATAGAGAGATCTTATATATGTGGCGGGTCTGGGCACGTACCGGGAGGAAAGACTTTGAAAAAAAAAATATAACCATTTTCTGCTTTTAAACCTCTCCCGGGGCGTGACAAATTTGCCACAGATTATAAAAGAGAATTTGCTCTTCATAAACTTAAAAAGATGTTCAAACTTTGAAATCCCAAAAAAATATCAAATATTTCCCAAGATATCTGCATTCAAAGGTTCAATGCTCAACTCACAATCCAAAATAAAACTGCAGTCTTTCCCTGTCACAGGGTCCAGAAGATCGTTAAAGTTACCCGGGCCCGGAGGAAAAAGAAGGAGAAAATCCCTTGTTAGCTACAGTAACGGGCCCGGATTACTGTGCGGCTCGGCCCGCAGCACTGTGCTGCCCGGCCCACAGCCCCGGCCCAACCACGCGTTGCGCATCGAGGCAGCCCCCGCAACGCGGGCGAACGACGTGGATCAAGCCACGCGGCTTGATCCAGTTGGGCGCGACGCGCCCAATGGCAGTGCGCCACGTGTCCTGCACGGGGACTGTGCGTGCCGCCTGGCGCACGCAAGCGCAGCGCCAATGCGCGCCCGCCACGTGGCGACTGTCGGCCAGCCGCTGCCCGACACCTGTCCAATCGCGAATTCACTGGTCCCGGTGCACGCCAAATGGGTCGTGCACCGGCCCGCATCCCCTTTGAGCCTAGTATGCCCAATATTTTGAAAAAACAGCCAGTTTTGACTGTTTTCGCGCGCTGAGTCCGTTTTTTGTGTCCGTTTGACGCGCAACGCACTCGATATACCCAAAATAGGTGTTTTCTCACCGTCGACCACACCGTCAAGTCACACGGGAGTTCGGATCACCACACAAGGTCAATCCTCAACCACTCGAAGCCACAGAAGGAAAGATCTTGAAAAGGAATGAAGGCAAAATTCAGGCGTGAATCTCGTAACAGACCCTGAAGCGGCAAGCGGCATTCAGCAGAGGGAAGCTCTAAAGATCACGTTTCGGTGCGACATTTAGGGGAGTAACCCAGAAGGGTAAGCAACGCCCAGCGCCGGAAAGCACCAAGAATTACGTTCTGGCGAAACGATTGAGGAGGTGAACCTAGACGGAGAAACGACTACTGTTCTGATTGAAGGCCTTCGGCTCAAAAGGAAGTAGTTGTTGGGTATTCGATAACCTCCCCAAATTAGCGCCGATAATTCAAATCGGTGCCTAATAAGTCGGTTCGGAACGTATATAAATACCCGAACTATCGAAGATATCGGGGTCCGGCAACCTCGTAAGCCCGTCACCACCCCAGCTCTTCATTTATCTAGGAGTAGTAGTAACTTAACTCTTTTTCTTCTTTTTTACTATTTTTCTAGGAGTAGGCTTAATTAATCTTTCTATCCTTTTTTCCACTTGTATTCTCTTCTTTTTTATCAATTTAAAGTATAAATCGGCTCAGTCGTGTCTTTATCTTGTTATTTTGCTTTTAGAATATAAACCGATCCACTGGTCGTGTCTTTATTTGCTTTTCTTGCGCTTTAACGATACAATCAGCTCATCAGCCGTACATTTATCCATTTACGTTTCGACTTATTTAAGTTAAAATCGGCGATCCCTCCCTACCTCCACGAACCCGCTTCGACAGTCACTGGTCATTGCGATTGCGAGGAGTTATCAGAGGAGAACCCGGCCGAGCGGATCCCTCCTCAGCCCGATCGCTTGATTGTTAGCACGCGGCGCATTTCGACACCTTCTGGAGGGTCACCCAGCAGGAGCCGATCGCGCGCAAGCCACATTTTGGCCCCAACAGATTCATTTCATGTTTCTCACCCCACTGTTTTTACAGCACCTAGTGGCAGGGAGGGTCGGGACATGTGTGAGGATGCGGCATAGATATTCTATTATTTCGTCGCCCCATTGTCATTTTCTCTTATCAGATTTAGTATGATAGTTGTTCTTGATTCATCTTTTTATGATTTAAATAAGTAGATGTTAGTTTTGTGGTTCTACGGTTTAATAAGCCAAATGTTATCCGGTTGGTTTTATTGTTTTCATTACAGTTTATAATGCGTCATGATGGCACAGATTGACTGGGTTTTCATGTTTTCAAATAAATGTATCGGGTGTGCAATGTTTTCAAAGCTTTATAGTTTTGTATGATTTTATATCTCCTATTCATCTTTGTTTGGTTAATTGTATGTTTACTCTTTTTCGCTACTTTGTGTGTGCTTGATATGTGTTGTAAAAATATCTCTACACCTTGCATATACAGGAGATATTCTGTCCGTTTGGACAAAGAGAACTTATATGTGTGGCAGGTCTATGCACGTCTCATGTGCATGGTTTAAAAAAAAAAAAAAAAAAAAAAAAAAAAAAAAAGAAAAAAAAAAGCTTCCACCAAATTGAGATTTTTCGTTTAAATTTGTTTTAAGAATGCTCCCAAGGCGTGACAACGTTCCGAGGTTAAGCTGAGAAAAAAATAAGACTTTTCGCAAAACTCTGATTTTAAAAGAAATAAGGATCCAACGAGGACCTCGGAGCGTGAAAAAGCTGATCTAATCATAGCAGACATCACCCTTAAGTGCTCTGGCATAGAGTGCTTCTGGTCCATCATATGTTGATTGAATTTGAGATTCAAGGCATGAAACCTTATGGCCAATGTAGTACCATATTTCACCTTGAGCTGTTCCTACATATTTTTAGTAGTCTCATAATTTTCAAGTTCCTTAATCTAGTCATCGTGCATATAACTCAACATCATATAACGTGCACTCTAATCTTTTCTCAAGCTAGTCATTCATTCTATGCATGCACGTCACGACGGTGCTGAGCCGTCATGCCTTCCTCAGGCCCAATCACACTGTTGGTCAGGTGGTTAAGCAGTCCTTTCTCATTAAGGAGGTGTTGAATATTTCTATACCATATATCATAATTCATTCCATCTTATCTTGATTTAGCAAATCAGCAATGAAAAAAAATTTTGGAAGCCACATATCTGTGATGATCCGGACTTTTGTAGAGATTTTTGTAGCATTAATAGGGACTATATGAAGCTTACATAGTGTATCGGAGCTTGTAGAATCGAAAACGGACCTCAGATATGAACCCGGCACGAAAATCGAATCAAATAGGCTTTTCCGGGGGCTTTCGGCAAAATTTCGGATGAGAATTTGGCGAAACGGACTGCGGATTTGGACTCAGCGCGCGAAAACGATCAAAACGGTGTATTCACTTAATTTTTCGGCACCAGGTTACTGTTCACCGGAACAGTAAATCCGGCCGCCGGAAAATACTGTTCCGGCGACCGGCGGCAGGCGGCGGGCGGCGGCGCACGGCGGAGCAAGGCAGCGCAGGGGGCGGAGCAGGGCCGCAGGCGGCGCGGGCAGCGCGGGCAGGCGCGGGCAGGCGCGGGCAGGCGCGCAGGTGCGCGGTCCACAGGATTGGCGTGCACCAGGTGCACGAAAAATCCGAAATGCCACGTGGCAGCCTCTGATTGGTCCGGCGGCGTCAAGGAGTGCGGCTTGTCTCTGACACGTGGCACGCTGTGATTGGGCGACAGGATCCGGAAGACCCGGCGCGTGGACCGGGCTCGTGCGCCCCGTGGACCACGTGGGACACGTGTCCACTGTTCATTGGCGGGCGCAGAGCCGCCCACGTGCGCCGGGCGCGTGGAACACGTGGGCGGCGGGTGACACGTGGCGGCTTATGATTGGCCCTGCATAGATGTTTTGTGTTCTGGGACACGTGGCAAGTTCTGGTTGGATAGTTTTGCTGTTTCCTGTTCGGCCTTGGATCTTTTGTGGAGCCCGAATAGGATTTGGCCCATTATAAATTGACCCCTCTCTCTCTCTCTGCCATTTACGAATTCTAGAGAGAGAAAATAAGATTTTGTCCTATATGAAAGTTGTTCCTCTCTCTGTCCTCTTTCTCCCCTAGAGATTTCAGAATTTTTGGAGTTTCCGACAGCGAGTTATCTGCGACGCGGCGTACTGCGACGATTTTCAGTTTCGGCCCATTTTCCGTCGCAGTTCAGTCAGAAAATCGCTGTGTGCTAACCAGGAGGAATTTTTGAATGATTTCTGCGACAGCGCGTTCCTAAGAGGTAAGGCTTCGTTTTTCGTGTTGATCACTTTGCTCCATTTCGCACTTTTGGCATGGTTCCCGAGGCACCTTTGACCCCTCTTTTTGCTGTCATATTTTCTGGACAGCACTGACTTCTCCGATTTATATCTTGAGCTAGGAGCATCGGATCAAGGCAAATAAATAGTCGATTTTGATCTACTCATCGCAAGGAACGCAACCGTAATTTTTTTGGATTTTTGGGATCACTGTACAGAGGTGAAAAACCCCTCTTTTTCCATACTGTTTGGAAAACAGCAAATACTGTATTTTTGGGAGTTGTATTTACACCGGGAGCGTTGTTTTGTGCTGTAGTACACTGTTTTCGACGGATTGCGCTGTTAGAGGACTGTGGACAGCGAGGAGGCTATTTGGGTGTGGATTTGCGTGTCAAGTGGGTAGTTGTTGCTTACCTCTTACTGTGATATACTTACTAAGTTTATTTAGAGGATTCCCCATTTGGACTTATTGATTGATCACCCCTTGACATCCACGCTTAAATCAAAATAAATGTGAGACCAATCTTGTGGATATATCATGTTGGAAATATTTTTGGGGAAATATTAACTGTGAGAACATGATTATGAGAAAATTATAGTGATGATTTATTATGGACCAGGAATGATAGACTTATGTAGTCGGTTAGTGATTTTGGCATAATGGTTATATCTTTACGGATCTATCATTTAATACACATGTCGAACTGTTGTTTGATACTCTCTCTCTTTTATCTTTCATGATGATATTTGCATGCCACTATTTATTGCTACACTATCATATTGGGACTTGACTTAGGAGAAACCATGCTTGTTTCCTTTCTCCTTTGCATTTAGACTTTTGATTCATGTTGCTCGGGTTCGAGCAGGGGGTTGGGATAGTGTAGTCGGGACTTTGGAGTCTGGGACAGGTGGTACTTGATCATAGTTTTATGGGGGATTACGGCAACCGCGGATATTAGGCGGTTGACCAGATATTGTCTATGTTATCAGATTGTGGACTTGTGGGGTATTGCGGTAACCGCGGACATTAGGCGGTTGACCGGATGTCGATCTTTGCATCAGATTGGGGGATCAGGGTTCTTTTAGTGGATGGATTTTTCCCACTTGAGCATAGTCATGATCCAGTCCTGCTATATTGTGATACTTGTGAGATATTGGTTACTTTACTCGTGTGGGTCGCTCCCCTCGAGTGCCACTCCGGATGTAGGCTTATGACCGAGCCATGTGTGCTGGTCTGTTACTTACTGGGATTACGAGCCATGTGTGCTGGTCCCCTATTGGGTTCTTGAGACAGTTTGAGCAGGCAGTACCAGTTTTTACTGGTGGCTAGATTGGGTTTATTTGGACAGATATGATTACTGATGCATACATACAGTCATTCCTTTTGACACTGCATTTAGAGGCATACCAGTGATAGTTTTTTTTCCAGTTTCAGCAGTCTTATAGCTTACCACTTTCCTTCTTCCTTTTGCCTCTGGTAGGCTTAGTAGATACGTCGGAGTTTGAGGCTTTACCCACAGGGGGAGGCTACTGGTTTACTAGTGGTTCTCACCCCCATTGTTGTTTTTCCTCTTTTCTTTCCTCTGTTTTGCAGAGTCTTCTGCGGGAGCTGCTAGGCCATCGGCAGCTGATCGAGGTAAGGGGATCGCTGAGTAGATAGATCTCCTGTGAGGCTGAGAGCTGCTTTTAGACAGATGTTGTACCCTCCACTCAGACTGTTGTATTCTCCTATTATTTTGGGTCTAGCTTTAGCCAGCTAAATGTATTATTCTGGTGAGCTGGGAGTTTATTGTATTTATTACAGCTTGTACCTTATTTTCAGTCTGAGATATTATGTAGTTCTTTTAGTTCAGCTCTGTATTATGCTCGGTATTGCATATCTTATATCTGAGCAGGTTACCGACGCTTCGTGTACATGAAAATTTTCGTGTACACGGCGGATCTGTTGGCGAGCCCGGGTCCTGATTTCCGCCCTGGGCGTGACAGATTAAGTTGATATCAGAGCTTAGGGATAGGTCAGTTGGGACTTAGGAAACCCTAGGCTTATGTTGGACCCTAGGATGATAGGGCGTGAGAGACGTGATGTTCTTAGGCGAAAGTCGGTGATTGGGTTATTTGACTCTTCTAGTGAGTGAAGAGGGATTGACATATCCTGTTTCTGTGGACAGTTATGTTGGCTGCAGACAACATAAAGCTACAGAAATAGGGGGATGTCCTTGGCTTTCGCTAGATTGGGTCGTGTGGGATTTTGTACCTGATTCATGGTTTCTTGTGGCAGAATGCCTCCCCGACGGCGGATTCCTACTCGGGAAACCCCGTACTCCCTGAGGAGCCGGAGCAGACCGGATCTCCGGAGTTGAGCGAGTTGAGGGCCTTAGTGGCCCAGCTGGCGGAGAGTCACCGCCGGCAGGAGCAGAGGATTGATCAGCTATTAGCCCGGAGAGAGGCGCCGTCTCCGACCGTTCTGGAGGCCCCTGCACCACCTGTTACACCTCGTGCGCCGTCGGCGCCATCATCTAGTAGCGGGGCCCAGGGAGTGATTCAGCCGTTGACCCCGGCGGAGGAGCAGGAGATAGCTGACAAGCTCGCTAAGTTTTGTCAGCATGGACCGCCCAGATTCTCGGGGCGGGACACTCAGCCTTGGGAGATTGGATCATGGTTGGCAGCAATGGAGAAGCTGTTTAGAGATTTCTTCATTGACCCAAGGTACCGGGTTCATATGGCAGTTCATTGTTTGGATGGAGATGCGGACTCATGGTGGCAACGGGTGGAGCCCTTGGAGTTTCAGATTACCCGACAGCTACCTTGGTCGGAGTTCCGACGGATGATCTTGGATACTTATTTTTCTACGAGTGTTAAGCGGAAGCTGGAGGATGATTTGAAGAACCTGCAGCAGGGCGATCGGTCAGTACAGGCTTATTATCAGGAGTTCACGCAGTTGCTTAACTGCGTGCCATTCGTCGCTCGAGATGGACCCCATCAGGTGGAGTTGTTTGAGGCAGGTCTCCGCCCTGAGGTTTATACTTTGGTGCATGCCCAGCGGCTTCAGACACTCGAGGAGGCCGCGGAGCATGCCAAGTGGATAGAGAGAGGAGACCACATGGTTGCCAAGCGAGGCGGTATGGTCGCACAGAGTTCCGACAGGAAGCGACCAGCACCTGATGATGGAGGACGGGCTAGTTCTTGGAGACCACCACGACCGTCACGGCCTCAGTTTCATGGTCGTGGGCGTTCTGAGCAAAAAGGGCCTGGTGGATCCCAGAGGCCGCACCAGCAGCAGCAGCAGGGATCACAGCCGCAGTCGTTGGGACGACAGCAGTCGGGATAGCCGCAGTATTCAGATCGATGTATCTTCTGTGGAGGTCCGCATTATGCTAATACCTGTGATCAGCGGTGGGGATGCTGCTATCTTTGTGGGCAGTCTGGACATCTGCGAGCTTCCTGCCCTTTTTCGACATCAGCAACACCATCTTCAGCCTCAGCTCCTAGTGTATTCCAGCGGAGGACGTCAGCTCAGCAGCCTTTTGCGCCAGTGAGCAGGTCACCTTCCTTCCACCCTTCTGATCACCGGCCACCAGCTCAGAGCGGTCGGGTTTACGCCGCTCAGGTGGAGGACATTGCAGCAGCCGATCATGTGGTGACAGGTATCACTTAATCTTCTGGCATTAGGACTCGTACTTTGTTTTATAGGGGCATCCCATTTATTTGTTAGTAGAGCATTTGCATCATTGCATGGGTTAGGGGTAGGACGGTTACCACGTGTACGGGAGGTTCAGATTTCCGACCTTACCTTACACGTAGAGGAGTGTCATTGGTCCTGCTTGTAGATCGAGTCCTAGATTATGCCAGCAAACCAAATGGTTTTGAGGCGGCTTCGGGACTTAAACAGGATGCTCGAGATGGACGGGTAAGCTCAGTACTTCACGACGATCGATTGTGCCGCGAGGATTAGAGTGCGAGGAGCGCCCATCGTAGATTCTGGATCGAGAGGTGGGAGAATTACGTAGTTGGGCCATTCCCTACGTGGAGATCCTTTGGAGCAACCATGATGAGCGCGAGTCTACTTGGGAGCTAGAGCCGGAGTTGATGGACACCTACCCTTACTTGATCGAGGCGTAGACTGGAGTTGTGACTTTCGTTTCGAGGACGAAACTCTTTTTAGTGGGAGAGGATGTGATGATCCGGACTTTTGTAGAGATTTTTGTAGCATTAATAAGGACTATAGGAAGCTTACATAGTGTATCGGAGCTTGTAGAATCGAAAACGGACCTCAGATATGAACCCGGCACGAAAATCGGATCAAATAGGCTTTTCCGGGGGCTTTCGGCAAAATTTCGGATGAGAATTTGGCGAAACGGACTGCGGATTTGGACTCAGCGCGCGAAAACGATCAAAACGGTGTATTCACTTAATTTTTCGGCACCAGGTTACTGTTCACCAGAACAGTAAATCCGGCCGCCGGAAAATACTGTTCCGGCGACCGGCGGCAGGCGGCGGGCGGCGGCGCATGGCGGAGCAAGGCAGCGCAGGGGGCGGAGCAGGGCGGCAGGCGGCGGGCGGCGGCGCACGGCGGAGCAAGGCAGCGCAGGGGGCGGAGCAGGGCCGCAGGCGGCGCGGGCAGCGCGGGCAGGCGCGGGCAGGCGCGCAGGTGCGCGGTCCACAGGATTGGCGTGCACCAGGTGCACGAAAAATCCGAAATGCCACGTGGCAGCCTCTGATTGGTCCGGCGTCGTCAAGGCTTGTCTCTGACACGTGGCACGCTGTGATTGGGCGACAGGATCCGGAAGACCCGGCGCGTGGACCGGGCTTGTGCGCCCCGTGGACCACGTAGGACACGTGTCCACTGTTCATTGGCGGGCGCAGAGCCGCCCACGTGCGCCGGGCGCGTGAAACACGTGGGCAGCGGGTGACACGTGGTGGCTTATGATTGGCCCTGCATAGATGTTTTGTGTTCTGGGACACGTGGCAAGTTCTGGTTGGATAGTTTTGCTGTTTCCTGTTCGGCCTGGGATCTTTTGTGGAGCCCGAATAGGATTTGGCCCATTATAAATTGACCCCTCTCTCTCTCTGCCATTTACGAATTCTAGAGAGAGAAAATGAGATTTTGTCCTATATGAAAGTTGTTCCTCTCTGTGTCCTCTTTCTCCCCTAGAGATTTTAGAATTTTTGGAGTTTCCGACAGCGAGTTATCTGCGACGCGGCGTACTACGACGATTTTCAATTTCGGCCCATTTTCCGTCGCAGTTCAGTCAGAAAATCGTTGTGTGCTAACCAGAAGGAATTTTTGAATGATTTTTGCGACAGCACGTTCCTAAGAGATAAGGCTTCGTTTTTCTTATTGATCACTTTGCTCCATTTTGCACTTTTGGCACGGTTCCCGAGGCACCTTTGACCCCTCTTTTTGCTGTCATATTTTCTGGACAGCACTGACTTCTCCGATTTATATCTTGAGCTAGGAGCATCGGATCAAGTCAAATAAATAGTCGATTTTGATCTACTCGT
The DNA here is from genome assembly GCA_029168755.2 of Tillandsia fasciculata. Taxonomy (NCBI): domain Eukaryota; kingdom Viridiplantae; phylum Streptophyta; class Magnoliopsida; order Poales; family Bromeliaceae; genus Tillandsia; species Tillandsia fasciculata. The sequence continues at coordinate 10,068,127 of CM054942.1, read as the reverse complement.
CGCAAGAAACGCAACCGTAATTTTTCTGGATTTTTGGGAGCACTGTACAGAGGTGAAAAAGCCCTCTTTTTCCATACTGTTTGGAAAACAGCAAATACTGTATTTTTGGGAGTTGTATTTACACCGGGAGCGTTGTTTTGTGCTGTAGTACACTGTTTTCGACGGATTGCGCTGTTAGAGGACTGTGGACAGCGAGGAGGCTATTTGGGTGTGGATTTGCGTGTCAGGTGGGTAGTTGTTGCTTACCTCTTACTGTGATATACTTACTAAGTTTATTTAGAGGATTCCCCATTTGGACTTATTGATTGATCACCCCTTGACATCCACGCTTAAATCAAAATAAATGTGAGACCAATCTTGTGGATATATCATGTTGGAAATATTTTTGGGGAAATATTAACTGTGAGAACATGATTATGAGAAAATTATAGTGATGATTTATTATGGACCAGGGATGATAGACTTATGTAGTCGGTTAGTGATTTTGGCATAATGGTTATATCTTTACGGATCTATCATTTAATACACATGTCGAACTGTTGCTTGATACTCTCTCTCTTTTATCTTTCATGATGATATTTGCATGCCACTATTTATTGCTACACTATCATATTGGGACTTGACTTAGGAGAAACCATGCTTGTTTCCTTTCTCCTTTGCATTTAGACTTTTGATTCATGTTGCTCGGGTTCGAGCAGGGGGTTGGGATAGTGTAGTCGGGACTTTGGAGTCTGGGACAGGTGGTACTTGATCATAGTTTTATGGGGGATTACGGCAACCGCGGATATTAGGCGGTTGACCAGATATTGTCTATGTTATCAGATTATGGACTTGTGGGGTATTGCGGTAACCGCGGACATTAGGCGGTTGACCGGATGTCGATCTTTGCATCAGATTGGGGGATCAGGGTTCTTTTAGTGGATGGATTTTTCCCACTTGAGCATAGTCATGATCCAGTCCTGCTATATTGTGATACTTGTGAGATATTGGTTACTTTACTCGTGTGGGTCGCTCCCCTCGAGTGCCACTCCGGATGTAGGCTTATGACCGAGCCATGTGTGCTGGTCTGTTACTTACTGGGATTACGAGCCATGTGTGCTGGTCCCCTATTGGGTTCTTGAGACAGTTCGAGCAGGCAGTACCAGTTTTTACTGGTGGCTAGATTGGGTTTATTTGGACAGATATGATTACTGATGCATACATACAGTCATTCCTTTTGACACTGCATTTAAAGGCATACCAGTGGTAGTTTTTTTTCCAGTTTCAGCAGTCTTATAGCTTACCACTTTCCTTTTTCCTTTTGCCTCTGGTAGGCTTAGTAGGTACGTCAGAGTTTGAGGCTTTACCCACAGGGGGAGGCTACTGGTTTACTAGTGGTTCTCACCCCCATTGTTGTTTTTCCTCTTTTCTTTCCTCTGTTTTGCAGAGTCTTCTGCGGGAGCTGCTAGGCCATCGGCAGCTGATCGAGGTAAGGGGATCGCTGAGTAGATAGATCTCCTGTGAGGCTGAGAGCTACTTTTAGACAGATGTTGTACCCTCCACTCAGACTGTTGTATTCTCCTATTATTTTGGGTCTGGCTTTAGCCAGCTAAATGTATTATTCTGGTGAGCTGGGAGTTTATTGTATTTATTACAGCTTGTACCTTATTTTCAGTCTGAGATATTATGTAGTTCTTTTAGTTCAGCTCTGTATTATGCTCGGTATTGCATAGCTTATATCTGAGCAGGTTACCGACGTTTCGTGTACATGAAAATTTTCGTGTACACGGCGGATCTGTTGACGAGCCCGGGTCCTGATTTCCACCCAGGGCGTGACAATATCACTACACAATTATGCACATAAATTTAAATTAGGTACAAAAATATCCACAATTTTGTTCTCAATCCAATCTAATAAATAATTTTCACTATATTTTCAAATCAAAAATTTCACTGAAAAAAACTAATAATCATCTCATCCAATGCAGATTAAAATAGGACTATGCTACATGTACACCCCATTTGGAGTGTACATCCTACACCTAAGCCCATCCTATGGTGGGCATTTATCCACTCGTCACTTCGAAGTGACGAGTAGAATTCACCCCACCCTAGGATGGATGGAGTGTAAGATGTACACCTCAAATGAGATGTACAAAAGCATTAACTATTAAAATAATATATCAAATTAGTTAAAAACAAATATTATTACATTTATCTAAAGCAAAGATATAAAAAAGTGACATGATTAAAAGTTTATAAATTAATGTTGTCTTGCTTGGTTAGAGGGAGCCAGCATTGATTCACAAATTGTGACATTTATCTAATTTTTAATTTTATGTTAAATACAACCTGCAAGCCCACGAGCTTGGGCCAGGGTTCACAGGCTTAGGCCTAGGCAGGCTCCCGCATGCCTAATGCCTAGATTGGGAGGCCCAGCATGCGGTTTGGGCCGTGTGTAGCCCAATCTGCACGATTCGGGCCTCTACAGGCTCTGGACGCATGAGAGCCTGGACGCCGGAGGGTCTCCTTGCTCAGCCCTTCGCGCAGGTAGGGCCCGAACCCACACCCAACAATTTTTTTTTTTTCTTATTTTATGTTAAATAAACCTACAAGCGCAGGGGTCCACCGGCTTAGGCTTAGGCATGGGTCCACGAGCTTAGGCCTGGGTAGCCCATCAGGGTGGCAGGCTCCCATAGGCCCAATGCCCAGATTGGGAGGCCCAGCATGCGGTTTGGGCCGTGTGTAGCCCAGCCCGCAAGGGTCGAGCCTTTACAAGCTCTAGACGCGTAAGAGCCTGGACGCAGGAGGGCCTTGGGCCTACGAGCTTGGGCCGGGGTCCACAAGCTTAGGCCTAGGTAGGCTCCCGCAGGCCAAATGCCTAGATTGGGAGGCCGATCATGCGGTTTAGGCTGTGTGCAGCCCAATCCGTACCGGTCGGGCCTCTACAAGCTCTAAGGGGGCCTCCTTGCTCACCCCTTCGCGCAGGCAAGCCCTCTGGGCCCAAACCCACACCCAACAATATTTATCTTTTTCTTATTTTATGTTAAATACAACCTACAAGAGCAGGGGTCCACGGGCTGAGGCCTGGGCAGCCTAGCAGGCTCCAGCAAGCCCAATGCCCAGATTGGGAGGCCCAGCATGCGGTTTGGGCCGTGTGTAGCCTAGTCCGCACAAGCTAGGCCTATGCAAGCTCTGGACACAAGGGGGCCTCCTTGCTCGGCCCTTTGCGCAGGAAGGCCCTATGGGCCCGAATCCACACCCAACAACATTTATTTTTTAAAAAATTTTATATTAAATACAACCTGCAAGCCAATGGGTCTACGAGCTTGGGCCTGGGTCCGCAGGCTTAGGCCTAGGCAACCTAGCAAGCAGGTAGGCTTTCGCAGGCCCAATGCCCAGATTGGGAGGCCTAATGCCCAGTTTGGGAGGCCCAATCAGCAGGCCCAATCCACTCGGGCCGGACCTTTGCAAGCTCTGGACGCGTGAGAGCCTGGACGCGGGAGGGACTACTTGCTCAGCCCTTTGCGTAGGCAGGCCCTATGGGCCTAGCATGGGCGGACCTTATAATGGGCGCATCATTTTAGCACGCTTTAAATCACGTCTATTGTGACCCAACAAGTTTTCAAAATAAACTCTATATAAATCAATGCAAAATTTATTGCCCAAAGAAATTTAAAAAAAAAAATATTCAATATAAGAAACAGATCATATAGCAAAAATAAGCACTACAATGCTCCGATGCCACTTATGAACAAATTGATCATGAAAAATCACATAGATTTTTATATACTTATTTCGCTGCAGAATTATGTTGCAAATATCAAGATTTTTTCTCATCTTGTTTTACAAACTTCTCAAGCTGCCTAACAACTGTCTCGATCTTTAACCCGTTTTCCTTCTTTATAGTTGTTCTTTCTCGTCACAAGCAAATCGACTACTAGAGTCAATTTCAGCACAATGCAAAATTCCCTAAGGTTTCTAATAATGCCCTAGAATAAACCAGAAAAAGAATTTATGTGGAGAGATTATTCTATTTTTTTTTTTTGTATGTATTTCATAGTCAATCCCTCTAATATTTATAGGTCATGGAAGAGATATTAATTATAATCTGATTTTAATTGAATCCCGCAAAAATAAGGATTTAAACATAATAAAATTATCTTTAAAATTTATTTCTTATCCTATGTGAACAAGAAATATTTTAAATAAGTTCCAATGTGGACGAATGCTAACACAGAGAGATCAAATAGAAAATGAAAAATGGAAAATGGAAAAAGGTGTTTTTACAGAAATACTACTTATAGCAGAAATTGGAGAATCAACAAGCACTTGAATTATTGGCTCCACTAGCCCTCTAGATAAAGCATATATTACACAATTACACTACTATAATCCAAAAATTACAAATTAAACGAAGCTGATCTCACAAACGACCTACGCCACCATACCTGAAAAGCCCGGCCAAGGTTCGGACACTCCGTCGCGCTGCCCGCGAAGAATCGAAACCATTCCTCAAATAAACTCTGTTGCTGACTAAGCGGGAGCGTTAGAAGTGCTTGCCCCAGGGTTTCCTCCAACATCCTAACATCCAACCCTTTCGAGCACCTTTGTAACCAACCAAAGTCCATCAACAAAGGCTGGAACCATCCGCAAAATAAAGAACTTCTTGTTTCACTCCGACAATGCAACTTTCCTTTCCCTAGTGCTATAAACAAACTCGCGGATACCCGACTTAGCTCATACCTCACCATTGGTGAAGCTTTTTCGTGCATTTTGATCAACACTTCTTGCTTGGCCCAGAAGCCCACAAAATCTTCAGCCATCTGATTGTTAGTGAGAATCTCGAGGAGCCAGTTGAGATTCTCGACTTGCTTTGAGATCCGTTCAACCAAAGGCTTATTCCTGTTCTTATTTTCACCCGCTGCAAATTCAGAAACTTCTTCGAAGAGCTCCACCAGTGAGTTCAAACAGGAGTGGCATATTTGATATAAGCTCTCCTTGCTAATCCCAGCAGGGTCTTTTTGGTACACCGAGCTCTTTGATAAGAGACCATTGACTAGGGATTGCATCTCTTTTCTCGCGTTACTACAAATCCCATTCACGACTGATCGTATGAGATGGACGGCAAGATGATTATCCTGCAAGTCACACTGACTTGGCGGGGGATGTAATCTTGCTAGCACATCCTGTGATGTTGCCTCGTCAAGCGTACAGCGGGAGAAAAAGCTCTTCAGCTTTTCCTCCTCGCTCTCAGTCCATGGGACGGCCTCAATGTACTTTAAACAAGAGGTAATGCCTTGATCGAACATGATGATGGAGGATAACTGAAATCGGACAAGTTAAAATGTTTTTAGTCCACTGAGTTTGCAGAGAAGAAAAGAGAATACAAGTTGTATTGCAAAGATGAAGAACCATAAAGAAAGTAACGGTATTACGGTCAAGATCAAAGCTATGCACATAGTAATACATGTCATTCTAAGATCTTACAAGCTAAATTTCCTAAGTCATGTTCAATAAAATCAGCTTGTGAATTAAAACCAGCTCGCGAATTAAACCTATAAAGATCTTTGAAATGCCGAGAGGTAGAGTAAACACACAGAAGAGGCTTAATTGCAAATAGTGAAACATGGTGAGAGATATGAACCAAAATTTATGAAGGGGAACGATAGAAATGAATGGTGAGCAAACTGATAAGCAAACTGAGCGAAAGAAATCAACTTTTGAAAGTCTTTAAACAAGGACAAATCTAAAGCAGGTAGGAAATCGAAAAGAAAATAAAAATCTGATTATACTAAGTAGGTGGGTTTGCTTGGCATCTGGCCAATTCGGTTGGACATAATGGTTAATAAGGGCCTAGTCTTCAGTGTGAAACAATTTACGGGTTTAAGGGTTTAAGAGATGAAAGCCCAGCAAGCAATTGAATAGTTCGACATAAACTAGCAACCATGGTTGCCACAGCCACATAAAATGGTGGTGGAACGACAAATGTGCCGTACCTAGGACCAGAAATGTAACGAGACCCTCCATTATAAGAAATTTTATAACAGGTCCCTCAATTTAAAATGTTTTCACCGATACCCCCTTAACTTTTAATTACTTAAATTTGAGTTATTCAATCATATGAATGAGACTGAAATTACCACCTTCATAGGCACCGGGCGTCAGATTTCAGATCCAATTACTGGACCTGACTCTAAAGGGATCTCAATCAAACTTCAAAAAAAAATGTGCAAAACAGTAAAATAATACATGAAACTATCCAAAATGAGGAATTGAAGTAACAAAATCTCACCCACTAGAAATTAGAAGAAAACGAGGAAAAATAAAACTTTGTTTAAAGCCCAAGGGAGAAAGAAACAAGGGCAAGAAAATTCTAGCCAAAAACCTGAGAAGACCTTTTTTTTTTGCTGTTTATGTACTCAGCCACAATATGAAGCAGCCTTAATCAGAGGAGGATCAGGGCAAGAAGGAACTATATGAATAAATTGTCACTGTAGTAGGGACCAATATTAAAAAACAAGGAAGGTTGGCTATTTTTGAAAATTGCAGCAGCAGCAAAGAGAAAATAGGATCTCTAATAGTTCTAGGAAGAAAAAATATGGCCAACAAGCATTCTCCAAAGATAAACTGCAATTTAGAATAGGAAATAAGTAAAAAAATAAGAGATAAAGGGTGAAGGCAGAAGAACAGGCTTTTAAAGAAGGGCTGATTGAAGTAAAACCTGAAATCAGATGCCAGTAGAAAACAGAGTATGCAGGAAAAAGATTAGTACAATAGCAATCACAAAATAAAACAAAAGAAATGATTTAAACATCAAAAATATTGAAAAATCAAGTTGAAATCAATCACATTGCTTTCGAGCTAACACCTAATTAGATGCCGATAAGCCTCACACTAGAGAAATTAAAAATTTTCAAACTCACTATATAGTCAAATTTTAGGCTGCATGAGAGAGGAATTGGCGATGGGCTACATCGCTGCTTCTTCCAACATAGAAGAGCGAGATGGCCTGCATTGCTGCTTCATCCAACATAGGAAAGAGAGAGAGCCTGCATTGCTGCTGCTTCCAAGAAGGATAGAGTAAAAAAGAGGGAAAATATAATGATGTTGCGGGTTCCGGGGGGGGGGGGGGGGGGGGGGGGGGGCGTGTTGTGTGGAAGCAACAGCTTGCATTGCAGCTGCTTCTAACATAGAAGGATAGGAGCAAGAAAGAGGGAAAATATAACTGCCGTCTATAAAGCATCCAACCTTTCTTTTGATGCATTAGATTAGTATTCTCATTAGCTATCTCACAAAAATGGATTATATGCCAATATGATGTCCGAAATGCTTTTTTACATTGGAGTTCTACGTGAAGAAGTTTACACGTCACAACCACCAGGATTCGTTGATTGTAATTTTTCTATTTCTTGTTCCATGTTGTTAGATTTTATTGTTTTATATTGATTTAAAAACTTGATTTTGGCCTACATCAATGGGCTTTACCTAGGAGCCCAATGCCTAGCTCACCACATGTGATGTTTAGTCCCACATTGGATACTCATCACATGTGGTAGCTATATTTATACTTCTTCTTCCTTAATTGTATTGGTTAGGAGAAAGTGAGAGTAATAACTTCTCCTAAAGACACGCACGCACGGCACGAGCAGGGCAGGGCCGGGCCGGGTAGGGTCGGGCAGGCGGCGGCGCGGGAGATCTTGACCTGGTTCACTTTTTATTTGCTATTTTATTTTTGTCTTAACCATATCTTGGGAAGTGCCTTCTCGGGCTACTCAAGAGACTTGCTTTGGGAAGAGCCTGGTAGGCTCTACCTAAGGGCCTCCTTGGTAAGGTTCAATGGCTAACCCGAGATCTGGCCGTTGGACCCTGTAGAGGTGGGCTAGAAGAGGGTTTCCTCTTGGGCTCTATATATTTTGAGCAAGAGATTGGTTAAGTCACAATTTCCTAATATATAGTATAGCATATACATTTTACACTGAGCTTTACTTATCGCAGGATCTCTGAAAGTCGACAGGTTCGTTTTGCGCCATCCAGGAGTCTTGTCGACAGGGTGGACAGTGATCGTTGTATCGCTATGAGTGATTGCCGGAGCCTCGTACATGGAGGGGCAATCTTAATTCTAGGACGCCTCGACCCACAGGTTTCATCTAATCCTTACTGTCTATTTATTTATAGTATACTTGTAATTTGCATGCAAACATATAGATTTATATTTCAAATATAAATTATTTCAAAGCGATATTTTACTAAAAAAAATTATAAAGATATTTTTCCAAGACATGTGACATGTTGCTTACTTCAATGTGTGTCATAAAATCGATGTATTGTGCTCTCCCACACTCCAAAACAAGTGTACTGGCCTTGAGCGTATTAATTGATAGAACATGAACAGCAACAACAGCCTATGTTATGCCACCACCTCTCAATTGTTCATATAGATGTTTTATTTTGGTTGAGAGTTGTTCAATCCCACAATGCTCACAACAGCTCTAGTTCCATAACCATCTTAAACCATTTTCTCTAGTATATCACACTTTCAATCAGACCAGACCTATAATTTAACTAATTTCAGCACGTTAGCATTGCGCAGTCATGGTCCCCTTCTCATTACTCATCTTTCTAAAATTTGCACCAAAACTTCTTCTAGTAACTAATCAGCTTCTATATCTCGTCAATCACTAAATTCAACTAACAGTACTAATTAATTCAACCAACAATCCGCAACAAGACACTTAAAGAGAATCAGAAGCCTTTAAACTTATCTAGACAATAATAAAGAAAAATAAGTAAGGATAAAAGGAAACACTCATACTGACCTCGAGTATGTCGATGGCTCGCGACACTCCCGCCTTCACGAGCCCCCCCGCCGTATCCTCCTCATACATCAGCTCGATGGTCTTTCTAAACACATCAATATCCTCGATTCCGCCGACTTCGATCCTGGTGTAGCCCGCGAGCTCATCCGAGATCTTTCTAGTCGCTTCCAGAACCATCGCGGCGAAGAATCGGCTGCTCTCGCACAGAACCTTAGAGTCCAATTCCAATACCAAGCATGTTCCGTCCTTGCCCTTCAATCTCAACCTCAGATCCAAAGATCTCTCCCTCGAGGACGCACAACGATCCGTCTCCGCCCTCTGCGACCCCGGAGAACCCTCTCCTTGGGCCGGATCCGAGATCTCCGGCTCCGCCGACGCCACCGCCGCGGCGGCGGCGGAGGCGGAGGCGACGATCTCCGGGAGGGGATCGAGCGGTTCGGAGTCGATGGGGGAGACCCTACCTGGGGAGAGAATGCGGCGGGGGTCGATGATGCCGAGGCCGAGCTTGCTGGTGGGAGAAGGGGAGCTGTAGAGGGAGGGGGGCTTCGGCGGGGGCTGCGGCGGGAGCTTGGAGAGGTGGTGGTGGTGGTGGTGTTGGTGGTAATGGTGATGGGGGGAGGAGCGGAGATCGGGGCTCCCGGGGACGGCAGCGAAGGAGCGGAGATCGGGGCTCCCGGGGACGGCGGCGAAGGAGCAGCACCACGCCGCGCGCGGCCGGGAGCGGCGGGATGTGGTGGAGGAGGATATCCGAGCGCGGGGATCCGCCATGGTAGGGGAGATCTACGGCTAGAGCTAGGGTTAGGGTTTCGGCGTCGCCATGGGAGAGGAGAGATCGAGGTAATCGCGTGAAGTGTGGCGGGGGAGGAGAAAAAGAAGCTTTGGATTCCTATCTCGCTTCGTTATAAAAGAGTGAGAGTGACGTTATTCAAGGAGGGAGATGAGGATTGGCTCCAAGTTGACTGGTAAAGTTTAGTTTGGCGGTCCAGCGAAACGAAGACACGTGGAATTTCAGAGTCGTGTTATTGGCTGGAGTATGCAGGGACGACACGTGGAGATATGTAGCTGGCTATAAGGACCGAAAGGAAAAGGCGGATAGATGGGTCTGTGGGAGAAATCAGGGCCGTACATCATGCCGTACACTGTGACGTTGGTAGGTTTGATTATGACCACGCCTGTTTGTTTCACGGGATTTTTTTTTTTTTTTTTTTTTTTTGGTTTATCGAAAGAAAAATATTTGATGTACATTTCAAAATAACTGTATATTTTATTTATTTTCAAATAAATAATTTTTACTGTTTATTTCAAAATGATCAGTAAAATATATTTTATTTTTGAATAAATAAAATATATATTATACATTCCTTTTAGAATATATAAATAGTATTACTCTTATTAAAATTTTGCGACGAGCAATATTACCGCATATTTGTTATTATAGACTGTAATATCTCGAAAAGATTATAAATTTTAGATTTAATTATGCCATACTAGTGTACTCTACTGAATTTTTCTTTTTTATGTTTTATATTATACTAATTATTTTCAAAACTACCATGCAACTAAATTTTTTTAAAATTCCTACACTACGAACAACAAAATAATAATTTTGTATAAAGATTATAAAAAAGTATTAGTTAAAAATAATATAGTACTGTTGAAGTCGAAATGATTCGCTGATCGTTGACTGGGTAAGGTCTGCAATCGACCTTCGAATTCACCCTCTGCGTGTGATGCGCCGCGTGCCAAACTATTAAGCGATTAGCTGAGAAGGGATCCGCTTGGACGGGTTCTTCTCAATCAAACTCTCAATAGAATTCGACCTAGAGGAGCCGAACTGGGATTCGGAGGCAAGGATTAACACGGCCTAAATAGCTGATTTGAAAATTGTATTGCTCGGGAAAGGGTTACAAAGGACCAATTACAAGTAAGACTACTCCTAAAAAAGCTGTAAAGAAAGTTGCAAATGAAAGCAGTAAATGCTGGTATGAAGGTCTATCTAGGAAAGCGGTAAGAAAAGCTGTAAACTTAGTCTAGAAAAGCTGTAGATGTTGGTATTGAAGGTATTAAAAAGTAAGGGTGGTCAATGGCTTACGAGATTACAGGATCCCTTTTACTTCGATGGTTCGATTATTTATACTAATTCGAACCAGGTGTGTGATCGCCGTTTTGGGTAATCGGCGTGATTCGAGGGGAATTATGGCGCATCTTTCAACTACTTCCTTTTTAAATTGATTTCCTTCGCTTGTACAGTAGCTTCTTCCCGTCTATATTCGTCCCCCAAATTGGTGCGCCTAAGCGTAATCCTCGGTGCTTTCCAATGCTTAGCGCCGCTTGCTATTCCGAAGTCAGTCACGCGATCTGCACTCGAGATCTCATGCCTTTTCCTTCTAGGATCTCTCCTTTTGCGGCTTGAGCAACCGAAAGTTGATCCTGGCCTCGCATCTTTTTGTCATTCGACTAAGGCGGTCTAACGGTTCGCCTTCAGCCAAGGTCGGTCTTAGTTAAGATACGAATCCTTCTTCGTTGGCTTTTTCTTCCATCGACTGGTGTTCTTAGCCGATAGTGTACGCCACGTGTCGCTCCATAAAGTGGTGATATTTTTGACCTCAACAATGTCCAATCGGCAATCGCCTGACGTACCGTTTGGGTGATTGTCGAAAATCCACTTAATCGATCGGCATGTGCCGTGGGATCCTCGATCATTCTTTTTTGTAATTTTGTCGTTATATGACCCCTTCATTCCCTTGGCTCTTCGATCGAGAGATTTAAACTTGATGGCGGCCTTTTCTTTCCATTCTGATCAGATCTTCATCGATTGCGGTTCAGTCATTTCCTCATTAAGGTTTTATTTCTTGGTCCTTACAATTGTATGTTACCCGCGCCAATTTGACGTCATCAATCTATCTGACGGGTCGCGTCCATCTGTAGATCATATCGCCATAAATGTTCCCGCTTTTTGAGGGACGACGGTTACTGTTTCATTGGTTCGAAACCCTTATTTCCTTTTCTGTTATGCTTGGGGTATACGTCATTCTTTAGTGTTTAAATATCTCATGTCCTAGTGCTTCTTTACCGTCTTCTTTTCTTGTATTCTCTCTTTGCCGCATTTTTCGGCTCTTTCTTCATTTTCATGGCTTCTCGCGCCGCTCCGTTGCCGTCTAATCCCATTGTCGATTTTCGGCTCCTTCGTCCGTCGGCGGTGAATCCATTACGTTTTCTCCATGGACCTTCCTTTGTGGAAAAACCCTCCGAGGAAACCTTTTCGTTCAAAACCACCGGCATCCCACTACCGGCGGACAAGATTTTTCTCGGTACCTAGGCTTCTAACAAAGCCTTTGTGAGGAGTCTCTGCACTTAGCCCACTGCTTCCGAGTCCTATGTGCGGTGGCTTGACTAGGTCCAGGCTGCTTATGGACACTTGTGGAAAGAAACTGACGTCTTTGACGCCATTCAACTTTCTCGTAATAGTTATCAGGCCGATATGCTACTTTTGGCGTCGGCCTTATGCTTCTGGTCACCGTGTTCCAACACTTTTTTCTTTCGTTTGGGGCCTTTTACCCTGACGCTAATGGACGTGGCCGCCATCACCGGCCTTCGCCCTCATGGTCCTATTCTTTCTTCGGCCTTTACAGCCGAAAGCATGTACGAGTTCGCTCCTGGTCTGGACCCGAAGATAAATCTCGCGTACGGGAGGTTTGTGAAGATCTTCACCGGTCGCGAGGTAGAGCCGGTTTCCAAGGATGAGCACACTGCCTTCCTTTGGTATTGGCTGTGTTACAGCCTCTTCTGCACCTCGTCCTAGAAAATGAACCGGGATTTCCTGCTGCTGGGGCCGAAAATGTCGTACTGACCGTCGGTCATCGATCAGCCCCGTGGGTGGTTGACCCTCTGGATGTGATGCGTTGTGTGCCAATGGATCAAGCGAACGGGCCGAGAAAGGATCTGCTCAGCCGGGTTTTTCTCAATTAAACTCTCGCGACCGTCCGGCTTAAATTAGTCGAATCGAGATATGGAGGTAGAGAAAGAGAGAGTTCGGCCTAGAAGCGCCGAACTAGGGTATGGAGATAGAGATTTGACACGACTAAGGAGCCGATTAAGAATTTGTATTGATTGAAGTAGGGGTTACAAGAATAACAAGTAGCCAATTACAAGTTAATCTACTACTAGAAAATACGGTAAATGTATATATGAAAGATATGAAAAAGCAAGGGGGTCACAACTACTCCTAGAAAATGCGGTAAATGCATATATGAAAGATATGAAAAAGCAAGTGGGTGGTTATGACGCCCCAACATCCCAGGGGGTCACCCATTCAAGAACTACTCTAGCTCTAACACGCTTAACTCTCTGAACCTCTTGGGTATTGCTACCACCTGAAAATGCTATAGCCGGTTAAGAAATTTAGCCCTATTTATACCTTATATATAGGACTAATCCAGATCATGGGGGTGTTACATTCCTCCCCCCTTTAAGTCCTAACATCTTCGTTGGGCTCAAAGCCCTTACTATCGTATTTAGTTGTATATTTCATCACGTTGCTCAGTGAGTACGACTTGTCCTCGTCGGCATGTTGTACCCATTGAGAAACGCGATTCAGTTGCGTGTTTCTCATCCCACTGTTTTTTCACGACCCAGTGGGATAGGGAGATGGGACGAGCGTGAGGACGCTGTGTAGCGAGTTCTACTCCATTGCCTTTGGTTATTTCTTACCCTTGCTTCAATTTTTCCTATTTGGTTGTCGAACTATGTGTAGTGGCCCCGACCTCTGTGCAGTTTTTCTCCATGACCCACGTTGTGGAACACCTATTATTGATGTGTCGGACCTGCAACACGTCAAATTGACGCGTTGGACGGACTTAGTGAGGTTCCTAGATCGAGCCTGTCTTCTAGCTGTTTTCATCGGATTTTAGAAAGGGTTTCAGGCTGATCCGAGGACGGATTTGGATTTAGCGCGGAAAAACGTCGAAAATCGGATATTTATTTGTATTTTTCTGAGTCCGGATGCCCAAAAACGGACACCCGAAAGTTTTCTACGCATTTTGGTGCATGGGGGGAGCCGTGGACCGGTCGGATGCCACGTGGCGGCCCCTGATTGGCCGGCGCATGTGGCACGGTCCACAGAAAAAGGTGCTGGTGCATGGACCGGGTGCGGGGGAACACGTGGCAGCCTCGGATTCGCTGGCTCACGCGGCTCGGTCCACGGCGTCGAGCGGGATGGTGCATAGACCGGGGCGAGCCACGTGGCGGCCTGTGAGTGGCCCGCACACATGCGCGAGGTCCAAGCGACACGGTGGGTAGGCAGGGGCTACGCTGCCCCCTGTCGGGCCTCATGGTAGCGCCCGAATGGCCGGGCGCCCGCTGTCCCGTGTTCGGGACACGCGGCGCGCCCAGGGAGATTCGGGCGCTGACGGGATTCGGTGTGGGGCTCCGGTTTTGGGCACTGTTTGCGCCCGAAACCGTCCGGGGGCCCAAATCTGGGGGGCCAAAAGCCCATTTGCTTGATTTTCTCTGGTTTTTTGGGTGGGCCTATAAATAGGCCACTTCCTTGGGCCTTTTGGCCTTTTTTTTCGAGCTCCCCTGTGGTGTCCCAGATTTTTTCGTGGGACTTGACCGTGTGGTTGGCGGTGCGAAACACAAATTTTTGGTGTATTAAGTGCGTTGTGTGTCAAATGGATGCCAAAAACGGACTAAGCGCGCGGAAATAGTCGAAATTGACTATTTTCGGGCGAATTCGAACTTACGGGCCGAATTTGCAGGTAGGCCGGTCCACAGCCCACCGTGCGTGCACTGGGTGCGGTGAACCCGTGCAGCCGCCACATGGCGAGCATGGGTTGGCCGAGCTCGGGCTCGGCGACCGAGGGGCACGCAGGTGGGGGCATGGGCGCGCGTGGGCGGCGCCACGCTGCAGCCCGCGTGAAGGCGCGTTGGCGCGCGCGCCCCGTGTTGACGCGGGACACTGGGCAGCGTGGGCACAGCCACGTGGTGGGGCCTGTTGGCACCCGCTCCGCGTGAGGCGGAGCGCGCCGCCGGCGCGCTGACGCGGGGGCGCCAGCTGGCAGGCCCCGGTTGGCCGATTATTGTGCAAAGCCCCTTTTGGGGCTATTTAAGGCTCGAAACTTCCCTCTTTTTCCCTCCTTTCTCCTCGTTGCTCCGCCTAAAAATCGTGGGAGGGTGAGGGAAATCATGGAAAATTTTTAGAGTGCCGTGGAGCATGCCGTCTGTGCCGTGGGATACGCAGTTTGTGTTGCGGGCGCATCGTTTATGCTGTGGTACGTGCCGTTTGCGACGTGGAGAGCGTACGGGGTGTTCCACGGAGCCGGGCGGTCGTGTGTGCGACCATTTGTCGGCGCGTCGGTTTAAGGTAGGTGTCGCCTCGTGTTTTGTTGTGTTTTTCGGCACAGTCCTTAGATTTTGCTTTTGGGGTTTTGCCTTTGAACTCTGTGCCCTGTTTCTGTCAGGGACCGTTGTTGGAGGTGCCGGTTGCGGCGCAATTTTACCGCCGGACTTTTCGGGGTGTACCGTTCGCGCGTGGCGGGCGTCGTTGCGTTTTCTGTCAAAAGTGAATGTTTCTGCGGGAGCCCAATTGCAAGTGTCTACAAGCAATTTGTGGCAAACCGAGGTGGCTTGGATTTTCCTCTAAGTCTGCGGACTTCCTTCTAATTCTATTATGATAGGACTCAGCATGCTAGAATAGGTGCTACTATTGATGTTTATAGAGTTATTGGACTTTGACTAGCACCCTGACATATGATTGCATGTATTCAACCAGACTGCTAGAAAACTCTCACTTGGGCTAGGTTCTTTTATGTTCTAGTTTTCACCTCTTGCATTCCTTTTTCTCGATTTAGAGTTTCTTCTCGCCCGGATAGTGGCCGAGTGGTCGAGTTATTGTGGGATGCTTTAGCACTCGTGCTGTAGGGCCCCAGAACCCCATGTAGCTTTTTCCCCTGAATCCACTATGTGAAACACCTATCATTTGTGTGTGTAATACCCGCCCTTTATTTTGGTAATTTTCAATTTACTTTACTTTTAGTGGTCCGGCAGGGGGTTAATAATTCGATTATTTCTGGGCAATCCGTCGGGGCTCGCGGGTATTTTTAGGTGCTAGAGCTCGCGAAACGGGGAACGGTGGCGCGATCGGATTCGAATTCCGACCCCGGAATCTCCCAGAAATAATTTTCAAAGCTTGCGATCAATTTGGACGCGCCAGGATCCGTGCTGGCGATCTGCACGGTTATTGAGTGTCACGCCCCGGGTGCAAATCAGGACCCGGGCCCGTCTACAGATCCGCCGTGCACATGGGATTTCCCGCGTACACGAAGCGCTGGTAACCTGCTCAAATATTAAATGTGCAATAAAAGAGCATAATACAGAGCTGAAATAGAAGGACCACATAGTATCTCAGACTGGAACTACAAATACCACTGTAATATGTACAATAATCTCCCAGCTCACTAAAATAATACACCCGCTGGCGGAAGCCAGACCCAAAATAAAAGGAGAATATTACAGTCTGAGTGGAGGGTACAACGTCTATCTACAGCTTTCAGTCCCCCAGGAGATCTATCTATTCAGCGATCCCCTTACCTCGATCAGCTGCCGATGGCCTAGCAGCTCCTGCAGATGACTCTGCAAAATAAAGGAGAAGAAAGAAACAGAAAACAATAATGGGGGTGAGAACTACCAGATAAACCAGCAGCCTCCCCTAGTGGGTAAAAACCTCAACTCTGACGCACCCACTAGGACTACTAGAGGCAAAAAGGGAAAAGGGGAAGTGGTAGATACAAAAGATGCTGAAACAGGAAAACTATCACTATTATGTTGTCAAAACTGTATGCATGCATCAGAAATAGTATCTGACCAATAAACCCAATCTAGCAACCGATACACGATCGGTATTGCCTGCTCAAGAACCAGTATCTGATCGGCACACGGCACGATCCCATAATATCCAATCGACCGGCACACGGCTCGGTCCTAAGCCTACTCCGGAGCGGCACTCGAGGGGAGCGACCCACACGAGTAAAACATCTCTGTTATCAGTATCACAAGTATCTCTGTAGCACATGTCTCAATATAGCAGGACTGGATCATGACTATGATCAAAGTGGGAATACTCCATCCACTACAGGAACCCAATCCCCAACTGATGCAATAAATAAACCAAACTCAACCCCAATCTGATGCAAGGATAAACATCTGGTCAACCGCCTACTGTCCGCGGTTACCGCAATACCCCACCAGTCCACAATCTAGCACAACCTTGGCTACACTATCCCAAACCCCTGCTCACACTTGAGCAACAACCTCTGGATGCAAAGGACAACAATGAAACATGTTCAAACCCCAATATGATAGTGTAGCAATGAATAGTGGCCTTACCTGATGTCCGGGCATGCATGCAACTGTCTTTATTTTTAAAAGTTGTAAAATAGTGTCAAAGGTTTAAAACAATTAATTTACTGAATAAAATTCATTTGCATGCGAGATCATAGCCTTTGTCTCAATCACAGTGTCCCTGTGACGCCCCACTTCCCAGGGGGTCACCCATCCTAGAACTACTCTAGCTCTAGCACGCTTAACTCTCATGTTCCTCTTGGATCTTGCTACCATCCAAAATGCTATAGCCGGGTTAGAGATTTAGTCCTATTATATCATTTATATAGAGGACTAATCCAAATTCCGGGGTTGTCACATTCTTCCCCCCTTTAAGCCCTGACGTCCACGTCAGGCTCAAGCACACTCACAAGCACCAGGCGATGTGAGACTCGTCTCGCTAGCCTTAGCCGACCTTGTGAGGAGCTGCACTCCACTCACAACGGTCATTAGCCGGGGAGCCTCGCTCTACCCGCTATATAACCCTGGCTCAGCCGAGACTCATCTCACATTTCCGGCTGGTGAATGGCTCTGATACCAACTGTGACGCCCCACTTCCCAGGGGGTCACCCATCCTAGAACTACTCTAGCTCTAGCACGCTTAACTCTCATGTTCCTCTTGGATCTTGCTACCATCCAAAATGCTATAGCCGGGTTAGAGATTTAGTCCTATTATATCATTTATATAGAGGACTAATCCAAATTCCGGGGTTGTCACAGTCCCAATATAAGTCATCATATCATTTGTGGGGTTATATTAAATTTTAGGGGAGTTTGTCCCAGCGGTCCTTGTCATTTGTCATATTAATTTGTCCCAATGGTTCTCATTAATTGTCCTGTTAGTTGTCCTGTTAGTAGTCCTGTTAGTAGTCCTGTTAGTAGTCCCAATGATTCTCATCAATTATCATGTTACTTTGTCCCAATTGTTCTCGTTAATTGTCATATTTTAGGGGATTTCTAGTAATCCCAGTGAGCTTGTCAAAAATGAGGTAAGCAACAACCGCCCACCTCGAGTAGCTCAAACAACACCCCAGGTAGTCTTCTGGTTGTCCACAGTCCTCAAATCCTGCAAATCAACGCTCCCGGTATAAATACAAATCTCAAAAAGTACAATATTTGCTGTTTTTCAGACAGCACGGGAAAAGAGGAATTTTTCACCTCTAAAATGAGCTCCTAAATTCTCAGAAAAATCACGGTTGCGTTCCTCGCGAAGAGTAGATCAAAATCGACTCTTTAAACGCCTCGATCTGACGCTCCTACGTCAAGATAAAAATCGGAGAAGTCGGTGCTGTCCAAAAATTACCACAGCAAAAAGGGGGGTCAAAGAGGACCTAAAAACTGTGCCAAAAGTACGAAACGGAGCAAAATAATCAATACGGAAATCGAAGCCCTACCTCTTACGGTCGCGCTGCCGCAAAAATCGTCCAAAAATTCCACCTGGTTAGCCCGCAGTGAATTTTTGACGGAACTGCGACGGGAAATGGGCCTAAAAGAAAATCGTCGCAGTGCGCCGCGTCGCAGATATCTCACTATCTGTAACTCCAGAAATTCTGAGATTGTAGAGAGAGAAAGATGAGAGAGAGAGAAAAACTTTCGTATTGGGAGTTTTCTCTGATTCTCTCTCTAAGGCTCGGATTCCAAGGTGGGAAATGAGAGGGGGTGGAACCTCTTATATAATGGGCCAAAAGGAATATTCCCTCACGGGATCCTGATCCGAACACGAAACACCAAAACGAGCCAACCAAAACGCGCCACGTGTTGCCCAAACAGGAAACAGCCGGTGCAAGGGCCAATAAAAAGGCGCCACGTGTCCACGTGGTGCGTGTGTTTGCCCCGTGCTCCGGGTTTTCCGGATCCTGTCGGCCAATAGGAGCACGCCACGTGTCAATATCCCACGTGCTTCTAGAAGCCGGCTGGCCAATGGGGAAGCGCCACGTGGCACGGGAGGTTTTCGGTGCTCCCGGTGCACGCCATGCCTGTGGACCGCGCCCCGCGCCTGCTGCCCGCGCCTGCCCGCGCTGCCCGCGCTGCCCGCGCCGCGCGCCTCCGCGCTCCGCCGCTGCCCCGCCGCTGCGCCGCTGCCCGCCGCCGTGCGCCGCCGCCTGCCGGTCGCCGCCGGCCGCCGGAACAGTAATTCCGGCGGCCGGAACAGTAATTCCGGTGGAACAGTAATTTTTGCCGAAAAATAAAGTGAATATACCATTTTGACCGTTTTCGCGCGCTGAGTCCGATTCCGCCGTCCGTTTCGCCAAATTCTCATCCGAAATTTTGCCGAAAGCTCCCGGAAATTCCCGTTTGCTCCGATTTTCGCGCAGAGTCTCTTAAAAATATCCAATTTCGTTTCTACAAGCTCCGAAGCACTGTACAAGCTCCCCGCAGTCACTGTTTAATGTTGCACAGTTCCTGCGGGAGTCCGGATCATCACATCCTCCCCCACTAAAAAGAGTTTCGTCCTCGAAACGAGACTCAACAACAATCCTCAGTCCGATGTCTCGAATAAGTAGGGGTGGGCATCCCTCATCTCCGACTCGAGCTCCCATGTAGCCTCACGCTCGTCATGATTGCCCCATTGAATTTTCACATAGGGAATGGCCCGATTGCGCAATTCTCTCACCTCTCGATCCAGAATTCGCAGTGGGCGCTCCTCATACCTCAAATCCTTGCTGATCTCCAGCGGTGTGAAGTCGATGACGTGCGATGGGTCGAAGACATATTTCCTCAAAGTAGAGACATGGAATACATTATGGACACCAGCAAGCCTCGGAGGAAGTGCAAGTCGGTAGGCAACTGGCCCGATACGCTCCAATACCTCAAAGGGTCCAATGTATCGGGGGCTAAGCTTCCCACGAATGCCGAATCTCCTGATTCCTTTGGACGGCGAGACTTTCAGGAATACATGATCTCCAACCTGAAACTCTAAGTCTCGTCGCCGAACATCGGCATAGCTCCTTTGTCGGCTTTGGGCGGTCTGAAGATGCTGTCGAATCACTCGGACCTTCTCTTCTGCCTCTATCAAGACATCTGGTCCCAAGGTCCGCCTCTCGCCCACGTCACTCCAATAAAGCGGTGATCGACACTTGCGTCCATACAATGCTTCAAACGGAGCCATCTGAATGCTCGCTTGAAAGCTATTGTTGTACGCGAACTCAGCTAAAGATAAGTGTCGAATCCACCCTCCGCCGAAATCCAAGACGCAAGCCCTCAGCATGTCCTCCAGGATTTGTATCGTCCGCTCAGACTGCCCATCAGTCTGCGGATGAAAAGCTGTACTGAACCTGAGTTCAGTCCCCAAGGCTGTCTGCAAACTCCTCCAGAAATGCGAAACAAACCTCGGGTCTCTATCTGATACAATGGAGGCTGGTACTCCATGTAATCTCACTATCTCATCCAGATATAACTGGGCTAGTCGCTCAAGTGGCCACGTAGTCTGCATGGGCAGAAAGTGCGCCGACTTGGTAAGTCGATCCACGACTACCCAGATAGCGTCTGCTCCTCCCTGTGCCCTCGGAAGTCCGACCACGAAATCCATCGTAATGTGGTCCCATTTCCACTGGGGAATTGGGAGACTCTGTAACTTGCCAGCTGGCACTCGATGCTCAGCTTTCACCTGCTGACAAGTTAAACACTGAGCCACAAATCTCCCGATATCCCTTTTCATGCCATTCCACCAGAAGTGTGCCTTGAGGTCCTTATACATCTTAGTCCCACCAGGATGTAGGGTATAAGGTGTATAATGGGCCTCTCGCAATATCTGCTCTCGGATCTCCGCATCCGCTGGCACACATGCTCGGTTCCTGTACCTCAGTACTCCCGAGGCATCTACCGTAAAGTCCCCTGACTGATTACTCGGAATTTGATCTCTAATCCTGGTCAAGTGGGGGTCCTCACTCTGTTTCTCCTTGATCCTGTCCAGCAGAGTGGGCTGCACGACTAAAGATGTCAGTCTAGCAGAGACCCCAGGGGACACAACCTCTACTCGAGCCGTCTCATCTCCTCTAATAGCGGTGCCTGGTCTGTGATCAACATAGACAAACTTTGCACCGCTCTCCTACTCAAGGCATCAGCGACCACATTAGCTTTGCCTGGGTGGTAGAGAATATCTACATCATAATCCTTTAATAGCTCTAACCACCTACGTTGCCTCAAATTCAGCTCCTTCTGCGTGAACAGGTACTTTAGGCTCTTGTGGTCGGTGTAGATTTCACAGTGCTCTCCATATAGGTAATGACGCCAAAGCTTTAGTGCAAACACTACAGCAGCAAGCTCCAAGTCATGGGTAGGGTAATTCTTCTCGTAATCCTTGAGTTGCCTTGATGCATAAGCAATTACCCTCCCTTCTTGCATCAACACACAACCAAGTCCACTGTGTGATGCGTCACTGTAGATCACATATCCTTTTCCCATAACAGGGAGGGAAAGGATAGGAGCGGTCATCAATCTATTCTTTAGCTCCTCAAAGCTTTTCTGACAATCCTCACTCCAGATAAACTTCACTCCTTTACGCGTCAAGCGAGTGAGGGGTGTGGAAAGCTTCGCAAAGCCTTCCACAAACCGACGATAATACCCAGCTAAACCCATAAAGCTACGCACCTCAGAAACGGTCGTCGGTCGGGGCCAATCTCGGACTGCCTCAATTTTCGCCGGGTCTACCGCCACACCTGCGGCGGAAATCACATGGCCCAAGAAGACTACCTCCCGAAGCCAAAACTCGCACTTTGCCAGCTTGGCATACAACTTCTTCTCTCGCAGAAGTTGCAGCACAATCCTTAAGTGCTCCTCATGCTCAGCATCACTTCGGGAGTAGATCAAGATATCATCAATGAACACTACCACGAATCGATCCAAGTATGGTCGGAAGATCCGGTTCATTAAATCCATGAATGCGGCAGGGGCATTAGTTAGCCCAAAAGGCATAACTGTAAACTCATAATGCCCGTACCGTGATCTAAATGCCGTTTTCGGAATATCCTCGGCCTTCACCTTCAACTGGTGGTAACCGGATTGCAGATCTATCTTAGAGAAGACACAAGACCCTTGCAGCTGATCAAAAAGATCATCGATGCGCGGCAAAGGGTACTTGTTCTTGATGGTCACTTTATTTAATTCCCTATAATCCACACAAAGTCGAAGTGACCCATCTTTCTTCTTCACGAATAGCACCGGCGCTCCCCAAGGCGACACACTCGGCCTAATAAAGCCCTTATCCATTAAATCTTGGAGTTGCGCCTTAAGCTCTCGCAACTCAGCCGGTGCCATCCGGTAAGGAGCCTTTGAGATTGGCGCAGTTCCTGGAACTACGTCAATCACAAACTCAATCTCCCTATCTGGCGGCATGCTAGTCAGCTCAGGTGGAAAAACATCCGGAAACTCGCGGGCAATAGGGATATCCCCGAGTTCCGGCGCCGCCGTAGGCCCCTCAACAACACTAGCCAAAAAGGCTACACATCCTCGATGGATCATCTGCCTCGCTCGGGAAGTCGAAATCATAGAGGCAAAGAAAGCACTCTGACATCCCCGGTATACCAACATCTCCTGGCCTGGCTCTCTAAAAGTGACGGTCCTTGCGGCACAATCAATAGTCGCAAAGTACCGAGCCAGCCAGTCCATCCCGAGGACCACATCGAAGTCCTTCAGCTGTCTCAAGACCAACAGGTCTGCTGGCATAATCCAGGACTCGATTTGCATCGGGCAGGACCAACAACACTCCTCCACGTGCAAGGTGTGATCGGGAATCTTAACCTCTAATGCACGTGGCAAAAGTCCTACCTCTAACCCATGTAATGATGCAAATGATCTACTAATGAAAGAATGTGATGCTCCAGTATCAAATAAAGTACGAGTCCTAATGCCAGAAAGTAAGGTGATACCTGCCACCACATGATCTGCTGCCGAAGAGTCCTCTACTTGCGCAGCATACACTCGCCCACTCTGAGCTGGAGGGCGATAATCCGTGGGATGGGAAGAAGATGGCCTGCTTGCTGGAGCATAGGGCCGCTGAGCCGTCGACCGCTGCTGCGACGAAGATGGAGCCGATGCTGAAGAGGGAGTGGCGGGGGCCGAAAAGGGGCACGAAGCTCGAATGTGCCCAGGCTGTCCACATCCATAACAGCGACCCCACCGCTGGTCGCAGGTGCTGGGAAAATGCTGGCCTCCACAGAAAATACAATTACCGGGGGTTCGTGGTTGTCGGGGTTGCTGTTGAGACTGCCGCTGTCGCTGAGGCTGCCGCTGCGACCCACGCTGCGACGACTGTGATCTTTGCTGCTGCTGCCGCTTCTGGGACTTCTGGGATCCACCAGGCCCTCGTTGCTCGGACCGTCCTTGGCCGGGGAACTGTGACTGCGGCGGTCGTGGCGGCCTCCACGAACTAGATTGTCCCCCAACCTCCGGTGCCGGTCGCTTCGCCCCCGGGATCACTACGGGAGCTGGAGCTACCTCCTCCATCACCACCTCCCCGCACTCAACATAGAGTGCCTGCTCCATCGAGGCCTCCAAGGTCTGCAACCTACGCGAGCGAACCAATTGAAAAAGGTCCCGGCGCAAACCTCGCTCGAACATGTAGATCCGGTGCGCCTCGTCCCTGGCCACGTTCGGTACACATGCCAACAACTGATTGAAATTGGCAATGTACTCGTGCACTGGCCGATCTCCTTGGCGGAGGTTTCTCAACTGTTCCTCCAACCTCTGCCGGACGCTTTCCGGAAAGAAAGCCCCAAGAAGGAGATTGCGGAATTCCGCCCAGGTCAGGAGCTGAGCCCCAGGCGGACCAGCCGGTCGAACACGCCGCCACCAAGCTTCGGCGTTGTGTTCCAAAAAGTTCGTTGCCAAAATTACCTGATATCGATCCTCGATAAACAACGTCTCAAAACGTCGCTCCATCGCCGTGATCCACGACTCTGCCTCCCACGGCTCAGTACCTTGCCCCGAAAAATGGGGTGGGTCAAACTGGCGGAACCTCATCAACAGGTCCACCACTCCCCGCTGTTCTGCCGGGGTCAGAGATCCTGTCAGCCCAGTTGGCTGTCCACCAGTACCCCGAGTAACAGGGGATGCCGGGGTCACCGGTACAACTGGAGGATTCACAGCAGGGGAAGAAGGTACGGGAGAATTCTCCGGGGGTGCTACAACAGGCTGCGCCCTCTGTTCTAACATCTGCGTCAGCCGGCTCATGGCCTCCTCCTGACGCCGAACAGCTTCAGACATCTGGGCCATCTGAGCCTGCAACTCTTGCACCTCACTCTGCTGGCCCTGCCCGGACTCCTCCTGATCGGATTCAGGGGAATCAGGCTGAGAACGCGTCAACATCCTACGTCGCGGAGGCATCCTACCACAAGAAACCACACTCAGTATCAAACCCCACACGACCCAATCTAGCGAAAGTCAAAGACATCCCCCTATTTCTGTGACTTTATGTTGTCTGCAGCCAACATAACTGTCCACCAGAAATTGGGTATGTCGGTCCCTCTTCTCTCACTGGAAGAGTCAAACAATAAATCACGACTTTCGCAAAATGTCACGTCTCTCATGCCCTATTATCCTAGGGTCTGCCAAAAGCCTAGGGTTTCCTAAGTCCCAACTGAACTATCCCTAAGCTCTGATACCAACTTAATCTGTCACGCCCCGGGTGCAAATCAGGACCCGGGCCCGTCTACAGATCCGCCGTGCACACGGGATTTCCCGCGTACACGAAGCGCTGGTAACCTGCTCAGATATAAATGTACAATAAAAGAGCATAATACAGAGCTGAAATAGAAGAACCACATAGTATCTCAGACTGGAACTACAAATACCACTGTAATATGTACAATAATCTCCCAGCTCACTAAAATAATACAACCAGCTGGCGGAAGCCAGACCCAAAATAAAAGGAGAATATCACAGTCTGAGTGGGGGTACAACGTCTATCTACAGCTCTCAGTCTCCCAGGAGATCTATCTATTCAGCGATCCCCTTACCTCGATCAGCTGCCGATGGCCTAGCAGCTCCCGCAGATGACTCTGCAAAATAAAGGAGAAGAAAGAAACAGAAAACAATAATGGGGGTGAGAACTACCAGATAAACCAGCAGCCTCCCCTAGTGGGTAAAAACCTCAACTCTGACGCACCCACTAGGACTACTAGAGGCAAAAGGGAAAAGGGGAAGTGGTAGATACAAAAGATGCTGAAACAGGAAAACTATCACTATTATACTGTCAAAACTGTATGCATGCATCAGAAATAGTATCTGACCAATAAACCCAATCTAGCAACCGATACACGATCGGTATTGCCTGCTCAAGAACCAGTATCTGATCGGCACACGGCACGATCCCATAATATCCAATCGACCGGCACACGGCTCGGTCCTAAGCCTACTCCGGAGTGGCACTCGAGGGGAGCGACCCACACGAGTAAAATATCTCTGTCATCAGTATCACAAGTATCTCTGTAGCACATGTCTCAATATAGCAGGACTGGATCATGACTATGATCAAAGTGGGAAACTCCATCCACTACAGAACCCAATCCCCAACTGATGCAATAAATAAACCAAACTCAACCCCAATCTGATGCAAGGATAAACATCTGGTCAACCGCCTACTGTCCGCGGTCACCGCAATACCCCACAAGTCCATAATCTAGCATAACCTTGGCTACACTATCCCAAACCCCTGCTCGCACTTGAGCAACAACATCTGGATGCAAAGGACAACAATGAAACATGTTCAAATCCCAATATGATAGTGTAGCAATGAATAGTGGCCTTACCTGATGTCCGGGCATGCATGCAACTGTCTTTATTTTTAAAAGTTGTAAAATAGTGTCAAAGGTTTAAAACAATTGATTTACTGAATAAAAGTCATTTGCATGCGAGATCATAGCCTTTGTCTCGATCACAGTGTCCCAATATAAGTCATCATATCATTTGTGGGGTTATATTAAATTTTAGGGGAGTTTGTCCCAGCGGTCCTTGTCATTTGTCATATTAATTTGTCCCAATGGTTCTCATTAATTGTCCTGTTAGTAGTCCTGTTAGTAGTCCTGTTAGTAGTCCCAATGGTTCTCATCAATTATCATGTTACTTTGTCCCAATTGTTCTCGTTAATTGTCATATTTTAGGGGATTTCTAGTAATCCCAGTGAGCTTGTCAAAAATGAGGTAAGCAACAACCGCCCACCTCGAGCAGCTCAAACAACACCCCAGGTAGTCTCCTGGTTGTCCACAGTCCTCAAATCCTGCAAATCAACGCTCCCGGTATAAATACAAATCCCAAAAAGTACAATATTTGCTGTTTTTCAGACAGCACGGGAAAAGAGGAATTTTTCACCTCTAAAATGAGCTCCTAAAATCCCAGAAAAATCACGGTTGCGTTCCTCGCGAAGAGTAGATCAAAATCGACTCTTTAAACGCCTCGATCTGACGCTCCTACGTCAAGATAAAAATCGGAGAAGTCGGTGCTGTCCAAAAATTACCACAGCAAAAAGGGGGGTCAAAGAGGACCTAAAAACTGTGCCAAAAGTACGAAACGGAGCAAAATATCAACACGGAAATCGAAGCCCTACCTCTTACGGTCGCGCTGCCGCAAAAATCGTCCAAAAATTCCACCTGGTTAGCCCGCAGTGAATTTTCGACGGAACTGCGACGGGAAATGGGCCTAAAAGAAAATCGTCGCAGTGCGCCGCGTCGCAGATATCTCACTATCTGTAACTCCTAAATTCTGAGATTGTAGAGAGAGAAAGATGAGAGAGAGAGGAAAAACTTTCGTATTGGGAGTTTTCTCTGATTCTCTCTCTAAGGCTCGGAATCCAAGGTGGGAAATGAGAGGGGGTGGAACCTCTTATATAATGGGCCAAAAGGAATATTCCCTCACGGGATCCTGATCCGAACACGAAACACCAAAACGAGCCAACCAAAACGCGCCACGTGTTGCCCAAACAGGAAACAGCCGGTGCAGGGCCAATAAAAAGGCGCCACGTGTCCACGTGGGGCGTGTGTTTGCCCCGTGCTCCGGGTTTTCCGGATCCTGTCGGCCAATAGGAGCACGCCACGTGTCAATATCCCACGTGCTTCTAGAAGCCGGCCAGCCAATGGGGAAGCGCCACGTGGCACGGGAGGTTTTCGGTGCTCCCGGTGCACGCCATGCCTGTGGACCGCGCCCCGCGCCTGCTGCCCGCGCCTGCCCGCGCTGCCCGCGCTGCCCGCGCCGCGCGCCTCCGCGCTCCGCCGCTGCCCCGCCGCTGCGCCGCTGCCCGCCGCCGTGCGCCGCCGCCCGCCGGTCGCCGCCGCCGCCGGAACAGTAATTCCGGCGGCCGGAACAGTTTCCGGTGAACAGTAATTTTTGCCGAAAAATAAAGTGAATATACCATTTTGACCGTTTTCGCGCGCTGAGTCCAAATACGCCGTCCGTTTCGCCAAATTCTCATCCGAAATTTTGCCGAAAGCTCCCGGAAATTCCCATTTGCTCCGATTTTCGCGCAGAGTCTATTAAAAATATCCAATTTCGTTCTACAAGCTCCGAAGCACTGTACAAGCTCCCCGCAGTCACTGTTTAATGTTGCACAGTTCCTGCGGGAGTCCGGATCATCACATTGAGGTAACCTGGACCCCTAATTTGATTTCAGATGGGCTAGGGCGTGATTCGGGGACTTAGTTCTTTTCCGCTTTTCGTTTTCCTTCTTTGCGTTAGGGCAGACGCGGGTGCGATCAAAAAAAGAGGAAAGTATTTCCCCAATTCACATTCTCTCCCGTTCCAAGACGGCAGCGTGGGGATCCTGGGAGAAGGAAGGAGATTTTCCTTTCTGCGTGTTGATTGTGCGAAGGTGGATGATCCTCTCCTTCCTCTTCCCCCAACGGATCTAAGGTGAGTGGTTCGTTAGGGTTTCTTTTTGGTTTTGTTTTCGGTTGGTCATCTTTTTGCGGGGGAAACCGCCGCCGCCGCCACTGCAGTTTTCGGGCTGCCACGCGGGGCTGCCTGCAGGCAGCTCACCGCGCGGCAGGGCCGCCGCGCGGGGCTGCCCGCAGGCGCCGCGCGGGCTGTGCCGCGCGGGCTGCCTGCAGGCAGCGCGCCGCACGGCAGGGCCGCCACGCGGGGCTGCCCGCAGACGCCGCGCGGGCTGGTGCCGCCGGGCTGCCTGCAGGCAGCGCGCCGCGCGGCAGGGCCGCCACGGAGGGCTGCCCGCAGGCAGCGCGCGGCTCGGCAGGGCGCCACGCGGGGCTGCCAGCAGGCGGCGCGCCGCGCGGCAGGGCGCCGCGCGGGGCTGCCCGCAGGCGCGCCGCGCGGACTGGTGCCGCGCGGGCTGCCTGCAGGTAGCGCGCCGCGTGGTAGGGCCGCCGCGCGGGGCTGCCCGCAGGCAGCGCGCCCCGTGGCAGGGCGCCGCGCGGGGCTGCCGCAGGCAGGGCGCCGAGCGGGGCTGCCGCAGGCAGCACACTGCGCGGGTTGGTGCCGCGGGGGCCGCCCGCAGACAAGCCACGCCGCGCGGGTCGGGGCCAAGCGGGGCCGTTCGCGGGGGGGTGTGCGCGCCGCACGGGTTGGTGCCGTGCGGGGAACTTCGCCGCGCGGAGTTCTGGGATCACGTCGGTTTTCCATTTTCAATTTTGAGTCGACGTTCGGCGTTTGGTCATCTAGTCTTAGCATACTATTGTTCCTTCAGGGGCGCGGGACGTCGTAAGCTCGGCAGGCACGCAGTCGTGGACGAGTTGAATGCCGGTCGCCACGCACAAGGTGGGTACTTTTCCTGGGTCATTTGGGAAAGGTATAGTGATATAAATTGCATGTTTGGGCAAAGGTGAAAAAAAAAAATAAAGTGATTACTTTTTTATAATGCTAACCCTATTTAAGCCGTTTATTTATATTATTGATTATGAGGCTCGTGATTGCTACACGCACACCAGCGGTTTGGCCACCGCAAGGGTGTGCTTTTCCGAAAAAGTGGTACGTTGATGGGGGCCCTCGCAGGTGGGGGGGGTGAGCGGTGGTGCCGAGGTAGGTGCTCAGCGGGGTTCCCGGGGGAGGTGCCCGGTTTGGTTGCCGGGAAAGGTGCCCGGTTTAGATTTGTACAGGGTTTTGCACTGTTGGTTGCACGTTGAGGAGGGCGGTTGCTCTGGTTTTACCGTGGTTTGCCTTACTTTTAGCCCTTATTGCATTTACATTTTATTTTTGGTCACTGACTTCCCACTCCGTGACAGGTTCGTCCAGGGGCGGGTGCTAGGGCGTTGGAGAGACCGTGCGAGTGATTTTGTTTTTCTAGCCCTCTAGGGCTTCAAACATTTACTTGTTCTTTCCTTGTTCATTTTATTACTCATAGTAGCTAGTTATGGATTGCGATACCCCCGTGGGATCGATGTGGATGTTGGGCTATTTGTATAACTCTTTTGGATGGGTGTTGTTCTTACTTCTTTGCTTGGCCGTTTTCAAACTACAAACAAGAGACAAGGAAACTATTGCAAAAACCGTTTTAAAAATATAGGGTGCCGTGTGGGCACCATTTTCAAATTCTATGGATTTATGTGATTTCGAAAATAGTTTTATAAAATCTCGGTGTCGGGTGGACACCGCTTTCAAAACCCTGTGGTTTTATCCTTTCAAAAACAGTCGGCCTCTTTATCACTCGTGGAAAAATAGTGGTATGTGTTTAGTGACTGGTTGTATGTGTTTGATGCTCGATCTAATGTGGTTAAAGGTTGAATGATATGGACTTTGTAGTCAGGACGTCGTGCATATACAAAGGAGACTCTGCCCGTTTGCAGAGTGAATTTGTATATGCGGCGGGTCTGGGCACGCACTGGGAAAAAAAAAATATATATATTGTGAGTTTAGGAGCATCAGTGGCTCTTCTTTCGCGCGTTTAAACTCCCGGGACGTGACAGATTAAGATGGTATCAGAGCGAGAACTTTAACCACAGTAGACGGAGTCCAACATCCACGGAATGTAACACCATAGCTACTGATTAATGAGATGAACATTGTATAGATGCGTAGAACGCCAGTGCGTCGGGGGGGGGGGGGGGGAATAGTAGTATCCCTTTTCTTGTTAGTGTTTGAGGTGTTACTTTAGCTAAGTCTAGAAGTGACTTGTGTTGTGCATGTGTTCAGATCATGGCCAGAACTAGATCCTCCACTGAGGATGCAGGGGCGGACGCAGCAGCATCGGCGACCGCGGAGAACCAGCTCCTGCGGCAGCAACTACGGGAGATGGCGGGTCAATTGGCGACCCTCACGGACCATGTGCGCCAATTGACGCAGCAGCAGCAGCCAGCTGCAACGGTGTGGTGGTCGCCCAGGGCCCTCCTCCGGGGCCAACTGCACCAGCGACGGGACCGCCGGTGACGGAGGCCGAGACGGGGGCTGCCCCTACCCGGGCCACGGCAACCGAGGTGCCGTTAGTCCAACCGACGGTGCCCAAGGTAGCCCCTTTGTAGTAATCCGGAATATTTTATTTTTAATAAATAATATAAAAGTTGAATTTTTAGCCTGAATTAGAATCTAAAGATCTAATTTGATTTATTTGATCAATTGCCGGTGTGCAAGTTGCACGAATTACGAGGCATTAAGGCTAATTTCCAATCCGGACATGAATTTGGAAATCTGAGTTGACCGTTACGATCGTCTCGTCGAATCGAGCGATTTTTATATTTAGCACTTTTCGATCCGACGGTCGGATCTTCCAGAAATCAAAGAAGAAGGAAGCGGATTTTGCGACTAATAGGAACAGTAGAATGTGTACAGTATGACTTAAGTCATTACTGTGGATGAACAGTAATCCCTGGATTTTAATCCCTCTTGAATCAACGCTGGCCAATTTACTATCCGGACCCTAATTTAGCGGTGTAAGTAGTCAACCTAACTATTTTCGACGTTCTGAACGCAATGGCACTGTCGGTTTTCGCGTTTGGCGATCCGGGTACATCGAAGTGCGTGCATCAGACTGTTATCTGTCGAATAAGATGGCCCGAGATTTCATACGATCACCAAATTAGTCAAGTGAGTAGCCTATTTTGAAGGTCTCGACGAGCCGGACGTCGTGGCGAAGTCGGTTTCGCATTTCGGCGAACGGATTTTCTCGAAATGCGTGAAAAACATCGAAAAAGCTATATGTTTATACTAAACTTGTGTTTTCTTGAACCAAAGTTTAAGGGACTTCATGGTCAGGGTGTTGGGTGCATTTTGCAACCCTTGATCAGGTCTCGGATGCTAGGTTTAAGTGTGAACATGGCTTGGGGTTATTTTGCAAGGAATCTTGCATTTAATTTGAAGTGTCTTTTGGTATGCCTTGGTGGTGAGCACGAGGGGTCTAAGGGGATTCCATGCATCACCTTGGATTCTCTGCTTCACCCACACCAGCCTTGTGCATTAAGGTTGGCCGAGGACATCACCCACGAGGAACTCACATCCGAGAGAGAGAGTGAAAGAAGGAAAGTTGGACCAAGTTGTTCGGGGGTTGCTCTGGAATGATCTGAGGAGTTCCTTGGTGCCTGCAGAACCTTACTGGAGCTTGCCGTGGCCGCGCAGGGTGGAAGGTGCAAGTTCCGGCTACCTCCTTTCTTCCCCGGGCTCGGCCAAGGTAAGGGAGTTTAACCAATGGTTTTTAGCCACCTAGACCCTAGCAGTAGGTTCTATATGTCCTAAGCATGCCCCCTGCAAAGCCCGAGCCTCCCATGCACGCGGGGTTGCCGGCGGGGACAAAGATGGCCGGAACCCTAGTTGTAGCTCCGCCTCTAAAGAACTCGGTAACCGCTGGACATAAACGCATCAAAATTAGTGTGCCAGGACTGTAAGATATGTAGAGTAAAACTGCAAAGTTTAAAAGAATATGGTTGGGTATTTAAAAAGATAATTGATGCCCTAAATTTCGATTATTTTCAAGTTGGCCGAGCTTGCTGCTCCGGCGCCGGCGCGCCTCCTCGCCGCCGGGAACTTGTCTAGAAAGACTTCTTGGACCAAGGGGAGTGCGACCATGCATTTGCATGCGGCCCATGCAGCACCGAATTGGTGCGGCCATGGTTGAACCCGAGAAGAGACCAAACATGGCCGCCGGCGCTCCGGCCATCTCCGGCCGGGGTGGGGTGGTCGGGAAGCTTCGTGGGGACCCAGGGAACCTACCATGCAAGTTAGAGGGTCTCATATGGGCTCTGTTGAAATCCGCCATTAGAGGCCATTAAGCTCGAAAATGGAGTTTCTCCTCCGCCGCCGCCGCCGTGTCCTATTGCCGGGCACTAGCACAGGAAGTTTCCCTGAGGGTGTTAGCAGCTGTAGGTGCTTTTGGTTAAGTCCCAGAATCCTTGGTTGAACAGTCACGAATTTCGAGGTTTGAGGCATCTTCTTCAACCTCAGGCTCCGGCTATCCGAGGGTGCAAGGTGAAAACCAAAATGCTGGGAATGTTGCCTGTGCTCTGTGGAGCAATTCCCTTCAAGTTTCACAGGTTTTGGTCCAGTAATTGCTGAGAACCAGGTTTGGGGATGGCTTGTGTGTGTTGAGAGAAATAGTGCACACTATGTGTTTGTTAAAATGCCACAAAGAGTTTTCAAACTGAATTTGACAAAACTGTAAATATGAAACTTGCTGCCAATGATCCCCTGAGCTTGATGCTCACTTCAGATCAAAGTGATTCTGTGTGGATTGCAAATTGGTGCATTGTGAACTAGTGTATGTGCATGATTTTGGTTCTGCTTGAACCAGCACCCCTGGGTTCCAACCAGGGTGAGCACAGTGGTCCTAGCAGGGTTAAGATCAACTTTGATATATAAACTTTTGCTGTTTGAGGTTTAGAATTTAAGTTATATTTAAATCAACCTAAAACTATAATGTTGGAACAAAACTATGTTCTAAGCTGTTTGCGAAGCTACGGCAGTGTGCCCTAGGCTAATTTGGGGTCACTGGACGCGATGCTCGCGTTAGATTTTGGGTTTGATGAGCTGGAGAAACAAAAATGCGATTAAGCCTATGTTAGTAAGGAAATTATGGCCCGAAGTTTGCCTCGGGTTCCGTGCTGCCACAAATTGGTGAGCACGGTGTCCAGCAAGACATAAGTAACCTGCTGGAAGTGACGGAATGTTAAAATGAATTCCCAGTTGAAAGAACGGGCGAAAGCAGTGTTCAAATTGACACTAAAAGAGAGAATTTGAAAACCCTAAGGGTCTAGATGCAAAAATCCCAGCATATACTGGTTATAAACTGATTTGTTGGTTCCTAAGCTTTTCGTTAGGAATCCAACGGCTCCCGTTGAGCGGAAATCGGAATTCGGTTCGAAAATCGGCAAAATCGTCGGTTTTTCGGTATCCGGGTGACAATCGCGCAATTCGAGAAATTGCGGCGGTTTCACCAGGTCGACCGTTGAGTCCCAGTAGAATCTGGTTGAGCCAGCGACCCTGTTAATAGCCCGAGTCTCCCGGAAATCCAAATGGGGATTCCCGGGAGGGGCAATTTAGTAATTTTCGCCAAATAATAAATGCGAGTTGTATTGGACCAATAGATTCTATTGTCAAATGTGGATCATAAGAAATTAGAAAAGTAAAAAGGGGTTAAATAAATTCTGAACAATATATATATATATATATATCATATATATATATATATATATATATATATATATATATCTGATTCAGGTGTTCCAGTAGATCTTCGAGTTAGTTGCAGATCCGGTCTATTCGCCTGCGTTTTGTCAGGTGGGTTATCTTCGGTCCGGGTTTTATCAGTTCGGCCCTTTGGGGTGCGATACTGGTTGGACTCCTGTTTTTGGTAACTTAACTTGATTTCTTTGAGCCTGCCTTTCTTTGATTTCATTATACCTGCTATCTGCCTGATATATGCTTATTATCAGTTCTATTCTGCCTTACATGATTATTCATAGTGCCTTTGATATTTATATCTTATCTTGGAACATTGTCATGTTTGATTGGTGAGCCTGCTTGTCCTGTTGATCAAATGATACACTGCTGAGCACATAGATTTATTTAACTGATGTTTTACCGAGCTTCGTAGGGTCGCCGGAGTCTGTTCTTGTTTGATAGGACAAAGGCATTGCTCTGCGAGGTTTAGACCTAAAACCCAAGCTTCGTAGTGTCGCCTGAGTCTGTTCTTGTTTGATAGGACGAGGGCAATGCTCTTCGGGGTTTGGACTTTTCAAAACGGTTTTCTTAAAAATATGTGTTTAAGTTTTGTATCATTTGGTTGGTTTGTGCAAATGAGTTGAGTTTATCTGTGAGCTTA
The DNA here is from genome assembly GCA_029168755.2 of Tillandsia fasciculata. Lineage (NCBI taxonomy): Eukaryota > Viridiplantae > Streptophyta > Magnoliopsida > Poales > Bromeliaceae > Tillandsia > Tillandsia fasciculata. Next base: position 10,033,768 of record CM054942.1, on the reverse strand, counting down.
TGAATAGCTGAGATTTGCCTTGATTTGCATATGAGTTGAGATTTATTGTTTAGTTGCTTATAATTCTTGCATGAGAGTTGAGATTCAGTTGACTTTATCATTGTATCCCAGTGGGGATTTTCCCGGCTTGTTGTCGATTACCTGGTCAGTGGACCGTGAGTTTGAGCATTTGCATTTGATCGCCCGCACCGTTGTATTTCACGAACATCAGCGGAGTCATGACCCGTGTAGATGTTCTTTACCGGTAAAGTGGTTAGCAGTAGCAACCCGTGACCCCTTGTGGGGGGGAAATTGCGCCTGAGGGTTTTGTGGAACCAATATGGTGGCTTATGGTGCCAGATGGGCAAATTCGCCTGAGGGTTTTGTGGAACCAATATGGTGACTGGTAATTGGGTAATTTGATATATCATTCATTTGATGCATAAGTTGCTTGTAGTTTGCTTTCGCCTTATCTTATGATTCCTGATTTCAGTTTGAGAACATTCATTGTTTGATACTTGCCTATACAATCATTCAGCATGCTTGATTCATTTTATTCCTGTCAAGATTTCTAAGTTGAATTAAGTACAGTTCCATGATTATATATCTGCTTATCCTAACTGTGATCTCCATGATGACTATTTGTAACCTCCATGATCATATATCTGTTGATCTCCATGTTGTTTATTTGTTTATCTTAACCGTAACCTCCATTATTATATATCTGTTGATCTCCAAGTTGCCTAACTGTTATCTTAACTGTGATCATTGCTTATCTCCAACCGTGATTATACATATCTGCTGATCTTCATAAATACATACCTGTGACTCTAACCCCTGATTATTACTATCCTCTAGTATTGTATACCAGTAGGTACGATCTGCTATTTCTCGGCTCGTCGTGCCCACTGGGATACACTCCGGTGTGTCTCACACCCTCGGGTGACTGTTTTTCAGGTCGAGCGGGTGTTGAGTTGTCGGGACGAGTTGGTGAGATCACGAGATAGAGCTTAACCCTGGACAGCCGTTAGCCCAAGTGATTACTTGTTTAAGAGAAAAGAAAATGTAATGTATTGAAAGGTTGTAAATGTGTAACTGTGATTTAATTGTAATGTTGTAATAAGTGTACGTAGTTAGTACTCTGATGTATTGCCTAGTGAGCCGTGCATATATAGAAAAGGCTCAATCCCCAGTGGGATTGGGACTCTTCTATATATGTGGCGGTCTGTTGCGCCCTGGCCGGTTTTTACTCTGATTTCGAAAAAAAAAAAAAAAAAAAAAAAAAAAAATTTAGACGCTGGTTTTTAAACTCGGGGCGTGACAGATTAGATGGTATCAGAGCAATAGGAATACGTACGATGTCTAGGTTTGGCTAGGAACGAACCCTAGGATGACTTGTGTTTACGAGAGAGCGCTGGGTTTGGCATAGCGGTTTGAAACTTTGATGTGTTTCGTGTTCGTGTTTTAAGAACCGTTGTTAGTGAAGGGTTAGCCGCGGTCATGGTTTCGACTGTGGGGTTGATGTTTCAGTGGAGCCAGAGGGCTCAAATCAGTACTTGTGGTTCAAGGATCCCCGTAATGGTAGTGACCTTTGGTAAAGGTTATATCATCGGAATAGAGACTGTGTAGGAAGGTATGTGATGTACCTTCAGATGTGAGTTGTGTCCCCAACTAGTTGTTGGCGACAGATCTGTGGTATTTCGCCTTTCTTTTGGTAAGCACGTTGGCGGCCGACAACGTACTTTCGAAAGAACTGAGAAATACTCTGCACTGAAACGGGGAATATTCAGATTGGGTCAGATTGTTAATACCTTGTGACTAATTGTCACTATTGTGAACCTATTCGAGATTTACCAGAGGTTTAGTTGTATTAAGTTTCGGGGACGAAACTTCTTGTAAGGTGGGAGTGATGTAGTAATCCGGAATATTTTATTTTTAATAAATAATATAAAAGTTGAATTTTTAGCCTGAATTAGAATCTAAAGATCTAATTTGATTTATTTGATCAATTGCCGGTGTGCAAGTTGCACGAATTACGAGGCATTAAGGCTAATTTCCAATCCGGACATGAATTTGGAAATCCGAGTTGACCGTTGCGATCGTCTCGTCGAATCGAGCGATTTTTATATTTAGCACTTTTCGATCCGACGGTCGGATCTTCCAGAAATCAAAGAAGAAGGAAGCGGATTTTGCGACTAATAGGAACAGTAGAATGTGTACAGTATGACTTAAGTCATTACTGTGGATGAACAGTAATCCCTGGATTTTAATCCCTCTTGAATCAACGCTGGCCAATTTACTATCCGGACCCCTAATTTAGCGGTGTAAGTAGTCAAACCTAACTATTTTCGACGTTCTGAACGCAATGGCACTGTCGGTTTTCGCGTTTGGCGATCCGGGTACATCGAAGTGCGTGCATCAGACTGTTATCTGTCGAATAAGATGGCCCGAGATTTCATACGATCACCAAATTAGTCAAGTGAGTAGCCTATTTTGAAGGTCTCGACGAGCCGGACGTCGTGGAGAAGTCGGTTTCGCATTTCGGCGAACGGATTTTCTCGAAATGCGTGAAAAACACCGAAAAAGCTATATGTTTATACTAAACTTGTGTTTTCTTGAACCAAAGTTTAAGGGACTTCATGGTCAGGGTGTTGGGTGCATTTTGCAACCCTTGATCAGGTCTCGGATGCTAGGTTTAAGTGTGAACATGGCTTGGGGTTATTTTGCAAGGAATCTTGCATTTAATTTGAAGTGTCTTTTGGTATGCCTTGGTGGTGAGCACGAGGGGTCTAAGGGGATTCCATGCATCACCTTGGATTCTCTGCTTCACCCACACCAGCCTTGTGCATTAAGGTTGGCCGAGGACATCACCCACGAGGAACTCACATCCGAGAGAGAGAGTGAAAGAAGGAAAGTTGGACCAAGTTGTTCGGGGGTTGCTCTGGAATGATCTGAGGAGTTCCTTGGTGCCTGCAGAACCTTACTGGAGCTTGCCGTGGCCGCGCAGGGTGGAAGGTGCAAGTTCCGGCTACCTCCTTTCTTCCCCGGGCTCGGCCAAGGTAAGGGAGTTTAACCAATGGTTTTTAGCCACATAGACCCCTAGCAGTAGGTTCTATATGTCCTAAGCATGCCCCCTGCAAAGCCCTAGCCTCCCATGCACGCGGGGTTGCCGGCGGGGACAAAGATGGCCGGTACCCTAGTTGTAGCTCCGCCTCTAAAGAACTCGGTAACCGCTGGACATAAACGCATCAAAATTAGTGTGCCAGGACTGTAAGATATGTAGAGTAAAACTGCAAAGTTTAAAAGAATATGGTTAGGTATTTAAAAAGATAATTGATGCCCTAAATTTCGATTATTTTCAAGTTGGCCGAGCTTGCTGCTCCGGCGCCGGCGCGCCTCCTCGCCGCCGGGAACTTGTCCAGAAAGACTTCTGGGACCAAGGGGAGTGCGACCATGCATTTGCATGCGGCCCATGCAGCACCGAATTGGTGCGGCCATGGTTGAACCCGAGAAGAGACCAAACATGGCCGCCGGCGCTCCGGCCATCTCCGGCCGGGGTGGGGTGGTCGGGAAGCTTCGTGGGGACCCAGGGAACCTACCATGCAAGTTAGAGGGTCTCATATGGGTTCTGTTGAAATCCGCCATTAGAGGCCATTAAGCTCGAAAATGGAGTTTCTCCTCCGCCGCCGCCGCCGTGTCCTATTGCCGGGCACTATCACAGGAAGTTTCCCTGAGGGTGTTAGCACCTGTAGGTGCTTTTGGTTAAGTCCCAGAATCCTTGGTTGAACAGTCACGAATTTCGAGGTTTGAGGCATCTTCTTCAACCTCGGGCTCCGGCTATCCGAGGGTGCAAGGTGAAAACCAAAATGCTGGGAATGTTGCCTGTGCTCTGTGGAGCAATTCCCTTCAAGTTTCACAGGTTTTGGTCCAGTAATTGCTGAGAACCAGGTTTGGGGATGGCTTGTGTGTGTTGAGAGAAATAGTGCACACTATGTGTTTGTTAAAATGCCACAAAGAGTTTTCAAACTGAATTTGACAAAACTGTAAATATGAAACTTGCTGCCAATGATCCCCTGAGCTTGATGCTCACTTCAGATCAAAGTGATTCTGTGTGGATTGCAAATTGGTGCATTGTGAACTAGTGTATGTGCATGATTTTGGTTCTGCTTGAACCAGCACCCCTGGGTTCCAACCAGGGTGAGCACAGTGGTCCTAGCAGGGTTAAGATCAACTTTGATATATAAACTTTTGCTGTTTGAGGTTTAGAATTTAAGTTATATTTAAATCAACCTAAAACTATAATGTTGGAACAAAACTATGTTCTAGGCTGTTTGCGAAGCTGCGGCAGTGTGCCCTAGGCTAATTTGGGGTCACTGGACGCGATGCTCGTGTTAGATTTTGGGTTTGATGAGCCGGAGAAACAAAAATGCGATTAAGCCTATGTTAGTAAGGAAATTATGGCCCGAAGTTTGCCTCGGGTTCCGTGCTACCACAAATTGGTGAGCACGGTGTCCAGCAAGACATAAGTAACCTGCTGGAAGTGACGGAATGTTAAAATGAATTTCCAGTTGAAAGAACGGGCGAAAGCAGTGTTCAAATTGACACTAAAAGAGAGAATTTGAAAACCCTAAGGGTCTAGATGCAAAAATCCAGCATATACTGGTTAATAAACTGATTTGTTGGTTCCTAAGCTTTTCGTTAGGAATCCAACGGCTCCCGTTGAGCGGAAATCGGAATTCGGTTCGAAAATCGGCAAAATCGTCGGTTTTTCGGTATCCGGGTGACAATCGCGCAATTCGAGAAATTGCGGCGGTTTCACCAGGTCGACCGTTGAGTCCCAGTAGAATCTGGTTGAGCCAGCGACCCTGTTAATAGCCCGAGTCTCCCGGAAATCCAAATGGGGATTCCCGGGAGGGGCAATTTAGTAATTTTCGCCAAATAATAAATGCGAGTTGTATTGGACCAATAGATTCTATTGTCAAATGTGGATCATAAGAAATTAGAAAAGTAAAAAGGGGTTAAATAAATTCTGAACAATATATATATATATATATATATATATATATATATATATATATATATATATATATATATATATATATATATATATATATATCTGATTCAGGTGTTCCAGTAGATCTTCGAGTTAGTTGCAGATCCGGTCTATTCGCCTGCGTTTTGTCAGGTGGGTTATCTTCGGTCCGGGTTTTATCAGTTCGGCCCTTTGGGGTGCGATACTGGTTGGACTCCTGTTTTTGGTAACTTAACTTGATTTCTTTGAGCCTGCCTTTCTTTGATTTCATTATACCTGCTATCTGCCTGATATATGCTTATTATCAGTTCTATTCTGCCTTACATGATTATTCATAGTGCCTTTGATATTTATATCTTATCTTGGAACATTGTCATGTTTGATTGGTGAGCCTGCTTGTCCTGTCGATCAAATGATACACTGCTGAGCACATAGATTTATTTAACTGATGTTTTACCGAGCTTCGTAGGGTCGCCGGAGTCTGTTCTTGTTTGATAGGACAAAGGCATTGCTCTGCGAGGTTTAGACCTAAAACCCAAGCTTCGTAGTGTCGCCTGAGTCTGTTCTTGTTTGATAGGACGAGGGCAATGCTCTTCGGGGTTTGGACTTTTCAAAACGGTTTTCTTAAAAATATGTGTTTAAGTTTTGTATCATTTGGTTGGTTTGTGCGAATGAGTTGAGTTTATCTGTGAGCTTATGAATAGCTGAGATTTGCCTTGATTTGCATATGAGTTGAGATTTATTGTTTAGTTGCTTATAATTCTTGCATGAGAGTTGAGATTCAGTTGACTTTATCATTGTATCCCAGTGGGGATTTTCCCGGCTTGTTGCCGATTACCTGGTCAGTGGACCGTGAGTTTGAGCATTTGCATTTGATCGCCCGCACCGTTGTATTTCACGAACATCAGCGGAGTCATGACCCGTGTAGATGTTCTTTACCGGTAAAGTGGTTAGCAGTAGCAACCCGTGACCCCTTGTGGGGGGGAAATTGCGCCTGAGGGTTTTGTGGAACCAATATGGTGGCTTGTGGTGCCAGATGGGCAAATTCGCCTGAGGGTTTTGTGGAACCAATATGGTGACTGGTAATTGGGTAATTTGATATATCATTCATTTGATGCATAAGTTGCTTGTAGTTTGCTTTCGCCTTATCTTATGATTCCTGATTTCAGTTTGAGAACATTCATTGTTTGATACTTGCCTATACAATCATTCAGCATGCTTGATTCATTTTATTCCTGTCAAGATTTCTAAGTTGAATTAAGTACAGTTCCATGATTATATATCTGCTTATCCTAACTGTGATCTCCATGATGACTATTTGTAACCTCCATGATCATATATCTGTTGATCTCCATGTTGTTTATTTGTTTATCTTAACCGTAACCTCCATTATTATATATCTGTTGATCTCCAAGTTGCCTAACTGTTATCTTAACTGTGATCATTGCTTATCTCCAACCGTGATTATACATATCTGCTGATCTTCATAAATACATACCTGTGACTCTAACCCCTGATTATTACTATCCTCTAGTATTGTATACCAGTAGGTACGATCTGCTATTTCTCGGCTCGTCGTGCCCACTGGGATACACTCCGGTGTGTCTCACACCCTCGGGTGACTGTTTTTCAGGTCGAGCGGGTGTTGAGTTGTCGGGACGAGTTGGTGAGATCACGAGATAGAGCTTAACCCTGGACAGCCGTTAGCCCAAGTGATTACTTGTTTAAGAGAAAAGAAAATGTAATGTATTGAAAGGGTTGTAAATGTGTAACTGTGATTTAATTGTAATGTTGTAATAAGTGTACGTAGTTAGTACTCTGATGTATTGCCTAGTGAGCCGTGCATATATAGAAAAGGCTCAATCCCCAGTGGGATTGGGACTCTTCTATATATGTGGCGGTCTGTTGCGCCCTGGCCGGTTTTAACTCTGATTTCGAAAAAAAAAAAAAAAAAAAAAAAAAAAAAATTTAGACGCTGGTTTTTAAACTCGGGGCGTGACACCCTTCGACAGTAGCTGCGAGACCGACGCCGGGGACTACTGCCGGAGGTACTTCAGTGGAGGCCGTGGTGACGCCTTCTTCCGTTGTGGCCGCCACTGCCACGAGAGAAGGGTCTGTTCCGCCGACCGAGCGGGACCGCGTGCGAGCCAACCTAGCAGATTTCAGAAAGTATGACCCGCCGGTGTTCGAGGGGGAGACGACAGACCCCTGGGTCGTGGAGAAGTGGGTGGACACGATGGAGAAGCTGTTTGAGGACTTGCTGATGGAGGAGTACGAGCGGGTTCCCCTGGCCGTCCATTTCCTCGAGGGGAACGCCCGCGTGTGGTGGAAGACGGTACGCCCTAACTCCTCGAAGGGTACCGCCCTCCCATCATGGACCACTTTTAAGCAAGAGCTGTTCGGTGCGTTCTTCTCCAACAGCGTCAGGCGACAACTGGAGGATGATCTGAACCATATCAAGCAGGGAAGCCGAACCGTCATGGACTACCAGCGGGAGTTCGTGAGGCTGGCGAACTGCGTCCCTTTTGTCATACGGGACAAGTCTCACAAGGCCCAACTCTTCGTGGACAGGTTGCGCAGCGACATTTTCTAGGTGGTGCAAGCAGCGGACTTGCACACCTTCCAGAAGGTGGTCGACCGGGCCACCATTGTGGAGCGCGGCTTCGCCGTTACACGCGCCCGAGGGGGAGGTCCTACTCAGCAGGAGGATAGGAAGCAATCTCAGCCTTACTCCGGGGGAGTCTCTTCCAGCGGGAGTCTACCCTCTAAACGGTGGAGATCCCAGCAGAGAACCAAGAGCGCACCAATGGGAGGACAGAGATCGGATGATAGGCCTTGCGTTATCTGCGGCGGGGCACACCAGGTGACAGAGTGCTCCAGGAGGCAAGACCACTGCTTCTGTTGTGGCAAGCAGGGGCATTTCCGCTTCAACTGCCCCATGAACCAGGGATCGGCCTCTTCAGCAGCTTCTATGCCGGCACCGCAGCATACGGGACGGGGGAAAGCCCCGATGGGATCGGTCTCTAGACATGCAGCACCACGACCAGAAGGGGAAAGGCCACCACAACCAGGCGGCAGAGTTTACTCGATGACCCACCAGGAGGCGGACCCGCCAGAGGATGTTGTAGCAGGTATCACTTTAATTTCTGTTTATCGTGCTAGAACTCTTTTCGATACCGGAGCAACCCACTCTTTCATATCTTGCGACTTTGTACTGTCACATGGTTTTGAGGAGAGACCTCTACTAAGTTTGTTGTCAGTCCAAATCTCGGGAGGACCCTTGGAGGCCCGCAACCTTGTACCCTCCTGCCCGATAAGGTTGGGGAGGCTTTCTTGTCCTTGGGATTTGGTAGTCATTCCATTAAAGGAGTACGATGTGGTACTTGGAATGGATTGGCTCACTAGGTATCAAGCGGTAATCGACTGCGAGAAGCGTCAGGTGCGACTACAGTACCCAGGATTTCCAGAGAATGTGTACCTGGCATGCAAGAGCATCTCTTTTTCCACCATCATTCCAGTATCGCGAGCCAGAAAACTGATAGAGGGAGGGTGCATGGCCTACTTGGCGTCGGTGGACCTAGCCACTAGGCCCTCTGCGACACTCTCTGACATTCCGATTGTGAGGGACTTCCCAGATGTTTTTCCTACCGAACTGCCGGGAATGCCCCCCAAACGGGAGGTGGTTTTTTCGATCGAGCTTCTACCCGGCACCCGACCGATCACGAAGGCCCCCTACATAATGGCCTTTGTAGAACTGAAGGAACTTAAGGCACAGCTCGAAGATCTTCTGGATAAAGGATTCATCAGGCCGAGTGTGTCGCCTTGGGGCGCACCGGTGCTTTTCGTGAGAAAGAAGGACGGAAGCTTGCAGATGTGCATCGACTACAGGGAGATAAACAAAGTCACAGTGAAGAACAAGTACCCCTTACCCAGGATTGATGACCTCTTTGATCAACTACGGGGAGCAACGGTTTTTTTAAAGATTGATCTGCAGTTAGGCTACCATCAGCTCAGAGTTCAAGATGAGGATATTCCGAAGACGGCTTTCCGGACCCGGTACGGCCACTACGAGTTCACTGTAATGCCGTTCGGGCTTACCAACGCCCCAGCGGTATTTATGGATATGATGAACAGAATCTTCAGGCCCTTCTTGGATCAGTTCATAGTGGTCTTTATCGACGACATCCTGATCTACTCGCTCACCGATGAGGAACACGAGGAGCACTTATGGATTGTTCTGCAGACTCTCAGGGACCAGAGGTTGTTTGCCAAACTTAAGAAGTGCGAGTTTTGGCTTCGCGAGGTGGGGTTTCTGGGGCACATAATATCTGCAGCGGGAATTGCAGTGGATCCTAAGAAGGTGGAGTCGGTGACCGACTGGCCCCAACCGACTACGGTAACGGAAGTCCGCAGCTTCCTGGGCCTAGCAGGATACTACAGACGTTTCGTCGAGGGCTTCTCGAAAATTGCAACCCCTCTAAACCACCTGACCCGGAAAGGAGAAAAATTTATCTGAACGGCCCAATGCCAGGAGAGCTTTGAAGAACTTAAGAATAGGCTAACAAGGGCACCTGTACTTGCGCTACCGACACCCGGAGAGGACTACGAGGTTTACTGCGATGCATCGCGGATTGGATTGGGGGATGTACTGATGCAACAGGGGAAAGTCATAGCCTATGCTTCAAGACAACTCAAGGAATATGAGCGAAACTACCCGACGCACGATCTGGAGCTGGCCGCAGTCGTCTTCATTCTGAAGCTTTGGAGGCACTATCTCTTTGGTGTCCACTGTAACGTGTTCTCAGACCACCAAAGCCTTAAGTACTTTTTCACCCAGAAGGAGCTGAACCTGCGACAGAGACGGTGGTTGGAGTTGCTGAAGGACTATGATCTGTCAATTCAATACCACCCCGGAAAAGCAAATGTGGTAGCGGATGCTTTGAGCAGGAAGGGACAAATAGAGGGGACATCATCAAGCACGATTACTCAGCAGGATGACTTGATTGCAGAGTTCGCGCGGTTGAAGTTGGAAGTGGTACCGGCAGGAACGGTCGAACGACTAATGTCTTTAGTAGTCAAGCCTACCTTGTTTGAGAAGATCCGAGAAGGCAAGGGACCGATTCGCATTTACAGCTTGTCCGGGACAGGATTTCCCCGGACCATGAGAGGGACTTTTCGATGGAGGCAGACGGCACACTTCATTTCCGAGGGCGGATTTGCGTGCCTGATTCGCCAGATCTGAAGAGGAAAATCTTGACAGAAGCGCACTGCGCTCCGTACGCGGCGCACCCTGGGGGCACAAAAATGTACAGGGACCTCAAGCAGACCTTCTGGTGGCCGAAGCTAAAGGGGGACGTAACACGGTTCATAGCGCACTATTTGATCTGTCAATAGGTAAAAGCCGAACACCAGCGGCCGGCAGGGAAGTTGCAACCACTACCAGTGCCAGAGTGGAAATGGGAGCGAATCACCATGGATTTTGTCACCGGGCTCCCACGTTCGCAGCAGGGACACGACACCATCTGGGTTATTGTGGATCGGTTAACAAAGTCAGCTCACTACCTACCCATCCACACGACGTGGACGCGAGATCGGCTGGCCCAGGTCTACATCAGCGAGATTGTGAGGTTGCATGGGGTACCGGCATCGATCACTTCAGACAGAGACACACGGTTTGTCTCAAACTTCTGGCAGAGTCTACAGCGGACGTTGGGGACCAAACTGCACTTTAGCACAGCCTTTCACCCCCAGACGGATGGACAATCTGAACGAGTGATCCAGATCCTCGAGGACATGCTTCGGGCCTGTGTACTTGATTTGGGGGGCGGATGGTCGCGGTACCTACCTCTTGTGGAGTTCGCCTACAACAACAGTTATCAGGCCAGCATCCATATGGCGTCGTACGAAGCACTATATGGCCGACGCTGTCGATCTCCGCTCTACTGGGACGACTTGGGAGAGCAGTGGCTTCAGCGGTTATGGGTTAGGTGCTACCTGATGAGCGTAGGTGACGCCTAGGACTAGAGGTTGTGTCTCTAGGGGTCCTGGATAGGGTTGTGTTTTTAGGGGTCACGGATAGATCGTAGCTTCTGTTTTTGTAGCCACAGTAGGAACGGCGTCAACACTTCTCTCCCTTTTTCTCGCCCTTATGCTGAAATTTACGAACAGGATGAAAGCTTCGAAAGGCTACTCCAGAAATGGAGACGGTGCCCGAACCTGTTCTTGTTTGATTGGGGCGAGAGCACTGGTCTTTCGAAATTTTCAAACTTTTCGTTAATTTCAGCTGTTTTCTAAATAGAGAGTTGAGGTTGATGACTTTCCTGCTGGTGGGGCCTTTACCCTTCTTGTTTGGTTGTGTTGGCGTACTTCGTGTAGTTTGGACGAGTAGAGTTGGCGTAGAGTTGGCTGTTCTTCCTTCTCCCCAGTTTTTGGAATTCCTGACGTTGTTCCAACTTTGGACTCGCTTTGTGGAGAGTGAGTAGCGACTGGGGAGTTGGGAACTGTGTTGATGGATGCTTACCTTTGGCTTGGAGACTCCCTTTTGAGCCGTGTTAGTTTCGAAGACGAAACTTTCTTTTAGTGGGGGAGGATGTGAGGACCCGAATCCCCACTTAAGGGCTTATTGATGGATTAGTGGCTTCTGGGAGTGTTTGTGCGCGTGTCGGGCCCTAGAAATGGATTTCCGGTGTAAATTGGGAGTAAGTTTGCATCACCAGAGGCCTTTGGAAAATTTTAGAATGGAATTGGGCCAAACGGACAGCGGATTTGGATTCAGTGCGCGAAAATGATGAAAATGGGCTATTTACTTGTATTTTTCGGAGCCCGGAGGAGAAAACACAGATTTCGAGGTGTTTGGGCACTGTTTCGGCGGCCGGAGAGGCGCCGGCGGCGGCGGCTGGCGGCGAAGCGCGGCAGCGGGCGGAGGCGCAACCGCTCGGTCCACCGCGGAGGCGTGCACCCGGGCGCTGGCCACGTGGTGGCTTCCTGTTGGCCGGCGCAGCAGGCACGGTCCATGGAATTGGCGCGGGTGTACGGTGGACCGAGGGTTGGCCACGTGGCGGCTCGTGGTTGGCGGGTCCTGGTACGCGCGGTCCACGCAGCGGCGGGGGCAGGTGGGCGTACAGACAGGCGGTCGGGGGCGACGTGGGGGCGCCACGTGGCGTCCCGTGATTAGCCGGGCGCAGCCACCCCACGCCTGCGTGTCGGGACACGTGTCGCTCCGCGATTCGCGGGCGCGCGTGCGCCGGGTGCGGGGGATGTCGGGCGAAAACGTGGCGGGCTCTGGAGCTTTCGGGCGCGCACAGTGTTGGGCCGGGCCCAACACTGTAGCGGCTCGATAGTTCCGGGCGCCCGGTTTTGGGCCCAAAAGTCCAAAGTTGGAATTTTTTCGGGCTGGGCCTATTTAAGCCCCTCTTTCACCCCGAGTTTGGGGTTTTTGCCAAACTCCTCTACCCTTGGACCCTTCAGTAAAGTTGGAGATCTTCCTGTCGTGCATCTTTTGGCGGAGGCCCGGATTTTTTGAAAGCCGCGGCGTCGACGACTTCGGCATCGTAGCACAGAGCGACGATCTTTCATCGGAGGCCCATTATCGTCGCAGTTCGGTCTGAGAGGTCCACAGAGCTACTCCGACAGTATTTTTGGACGGTTTTCATGGCATTGGATTCCCGAGAGGTACGTCTTTGATTTCCGTGTTGATCACCTTGCTTGATTCTGAGTTCGTGGCATGGTTTTCGAGACATTTCTAAGCCACTGTTTTGCTGGTGGAGTTTTTGGACAGCAGCCCCTTGCCGGAATTTTATCTCCGCGCTCGAGCGTCGGATCGAGATGAGCCTATACACTTTTTGCATCTACTCGTTGCGAGGATTATCGTCGTATTTTTCTAGGATTTTTCTGAGGCTTGCCCGAAGGTATACTGTTTCCCCTTTCATTGTGCAGAGTATTACAGTTGTGTGATTGTGAGGTTTTGCGCACCCTGTGTTGTGGAATTTGTAACTCGGCCTACGGGGCTCGGTTTTGGACGTGCAGGTACCCGTTTCGAAGGTCTCGACGCGATGATCGTAGCAGTATTTTTATTGGATTTTTTGGAGCATTGTTTATAGGTGAAAAATGCGCATCTTTGGGACTATTCCAGCAGATTGCTTGTACTTGGGTTTTAGGTGGAATAAAGTGTAATCATGGACTTTTTGTTGTACCCAGGGGTCTTTGCGGGTGTTTGTGAACCCGTTGGTGTTGAGGATCAGTGGAGGTTGTTGCTCCTGGTGTTTTCAGCTGTGGAACCTTGGACAGTTAGCGTTCTCACGTGGGTGGCCCTATCTCCAAGATTGATGGACTGTGCATTAAATCTGCTATTGTAGGACTATGCACGATAGTGAAATTCTTGTGTAGCATGCTAGAATGTAGGAATTGCTATTCCTTGTATTATCTGACGATCTTGTCATCACCTTGCTTTCTATCATCTGTAGAATTATTATTATCTTGGAACTTGACCTAGCACCCCCGTCATATGCTGCATGTGTAACCAGACCAGTAGAAAACTCCAACTTGGGCTAGGTTTATTCTGCTTTAGACATCCACACTTCTTTTCTTCCTGGACATAGTGTTTTACTCGCCCGGATAGTGGGCCGAGTGGTCGGGATTCTTTTAGTGGGGGATGCATATTACACTCGTGCTTGGGAGCAGAGTGGAGTCTGGTAGATGTAGTTGATCATTCATCTGTGGCGGGAGCCGTTTTGTTGGTTTTTAAGGATCCACAAGGATCTAAATAGGTACTATCAAACACCTAGAGGGGGGTGAATAGGTGTAATATTTAAAAATCAATCTCAGTGCAAAATAAAAACCAATGCGGAAATAAAAAACAGCACACCGAGATATACGTGGAAACTCCAATCCAGGAGAAAAACCACGGGACCAACACGCAATAACAATCCACTAAGAAAAGAAGAATAACTAGGTGATTACCGACTCCACGGACTCAAACCCCTCCTTCAACTTCTTCGGACCTTGCGCTCACCGATTGCACGTCCACTGCACACGTTCGAATCCACGAACGCCACTCGAATCCACGAGCACACGTTTCGAATCCACGAAACGCCTTTAGCACACCGAATCCACGATGCCACGTCGAATCCACGACGCAAACTCAGCCGGTAAGAATATTGGCTTCGATGGTGATCCTTTGCTTAGATTATCAATGAAGAACCATGGAAGGAATCTCTAAGCAAAGATTAGATCAATTCGACAAAAGATATGTTCTTGAAAGAACCATCGAATTGACCTAAAAGAGGCTATAAAGAAGAACGATAAAAACCTAGCCTCTAGGGTTGCTCTCAAGTGTTTTATAAATTGATCGGTCGTTTTTGAGAAACCCTAAATGTCTATTTATAGTTTAGAAACCTTTGGAAAGAGATAAGAATCAAAAATTACCTTATCTGAAATTTTCCAGACGACGATCCGGATCGGATTTACGGCGATCCGGATCGTCGTCTTTTTTCAGCAATTCCAGAAAAAACAAGGTTCGGGATCCGGATCGGAATTCCGATCCGGATCGGAATTCTGATCCTGATCGGAATTCTGATCCTGATCGGAATTCTGATCCTGATCGGGTTCAGGATCAGAAATTCTGATCCGGATCCTGAACATCCAATGTCCAGTTTTTGATTTTTATGCAATTAAAAATTCATCCAAGTGTTTCTACACTATAAAAGTATTCGGATCACCAAAATTATTTAGTTAAACGTACCTGATCATTCCGAATCCATTTTCTTTAGATTGATGTAATTGATCCACAATTCTTCACCTTCAATCTTCAAGACTCAAAACACTGAGTGTCAACTTGAGCTCTTGTTGAATCTTCTCTAAGTCTTTGATTGCTGATTGACAATTTGATCCCTTTAAGACTCCGACTCAACTCACTGACTTGACTCACGAAATATGCCAACACCAAAATGCCGTAACAATCTCCCCCTTTGGCAATTTCGTGACAAAACCCAAAAATACATAAAAACGCTCAAGTCTCACTCATCTTAAACCAAAAAATCGAAATTCAATGTTATCACCAAAACATTGATTTTCTTTGCGTGAAAGATCCAATAAATACAAAATTACATTTGAACCAAACAGTCCTAAAACATACTCTATGACTTAGGACTTGGAGTCTTAAAGTGATGTAATTCCTGCAAAACAAAACTCCAAACAAAATCAAACGTTAGTCGTTAGAAATTAAAATCCTACATTTGATTCGTCCTTTTGGTTCTTTTGTTTTTCGGCTCTTTCAATCTTTTCTTTATCTCCCCCTATTTTCTTTATCTCCCCCTATCTTGAGCATCTCTAATATGTTCTCCATGTTCTCCATGTTCTCCCCCTGTCTTGAGCATTTATGTTCTCCCCCTTTGTGATACGATCATTATTTTTTGTTCTCCCCCTTTTTGTCACAAATTGTCAAACAGTGAACATACTAGACAAAAGGAAATCACTAACAACATTAGTTCATAGAGAAAGAGAGATAAAAGCTCAGTTCCGGTATATAACAAAAATGCAGATTGCGTACCGGTACCAGAAAGCAAAAATCAAATAATTTCTTGAAACAAATCCAGATTTTAGAATCTTTTCAAATACCGATTTGTATTCCATCAAGAAATCAATTTAAGTGCTTTAAACAATGAATTCACACAGATGCCATTCAATCCAATTAATTTCACAAAATTAAAAAGATTTACTCCTAAATCATGAAAAACAAAGATAAAACATTATAAACAGTTTTTCATGTTATATTCATCAAACACAAGTCATCAAAAATAATCTTGAGATCCAAACTCTATCAAGATGTAACGGATTTACAAAGATGACTTACAGAGATTTCCAAATGACATCAATCTTGAATTCTACCCTTTCAAGATTGAGGTATATGATCCAAATTTCTTTCATTAGAATAATTTAGAAAAATTCCATAAAAACCGGAAAAAGTATGTAAGCACTTTAGCGCATCAACTTTAAACAAAAGTCACCGTTTCATGCAACAAGAAATAGATTATACCAAATCTATCAAAAATACTCAAAAATGAAACGAAAATTTATGAAAAATAAAACCCTTAAAGTTGAACAACTTCAATCACATCTAACATGATCTTATGCGTAATGCCTTTATCAAATCATCAATTTGGTAAAGAAAATGAAATACCAAGATCAATAGATGTTTGAAATCCCAGATAAGTTAGATAATATATCTAGACAATCTGTTGAAGAGAGTGGCTCTTTGAGCATCTTTCGTTAAAAAACCTCACCTTATACCAACCTTGAAATTTGACAGAGTCAAGTATTTCAACATGCATTTCAATTTTTTAAAAAAATTTGCTTGGCATACATGGGGTATCTTTTTATTTTCTCCATGTGGTGGTAGTTTTCACACTCCTCATTGGGATGTAACTCTTTCCACATCTTTTGAGCATTTTACTTTTCTTTGACTCCCCCTCAATTGGCTATCAATTATTTAATATATAAGGTATTCAACCAAAAATTGATCCCGCATTCATACTCGACTAAATAGTCAAATAAGATAATGACTATACCAAGAGATCATTGAGAGAGAAATTGACTTTGATCACTTAAAAGATGAATTAATTAACATAAATGATCATTGTAACATCGAAATATTATGATGTCAAAAGCATAATAGATTTCTAAATGCGTGAAAAGATGCAATTAAAGTCAATATAACCAATGCTCAATTAATGTCCTATGTACAAACATAGATGAAGAACAAAAACACAAAAACAAAACCTAACCTAAGGATTGGTTTCAAAAAAAAAACATTTAAAGGAAAGCATTCCAATTGCCTTATGCAAATGAATAAATCGTTTTTTATCCTAAGGTTTTGTTAAAATATCAGCTAATTGATCTTCAGTTGAAATATATGAAAGTTGAAAATATTTGATTCAACTAGCTCTCTAAGAAAATGATATCTAAGTTCAATGTGTTTTGTTCTTGAGTGCAACACAGGATTTTTAGAAATGTTTATAGCACTTGTGTTGTCACAAAGAATTCACACAACCGAGATAGATTAAGCATCTAAAGATCACACATGATTTCTAAAATTTGATGCTTATAACTATCAAAAACTCCTATAATGAAGTATCTTCAAGATTATGATTATGGAGTAAAGTTGATAATCCATATAAAATTAATTTGGAGTGAATGAACGTGAAGCCCTTTTTATTCAATGCACTTGTTCAATAAAAACCCTTTTGTTCAAAAACAAAGTATAAAAACAAAGAGCATTGAAAAACATGTAATGCAAAGATTAAGAAAAATATGAAGGGAAAACCAATCAAAGCATTACATACAGTCATAAGCTATTTAGAACTTAAGACAAGGAAAGATATCACCTTTCCGAATCCAAAATCGCTGGATTTTGGGTTGTCTTGATTCGTTGTGGCCGGGGGTTGTCCGCTTTGACTGTTGATCCACCTTAGGTCTTTGCCTCGCAATGATCCACTTGTATGATTGATGTTGTGGCTCGGACCTTTGGTGGGTTGAGTGAACTCCTTTGACTTGATGTGTCTTTTGATTCCGTTGAGTCCGCTCCGTAGATGAAGTTGCCGAAGGATTTTTCTTTCTCTTTTTCGGGCAATTCTTCACCAAATGTCCTTCAAGTCCACATAGGTGACAAGTTCTTCCTTTCAATTTCATTGTGGAACTTGAAGCATGCACAGTTTGGTCCTTTTTAAATCCCAAACCAACCTTGCTTGTTTGACCTAATCCGGACATACAATCTAGTTTCTTGGAACCGGTTGAAAGCCTTTGTATGTCGGATTTAAGTTCATGAACTTGCTTGGTCAAAGCTTGGTTGGTGACATGAATCTCCTCAAACTGCTTTTCAAGAAAACCAATCTTGTCCATATATGATTTTGCGTTTGTCTCCGATTGGTTTAACTTTTCTTGGAGGATTTTATTGTTATCCAATAAACGTCCTTGTTCCTCCTCGAGATCATGAAGTTTGATCTTTAAAGCTTGATTCTCGTCTTGAACCTCAAGTCGTTGCTTCCTCAACTTCTTGATATGCTTGGCCATCTTCTTTGATTCCGCAAGAAGTTGTTGGTATGCCTCAACGAGTTCTTCTTCGTCCGACTCCCCCTCACTTGATGACTCTCCTCCGGATGTTGATGTTTCATGCAAAATCAAAGGAATAGAGTCAGTGACTAAAGATGATAAGCACAAATTAGAAGAGGGAATTTGAGAGGCATGAAAAGCAACAAATTTTTCTTTTTCCTCTTCACTTGAGGTCGATTCATCGAAACTAGAATCGTCCCAAGTTTTTGCTTGCAAAGCCTTCTTTTTGTATGATTTCTTAGAAGGACAATCCGTTGAAATATGGCCGTAGCCTTTGCATCGATAGCATCGGATTTCCCCTTCGAAATCATCTTTTTCTTTTTCTTTAGAAGGTTTTGCAACGCCTTTGAGTTTAGAGGATTTAGAACCCGATGATCCTTTAGATGGTTTCGTGGATGAAGATCCATCGGTTCGATTCTTCCAAAATTTCCGACGAAATTTCTTTGTGATCCGCGCCAATTGTTCTTCAAAATCGGCAAAAGAGATTTCATCGTCGGAACTTGATTCGCTATCTTCTTCCTTTGTTGATTTGAATGCAATACCTGTAAGCTTAGAAGAAGACTTGGAAGAAATTTGATTAGTAGGAAAAGTCATCTCATAAGTTTGCAAAGCACCTACTAATTCCTCTACACTCATCTCATCCGGATGACTAACGGTTTCAATGGCGGTAACCTTTGCCCTAAACCGTTCCGGAAGAGTCCGAAGAATCTTTCTTACAATTTTCGACTCCGGGATCTTTTCTCCTAAATTAGCACATGTATTAATTACATCTTGAAGTCTAGTGTAATAATCTGTAAACAATTCATGCTCTTCCATATGAATAGAGTCAAATTGACTTGTAAGCATCTGGAGCTTTTGAATTTTTACAAGATTAGTACCCTCATGTGTAATTTTGAGAATATCCCAAATTTCCTTCGCGGTTTCACACGCGGAAATTCTTGTAAACTCAGTCGAGGAAAGAGAATTATATAAAGCGTTCATACCTTTCCCATTGTAAGAAGATCTTTCGATTTCCTCTTTAGACCATCTAGAGCGAGGTTTTGGGGTAGTAGAATTTCCTACTTCCTCAACAGGATGCACCCAACCGTATTCGACGGTTTGCCATACCCGCTCATCAATTGAGATGAGAAAAGCTCTCATCCGCACTTTCCAATATGCATAATTGGTCCCATCAAAAAGAGGAGGTCTAAAAATATTACCACTTTCACCCGACATGATAGATAAACCTAAAACCCGCTCTGATACCAATTGTTGGTTTTTAAGGATCCACAAGGATCTAAATAGGTACTATCAAACACCTAGAGGGGGGTGAATAGGTGTAATATTTAAAAACCAATCTCAGTGCAAAATAAAAACCAATGCGGAAAATAAAAATCAGCACACCGAGATTTACGTGGAAACTCCAATCCAGGAGAAAAACCACGGGACCAACACGCAATAACAATCCACTAAGAAAAGAAGAATAACAAGGTGATTACCGACTCCACGGACTCAAACCCCTCCTTCAACTTCTTCGGACCTTGCGCTCACCGATTGCACGTCCACTGCACACGTTCGAATCCACGAACGCCACTCGAATCCACGAGCACACGTTTCGAATCCACGAAACGCCTTTAGCACACCGAATCCACGATGCCACGTCGAATCCACGACGCAAACTCAGCCGGTAAGAATATTGGCTTCGATGGTGATCCTTTGCTTAGATTATCAATGAAGAACCATGGAAGGAATCTCTAAGCAAAGATTAGATCAATTCGACAAAAGATAGATCTTGAAAGAACCATCGAATTGACCTAAAAGAGGCTATAAAGAAGAACGATAAAAACCTAGCCTCTAGGGTTGCTCTCAAGTGTTTTATAAATTGATCGGTCGTTTTTGAGAAACCCTAAATGTCTATTTATAGTTTAGAAACCTTTGGAAAGAGATAAGAATCAAAAACTACCTTATCTGAATTTTTCAGGACGACGATCCGGATCGGATTTACGGCGATCCGGATCGTCGTCTTTTTTCAGCAATTCCTGAAAAAACAAGGTTCGGGATCCGGATCGCAATTCTGATCCGGATCGGAATTCTGATCCGGATCGGAATTCTGATCCGGATCAGAATTCTGATTCTGATCGGGTTCCGGATCAGAAATTCTGATCCGGATCTGAACATGTCCCATGTCCAGTTTTTGATTTTTATGCAATGAAAAATTCATCCAAGTGTTTCTACACTATAAAAGTATTCGGATCACCAAAATTATTTAGTTAAACGTACCTAAGCATTCCGAATCCATTTTCTTTAAGATTGATGCAATTGATCCACAATTCTTCACCTTCAATCTTCAAGACACAAAACACTGAGTGTCAACTTGAGCTCTTGTCGAATCTTCTCTAAGTCTTTGATTGCAGATTGACAATTTGATCCCTTTAAGACTCCGACTCAACTCACTGACTTGACTCACGAAATATGCCAACACACAAAGCCGTAACACGTTTGGGTAGACGGCGGCCCCGGGATGTGTTGTTTTCTTATTTTATTGTCGCCACTGTGTCAGTGGCAGCTGTATACCAGTGTTAGTAGGACCTTGAACCCAGAACCTTTTTGGACATACACATGATTTTAGTCAACCAATGTTTTCTTCCAAGCATCGTAGGGTCGCTTGAGTCTGTTCTTGTTTGATTGGACGAAGGCATTAGCTCTTCGAGGTTTGGATATAAAACTTGTTTTCAATTGTTTTTCTAAAAAGAACTAAAAATCATTAAATATGGATTTCTTCCAGATCAAATGGCTTTCAGTAAGAAATGTCACCTTTTTCCTATAAATTTAACCACCCGAGATGGTTCGAGTGAGGCTATGCCTAGAGCCTGTTCTTATTTGATTGGGTTGTAGGTTCTAGTCTTTCAGGGTTTCCGGACCCTTTATTGTGTCTGTTGTGGAGTTTATCCTGTCAGTGAGTCTGCAGGTTGGGTTGATGTTCTGTTGTTGGGAACCGTTGGAGTTGACGGTGGTCCCAGGTCGTTGAGTGTTGTCCGACCAGTTTTGTTAGCCCTGAGTTGTGGGTCGATCCCGGCTGTGGAGTATCTCCAGCCAGTGTGTTTTGTGCTGTGAGTTGTTGGAGAGGCTAGTGTCTTGTTATTCGAGAGAGCTGATCAGCTAAGTCATCGAGAGTGCTCCGACTGTTGTACGAGATGTTTGAGGATCCTGAGTCTTTCCGTTCAGAGCGTGAGCGTGGATTTTGGACTATAGCCTGCAGTGCCACCTGAGCTCGACAGAGTGCGTGGATACCTTTGTCCTCGTTGGGGTCGTTCCCCTCGAGTGCCACGTCCGGGGTGGGTCTGCACTTTGGTATCGCGACTTGTCGACGCCGTCCCTCTGATTGGGCCAATTTTGGCAGTTACGGACACAGTCCCTCTGGCTGGGCCAGTTTTGGCAGCTACGGACGCCCTACGTCAGTCCGGTTCTCCGTGGATGTAACGGCAGTAGGTAGGCGCAGGTTTGACTGGACCCGAGGAGGCAGTCAGGTAGATTGGGTGATCTGAGTTGAGGGTGAGTAGATGCACCATGTTTTCATCTGTCCCACTTTTTGAGCATCTAGATAGGGGCATAGTAGCTGTAGAGTTATTCTTTTCCAGCTCTTTCCTTCAGTATTGCATTTGTTTCTTCATATCTCTAGTAGACTTAGTGGGCAGACCGTTGGGCTTGTTGGCGGCACCCACTGAGAACTACTGTGGGATGTAGTTCTCACACCCGTCGTGGTGTCTTTTTTCCCAGGGACTTCTACTCTTGTTCCTACTGCTCCAGCTGCTGCTTCTTCAGATCGAGGTAAGGGAGTCGCGAGCTAGATCTGTCACGCCCCGGGGTCGAAACTGCGACCCGGCTCGCTAACAGATCCGCCATCTGTACGGAAACTGCCGTATAGACGAAGCATCTAACCTGCAAAAAGAATCAACTACAGCTAAACAGATATCAGAGCTGAAAGTAAACTACTGAAAAGCTGAAATCCAAAAACTGTACAACTGAAGATAATACAACATCCAACTCCCAAATACGATCGTATAAAAGTCTTCTAATATAAAACTCAAAAAGGGAGATATCTCCAATAAAATACATCAGTATACCAGCTCTCAATACACAAATATCCTCACTACATCAGTCTCTCAAAGTGTAAAGTGAAAATACAACTCTATCCTCACTACAAGATCACTCAACATGAACTCTCAAAATGTGAGGGGTACAGCTACTCTCAGGACGACATCTGGTAGGGGTCTAACTCGCGACTCCCTTACCTCGATCAGCTGGATCAGCAACCGTGCAGTAAGAACAGAAGTAGAGGTCCCTGGGGAAAAAGACACCACGACGGGTGTGAGAACTACATCCCAAGTAGTTCTCAGTGGGTGCCGCCAACAAGCCCGACGGTCTGCCCACTAAGTCTACTAGAGGCAAAAGTAGAAGAATGCAATGCTGGAAAGAAAAACTGGTAAAGTAACTCTACAGCTACTATGCCTCTACTAGATGCTCAAGGGTGAAACAGAAAGAAATCTGGTACCACTACTAACCCTCAACTCAAATCACCCAATCTATACTGACTGCCACATCGGGTCCAGTCAAACCTGCGCCTACCTACTGCCTGACGTCCACGGAGGAGAGGCCTTACGTAGGGCGTCCGTGACTGCCAACCGGCCAGCCAGAGGGACTGTGTCGACAAAATCGCAATAGCAAGTAACCCGCCTAGCTCCGGAGTGGCACTCGAGGGGCGCGACCCCACCGAGTAAAGTATCTGCGCATCTATGTCGAGCTCAATGTGGCCAATGCAGGCTATAATCCAAATCCACGATCAACAAGATCGACTGTAATCAAAAGAACCCTGTCTCACTCACTGGCTGGAACACAACACAGCCGAGACCCCCTGTCCCTCAGACAGTAATCAAAAGACACTCTGATCAATAACTCACTATCTGACTCCACTCGGTCCCCCGACACGAGTGTACATGCACCCACTAATAACCCGACCCCTCGGCCCCCTATTTGGGCGAGGAAGAAACTAAGTCCAGATGACATAGTGATGATAGTGAAAGTGTCTAAAGCAATAAAGTAACCTAGCCCAAGTTGGAATTTTCTACTAGTCTGGTCGAACATGCTGCATATGACAGGGGTGCTAGGTCAAGTTCGAAGATAACAATAAAATAAGGATGTGGTGGGGAAATAATAAGAACGCATGATAAACTGAAAAACTGATGAATCTCATCTCATGCTCTCTAACATGTATACTGGAGGTAAGAATAATACATGCACATCCCTAAACAGCTAGAATTAGTGTATAGATCGCAATTCTTGAAAGCGAGGCCACCCACCTGATAAGTCGAACTGCCCGGAGTCCTACAGCTGATAATACCAGAAAAATAGCAACTCAGCGTCCAACAGGTCCAATACTATCCACAATCTCTCCTGGGTACAATAAAAACTCCAGTTACACTTAAATTCCAAAATCTGCCGAGAAATAACACACTGAAAATTCAGCTGCAAAGATGCGATAAAACCACCTGCTGAAAGTGCTCGAAAAATTCCAAATAAAATATCCCTGCGATCTACGCGTCGATAGCTTCGAAACAAATACTTGCACGTCCAATTCCGAGTTTCCTACGCTGAGATATAAAATCGGCAAGAGAAACACCCCAAACTAAACTGTACAAAATTCCACAGATAAAAACTCGGGAAGAAGAAAGATTCTCACCTTCGAAGCAAACTCAGAAAATTCTGAGAAAAATCCAGGAGATTCCTCGCGAGAAGTAGATAAGAATCGCCTATTGAATCACCTCGAACCGATGTCGGTGCGCAAAGTTACAGCTAAAACTCTGCAGTGCTGTCCAAAACTGAAATCTGCACCATGGGCTCCAAAGATGATGAAATTTACCTAACTCGAAGCAAGATTTAGGCTTCCTCTTCAATATGAAAGATGTAGGTCTCTGAGTCCTGGTGAATTTCACGCAAAAATCAGCTTAAAATTCCACTTCTTCAATCCTAGGGAGCAAAAACACTGAGCATTGCTCAAAACCACATCCAAAATCTCAGCTGCACACAACAATCCCAAAGATGGCTCAATTTACCTAAATTAGAGTTCAAATTGGAAATTCCACAAAATACGAAAATTGGAACTCTTTAAGTCCTGGAAATTTTCCCACAAAAACCAACTTAAAATTCCATTTGTACATCCCAGGGGAGTAAAAACACTAACCTCTGCTCGAAATCCTCCACAGAAAATAAGTGTCTCAAAGATAGCTAAATTTACCTGGTTTAGAGCTCCAATTAGGTTCCACCTTCAATACAAAAGTTGTAGATCTTGAAGTTGTGAAGAGAACCCCACAAGAATCATCCCAAAATTTCATTTCTACACTTTTGGAGACCTCCTGGAAGAAAATGCGACGAAGTGGTCAACTCCAATATTGAACTTCAAGTTCCATTCATGGAGTTCTTGGGTGAAGAAGATGATGGAAAACCCTTTAATTCCCTTCACAACAGAGTGGAGATAGGCTAGGAGTGTAAAAGGATTAATTGGCTGTCAACTGGTGCAATTTATAGCCTCAAAATCACCTTAAAATGCACCAAAGGTCCATCCAACACACACACACACACTCTCTCCACACACACATCCCCCCCCGCACAGGATCCCGCGCAAGGGGGGTCGGACCATGCGTCCGACCGACCCCTCTGCGCTGCGACACGTGTGCAGGGCCCAGCCCGCAACGCGTGCCACGCACGCGCAGCGTTGGCGCGCGCTGCGGCCTCCGGTGCACGCGCGCGTGCACCGGTCGCCCCAGCTCGCGCCGCAAACCCGGTCCAGCGCCGCGTGCTCCCCCGCGGCGCACCGCGCTGGCGCACGCCCGTGCGCCCGCCTGCCGTGGACCCGGTGCACGCGCCACCCCCTGCACCAGCGCTGCACCTGCCGGTCTACGGCCCGTACACCGAACCCCGTGAACCCGGTTCACCACACCAGCAGCACCAAAAACTATAATTTAAGCCCAAAATGTCCAAAAAAGTGTAATTCGCACCGTTTTTTCGCGCTGAGTCCAAATCAACAACCCGATTTGCCAAATTCCAACTCTAAAAATTCCCGAAGGCAACCGGAGAGGTAATCCTTTATCCAAACTTCACCCGGAGTCCAAATTTGACATCTAAATCGCGCGAAACCACCTCTAAACACTCGACGGGTCCACCAATTACCCACGCGATCTCCTATTAAGCCCCAAAGTCCAACACTTGTGTCCAAATTGCGCGCAAACACCACCGACACACCACGCAGGCCTCCAGTGATGCAACTAAATTCCAAATTGCATCACAGATCCCTTTCTCGGGCCCGACAAGCGCGCAAACACTCCCAACGGCCACTAAAAGCTGCCCCAACAACCAGCAAACCCTACGCGGGGGTTCCGGGACCTCACATCCTCCCCCACTAAAAGAAAGTTTTGTCCTCGAAACTAGGTCAAGACCATCAGGAGTCACAAATACCACGGGTAGGTATCCATCAATACGCCTCCAGCTCCCAAAACACCACTCACTCCCCGTGATTATTCCGCAACAACAACAACAACAAGTACGGTATGGCCCGATGTGCAATTCTCTCGTCTCTCGAGCCAGAAATTGCAACGGGCTTCCCTTGTACTCCAACAATCACAGATCTCAAAGGGGCAAGTCAATCACGGGCGAGGAAAAATACATCACTCCTAAGCTGAGACATGAAAAGCCAAAAAAACTCCAATACAAGGCTGGGGGAAACTGAAATAACCACTAGTGCAATACGCACCAGACCACATCAAGTAGGGGTCCTCACTCTGTGTCTCCCAAATCCTGTCCAACAGAGTGGGCTGCAAGACCATGGACCTGAGTCTAGCAGAGACCCCAGGGGATACAACCTCAAACTGTAGACGCCTCAACTGCTCCACAAGCGATGCCTGCTGAGTGATCAACATGCTCAAGCTCTGCGCTGATCTCCTACTCCAAGCGTCTGCTACAACATTGACTTTGCCGGGAAGATAAAGGATGTTCACATCATAGTCCTCTAATAGCTCCAACCACCGGCGTTGCCTCAAGTTCAGCTCCTTTTGAGTAAACAATTACTTTAAGCTCTTATGGTCCGTGTAAATCTCACAGTGCTCCCCGTAGAGATAAGGCCGCCATAACTTCAGTGCGAACACCACAGCTGCAAGCTCCAAATCATGAGTAGGGTAATTCTTCTCATAATCCTTAATTGCCGTGAAGCATAAGCAATTACCCTACCATGCAGCATCAGGACACAACCCAAGCCACTGTGAGAGGCGTCACTATAAATCATGAATCCATCGCCCATCACTGGTAGTGCTAGAACTGGTGCCAAAATCAATCTTCTCTTTAATTCCTCAAAACTCTCCCGGCACCACCCAGTCCAGACAAACTTCATCCCCTTTCTAGTCAAGCTGGTAAGGGGAGTAGAGAGCTTCGCAAAGCCCTCTACAAAACGATGGTAATATCCTACTAATCCCAGAAAGCTACGGACCTCAGTAACCGTCGTCGGTCTAGGCCAATCCCGAACTGCATCAATCTTCGTCGGGTCCACTGCCACTCCTGCTGCTGATATAACGTGGCCTAGAAAAGCAACCTCCCGAAGCCAAAAGTCACACTTTTCAAGCTTGGCATACAGCTTCTTCTCTCGTAGAAGCTGTAGCACTATCCTTACATGCTCCACATGCTCCATATCACTTCGGGAGTAAATCAAAATGTCGTCAATGAATACGACGACAAACCGATCCAAGTACGGCTGAAACACCCGGTTCATCATATCCATAAATGCAGCAGGGGCATTAGTTAAACCGAAAGGCATAACCGTAAACTCATAATGCCCGTACCGGGTTCTAATAGCCGTCCCAACCTCGCGGTCAAAATCCGAACCATCAACGACAATCCATGTAAATCCTACTCAAAATGCCGAAAGCTGTAGTCTCCACTGGTGCCACAGGGCAGAAACTGTAAACTGAAGCTGGATCTTAACTTATCTTAGTAGAGCACAGAAATGCTGAGAAATCAAAACTAATAGCCCAGCAGGCATGGCCTACGCCCAGGTATATCAATCAAAGCTGGAAATCATGAGCATACTAAAAG
This sequence comes from Tillandsia fasciculata, assembly GCA_029168755.2. Taxonomy (NCBI): domain Eukaryota; kingdom Viridiplantae; phylum Streptophyta; class Magnoliopsida; order Poales; family Bromeliaceae; genus Tillandsia; species Tillandsia fasciculata. The sequence continues at coordinate 10,006,539 of CM054942.1, read as the reverse complement.
GCTCTACCGTGGGATCCAAGCTGCCTACAAAACAGCGGTTCGTCCTGCCTCAAACTCATAGGGTGGGACTGATGAAGTGCGAATCGAAAATCAACCCACGGTACTCCACAGCCACCAAGGGAGGCATCACTATAACTCGCAAATCCATCTCCCAACACTAGAATACTAACATTGACGCTGGTGTTAGTCTCATTATCCATTGGCCATGCTCTTCCGGCACTGCCGGGTCTAAGAAGCTCCTCACCTCAAGAATGAATGTTGGTCTCCGCCAACCTTAAATCGCGTCCATTTGGTTGGGTTCCCTCGCCGCCCCACGGCTAGAATAAGGTGATCCAAGGAGGCATGCACTTGGAGCTAAAACTCGTACCTCAATAACTTGGCCTACAACTTCATCCACACAGGTATGGTAGCCTATCCACAAGTGCTCCTCGTGATCCAAGTCGCTCAAGAAGTAAATTAAATATCCTTGGAGAACACCACTCCCAAACCGTCCAGGTACAACTGGAACAAACACTTCCCAAATCTCGAAGACGACAGGGCATTAATTATTCCCTTGGGCCTCACTATGCTCTCCTAATGCCCTTGCCGTGCCCCGAACGCCATCTCGGCGAAATCCTCGGCGGTCAGATTTCCAAGTAGGTGCTCACATCATACCCTAACTGCCGGGGTATAACTCCATCAAAAGGTTCTAGATACCACCCGGACCTGTCTACGCTCGAACCATAAAAGGACCCTCACAGTCGAGCATCTACAACGTGGCATCACCACCGTGTACCAACGACATGGCACTAGGTCAATTAGACCCCTCGATCCATCAGATCCTGCAACTGCACCATCGGTTCTCTCAACTCCACGGGCGATATCCCTTGAGGTGCTGTCGAGGGTGGCGTGGTTCCCCGAACCACGTCAAACGCAATCTTTATCTCCCTTACCGGCGGCATTATCAACAGCTCAAATGAAATCACACCCGGGATCTCATGGGCAACCAAGATATCCCTGAGTCCCAGTGCCGCCGTAAGCACCTTTCTCACAGTCGCTAAAACCTGTGTGCTCTATGTCAACCAATCCCCAAGCGGTGGGTCAAAACACCGAACTGCCACAGTTTCCAACAAGTCTGCCGATACCACTCACGGCCTCAGCTGCATTGGACATAATTCACAGGCCTCCTCCACATGCACAATACCAACAGAAATCTGTACCTCTAGTGCACGTGGTAAAAAATCTACCTCCAGTCCAGACAGGAAAGCCAAAACAAACACTCAACTCAAACTGCTATAAAGAAATCATGCCAGCGACAACCTGGTCCGCTGCCGTAGCGCCCTCCCACCGGGCGGTACAGACTCATCCGCTCGATGTAGATGTCGTCGCTCAGTCTGCCCCGACGTCGTGGCCCTATCTGCCTGAAAATGTCCCGACTGTCTACACGAAAAACATCGCTCCAGCCCGTGGTCACACTGCGGCGCAGAATGCGGCCTACCACAAAAGACACCATCATCCTGCTGCTGCTGCTGATACATCAGCTGTGGAGAACCTCCTGGTCTCTGTCTCCTCTGAGACTCACGACCCTCAGACTGGGATCGTGGCGGCCCTGGGGGTCTCGATTTACTCGACTGTCCAAACTCAGGCGGCACTGGACGCCTATCCCGGGAGCTGGTCCCTGGCGCTCCGTCTCTCTCTGACATGATCACAGATCCTCGGTCAACCCATCGAGCATGCTCAATCGCTGGATCTAACATCGGCGCTCGCCGAAAATGCACCAAGTGATGGATATCCTGGCGCAGTCTTCTCCCGGTCTCACACATCCTAAGCGCCTCGCCCCTCGAACCTGGAGCGCGCAGTTCAACAACTGCCAAAAAAAAACTCCCTAGCACAGGGAGGCTCTTAATTGATCACTCCATCACCACCAACCACGACTCTGCCTCTAATGGCTCCTACTCAATCTTATGAGTCGGGGTGGGTCATCTGCCAAATCTGGCTCAATAGATCAATCCTGACCCACAGCTCCTCTACCGTCACTCTCCACCCTGCCTCGGTGCCTCGGCACTAAACGTTGGCACGGAGGGGGTTACTCAGTGCTCCGACAACTGTGTCACTAAGACCCGCTGCTCACTCTGCCGCTGATAAGCCTTTGACAATCCTGTCATCTGGGTCTGAAATTCTCTGACCTCAATCCAAGTATCCGGCCCAAAACCAACCGCTCAAGTTCAACTGCTATGATCGGAAGCACACGGGTCAACACCCAGCGTCGGGGAGACACCGCTCACCACGACGAAACCACAAAACAATACACAACAACGCTCGACCCAATCCAGCGAAAGTCTAAAGCATGTCACCCGTTCCACAGCATTATGTTGTCTGCAGCCAACATAATCACTTAGGAGAATAAACATGCCAATCACTCCTCCCGTCCCTTGGGAGGGGTATAATACTCAATCAGGACTCTCGCTAAAAGTCACGACTCTCACGTAAGTCATCCTAGGGTCCAACCACAAGCCTAGGGTTTCCAAGTCCACCATGACCTACAACCTAGGCTCTGATACCACTCTAATCTGTCACGTCCCGGGGTCGAAACTGCGACCCGGCTCGCTAACAGATCCGCCATCTGTACGGAAACTGCCGTACAGACGAAGCGTCTAACCTGCAAAAAGAATCAACTACAGCTAAACAGATATCAGAGCTGAAAGTAAAACTACTGAAAAGCTGAAATCCAAAAACTGTACAACTGAAGATAATACAATATCCAACTCCCAAATACGATCGTATAAAAGTCTTCTAATATAAAACTCAAAAAGGGAGATATCTCCAATAAATACATCAGTATACCAGCTCTCAATACACAAATATCCTCACTACATCAGTCTCTCAAAGTGTAAAGTGAAAATACAACTCTATCCTCACTACAAGATCACTCAACATGAACTCTCAAAGTGTGAGGGGTACAGCTACTCTCAGGACGACATCTGGTAGGGGTCTAACTCGCGACTCCCTTACCTCGATCAGCTGGATCAGCAACCGTGCAGTAAGAACAGAAGTAGAGGTCCCTGGGGAAAAAGACACCACGACGGGTGTGAGAACTACATCCCAAAGTAGTTCTCAGTGGTTGCCGCCAACAAGCCCGACGGTCTGCCCACTAAGTCTACTAGAGGCAAAAGTAAAGATGCAATGCTGGAAAGAAAAGCTGGTAAAGTAACTCTACAGCTACTATGCCTCTAACTAGATGCTCAAGGGTGAAACAGAAAGAAATCTGGTACCACTACTAACCTCAACTCAAATCACCCAATCTATACTGACTGCCACATCGGGTCCAGTCAAACCTGCGCCTACCTACTGCCGTTACGTCCACGGAGGAGCGGCCTTACGTAGGGCGTCCGTGACTGCCAACCGGCCAGCCAGAGGGACTGTGTCGACAAAATCGCAATAGCAAGTAACCCGCCTAGCTCCGGAGTGGCACTCGAGGGGCGCGACCCCACCGAGTAAAGTATCTGCGCATCTATGTCGAGCTCAATGTGGCCCATGCAGGCTATAATCCAAATCCACGATCAACAAGATCGACTGTAATCAAAAGAACCCTGTCTCACTCACTGGCTGGAACACAACACAGCCGAGACCCCCCTGTCCCTCAGACAGTAATCAAAAGACACTCTGATCAATAACTCACTATCTGACTCCACTCGGTCCCCCGACACGAGTGTAAATGCACCCACTAATAACCCGACCCCTCGGCCCCCTATCTGGGCGAGGAAGAAACTAAGTCCAGATGACATAGTGATGATAGTGAAAGTGTCTAAAGCAATAAAGTAACCTAGCCCAAGTTGGAGTTTTCTACTAGTCTGGTTGAACATGCTGCATATGACAGGGGTGCTAGGTCAAGTTCGAAGATAACAATAAAATAAGGATGTGGTGGGGAAATAATAAGAACGCATGATAAACTGAAAAACTGATGAATCTCATCTCATGCTCTCTAACATGTATACTGGAGGTAAGAATAATACATGCACATCCCTAAACAGCTAGAATTAGTGTACAGATCGCAATTCTTGAAAGCGAGGCCACCCACCTGATAAGTCGAACTGCCCGGAGTCCTACAGCTGATAATACCAGAAAAACAGCAACTCAGCGTCCAACAGGTCCAATACTGTCCACAATCTCTCCTGGGTACAATAAAAACTCCAGTTACACTTAAATTCCAAAATCTGCCGAGAAATAACACACTGAAAATTCAGCTGCAAAAACCACCTGCTGAAAGTGCTCGAAAAATTCCAAATAAAATATCCCTGCGATCTACGCGTCGATAGCTTCGAAACGAATACTTGCACGTCCAATTCCGAGTTTCCTACGCTGAGATATAAAATCGGCAAGAGAAACACCCCAAACTAAACTGTACAAAATTCCACAGATAAAAACTCGGGAAGAAGAAAGATTCTCACCTTCGAAGCAAACTTAGAAAATTCCGAGAAAAATCCAGGAGATTCCTCGCGAGAAGTAGATGAGAATCGCCTTTTGAATCACCTTGAACCGATGTCGGTGCGCAAAGTTACAGCTAAAACTCTGCAGTGCTATCCAAAACTGAAATCTGCATCATGGGCTCCAAAGATGATGAAATTTACCTAACTCAAAGCAAGATTTAGCCTTCCTCTTCAATATAAAAGATGTAGGTCTCTGAGTCCTGGTGAATTTCACGCAAAAATCAGCTTAAAATTCCACTTCTTCAATCCTAGGAAGCAAAAACACTGAGCATTGCTCAAAACCACATCCAAAATCTCAGCTGCACACAACAATCCCAAAGATGGCTCAATTTACCAAAATTAGAGTCCAAATTGGAAATTCCACAAAATACGAAAATTGGAACTCTGTAAGTCCTGGAAATTTTCCCACAAAAACCAACTTAAAATTTCATTTGTACATCCCAGGGGAGTAAAAACACTAACCTCTGCTCGAAATCCTCCACAGAAAATAAGTGTCTCAAAGATAGCTAAATTTACCTAGTTTAGAGCTCCAATTAGGTTCCACCTTCAATACAAAAGTTGCAGATCTTGAAGTTGTGAAGGGAACCCCGCAAGAATCATCCCAAAATTCCATTTCTACACTTCTGGAGACCTCCTGGAAGAAAATGCGACGAAGTGGTCAACTCCAATATTGAACTTCAAGTTCCATTCATGGAGTTCTTGGGTGAAGAAGATGATGGAAAACCCTTTAATTCCCTTCACAACAGAGTGGAGATAGGCTAGGAGTGTAAAAGGATTAATTGGCTGTCAACTGGTGCAATTTATAGCCTCAAAATCCCCTTAAAATGCACCAAAGGTCCATCCAACACACACACACACACACACACTCTCCACACACACATCCCCTCCCGCACAGGATCCCGCGCAAGGGGGTTCGGACCATGCGTCCGACCGACCCCTCTGCGCTGCGACACGTGTGCAGGGCCCAGCCCGCAACGCATGCCACGCACGCGCAGCGCTGGCGCGCGCTGCGTCCTCCGGTGCACGCGCGGTGCACGCGCGGTGCACCGGTCGCCCCAGCCCGCGCCGCAAACCCGGTCCAGCGCCACGTGCTCCCCCGCGGCGCACCGCGGTGGCGCACGCCCGTGCGCCCGCCTGCCGTGGACCCGGTTCACGCGCCACCCCTGCACCAGCGCTGCACCTGCCGGTCTACGGCCCGTACACCGAACCCCGTGAACCCGGTTCACCACACCAGCAACACCAAAAACTATAATTTAAGCCCAAAATGTCCAGAAAAAGTGTAATTCGCACCGTTTTTTCGCGCTGAGTCCAAATCAACAACCCGATTTGCCAAATTCCAACTCTAAAAATTCCCTAAGGCAACCGGAGAGGTAATCCTTTATCCAAACTTCGCCCGGAGTCCAAATTTGACATCTAAATCGCGCGAAATCACCTCTAAACACTCGACGGGTCTACCAATTACCCACGCGATCTCCTATTAAGCCCCAAAGTCCAACACTTGTGTCCAAATTGCGCGCAAACACCACCGACACACCACGCAGGCCTCCAGTGATGCAACTAAATTCCAAATTGCATCACAGATCCCTTTCTCGGGCCCGACAAGCGTGCAAACACTCCCAACGGCCACTAAAAGCTGCCCTAACAACCAGCAAACCCTACGCGGGGGTTCCGGGACCTCACAAGATCCCTACCAGTCGTCGTCCAGAGAGTAGATGTACCCTTATTATCTAAATTGAGAGTTTCTTGTTGAGAGACCTTTGTAGTGAGGTATAGAGTTGTACTTTTCTTTTATTGCTGAGAGAGACTTTTGTATTTTGGTGAGGACATGGATTGTATCCTTTGGACTTGTATTATTTATTTTTTATTTCTAGCAGTTTACTTTCAGCTCTGATATCTGTATAGCTGTAGTATCTTTCCTTTGCAGGGTTGACGCTTAGTCTATACGGGGTTCACCGTATGGGCGGCGGATCTGTTGGCGAGCCCGGGTCGCAGTTTCGACCCCAGGGCGTGATAGAATAGAGTGGTATCAGAGCCTAGGTTTTAGGTCATTGTGGACTTAGAAATCCTAGGCTTGAGGTTGGACATTAGGATGACTACGTGAGAGTCGTGACTTTTAGCGAGAGTCCTGATTGAGTTTTATACCTCTCCCAAGAGACGGGATGAGTGATTGGCATGTTTAAAATTCCAATATTATTTTTCGGGAGTCCGAAAATTTCCTAAAATATCCGAAAAATTTTGAAACCTCCAGTTTCAGCTGTTTTGCAGTCCCGAGTCCGTTTTTCGCATCATTTGCGCCTCCAACGGCACTCACACTAACCGAGCATCTCCATATGCTCACCTTGGCACACCCGAACAAATACTTAGCCCCGGCACTCCACATGATCCCGGCTGTGAAGTATCTCCAACCAATGCGTTCTGCGTCACGAGTAGTTGTGTCGCTAGTGTCTCAAGGTTCGTGAGAGCTTTATTAACTGCGTCGTTGAGGGTACTCCGACTTTGTTCGAGATGTTGAGGATCCCGAGTTTACCCATTATGGGAGAGAATGTGTGGATTTGACTATAGCCTGCATGTGCCACTGTTTGATACTCTATACCGCGCCGTTTTCCCCAGTGGAGGAGCACCTTGTGAGATGCCGCTGTGGATGCGATGTTTGGCCTATTGAGGCAGTTTTGCGCGAGGGGTGAGTTAGTCCGATTGGACACCCTATGTTGATACACGAAGGACCCTAGTTGATACACTAGGGGGCGCAGGCTTAACTGGACCAGATTTGGCAGTCACTGATATCGAGTTGATGTGAGCAAGGAGAGGCATTGCATGTTCTTAGACGAGTTTTCCCTTTGAGCTTTTAGATAGAGGCATGGCAGCTGTAGAGTATTTTCAGCTTTTTTTATTTAGATTTTTACTGCTTTGTTATCTTATGCCTCTAGTAGACTTGGTGGGCAAACCGTCGGGCTTGGTGCCGGTACCCGCTGAGAACTACGTGTTGATATAGTTCTCACACCCTTTGGGGGTTTTTTCCCTCCTTTTTCTTTTCTCTCCTTTGCTTTGCAGAGAGTCTTAGCGGATGTTGTTGATTCTGCGGTTGCTGTTCGAGGCGAGGGACTCGCGAGCTAGATCCCTACCCGTCTGTGGAGAGTAACGGTACCCCTTCATTGGTGATCCTGAGTACAGTCAGTAGATTATTCTTTTATTTCCATTTTTGAGATATCACTGTATTGTAAGGATTTGACTTGTACTGAGAGCCTGTATACTGATGTATTATTTCAGGTTACCTCCCTGTTGAGTTCTGGTTTATTGTATTTGAGGATATTGTATGATTATCACTTATGGGAGATGGATATTGTATCATTATTTTCAGTTGTACAGTTGGTTGGTTTTAGTTTTATAGCAGTTTATTTTATAGCTCTGATATCTGTTTAGCTGTAGTATTTTCTTTGCAGGTTGGATGCTTCGCCTATGCGGGATTTTTCGTATAGATGGCGGATCTGTTGGCGAGCATGGGTCGCAGTTTCGACCTCGGGGCGTGACACATTAAGTCACTCAACCCCCCAAGTAGCACAATCGGACTATCGGTCTAGTTTTTTAATTTTCGAACCCCTTGTGCTCGATCAACTAACACACAATTTAGGGCATAATTGGCCCTGCAACCGCTCTCGAAACCTAGGACAGCCAGTCCAGAGGTCTAGCACGTAAGGTTCGCGCTGCCCAAGGCATTCACAACATTCAAATTACACCAAGGGCCCTAACAATTCCATAAATCACAATATTATTATGTAAAATCGGGAATTAGTGATTATTACCGTCGATTTTGGAATTCAAAATCAGACCAATGGAGCTGCTAGATGGGTCACGATGTCACGGACACCGTGCTCGTAGTTCGGAGCCCAATTAATAATTGCGAACCGCGTTCGGGCCAACTAGAATGCCAAGATGGGAGCACGCATGCGAGATCCGATCTTTGCAGCAACCACAAAGGAAACCAAGGTGAGCATGAGTATATGTGGGGTCCAGATGTTATCGTGCTCACTTACCGGATGGTCGGATGTCGTCGGAGTCACAGGGATGAGGAAATCGGGCGGTTGCAACCTGCTTTCCCAAGCTACCCCTACAACAATAGCGGCAAGTTTGATCCTACGACTCAGGGTTGCGACCACCGGTCACAGGGGGTCAAGACTGACGGGAAGAAGTATGGTGAGGCACTGGCCGGCGACCAGAGGTGACAGTGGTGGTGTTTCTGCAAGGTGCGACTGTGAAGGGCAGATCTCGAGTGTACACCTTATGCTGGTAAAGGGCGGAACCAGGATGCACTGAGATGATGCAGTAGGGTTCCTGGGGTCTTTGGGTATCGGCGGTGATGACGGGAGGCGGCGGCGACGGCGAGTTCAGGCCGGCGACCAGAAGTGCCTACATATGGTCAGAGCGGTCAGATCTGGCTTCACAGGGCAAGCGGCGTAGGGGACTGCCGGAGGTGGGTGGCCAAACTTCGGGGGTGCTAGCAGTGCGGATCTAGGTCTGCACGGCCAGCAGGGTGGCATCAGATCCACACAAAACTGAGAGAGAGAGGGAAGAGAGAGAGAGAGAGAGAGAGAGAGAGAGAGGAAAACGAGAGGAAACACGAGGTTGATTGTGCATGTCGAAGCTCTAGCGGTTCACCGGAGATACAGGACGGCGGCGCACGGGTGGGGTGTCTCTCCTGTGATGACTGGATGAGAGGGGGAGGGAAGATACGTGATTAATGCTTAAAAAAAACCCTAATCGAGTTTAAGAAGCTCTTTTTGCGCTTTGCAAAATAGCCCCGTAAACACAAAATATTTATACTTTTGTCCCCTACCATATGTGTAATATGGCCAACAGTACCCTAGTTCCCATGCCGCACAATTCCATCCATAAAATGACGCAAACTTTTCAAAAATACCTTTTTTTTAGTTTTTCGTCAAATTTTGAACTTTATATTTTTTCATACTAGCGGCACACTGAAATTAAAAACATATTTCACCACGATTTTCAGCATTGCCCGAATATAGAAGCGGTGATTTTATTTTGTTGAAATCCGAACTCAATTAGCTAAAATAGTCATCCCTTTCTCAGCCTCCAAAATTGAAGAATTTTAAAATAAAATATTTTTCCTAATTTTGAATTTAAAAACTCAAATTAAAACTCAGTTATTACAACCGAACACTAGCGAGCTGATCCCAGTTCGTGCTCAGCTTGTTAATATTTCGATCTTAAGAATTCAGCTCATGTTTAGCTCAATTATTAAATCAGTTAATTAATGTCGAGCTCAGTTCGAGTCGAACATGAGCTGACTCGCAAACAACTAGATTGTCACCCTTACTCTAGTTGAAAAAATTAAAGTTTAATGATCAAATTGTAAATAAAGCTTAGGGATCAAATTATTATAACTAATAAATAGGTTGAAAATATGAGTTGGCTCGTGAACTGCTGGATTGCCATCCCTACTCTAGTTGAAAAAATTAAAGTTTAATAATCAAATTGTAACTAAAGTTTAGGGATCAAATTATAATTAATAAATAGGATGAAAATCACCCCTACTCTAGTTGAAAAAATTAAAGTTTAATAATCAAATTGTAACTAAAGTTTAGGGATCAAATTATAATTAATAAATAGGATGAAAAAGAAAAAGAAAATAAATCACCCCTACTCTAGTTGAAAAAATTAAAGTTTAATAATCAAATTGTAACTAAAGTTTAGGGATCAAATTATAATTAATAAATAGGATAAAAAAGAAAAAGAAATAAATAAAAAATGCCTCCATGCAGGATCGAACTACAGACCTTCAGTTTACAAGACTGACGCTCTACCACTGAGCTATAGAGGCATGTTTGATTTGAATTACTCAACAAATATATTAATCAAATAACACATTTTGGGTAGTCTTTACAGCAATCCATGGAATTAATAAATTGTGGTTTTGGTTTAAATGAAATAGCAATTCTATAACTCTAAAAAATTTTATGGTATCAAATTTTAAAGTATTTGGCTCCATATTGCATAATTCCATAAAATTTCTTTCGATTTAAAATTTTTAAAAATAAAAAAAGTATTAATTTTATATTTTAAAATTAAAAATTTCATAATTTCAAATTAAAAGTTAAAAAATGAAAATTGAAAATTAAAAATTAAAAATTGAAAATTAAAAATTTAAATTTTAAAATATAAAATATAAAATATAAAATATAAAATATAAAATATAAAATATAAAATATAAAATATAAAATATAAAATTAAAATTTTAAATTTTAAAATTTTAAAGTTGAAATTTCAAATTTCAAATTTGAAATTTCAAATTAGAAATTTAAAAAATTAAAATAATCAAAATTTTAAATTTTAAAATTTAACTTAAAATTTATTATTTTAAAATTAAAATTTATTATTTTAAAATTAAAATTTTTTACTTTAAATTTAAATTTATTATTTTAAAATTTAAATTTAATATTTTAAAATTAAAATTTATTATTTTAAAATTAAAGTTTATTATTTTAAAATAAAAATTTATTCTTTTAAAATAATAAATTTTAATATTTAAAATTTGAAAATAAATATTTGAAATTTGAATTTGAAAATTTTTAATTAAATTTTAAATTTTAAATTTTAAGTTTAAAATTTAAAATTTTAAAATTTTTAATTAAAATTTTGAAATTTAAAATTTTAAAATTCAAAATTTAAATCATAGTTTTAGAATTTATATTTTTAAATTTATAGAAATTTTAAATTTAAAGTTTAAAATTTGTCACAGTGAGGGAGGCCAAGAATTGTGTTTTTTTTTTTTTTTTAGAGTGGATTATTATTTTAGGAGTATAATTCAATTATACTTTAAAAGATATATATATATTTTTTTTTTGTTTGTCAAATGTTTTAAGGATATCCAAACGGACCTTAATATTGAACTTCAGTGCTTCGGCTTACTTGAGTGTCAAATGCACTTTGTGAATTGTGCAGAGGAGAGCCCCTAATGAACATGATCTTGATTATTCTATGACGCAGATCTTGACTAAGGCATGCAGTGATTGTAGAGTATACCAAACACCTTAAAAAATAAGTGTTTTCGAAAGCACTCAAGCTCAACTCTAATAAGGGCCGTTTGAAAAAAATTTTAAATAAAATTTTGGACCACTTTACCTTTTTTTTTTTTTTAAATCTTATTTTTTTATTAATTAGTCTGTTTGGATAGCCCAACAGCGTAAAACGATAACGACATATTATTGACGTTTCAAAGTATTTTTGGAGAAAAAAAAAAAAAAAGCTCACACGGTGAAAAAAATTTCCGCATACGATTTCTCGCTCCCCCTCTTTGGCATTTCACCCTTTTTTTTAAATTAAAATTAAAAATTAAAAATTAAAAATTAAAAAATAAAAAATAAAAAATTTGAAATTTAAAACTTAAAATTAAAAATTTTAAAATTTGAAATTTAAATTTTAAAATAAACAAATTTAAAATTTAAAATTTAAATTTGAAATTAAAAATTTTAAAATTAAATTTGAAATTTAAAATTTGAAACTAAAAAATTAAAAAGTAAAATCTAAATTTAAATTTTAAATTTTGAAATTAAAAATTCTAAACTGTAATATTAAAATTAAAATTTATAATTTTAAAATTAAAATTTATTATTTTAAAATAATAAAATTTTATGTTTAAAACTTAAAATTAATATTATAAAATTTTGAATTTTGAAATTTTATATTTAAATTTTATATTTTAAATTATAATTATAATTATAATTATAATTTTAATTTTAAACTTTAATTTTAAACTTTAATTTTAAATTTTAATTTTAAAATTTAAAATTTTAATTTTAAAATTTAAAATTTTAATTTTAAATTTCAAATTAAAAAATTTCAAATATTAATTGAATTTAAATTTTAAAATTTCACATTCAAATTTTAAAATTTTAAAATTCAAATTCAAATTTAAAATTTAAAATTTAAAATTTAAAATTTCACATTCAAATTTTAAAATTTTAAAATTCAAATTCAATTTTAAAATTTTTAAATTTAAAATTTAAATCCTAATTTTAAAATTTTAAAATTAAAAATTAAAAAATTATAATTTTAAATTTAATTTTTTGTATTGAAAGTTTAAATTTAAAATAGAATATTTTTTTTTTAAGTTCACAATCCAAACATTAATATTTTTACATAGTATTAAATATTTCAAAATATCAAATATGTTGTAAAATAAAATTCTGTTTTATTTTTCAATGATTTCAAGATATCAAATATGTTGTAAAATAAAATTCTATTTTATTTTTCAATGGTTGCCAAACGGGCCGCCCTAAGTGTTTGAAGAAAAATTGACGATAATTTTATTAATATTCTCTAAAAATGGTTGTTTCAGCTTCTGACTATACCAAAAGCTTCTAACTTTTTGAACGGTCATCAAAACATCAGGCAAATATTTGTGTTTAGAGTTTAGGGTGTATATGCAAAATTATAATTATGAACTTCAGCTTATTTTCAGCTTTGAAAAAAATTCTTCTGGTTTTTTTAAAAAAAACTTCCGGCTTTGACAAAAAAATCTAAAGAAATTTCAAAATAAACATCAATATTTGCAATTGCCATAAGTATTAATATACCCATTGAAATAGAAGAAAATCACACAGCGAGGAGATTGTTATCATAAATGACAAGTTTCTAACTAATGTCTAAGTTTGTATATATACATATGTATTCTTTTCAATTTTCTGTTCCTTTTGAGCAGACATAAATCAGTCCCTATTACACAGCATAGAAATGAAAGAAAAGGAAAAGACAAACGAAAAATCAGCTCATTTCCCATCTGAATCTGATCATCAACATGAAATATACAATCTTCAACACTACTCTTCATTACGTTCTTGTTGGATGCAACCAATTCTTCCAAACGTCTCATCAAGATATAAATATATTTTTTACTTACTCGAATATCCCCTTAAACATCTAACTTTTATCAACCAAAAGAATCCAACAAGGTCCAGTATAATTTATCAAATAGCTGTCCCTTAATTCTCTATTCCTGCACATGTTGTCACGTTAACCGGCTAAATTACTTGTTTGCTATACGAAAGTAGTTGATATAGAAGATTGGCCTTGTTTGGAACCACGTCCTGTTTTTCTTTTGCTTTGTTTTCTGAACTCGAATTCTGCGATGTCTTTTGCTTTGTTTTCTGAACTCGAATTCTGCGATTAGAAACATCGCCAAATGGAGCTCTCCTTCATTGTTATTGTCAGTTTGCTTGCGATATGCCCTGATTGGATATATAATGGTGTCTTCTTTAGAAGAACAAAGAAGAAAACAAGATCTGCAACTTACTTCATGCTTTCTGTTACCAAACAGAAGCACTAGGTTTATACCGCAAACAATCTACCTGTTGCCGTCCCATTTCAAATACATTGGATTTGAGACATAAGAAAAGGGAAACAGTAGCAAATGGGGCCTTTTATTTGATCATTTCTTTTTATTGTAGCTTCAAACAATGACAAATGCTCCATGATATAGAATGTCCCTTTCTGTTCCTCTTTTGTTTACCAGTAGTCCCCACAAGAGCATGAACCAGAATTAAACCAATGAAACTGGCACGGATCTCTAAGCACAATCTTCTGTCCTTCTACTTCTGATAATAACTTCAATATAGCATGGCAATCCCCACATACTCTTTGGTTCTTCATCACTCTTATAGTGGCAGATTGCGGCAAATTATGCATTCCAAGAACCACTGCCATTAACTCGCCATGGCTGTTCATTAAATTTTCCTTCCAATTTTCACTTTGGTTCTTAAACTCAAAAATCTGAAGCCCCACATTTCCCATCTTCCCTTCTACCTTGGCCATCATTTCTTTAAACTTGACGTAAACTTGATCATCTATACTATATGAATTGTTTCCAGCTGTAATAGTGTGGATCAACGGTCCGATCTCGATCCAACTCACACCGATTTCTTTTGCCACTCCTCTCTCTCTCATCAACCCTCTTGTTCTCATCGCCATTGATACTTTCCCAACATCCAAGTACATGTTGTACAATGACATGTATGACGAAGATGAGAAGGGTTCAATAATCATTAGCCTCTCTCCTACTCGTATTCCCCTTTCCTTGTCTCCATGAAAGTAGCAGGCTCGTAATAATGCGTGCCAGAGTAGAGGATCATTTTCGAAGGCTGAGTTCATTATGAACCAACTCTGCATCAGCAAGCCTCCCAGCCCGACCAAGAAGATCGACAATGCAGGCCGTGTGCTTTACATTTGGAGATAAAACATAGTCTGTTATCATGCTTTCATAGTACCTGCAATTAGGAGGAAGAAAAAAGAAAAAGAGTTTTAGTACAGAATTTGCCATTGTTTTAACAATTTAGTACCTGGAGCCTGCATACAATATGGCCCTCAAAGTTTCAAATTTAGCGAAACAATGTCTAACTGTCTAACTATGATGGATGTGGCATCTTTAATCCGACAGTAGACAATTGAAATACTGATCTAAGTGGAACAATCATCAGGAAAAAAATTGTTTAAATTGGAACTACGTCATTGAAATTAAAGTCAAACCTCAATAGTCAGGAACTAAAAGAAAATTCAAAGGTTACCTCAAGCAATACAGTATCTTGTAACTTTGAAACTATGTGAATAACCGTAATGTACAGAGGGTGCAACATAAATGAATACTAAAAATGAAGAAAATAACTTGAAGGCTCAAAAAAGTAGTCCTGAGGTTTATATACTTTGGTATTAAACTCTTAATACATGGTCTGCACTATTACTTTTGTTTTGATGCTATGAGACTCGAACCCTCCACCTTTCTTATCCGGGCTTGGGACCGGCATTGGCAGTGTTACTTCAAGTCTCAACCTTAAGCAACATAGCTCGAATTACCTACAATGAATTTTCATAATTTGTTCTGATTCAAGGTGAATGTTTCATTCCTCACTCTTTAAGAATCCAAAGAAGAGTAAACTGAATAATTTGCATAGATTAGAATAGGAAAGCTTTACAATATACATTATTTATATATTAAAGGAGGATCAATAAATGGCATAGACTTGAATACTCAGACACTATTACAATTGAATAAAAAAAACCTACAACTTAAAGAAGTAACAGAATTCAGACTCAAAAAAGTTCAAGTAGAAGGCCTAAACCGAAACCAAACCAAACAAAATTTTCTCAGGTTTAGTGTTATTCTGGTTCTACTGCTGCTTGGTTTGGTTAGGTCAGTTCAGTTCGATCAGCCTTAGAAATCAGAAAACTAAAATTTTCAGCTCAATCAGGTTTACCGTGAGGCATCAACCAAATTGAGTGAGTACAGACCTGTATTAGTTAATCTCAAGTAAGGTTGCTTTGTGCTCTATTGATGTGACCCAGCCTTTCCATTTTTTTTTTCTCAAATTCTCACTTTAACATTTAGCATGGTATGACAATAAAATCATAACACACCTCCATGAGGCCATTCGTTTTCCAATAACAATGATGGGGTCTATAGAAGTTCCATAATATTCAACCATTTGGCACCTAAATTAATCTCAACTCTACAAATGGTACTGACTTCCTAATAAAGCAGTTAATCCCAAATGCTTAATATGTCAAACAACCTAAATAAATAGCTCAAGCTTTCAAAAAATAATTATTTAGTTCCATCTTGCGAAAAAATGTTCTTACCTGAATCCTTCATCTGCAAGTCCTCCGTGGCTACAAGCAGTAAGAACAGCAAGAAAAGTCATTTGGTCCGGCACACGATTCGACACTCCTCCATCTTCTCAAAAAGCATTAAAGCTTCTCTTACATATCCATGAACCCATAACTTAAGATCATCATAGACCAAGAGAGAGTATCCCAGCAATCAATTTCTTCAAACGTCTTAATTGAAGCCCCAATATCCCCCGTCTTGGTATACATATTAATCTGCAAGTTACCATAAATAGTAAATTTATCAAGTCCAGATTTCACAACATATCCCTGTATCTGTTCACCGGCCGAGTTATGCCCAAATCTGAACAGGCATTCATCACACTTGATGTATAAACTGGTCAGGTTTCTTTCTAGGGCTAGAAATTCTTTAAACATGTGCAATGCCCTTTCAAATTGCTTGTTTTGAATATAAGCTGTAATAATGGATGTCCAAGTGAAGCTATAATCTTTAGAAGTCAGATGGAAACATTTTAAGCTACAATCAATCAAGCCCAACTTCGAATACAATGTTATCAGCGCACTCCCTATGAACTCATCCTCTTGAAGCCCATATAAAAATAATGTGGGCATGAATTTGCATTCCACATCTTATTGAGTTGGCTAAGTTACAAGCTTCGAGTACACTCTTGAATGTGAACTTCGATGGCCTCATCCTTCTCCGGAGCATCTCAGCGAAAAGTCTTAAGGCCTCAAGTTTGGCTTCAACGTTCTTTTCGTTCCCAAGCCGAGAGAATCCCGCAATCATGGCATAAACACAACCACGTTTGGATTGGGTATGCACTCGAAGACCTTAATAGCTTCCTCCAAACCTCCATTCTCGCATACATGTCGAGCATAGCACTCCCCACAAACAGATCCAAGTCTAGGCCAATTTTAATCACGCAACCATGTAGCATCCTCGGACCTCCTTGCAATCATCAAAACCCGTGCAAGCCTTGAGGATCCCGCCGAGCGTGAAACTGGTAAGCGTCACTCCCGACCGGTGCATCCAAACGAAATATTCGCAGCCACCTCTGGCCACCCCATTCGTACATAAGCCGAAAGCAACAAATTCCATGATACGTCGTCCAGTTCATTCGCACGATCAAACACAAACCTCACATCATCGATCACGCCGCACTTGGAATACATATCGATGAGTGAATTGGTTATAAAAGCACAGCAATACACCCATTAACCACAACCATGCCATGAAGTATCCTTCCGTTCCTCAGATCCCCACTTTGGGCACAAGCACTGAGGGCGCCAGCATAACTAAACCGATCGAGCGAAACCTCAGAAACCCGTGCACGTCTAAACACATCTAGCGCCTTTTCGGCGGAACCCATTTGCGAATACCCAGCCATGAGCGAATTCCACGTGACGGCGTCCCTAACAGGCATTCGATCGAACAGTTGGCAGGCGCTGGCCATATCGTGGCATTTGCTGTAGACTCCGAGGAGATTGTTGCGGATGAAGAGGGTGGGCTTGTAGTAGGTCCTGATCATGTGGGAGTGGAGAACTTTACCGAGGATCAAAGAGCGGGTCTCGGCGCAGAGTCGGAGGAGGTGTTTGTAGATTGAATTGTGGAGGGGAAGAGACACTTGTGGTGGTGGTGGTAGCGGGTTGGGAGAGAGGTGGAGAAAGTTTAGGGTTTGTTGGAGGAAAAAGGCGCGCTTTTTTTTAGAACGAGAAGCCTCTGTGGTTTTCGTGGGAACATTACAGGGAGTCTCCGCTTGGGTACGTCGAAAAGAGGAAGGGAGAGGGGTGTAAATAGTGCACCGGCACTGTACGGTTAGGTTCAGTTTGGTTTCATGAGAAAACTTGAACCGATCCGGCGCTTTTGGTTTTTAGAAAATCAGAAAAGAAACCACGGGAATCAAGAGGGAAAAAATCTAAAATGTTATTGTCACAATTTCCAATCGGGTGATGCTAGGTGTACACCCCATAAGGGGTGTACATCCTACACCCCATCTCATCCTGAAATAGGATGAATTTCACCCGTCACTCGATGTGACGGGTGGAATGAATACCCACTCTAGAATAGAGTAGGGTGTAGGATGTACATCCCTTATGGAGTGTACACTTATATATACCTGTAGTGATACGATTTTTCTTGTAATTTTTACTCACTTGTTAATAAAGTATTTCGATTAATAAAGTAGAATTATCGAGTTCCTGTGGGTCGGTCGGTGTGTTGCATGAGTATTTTTCTGTAAAAGTACACGAAAAATGATGACCGACGGTGCGATCGGATCGGAAATCCGATGTACGGATCTCCCGGAAAAGGGTTTCTAAGGTTGCGGTGTTTTGAGCGCGCATCGGAATCCGTGCAAAATATCCTGCACGCTTTTCGAGGAATTTGGATTATCCCATATGATTAATTAATTAAGGAATTAATTAATCGGTGACAGAAATTAAAAGGAGGGATTTAATTGTACGAAAGGAAAAATCCCACTTTTCGCAAAAAGAGAAACCCTAGCCAGAGAGAACGCGATAGAAAAAGAAAAGGAAAAAGGCAGAACTCTAACCGGAGGAAAGAAAGAGGAAGAAGACAGAGGGATCCGATCACCCCGAACCACGTACCGGAAGCAAGAACGCGATCGGTCGACTCCCCCGTCGGATTATCCGGTGAGTGATTTTTCGTTCGTAGCGTTTTTGGGGTTTTTCGTACTTTTTTTTGTTGCCTTCTCCGTCTCCGTCTCCGTCGTCTCCGCCGGCCACCGCCGTCGACGCACAATCTAGGGCACGACGCGGGCAGGCGGATGACGCGCGGTGCCGCTAGGGCACCGCGCGGGCGGGGGAGATGCGCTGTGCCGCTAGGGCACCGCGCGGGCGGACACCGCGAAGGCCCGCGGGCGCGCACCGCGCGGCCTTGTGCCGCGCGGGGCGCCCGCGGGCGGGCGGGTGCCGCGCCCGCGGGCAGTACCCGTGGGCGCCGCGCGGGCCCGCACCCGCGGGCAATCCCCGCGGGCGACGATGCCCGCGGGGGATGCGCATGCGCGCGGGGAGCCGCCGAGTGATTTTGAGGGCGCCGTTTTGGGGTTTTCGGCGCGGGGTTAGTTTGGATTTCCGTTTTCCGGTACAAGTACGTGTTATTAACTATTGTTTCTGGGGACTTTTTTAGGTCCAGGTGCGCAGCAGGAGTGTGGTAAAGACCCCAAGTACCCCGATCTTCCCGCAACCAGGTGGGTTCTTTTGCAACAAGTGCAGTAAGTGCATTATGTGCAATTTATCATCGTAAAGTATGCAATAACCTGTTTAATAAAGTAGATGAGATGTTTCAAATGTTTTAACCTTTCGCATGATTTTTTACCGTTTCTTTGTTGCTAACTGTGGCGACCGAGGGTCACGGTGATTGTTACTCGCCGTATTCGGCTATCATGTTGGTAGATGCTTACACGTACACAGGCGGGTTGGGCCACTGCATGGGTATACTTTTCCGGAGAAGTGGTCTGAAGGACCCGTGTACTCCATGTGTGTAGGATGGGGACCTCTTCACGATAGCTAAACATGTCGCTCACGCATCGTGAAGGGGTAAAGGGCATCATAAATGTCACGTGGGGAGATCGTCGACTCCCTGACGTGAACTGTGTAATTTTACCCGTGGGGAGATCGTCTACTCCCCGACGGGCGCTATGTGACTAAATCAAGTAATGTGGACTCATGATGAGGGAGAGCGAAAGGTTCCGGTGCAGAGTATTTATTTTAAAGTTATTGTTTATTGTTGAAACATCTACTTTATTTGTCACTGACTTTACCCACTCCGTGACAGGTTCGATTAAGTGTGGCTATCGGGACGGTGGTGAGGCAACGCAGTTATAACTGTGGCCGTATGAGTCCTTATGTCAGAACTTTTAATTGGGTTATCTCTATTCTCATTCTAGTTTAACCGTAGTTTAATTTGTGTGAATGTGGATCATGTTGGATAGTTGGTTAGTTGATTGATATCACTGTGGATTTAAATTATTGTTCTTAACCTTTGCGGCCGTTTTACGATATCAAAAGTGGTTTCGAAAATGCTTTTCAAAAATCAAGTGTCGTGTGGGCACTACTTTGAAAACCTGTGGATTTATCTTTTAAAAACGATGTAGCCGCCTTACTGTGAATGTGTAGACGTTTTTAAAGGAATGGGTGTCGAGTAGACACCGTTTGCAAACTTGTAGGTTCCTCTTAATGTGATTGAATGTTTTTACACTCTCGTACTTGTTGACTGTGACTGTGTGGTTAAAGATTGTATGTTGAATGTTGTTATTGTCGTTGTTGTAATCGTGACGCCGTGCATATGCAAAGGAGACTCTGTTCCTTTGAAGGGTGAATTTGTATATGTGGCGGGTCTGACACGCATCGGTGGGCGAGGTCGTTTCTTACTGGCATTTAAAAAAAATAATAATAATAAACGCGCTTTTCCGCTTATCCTTAGACCTCTGGGGCGTGACAGATTTTATGGTATCAGAGAAAAACGACTTTAACCACAGTAGTCGGTGATCAACATCCACAGTGCATGATGCCACAAGCAAATTGAACATGAGGTAACCAAGTTGTAGGTGCAATAGATCGCGAGTGTACGGCGAAAAAGGGATTTAATTTAGGTGCGTCCGTAGGTCAAGTGCTAGGCCAGTAACCTTAGGGTTAATGCGGTTTCTTTGTATGCAGCAAACGATGGTCCGGACCAGGTCAACGACTGATAACGTGGGTGCGGAAAATACGGCCCCGGCCATCGCGGAGAACCAACTTCTCCGTCAGCAACTGCGAGAGATGGCCGGGCAACTGGCAACGCTGACGGAACAAGTCCGACAGATAACGCAGCGGCAGGCCACTACGTTAGTGGAGGACGCTCCGACCCCTCCGCTCGAACCTACCGCCCCCGCTACGGGACCGCCAGGGGCGGGTGGTACAACCACCTGTCACGCCCCCGAGGTTCTAAAAGAGCAAAAAAACGTGTTTCTTTTTTTTTTTTTTTTCCTTTAATATATTTAAATGAACCTCGCCTCCGGTGCGTACCAGACCCGCCGCATATACAAATTCACTCCCCAAACGGGCGGAGTCTCCTTTGTATATGCACGGCGTTCCCTAACACGACAAATATTTTAACCATTCCAACCATGACAAACAACGAGGAGAGAAAACAGGTAAACCTACATTCACTGTTATCACATACAGGCTATAGCATAAACCCAGAGGTTTTAAAATCGGTGCCCACTCGACACCCAATTTTTCAAAAAGTTTTCGCAAACTCTTTTGAGCGGCTATTGTTTGAAAGGATAAATCCACAGGTTTTGAAATAGGTGCCCACACAGCACCCTTTTTGAAAACGCCTTTTTGAAACCAGGTTTGGATTGAAAAACATGCCGCAATTATAAATCCTAACATTCACCACAATTAGTCAAGAAGTCCTCGTTCCAACATCCACAAGAAATCAAACACAAGTAACCATAGCTAGACTAACCAAACACAAAAGAAGATAACCAGACACTATCAAGTTTAATAGCCCCCAAAGGGCTAAGGTCCTCTAACCGTTGCCTCACCGTCGTCCCGGTTCCCATCCCTGCTCGGACCTGTCACAGTGTGGGCTGTTAGTGACTGATAAAGTAGAAGGCAGTTAAGTAAAAGCGGTAACTGAAAAGAACACACCGAAACCGGAGCATCTACTCCCCCCCTCCTGTACCGCTAAATTCCTGTCACAAATAAGCTGGGCACCAACCCCAGAATACCATAACAAGCTGGGCCCCAACCTCAGAATACCGTACTCATCTTCTTGGTGCCTCCAACCCCTCGACTGCCCAAGTAGCAGCCGCCTCCCCTTGAGGGGTCCCCATCATCACGAGTCGTGGGGTACACGGGTAAACTTACCATCTTTCCGAAAAAATACACCCTGTGCAGTGGCCAAACTGCCGGTGTGCGCGTAAGCAATATGAGTGTAAGAATAGCCTTGCGGCCTCAGCCACTTTGATTAGCATAATAAAAGGGATTCACATGCTGCGGGGTTAGTCCAATTACCAACAGATCTACTTTATCAAAACGCGCATTCGAGAAACGACACTACACCGGTAATAACCAAAAGTACCCACCTGAATGAAGATAAACGACCGCGTCCATGTCCCTCCTAGGCGAATCCGAACTTCACGCGGCCTAGTAAAATAATCAAAAACACCTTTTAACACTTTTACATTATCTAGGCAAAACAGTGGTCCTGACCACAGTAACAATAGACCGACGAAAACCCAAAATCACTAAAGGAAATCCAACAAAACCCAATTCTCATCCGGTAGCCAACTCGGGACGCCAACGGTCAATCCAAGGAAACCCGGACGGCGAAACGATGAGAGAAAGACCCGACGGCGCGACCCCGACGATTTTGTCAAGGCGCGGAGCGTCGGCGAAACTAGCACATGACATGGCGAAACGGTAGCCTAATTGGTCCGCAAGTAGTCATGCCAAGAGAACCGCGGAAATGGTGATCCCAACGGCGAAAACGGCGCTCAAAACGGTGGAGAAACGGACCAAAACGGAGCTATCGAACTTTGGGCTGACGGGTGGTGCACAGAGCAGGCGTGGACCGAGTTTACAGTGCGGTGGAGGCGGCGGCGCAGACCCGGCTCACCCAGAAGGCGTGCACTAGGGGAGTTGGGCCGGGCCGGTGCACGGGCGAGGCATGCACCGGGCTTACGGCCGCAAGGAGCTGCGGCGCGCACCGGGTGCACGCTGTAGCGTGCACCGCGCCTCAGCCGGCCGGGCCGGTGCACGGGCGAGGCGTGCACCGGGTCTGCGGCTTCCGCGCCGCAGGGCGTGCGCCGGGTGTACGCCCTGGCCCGTGGATCGCGGGCTGAGAAGCCCGTACGGGGTGCACTGTAGCTTTCCGTTCGCCGTTTTCTTCTCCGTTTTGGCTCCCGTTTCGCGGTTTCTTCTCCGTTTTCGCTCCCGTGCGACTCCGGCGATGACCCAGCGAACATGGTAATGGCGGCGGCGGCCTCCCGTTTAACAACGGCAGCGGCGGCCTCCCGTTAACCTCCCCATGCTCCGATGAAACACCCACAAAAACTCCCGAACAAATCCGCGGTAAATCTAACGACTAAACCCTTGATCGGCGAGCAACCAAAACATCGATCGGAATCCCGATCGAAAGACCGATTAAACCCGATCAAGAATACGGACAAAATATCGATCAAAACCAAAATAAAAATCCCGTGATCAATGTACCGAATAAGTTGACTTTAAAAGAACACGAAAAACCCCCGATTAATTCGACAAACGGAATAACGATCGCTAACCTCGATCTATCGGGATTAAAGAATCAATCTTGTCCCTTCGCGGCGTCGGGGATCCGGATCCGCTCCCCGTAGATGATGGCGTCTCGTTCTCTGGTCTCCGGCAAGTCGATCGGGGCGATCGGGTTCCTCCGCTTTCTCATTCTTTCCTTCTTTTCTCCTCCGGTTGGAATTCTCTTTTCTTTTCTCCTCTCCGAACTAGGGTTTTATTATTTTGGTCTTCGGTACGCACGAGAGGGAAGGGTTTGAGGAGGCGATCTTTTACGACTAGGGTTTCCTTTCGGTATACGGGGAATAAATAAATATTGTTATTAATTTATTTCTTTTATTTCCCTTTTTCATGCGTACATACCGTCAAAATCCACATCGGATATTTTTGAGCCCTAATTAATTAATTCATTAATTAATTAATTCCTCGTAGATAATCCTTCGGGATAATTCTTTAAAGATAATCCCTTATTTTTCTCGAAAAGCGTGCAAAATCACTTACATGGATTTCGATGCACCCCCTGGCTATTGCGATCCTTTTCACCCCTTTTTGGGGGTTCCGTAAGTCGGAATCCAGATCCGATCGCACCGCCGTTCTCCGTTTTTCGAGCTCTATCGCAGAAAAATACCCGCACCTCCAAATTATCGACTTAAGTAAACCTGTTACGTTACTTTCCCTTAACTTAACCCTTATTAGCAGGAGGGTAGAACGTTACCAAAAATCTATGATATTACACCACCGCCGCACCCCATCAGACCTCGATGACGGGCGTGTCGGCAGAGCAACCCACAGCCCCGTTAGACTCCCCCACCCCAGCAGCTTTGGGGCCTGTACCGGGAACGACTGCGGGAGACTCAGCAAGAGAGGCGGCGACGACCCCTACTCCCGGGAGTACCGCAGCCACAGGAGGAGCTACAGATCAGCGAACTGAACATGAACGAGTTAGGACGAACCTGGCAGAGTTCAAGAAGTACGATCCGCCCGTTTTTGAGGGAGAAACGACCGACCCCTGGGTCGTAGAAAAATGGGTGGATACTATGGAGAAGCTTTTTGAAGACCTGTTGATGGAAGAACACGAACGGGTCCCCTTAGATGTTCACTTCCTTGAGGGGAACGCCTGCATTTGGTGGAAGACGGTACGCCCGGACCCGTCTACGAACACTCCACTACCGTCGTGGTCGGTTTTCAGGGAGGAACTGTTTGGAGCGTTCTTTTCCAATAGTGTTAAACGACAGATGGAGGACGACCTCAAACACATTAAGCAAGGGAATCGATCGGTCATGGAATATCAGCGCGAGTTCGTGAGATTAACTAATTGCGTCCCGTTCGTCATACGGGATGAATCCCACAAGGCCCCTCTTTTCGTAGACGGGCTGCGAAGCGACATCTTCGAGGTAGTCCAAGCGGCAGATTTACACACTTTTCGGGCGGTAGTTGATCGGGCCACTATCGTGGAACGTGGCTTTGCTGTCACACGCGCCCGGCGGGAAGCCTCAGAATACAATCGGGACAAGAAGCGGTCGCAGTCTTACCTTGGAGGGGGCTCTTCTGGCGGGAGCCAGCCTCCAAAGTACCCCAAAACGCAACAAGGGGCCAAGAGCACACCGGCGGGGGGACAGCGGCCGGTAGACAAACCCTGCATTATTTGCGGAGGAACACATCGAGTTACAGAATGCCCCAAAAGACAGGACCATTGTTATCGCTGCGGCAAGCCTGGGCATCTCCGGTTCAATTGCCCCTCGAACATGGGAGCGGCATCCTCCGCGGCTTCCACCTCGACACCGCAGCCGCAGGGACGAGGGAGACCGCCATCGGGAGGACTCCCACGTCCCCCAGCAACTCAACAGGAAGGGAAAGCGCGACCCCAACCGGGAGGGAGGGTCTACGCCATGAGCCAGCAAGGAGCGGAACCGTCGGCGGACGTAGTAGCAGGTATTACTTCAATTTTCGAATTTCGAGCTCGAACTCTATTTGACACTGGAGCGTCTCGCTCTTTCATCTCCCGTACCTTTGCACATACACATCTTCTAGAGGATAAACCCCTAAGCAACCTAATGACCGTCCAGACTCCTGGGGGATCAATTGAAGCAAATAGCTTCGTACCTTCCTGCTCGATAAAGTTGGGGAGATTATCCTGCCCCTGGGATCTGGTAGTCATCTCGTTAAAAGAATACGATGTGGTGCTAGGCATGGATTGGCTCACCGAATACCGGGCGATAATCGATTGTGAGAAGCGCCAGGTACGCCTGTAGAAACCGGGTTTCCCGGAACATGTTTACCTGGCATGCAAGAGCACTTCCTTCTTAAACGTCATCTCTGCATCACGAGCTAGGAAGCTGATAGAAGGCGGGTGCGTAGCCTATCTGGCCTCGGTGGACCTAACGGCTCGACCAACTCCCTCTCTTTCCTACATCCCAGTCGTGAGGGAATTTTTGGATGTATTTCCGGCAGAGCTTCCTGGGATGCCACCTGAACGAGAGGTCGACTTCCCTATTGAGCTGCTCCCAGGCACTAAACCCATCACCAAAGCGCCATACAGGATGGCCTTCGCCGAGTTGAAGGAACTCAAAGCACAGCTGGAAGACCTTTTGGACAAAGGCTTCATCAGACCGAGCGTATCGCCATGGGTCGCGCCTGTTCTGTTTGTAAGAAAGAAGGACGGAAGCCTTCGACTGTGCATAGACTACCGAGAACTAAACAAGGTCACCATCAAGAACAAATATCCGTTACCGCGGATCGACGATCTATTCGACCAGTTACGAGGAGCAACGGTGTTTTCAAAGATCGATCTGCAGTCCGGCTATCATCAGCTCCGAGTTAGGGGCGAAGACATCCCCAAGACAGCGTTCCGGACTCACTACGGTCACTACGAGTTCACGATGATGCCGTTCGGGCTCACAAACGCCCTAGCGGTATTCATGGATATGATGAACAGGGTGTTCAAACCCTTCTTAGATCTTTTTGTGGTGGTCTTCATCGACGACATCCTCATCTACTCTCGTACGGATGAGGAGCATGATGAGCACCTACGTATAGTCCTTCAGACCCTTCGGGATCAGAAACTCTATGCCAAACTCAAAAAGTGTGAGTTTTGGCTCCGTGAGGTGGACTTTTTAGGGCACATCGTTTCGGCGTCTGGGATTGCAGTGGACCCGAGGAAGATAGACTCCATAACGGACTGGCTCCGACCGACAACAGTAATAGAGGTACGAAGCTTCCTGGGTCTGGCAGGGTATTACCGGCGCTTCGTGGAAGGTTTCTCCAAAATTGCTACCCCTTTGAATCGCCTGACCCGGAAGGGGGAAAAGTTTATCTGGACGGAACAGTGCCAGAGGAGTTTTGAGGAACTCAAGGACCGATTGACCTGAGCCCCGGTTCTTGCTCTACCGGAACCTGGGGAGGATTATGAGGTTTACTACGATGCGTCGCGGAACGGTCTCAGAGGTGTGCTCATGCAACGGGGTAAGGTCATAGCCTATGCGTCAAGGCAACTTAAGGAATACGAGCGGAATTACCCCGTGAACGACCTGGAGCTCGCAGCAGTTGTGTTTGTCCTCAAGCTGTGGAGACACTATTTGTATGGGATACACTGTAATGTGTATTCCGACCATCAGAGTCTCAAGTACCTTTTTACCCAGAAGGAGCTAAACTTGCGGCAGCGGCGGTGGCTCGAGTTACTAAAAGACTATGACTTGTCGATCCACTATCACACGGGGAAGGCAAATGTGGTGGCCGACGCCTTGAGCCGTAAGGGGCAGGCAGAAGGTGCAGGTGTAAGTGCTATCACCCAGCAGGACCGTCTGATTGCAGAGTTTTCGCAATTAAGACTGGAGGTGATGCCAGCGGGCACGGTCGCACAACTCTTGACTCTGGTGGTCAGACCCACCCTGCTGGACAGGATTTTGAAAGGACAATCGACCGATGCCCAGTTGCTGATTGTGCGGGACAGAATACCCGCTGACCAAGGGGCTGATTTCACTATAAGCTCTGACGGCACGATACGGTTCCGAGGACGGATTTGCGTGTCTGACCTACCGAAACTCAAAGAGAAAATCCTGAGGGAAGCACATACTGCTCCCTATGCGGAGCACCGTGGGGGAACGAAGATGTACAAGGACATTAAGCAGACCTTCTGGTGGCCTAAGTTGAAGGGAGAGGTGACCCGGTTCGTGGCACATTGCCTGGTGTGCCAACAAGTAAAGGCCGAACATCAGCGTCCAGCAGGGAAGTTACAACCATTGCTGGTGCCAGAGTGGAAATGGGAGATGATCACGATGGATTTTGTGATCGGCTTCCCGAGATCGCCACAAGGGCATGATTGGATATGGGTCATAGTGGATCGTTTGACGAAATCAGCCCACTTCCTGCGCATACATACAACGTGGACTCGGGAACGGCTGGCGCAAACCTACACTAACGAGATAGTGAGGTTGCATGGGGTACCGGCGTCCATTACGTCGGACAGAGACACGCGATTTGTGTCGAACTTTTGGTAGAGCCTGCAACGGGCAATGGGAACCAAACTGCACTTTAGTACGGCTTTTCACCCACAAACTGACGGACAATCAGAGCGGGTGATCCAGATTGTTGAGGACATGCTTCGAGCATGTGTTTTGGACTTGGGCGAAGGGTGGTCGCGATACCTACCCCTTGTGGAATTCGCCTACAACAACAGTTATCAAGCCAGCATTCAAATGGCGCCATACGAGGCTCTATATGGGCGCCGCTGTCAGTCTCCAATTTGCTGGGATGACTTGGGAGAGCGCAAGTTTTTGGGACCGGATTTAGTGGAGGAGACCGAGGCGAAGGTGCGCCTGATCAGGCAACGGCTGCTAACCGCCCAGAGCAGACAGAAAAGCTACGCGGACTATAGACGACGGGATTTGGAATTCATGGTAGGCGAACACGTGTTGCTACGAGTTTCGCCTTCAAAGGGGACCCGACGTTTCGGCCTGAGAGGGAAGTTAAGTCCGAGGTACGTGGGACCGTTCGAGATCCTAGAACGCGTGGGTCCGGTGGCGTATCGGTTGGCTTTGCCACCGAACCTTGATCGAGTACACAACGTGTTTCACGTTTCAATGCTCCGGAAGTACCTCCCCGACCCCTCTCACGCCCAAGACATATCCACCATTGAGCTGCAAGAGGACTTAAGCGTCGAAGAGACGCCGATGCGGATCTTGGCACGAGAGGACAAGAAGTTGCGCAATCGAACCATCCCCTATGTAAAGGTCCAGTGGAGCAACCATGAAGAGCGTGAAGCGACGTGGGAACTAAAATCGAAAATGAGGGAATGTTTTCCCGAGTTGTTTAGCGAGAGTTGTAATTAAGTTTTGAGGACGAAACTTTTTATAAAGTGTGAGTGGTGTAGTGATACGACTTTTCTTGTAATTTTTACTCACCTGTTAATAAAGTATTTCGATTAATAAAGTAGAATTATCGAGTTCCTGTGGGTTGGTCGGTGTGTTGCATGAGTATTTTTCTGTAAAAGTACACGAATAATGATGACCGACGGTGCGATCGGATCGGAAATCCGATGTACGGATCTCCCGGAAAAGGGTTTCTAAGGTTGCGGTGTTTTGAGCGCGCATCGAAATCCGTGCAAAATATCCTGCACGCTTTTCGAGGAATTTTGGATTATCCCATATGATTAATTAATTAAGGAATTAATTAATCGGTGACAAAAATTAAAAGGAGGGATTTAATTGTACGTACGAAAGGAAAAATCCCACTTTTCGTAAAAAGAGAAACCCTAGCCGGAGAGAACGCGAGAGAAAAAGAAAAGGAAAAAGGCGGAACCCTAACCGGAGAAAAGAAAGAGGAAGAAGACGGAGGGATCCGATCACCCCGAACCACGTATCGGAAGCAAGAACGCGATCGGTCGACTCCCCCGTCGGATTATCCGGTGAATGATTTTTCGTTCGTAGCGTTTTTGGGGCTTTTCGTACTTGTTTTTGTTGCCTTCTCCGTCTTCGTCGCCGTCGTCTCCGCCGGCCCGCCGTCGTCGCCGCGCAACCTAGGGCACGACGCGGGCGGGCGAATGACGCGCCGTGCCGCTAGGGCACCGCGCGGCGCCGCCTGCGGGCATGCACCCGCGGGCACCTTGCGGGCGCCGCGCGGGCGCGGCCCGCGGGCGCCGCGCGGGCGCTGTGCGGGCACCGCGTGGGCCGCACCCGAGAGGGCGCCGCGCGGGCGCCGCCCTCGGGCAGTACCCGCGGGCGCTGCGCGGGCGCCGCACAGGCCCGCACCCGCGGGCCGCACCCGCGGGCGCCGCGCGGGCAATCCCTGCGGGCGACGATGCCCGCGGGGGATGCGCATGCGCGCGGGGAGCCGCCGAGTGATTTTGAGGGCGCCGTTTTGGGGTTTTCGGCGCGGGGTTAGTTTGGATTTCCGTTTTCCGGTACAAGTACGTGTTATTAACTATTGTTTCTGGGGACTTCTTTAGGTCCAGGTGCACAGCGGGAGTGTGGTAAAGACCCCAAGTACCCCGATCTTCCCGCAACCAGGTGGGTTCTTTTGCAACAAGTGCAGTAAGTGCATTATGTGCAATTTATCATCGTAAAGTATGCAATAACCTGTTTAATAAAGTAGATGAGATGTTTCTAATGTTTTAACCTTTCGCATGATTTTGTATTGTTTCTTTGTTGCTAACTGTGGTGACCGAGGGTCGCGGTGATTGTTACTCACCGTATTCGGCTATCATGTTGGTAGATGCTTACACGTACACAGGCGGGTTGGGCCACCGCATTGGTGTACTTTTCCGGAGAAGTGGTCTGAAGGACCCGTGTACCCCACGTGTGTAGGGTGGGGACCTCTTCACGATAGCTAAACATGTCGCTCATGCATCGTGAATGGGTAAAGGGGATCATAAATGTCACGTGGGGAGATTGTCGATTCCCTGACGTGAACTGTGTGATTTTACCCGTGGGGAGATCGTCTACTCCCCGACGGGCACTATGTGACTAAATCAAGTAATGTGGACTCATGATGAGGGAGAGCGAAAGGTTCCGGTGCAGAGTATTTATTTTAAAGTTATTGTTTATTGTTGAAACATCTACTTTATTTGTCACTGACTTTACCCACTCCGTGACAGGTTCGATTAAGTGTGACTATCGGGACGGTGGTGAGGCAACGCAGTTATAACTGTGGTCGTATGAGTCCTTATGTCAGAACTTTTAATTGGGTTATCTCTATTCTCATTCTAGTTTAACCGTAGTTTAATTTGTGTGAATGTGGATCATGTTGGATAGTTGGTTAGTTGATTGATATCACTGTGGATTTAAATTATTGTTCTTAACCTTTGCGGCCGTTTTCCGATATCAAAAGGGGTTTCGAAAATGCTTTTCAAAAATCAAGTGTCGTGTGGGCACTACTTTGAAAACCTGTGGATTTATCCTTTAAAAACGATGTAGCCGCCTTTCTGTGAATGTGTAGACGTTTTTAAAGGAATGGGTATCGAGTGGACACCGTTTGCAAACTTGTAGGTTCCTCTTAATGTGATTGAATGTTTTTACACTCTCGTACTTATTGACTGTGACTGTGTGGTTAAAGATTGTATGTTGAATGTTGTTATTATCGTTGTTGTAATCGTGACGCCGTGCATATACAAAGGAGACTCTATTCCTTTGAAGGGTAAATTTGTATATGTGACGGATCTGACACGCACCGGTGGGCGAAGTCATTTCTTACTGGCATTTAAAAAAAATAAATAAATAAACGCGCTTTTCCGCTTATTCTTAGACATCCGTGGCGTGATAATACCCTTTCCAATCAATCATAAGTAATACTATTTATATATTATATTAGAGATATATGATATACATTTGAAAAAATATATATTTTAAAATAAATAAAATTTAAAATATATATTTTTTCAAAATTTATAAAATAATGTTTTTTTTTATTATATTTTTAATGCAATTTTAGGTGAACTCCGAAAAAAATATTAAAATATCATACATATCTTTTAAAACTATCAATATTATTTTTATCACTATAAATTATTTAATTATATCAAAAGTTGTCATTCATCGCGTTGACTAAGAATTTTGGACTAACTTGTCTGGGCTCTTTCTTTAAATTATTATAAATATTGTATTTATATAGGACTGCTAAATTTATTTCTTATTTGAAAATTACTCTATTTTCTTTTATAATTTAATTTATGAATGTCTTTTTTATCTATTTAAATTTTTTTAATTCAATATCATATGGGCCTCATTATGATCTTAATTAATACTTAATTAAAACTAAAGATATATTATACTAATTTGAAAATATTTTTTTTTCTAATTTAGTATGATACTTTTGTTTACTATTCACGTACTTAATTTTGTTCTAATCAATTAGTTTCAATTTAATATACATTCAACTTTATTTATATATAATATTCTTAGGCAGGTGATCTTTAAATTAAATAAAAAGCTTTAGATAATAGATGATCCGAAAAATAAAAATTTTATTTAGTTTTTAGATGAATATTTATGATATTTTTCTGAAGTACAAGGATATTTTTTATAAAAATTTTAGAAGAATTTCTATATAATTAATGAAGGGTTAGAGGAATGGTACATAAATCATCACAATATTATGTCTCTCAAATGCTTGAACATCAATTGCTTAATTTCATGACACCAAATTTTAGTGTGAAAAATTGAAGAAGAAAAATATGTTCCGGAGGTTTATAGTGGATAACTAGGGAGGATAAAAAATGTTCTGTAGGTTTTTATACTGTATAAAAATTAAATATGATAAAAGTATTTTATAAAATTAAAAATATAATAAAGACATCAAAGTTAGTATTTTATATTTATAAATAAATTATGAACTATATAACAGACCAATTAATAGTTGGTAATTTATAAAGTCATTAAATTTGATAAAATAATTTTAACTTAACTAAGTAAAAAATTCTAATAAAAATATTAAAGGGTCTACTTTATCGTAGACCCCAAAACGCAGACGGTATGGTCTCTAAATATGTTAAGCTTTGTAGATCAATTTCAAGGATGGTGATTACCAAATTAAAGTCTCAATTATCGAAAATGATTTGATATGACACAACCTATTATTCTCTTACGAGGATAGTAGCTAGGGTTTATTTAGTTCACTTATTTTAAGCTCTGTAATCATAATGATGCAGTGATTTTGATAATTATTTTTATTTTATAAAAAAATCTCTAATTTTCATCCTACTATGGAACATAAATATTCTACTATGGAATGGGAATAACCAACACTAACTCAGGAATTATTATGTAGAGGTCCAGTTTTTCCAGACAACTTTTTCGATGAATCCACTGTGAAGGACACCTAGTATTGGTGAGTCGGGCCCACGGTGCATCAAAAGGATGCCACAGATGGACCCGGTGAGATATTTTTGGCGGATTTGGTCGTCGGCTGTGTATGCCGAATTTTAGAAAAGGAATTGGGCCAAACGGAGGTTGGATTTGGATTCAGTGCGGAAAAACACTTGAAAACGACTTTTTGTTTGTTGAATTTGGAGTCCGGATGAGCAAAAACGGGCCTCCGGAAGTTTTCAGAGTGTTTCGGTGCACGGGGGAGACCATGGACCAGCCTGGGACACGTGGCGGCCCATGATTGGGCCGGCGCATGCATTTCGGTCCACGGGGAGGCGCGGCAGGTGCATAGACCCGCGGGCGGGCCACGTGGCGCTTCCCGGTTGGCGGGTCCAGTGGGCTCGGCGCAGCGCTTTTTGCGCGTGGCATTGGTGGACCGGGTGCAAGACAGGTGGTGGCCAGGCGTTGGCGGGTTTACGAACGCGCGGCTCTGGGAACCCCGGGTCAGCGCGTCGGGATCGAGCACGCGAGAACCGCGCGTGCCGTCGGCCGTACTCGAGTGCGGCCACGTGGCCGCACGCGATTGGCGGACTGCTGCCGCCCCCCACCAACCCCCTGGACGCGTGTCGCGCAACGGGGAAGCTTGCACCGCTGTTCCCTGTTGCGTGGACACGCGTCGGCCGCCGAGACCGCGGGTTGGACGATCGGCCGTCCGACCCAGGAAACCCGGGTTTGGGTTTCGGGTTAATGGGCCCAAATCCGGCCCATTAACCTTATTGGGTGGCTATTTAAACCCCAAAACACCCCAATTTGACTCTTTTCCTGTTGGATTTTCACAGTGAGTGTTTAAGGTGATTTTGCCCTCTGCCGGAGCTGGTTCCGACGGTGGCTCGCCGGATTTTTCCAGAGCACGCATCCCGAGGATTGGTATTTTACGGCGCGGCGCGACACTCGTACATCGACGACCCGTTTCGTCGCTTTTTAGTGCACAGACTCCCCCGGCCTACTCCGACATCCGTTTTAGACGATTTCTATGCCGTTGGACTCACGACTGGTGGGACTTCAACTTTGGTATTTTGAGTTTGCTCGTTTTCTGTACGGATTTTGGAGGCTCTGAGCTTTCTTTTAACCCATTTTTCTTCACGGATTTTTGGACAGTACTGCGGAGTTTTGGCCGTATCTTTGCGCACCGACGTCGGATCGAGGCGATTCAAGAGGCAATTTTCATCGTCTTTTCGTAAGGAACCTGCTGGATTTTTCTCAGAATTTCCTGAGCCTTCTTCGAAGGTGAACAGTGGTCTTCTTCCCGGGTTCTTTTCACTGTATTTTTATATAGTTTTATTTGGGGTGTTTCCCTTGCCGAATT
The DNA here is from genome assembly GCA_029168755.2 of Tillandsia fasciculata. NCBI lineage: Eukaryota > Viridiplantae > Streptophyta > Magnoliopsida > Poales > Bromeliaceae > Tillandsia > Tillandsia fasciculata. The sequence continues at coordinate 9,972,499 of CM054942.1, read as the reverse complement.
TTTATCTCAGCATAGAAAATCCGGATTTGAGCGTGCAGGTACTCGTTTCGACGGGCTCGTCGCAAGGATCGTGACGGTATTTTTCTTGGATTTTTTCGGGCATTTTTCCGCAAGTGAAAACTGTGAAACTCTGGACAGCTGTAATTGGACTGATCGTGAGGGGAAAATGGTTTATTTATTGTGTTTGTTCTATTTGGGTTTGTTGCACAGTGTGGAGGACATTACCTGGACTGAGCGTGGACTTTACCTTTGGGGATCCGGATTTAACGCTCGAGGTGGGTACCGTTATCACCTCTCACTTTGGAATACCCACTAGGCTTATTAAGAGTTATCCCGAAATCATGTTAATAAGTTTGAGAAGAGATGAACCTAGCATGCTGGAATGAAACTGATAATTGAATATTGCTAGCTTTAATACTTGTACCTTTAAGAAATGATTATTTCTTAGCAAAAGGGAACTATACAAATACATACGAATTATTGGATTACATGTTAATACAAAGGCAAATTTTAATCGGTATAATAGGGGGAAATTATCTTGATAATTAATGGACTTGCATGCTTGTATGGCCACCTTTATGACTACACAATTATATGGAATATGACTTAGGAGAAAACATGTTTTGTTATCTTTTCTCTGGACATCTGGACATAGAGTTTAGTACGCTCGGGTTAGAGCGGTAATTGGAATAGTGTAGTCAGTTAGTGGGGAATTGGGGGCAGGCAGGTTGAGGACAGGGTATCTGCGGCAACCGCGGATTTTGGGCGGTTGACCGGACTGTTTTTACTACATCAGATTGCGGGGATAGGGGTTCGGGATCTCTTTAGGGGACGGGTTTTTCCTACTTGTTAGAGTCTCGATCCAGTCATACCGTATCAGGTTACTTGCCGCGACTTGTTTCACTCGTGAGGGTCGCTCCCCTCGAGTGTCACTCCGGAGTGTGTTTACTTATGACCGTGCCGGTCAGGAGCCGGTCTGTCGCTTAGAGATGGGACTGTGCCGGTCAGGAGCCAGTCTATCACCCTAGGGGTAGGACTGTGTCGGTCAGGAACCAGTCTGCACCCCACGGCTAGATTGTGAGTCAGTAGATACAGACAGGCTTATAGATACACTGATACATGCATTTTTAGCTACGTTGTTAGCTCATGATTTAGGGGCATCTTAGTGGTAACCTTCACCAGTTGTTCTTATTGTTAGCTTACCACCTTTGCTTACTTTCGCCTCTGGTAGTCCTAGTGGGTCGTTCACGGTTTTGAGGTTTACCCACTAGGGGAGGCTACTGTTTTTATAGTAGTTCTGACCCCACTATGTTTCCTTTCTTTTGTCCCCTTTGTTTTGCAGAGTCATCTGCCGGAGTTGCGGGACCCTCCACCCAGGAGCGAGGTAAGAGGATCGCGGATTAGCTAGCTACTTCCCCGGTGCCTAGTTCGATAGTTTTGTTGTACCATGGACACTCAGACAGCTGTAGTTTTCTTTTATTTTGGGTCTGGCTGTGGCCAGCTAGTTGTAGTTATTTCGTGAGCTGGGAGAGACATATGTATCTATTTGAGAGTTTCTTGTACTTTTATTTCCAGCTTATGTCTGAGGTGTATTAGTTTTAGTTTAGCTCTGCTTCATGCTCCAGTATTACTCTTTTTATATCTGAGCAGGTTACCAGCGCTTCGTGTACACGGGAAAGACCGTGTGCACGGCGGATCTGTGGACGAGCCGGGGTTCCGGTTTACACCCGGGGCGTGACAGATTAGGTTGGTATCAGAGCTTAGGGATAGGTCAGTTGGGACTTAGAAAATCCTAGGCTTTTGGCAGACCCTAGGATGGCAGGGCGTGAGTGACGCAATGTTGTGCGAAAGTCGGCAGATTATTATTAAACTCTTCCTGTGAGAGAAGAGGGATTGGCATATCCTATTTCTGGTAGACTATTATGTTGGCTGCAGACAACATAAAGTTACAGAAAAAGGAAGATGACCATGACTTTCGCTGGATTGGGTCGAGTGTGGTTTTGTTTACTGACCCGTGGTTTCTTGTGTGACAGGATGCCTCCTAGACGGCAGATTCCTACCCGGGGGACCCCTATACCCCCGGAGTAGCCGGAGCAGCCTGGATCTTCTGAGATTGGAGAGCTGAGGGCCATGGTGGCCCAGTTGGCAGAGAGTCACCGCCGACAGGAGCAGAGGATGGAGCAGTTGCTTACCCAGATTAGGGCACCTCCCCCTACTACTGTGGAGGCCCCTGTGTCACCGGTTGTACCGCCGACTATTCCACCAGCCCCTATAGCACCGTCGACGAGCAGTGGGGCCCAGGGAGGGTTCAGGCCGTTGACCCCAGCAGAGGAGCAGGATTTTGCTGACCGACTTACTCAGTTTTGTCAGCGGGGACCGCCTAGGTTTTTAGGGCGGAGCACGCACCCGTGGGAGATAGGGCCATGGCTGGCAACAATGGAGAAGTTATTTCGAGACTTCTTCATCGATCACAAGTACAGGGTGCACATGGCCGTACACTGTTTGGAGAGGGATGCAGATGTTTGGTGGCGCCGGGTGGAGCCGTTGGAGTTCCAGGTTACTCGACAGCTACCTTGGTTGGAGTTCAGACGGATGATCCTTGACACCTATTTCTCCACGAGTGTAAAGAAAAAGATAGAGGACGATCTGAAGAATCTCCAGCAAGGTGACAGGATGGTTTGGGACTACTTTCAGGAGTTTACGCAGTTGCTTAACTGCGTACCCTATGTTGCTAGGGACGGGCCGCACCAGGTAGAGCTTTTTGAGACGGGTTTGCGCCCTGAGATTTATACCTTGGTGCACGCCCAGAGGCTTCAGACCCTGTCAGAGGCAGTTGACCATGCGCAGTGGGTGGAGTGGGGGGATCATGTTGTCGCGAGACGTGGAGGCGTGGCCGCTCAGAGTTCTGAGAGGAAGCGACCAGCGCCAGATGATGGGGGACAGACCAGCTCATGGAGGCCGCCCCGACCGCCGCCGCCTCAGTTTACGGGCCGGGGGCGTTCGGAGCGGCGCGGGTCTGGGGGATCCCAGAGGCCCCCACAGCAGCAGCAGCCGCAGCAGTCCCAGAGGCAGCAGCAGCCCTCCCAGCACCAGAGGTCGCAGTCGCGACAGCAGGGGTCACAGCGGCAGAGGCAGCAGCAGCAGTCGAGGCAGTCCCGGCCTACAGTTGGGTGTGTTTTCTGCGGGGGTCCGCACCCCTCCGCTACTTGTGATTCGAGGCACGGCCGCTGTTTTAGATGCGGGCAGACTGGTCATCTGCGAGCTACTTGCCCTTTTGCGACATCGCCGGCTCCTTCCGCAGCATCAGTGCCTTCAGCTTCGCCGCAGCGGCCCTATGCTCCAGCGAGCAGGGCTCCTTCCTCCCACCCTACAGATTACCGAGCACCAGCTCAGAGCGGGCGAGTCTACGCCGCCCAGGTAGAGGACTCCTCAGCAGCCGACCACGTGGTGGCAGGTATCACTTTACTTTTCGGTACTAGAGCTCGTACACTGTTTGATACCGGTGCATCACATTCCTTTATTAGTAGACCCTTTGCATCATCTCATGGACTAGAGTTAGGTTGGTTGCTACATGCATTAGAGGTACAGATCCCTGATCATACATTGCATGTAGAGGAGTGTTGTTGGTCTTGCCCAGTACAGCTTGAGTCTTGGATTTGCCAGCGGACCTGATGGTCCTTAGTCAGCTGCGATATTTTGACATTGTACTGGGGATGGATTGGCTGGCTCGTTATTTTTCGACGATTGATTGCACTGCGAGGACTATCACTTTTAGCGAGCCAGGCCAGGAGGTGTTTGTTTATAGGGGTTGCCAGAGTTCCTTCTTCGCCTCAGTAGTTTCGACCTCCCGTGCGAGGCAGATGATGCGCAGTGGATGCGTGGCCTTTTTGGCTTCTGTGGGTGAGGAGCCTACGGCGGCACCGGGACTCACGGATATCCCTATTGTCCACGAGTTCCCGGATGTGTTTCCTCCCGAGCTGATTAGCATGCCGCCGGACAGGGAGATCGAGTTTTTCATTGATGTAGTTCCAGGAACTGCGCCAATTTCAAAGGCTCCTTACCGAATGGCACCAGCTGAGTTGAGAGAGTTAAAGGCGCAACTGCAAGATTTGATGGACAAAGGTTTTGTAAGGCCTAGTGTATCGCCTTGGGGAGCGCCTGTCACGCCCCGAGTCCGCCAATTTGTACGGTTCGGGCACGCCAACAGACCCGCCAATCGGGTAAAACCTTTTTCTACCCGAAAGGAACGGTAACATCCATAATAACACAACAAGTGTATGCGGAAGCTCAATATCAGAGTACTAAAAATCACTATAAATTTAAAACTTTCATTCAATAACTAATGCAGAAATGAAAGCATACAGGAGTGAACCATAAATTAAACTTATTACACTTTACAATTCTGAACTTGCAAATAAATTATTACATTTCCTTTACATAATTCCTCACCATACAAGGTTCACTCAAGAAATATATAGAAAGGGATACCTCTGCTAGACCCTCTAGGTCACTATGCTGCTGGGCCCTTGCCCCTGTCGTATGCCTCGCTGTCGTCTGCATCAGATCTGTCTCGACCGCTGCATCCATTCCCGAACCTGTGGGGGGGGGTCACCCAAGGGGTGTGAGAACTTACGAGCGAGTTCCCAGTGGGTTCAACCACCGAGAGAAAGTGTCCTACACCACTTGGTCCAATGGAAGCAATAATAATAGTGTGCTAGGAAACTAAAATCCTCAACATCAATATGCAGCTATGCAATAATATATCACTACACTATCTGTGTACAACCATCGACCCAGCACTACTCTGTCTAGCCACACTAGGCTGCTAAGCACCAACTCGGCCACTATGCCGCTGTATACTGGGTTCAACTAACCCGGCCCCCTGGCCACTCTATTTTTTCTTTATTCTTTAGATTCTGGTGCTTTAGTTCAAGTTAACCCTTGGAAATTCTTATCCAACGGGCCCGAGCCCGGTAGTCTTGCTACCATAAGATAAGATTTCTAAGGTTGCCGATAACACTCGCAAGTGTTACCCCGTCCTGCCGGGGGGGACTTGTCATACGGGACACTGCCCGATAGGGTCACTGCCCAACTCTGACAAGAGTACTCTATCTACCAGTCATACGGGTCGCTGCCCGGGAGAGGGACCCTGTCCAACTCCTGACCGTTGTACGTTCGCCCCCGGAGGTACGCCCGTTTTATCTTTAATTTTTCTTTCTTTTCTTTTCTCTTTTTTTTTCTTTCTCTTTTATTTTAGTTCTTAGCCTCTTTGCTTTTGAACACTTACTTTCCTTTCTTATTCGAGCTTATAGCTCCCATTTTGCCACTGGCAATTTACTTTCTCTTTTCTTCGAGCATTTAGCTCCTTGCTTTCACTTTTAGCCCTTCGAAAGTACCTCGTCCGACGGGTCACTGCCCAGGGAGTCCTGCTCCACTTGACGAGTCTCAATTTCGAAGGCGTCATTAATATCCTCTTTTATTCTCTTTATCTTAAGCAATTTGCTTGTCTTGCTTATTAACCTATTTTAGCTCTATCTTGAGCAATTTGATTGTCTTGCTTATTAATCACTTTTTCATCTCTTACCCAGGGTCTTGCCACACGGGTAGCTAGAGAGTCACATGGACTCTTAAACATTTCTCTTTTATCTCGTTAACTCAAATTGAAGTTAAAGTTATTATCCATTTGCCCAGACACCCTATGACCTTCTAGGGTTATATTATTTAGCTTTTTGACTTTGTGATTACACAAACTCTTCCTTAGAGTTTGACCCTAAGTTGATCACTTTGCTATCAGTTTAATTCGTTAACTTTGTGGCCACATACACTTTTCTTTGCCGAACCCGGAGTTATATTATCTCTATTTACCTGTTGCCCCTTGCATTTAGAGTTATCTTAACTCTAATCCATTTTCTGTGAGTATAAACTCTACTAGTTCACCTTAGGTTCTCTTACCTAAGTTTCATATCACGTTTAACCTAGAGTTCCTTGACTCTATGTTGACTAGTCTATTCTCAACTCACTAACTTACCTTAGGTTTCCTTTACCTAAGTCTTATATCATGCTCATCCTAGAGTCCTTGACTCTATGTTGATCACTCTATCCAAAGTCCTTAGGTTATCTCCTAAGATAATGCCACTCATTCAATCCTAGGATAAACTTCTAAGTTTGATGCCACTCATTAGCCCTGAGTCTAGGTTTTCTCCTAGTTTTACTACCAACATGTCCTTTTCCTTATGCTTTCACATGACTACTAGGGTGATACCCTAACATGGTCACAGACAACAAATAATTGCTTCCCCTTTTTACGCACGCCATTATTCCCATCTCAATCGTAAATAAAGTTTAACATCTACACAGGCAATTATCATCCATATTTAGCAGTTTAGAAGAAAAATCCACCTTTCTATCTGTATCCTTCTACACATGCAAGTTTATCTTCTATTTTCTTGGCAATTAGAGAGAAGCCACTATTCTTTATGTCCAATTATACATGCAATTTATCATCTACGCATGCAAATATCATCCATAATTAGCAGCTCAGAAAAATTCACTTTTCTATCTTTATCCTTCTACACATGCAAGTTTATCTCTTATTATAACAATTAGAAAAGTCTACTTCTCTTCTATATCCATCTACACATGCACATTCACTCATAACTATCCAACGCCTCTAACAGGCTACTATCATGCTTCGAAATCGAAAGCAAAGGAGCAAGGGGAGAGGTCACCCAATTTCGGCAGAATTCCCCACCTCGGTGTATTCTTTTGGTCCTTGAAGGAGACAATTTCAACTCCTTGGATCCGTGAGACTTCCCTACATTGTAAGGAAAGCAAAAGATAAAGCAATTGCTTTTACATGATTCACTAAAATTCATAAGGTGGTAAAACTAACCCCTTTCTGACAACTTAAAGGGAAAAATCCCTATTTGGTCATTTTCCCCAACCAAAAGGCTAATTTTTGCTCGGTTCGTAGAAATGAGAGGAGAATAATCCTCCCATGGCATGTTGCCAAAAAGAAACTCGCTCAACTCGATTCGGGGTCAAAATGCTCTCAAAAATTTGAGAAAAGCTCAATTTTTGAGAGGAGAATAGTATTTGGTCATTTTCCCCCACCAAAAGGCTAATTTTTGATCGGTTCATAAAAATGAGAGGAGAATAGTCATCCCATGGCATGTTGCCAAAAAGAAACTTGCTCAACTCGATCCGGGGTCAAAACGCTCTCAAAAATTCGAGAAAAGCTCAATTTGAGCAATTTCCCCCAATTCACCGATTTTGCATTTGGCAAATCGAGAAATTGCATTTTTAAAATTGGAGAGAACTCAATTTGGGCAATTTCTCCCAATTACCGATTTTGCAAAGAAAAGAAGAAGAAATTTTCTTCTTTCTTCTTTTATTCTTTTCTTTTCCTTCTCATTTCTTCTCTTTTTCTTCTTCTCTTCCCCTTTTTTTTTTCTTTTTTTTTTTTTTGCAAAGGCTGCTGCAGGGCAGCAACTTGCACAATTGCTGCCCTGCTGCAGGTAGCAAACAGCAGCAGCAAATGCTGCTGCTGCGGCTGCTGGCTCAGCCAGCAGCAGCAGCTCATGCTGCTGCTGGCTGCTTAACCAGCAGCAGTAGCTGCTGGTAGCCCAGCCAGCAGCAGCCAATGCTGCTGCTGCTGGCTCTGCTGGCTGCTTAACCAGCAGCAGCAGCTGCTGGTGACCCAGCCAGCAGCAGCAGGCGCAGGGCAGCAGCAGCAACTAGCTGCTGCGGCCCAGCCCTGCACCTCCCCTCCATTTTTTTTTTTTTTGTTTCTTCCTCCTACCAGCCAAGAAGAAGGAGGGAGAGAGAGAGAGAGAGATAGAGATAGAGAGAGAGAGAGACATATTTACCTTCTTCTCCTTCTTCTTCTTCCTCTTCTTTTTCTTTCTCTTCTTCTTCTCTCCTTCTTCTTCTTCTTCTCTTTCTCTATTCTTTTTCTCCTTTCTTTCTCCCTGCTCCAACAGAGAACGAAGAGAGAGAGAGGTATGGGTTTTCAAGAGGGAGAGAGAGAGAGAGGAATTAAATGTCCCTGCAGGTGGTGGTTGGGGGGGGGAGGTGAATTTACTCATTTACCCCCCAATTACAAAAAAATTCCAAAACTGCCCTCATTCCTGCAGTTTTCTCCTGCAGAAAGAAAATTCGGATACCCCACTTTCTCCGCGTTTTCCTGTCAACTGGGAAATCGAAATTGAAATTTTTCTTCTTCCCTTTAATCTACAAATTTTTCTTAAACTTCCCACGATTTTGTTTAAATTTTTGGACTACTCTAAGCCCTCGAAAGAGGGCCCCGAAAAAGCTTCGCGATAAACTGCACTGTCAAAACTGCAGTTTCAGAATTCACGAAGCATTTTTCTTCGCTTCGTTCTCCGATTTTTCCTTAATCGCTCACCTAGGTTTTTCACCCCTTTTAATCAGAAAACTTTTGTGAGACACCCCACGATTTCTTTTAAATTTTTGGGCCACTCTAAGCCCTCGAAAGAGAGCCCCGAAAAAGCTTCGCGATAGACTGCACTGTCAAAACTGCAGTTTCAGAATTCACGAAGCATTTTTCTTCGCTTCGTTCTCCGATTTTTCCTTAATCGCTCACCTAGGTTTTTCACCCCTTTTAATCAGAAAACTTTTGTGAGACACCCCACGATTTCTTTTAAATTTTTGGGCCACTCTAAGCCCTCGAAACAGGGCTCCGAAAATGCTTCGTGATCACAAATTTCAGAAATTCCAGAATTTGCTAAGTCCTCGGGGTTCAAGTCACTTTTCGACCCGATGCCCTTCGCGTCAGCCCGAAACGCACCGAACTCGACTGTAATCATATTTAAAACACGTTACAAGTCTTCTCGCCGAATTTCGCCATTTTGCGAACTCGGCGAGCACGAGTCCAAATTTTGCAAACTTGAGGCTTCGCTTCTCAACCACAACTCACTTTTCGACTCAACGGCTTTTGCGTTGATTCGAAACGCTTCTAACCGACTTGTAATCATATTTGAAATGTGTTACAAGTATTTTTGCTGAATTTCGCACTTTTTTGCGGAAATCGCCAAACAATGACCTAAGCTTCACAATTGAAGCTTCAAACTCTCAACTCCAACTCACTTTTCGACTCGATGACTTTTGCATCGATTCGAAATGCTTCCAACTCACTTGTAATTACATTTGAAATGCGTTACAAGTATTTTTGCTGGACTTCGCCTTTTCGCGGAAATCGATGTACTACACTCTCCCCTATTTTGAATAAACCATAATTTAGCACTTTTCTCCGAATCCAATAAAAATAGTATTTCATACCATTTTTATTTATATTATTTATATACCATAAATCTGGTACATTACATTCTACCCCCCTTAAAATAAGTTTCGTCCTCGAAACTTGGATCACATCTCGACTCCTACTTGATCGAGAGGGAGTAATTTTGTCCTCACTACTGGGCTCACTGTATATCGTGACCGGCATCAAATTGCCTGCTCGCCGAGACTACGCGAGCAACTCATTCATGAATCTCTACCTCAATCCAGGGATAAACTCAGATCCGGTGTCTGGCCACTTTCACCAAATAGGAGAAAGACACAGTTGAGCACTTGCTCTCTCTCCATTGCCACGAATTGCCCCGTCTTTTCTTGCGAAATTCTCTCTTTAATTCCGCCATCATTTTTTCCACAACGAGGTTGCATCTGCAATTAATTACATTTACCGCATTTTCCGGTCACTCCGCTGCCTAATATGGAGGGCAAAAGGCCAATCCACAAGTCCTCAACTATCTCACACGCTGCTAGCGCTCTAAGTCCACGGGTTATCAGCTAACCCGATATCTCGGACTACTAATAGGTCCACAGACCACAGTCCAATAGGGGCCTATAGCCCAACTAGTCCAACTCTGTATATGGCTCTCACTAGCACACAGACCCAATCGTCATACGGGTAGATCCTCACTTAGGATTACTACACCAACACTCCCACTAGGAGCTACAATACCTCAATCACCACTAGCTCTACGGCCTGGTCATATCTCATCACACTCTCAGTGTACTAATAGCCTCAATGCTCACACGTGGCATTCCACGTTCCCGGGTCATCGCTCGGACTACCGTCCCGACCAAATCTCTATCATGCCCCGCCATCAGGTCTCGGGCCGCTGTCTCTCACAGCTGACTGCGCCTGCCCACTGGGCTACAGGCCCACAGTCCACAAACATGGTCCAGGCACGGATCGTCCTCAAGCGAACCCGCTAATCGTCGCCACGCGACCACTATGCTCACTGAGCAAAACCAACTAACTAGTCGTCAATCCACGACCCGCACTCTCTATATCAACTCTGGCCACACTGGGCAAAGGCTAATACGCCACCTAATCAGCTCTCTCTGGCTAAACGATACTCGTGCTCCATGAGCACCCAAACAGTTGGGCGTCCTATGCCCCCACGCTAACTCGTAAAAATCTAGTGTTAAGCAACTTGCTTAAACACGCGTATGACTCCTGTACACCTCTCCCAACTGGGTTGAGGCACCACAATAACTGTCCACCAACTCTGGTGATTAACTCGCAAATCCCGCGGTGGCAATCCTCGCCATTACACTGATCCATCAGAACGGCGCCACAAAACTCTCGCTCTTTCGAGAGGTTCTCGCATCCTGAAGCCTACTCTAGGCCTCACCAACACTACTACGTGGCAACCTAGCCACAATCAACACGCCACACGGTCACTACCGTCATCAGAGCGAACTCACGCCACCGGGCCCGTAAATCTTTCTTGCCCTAATCCTTAGGACATATTTACCTGGTTCTCGCACATAGCGATCACCATCGTTCCGGGAGTCGGTCTCTCACTGGACCTTACTAACCATACTTTGCCAGCAACCTAGCTGACACAAGCTTATAACACCCTATGCTGAAGGTGCGGGGTGCGCCGACAAAAGTTCGGCGGCCACTGCCACCCTCTCTACTGTCGCCCCTACATGCGGCGACGCCGTATACTCATGCGTCATTTATGCAGCCTCAACTTGCTGCGCTATCAGCCACTGGAGCCTATCTATCTGCTCCAACTGTCAAGCTGACGCCACTCTTAGGCGTCGGAATCTGTCTTCCTGTCGGCGGGGAATTTCCGCCGACGGCAAGAAGTCTGACCTGCTGTTGGACCACTCCAACAAGTGCGGTCACCTGCTATCGCAGCTCGTGTACCTCGTTTGACCCCGAGCCCTCTCGTGACTCGAGTCAAACAGGTGCGTTTCCCTATGTGGTGTCATCGCTAATATGCACACCACAACGAAACAACCAGCCCAAACTTAGCCATTTGAGCATCGCGCAGTCTATATACCGACAAAAAGGCTCGTCGACCCAATCATGCGAAAGTATAAGAGGGTACTCCTTTTCATCTCCAACATTACGTTGTCGGCCGCCAACGTAATATCCGAAGAATGAAAGCTCGTCGCCCTCGATCAGTCCCAACATCCTTTTTGGGAACAACAATAACCAATCAAATACTTTCGCCAATAATCCACACACTCTCTCGTGCTAATCCCTAGGTCTCCCTAAGGTTGCTAACCACCTAGGACTATTCCTAGGCTCTGATACCACTCTAATCTGTCACGCCCCGAGTCCGCCAATTTGTACGGTTCGGGCACGCCAACAGACCCGCCAATCGGGTAAAACCTTTTTCTACCCGAAAGGAACGGTAACATCCATAATAACACAACAAGTGTATGCGGAAGCTCAATATCAGAGTACTAAAAATCACTATAAATTTAAAACTTTCATTCAATAACTAATGCGGAAATGAAAGCATACAGGAGTGAACCATAAATTAAACTTATTACACTTTACAATTCTGAACTTGCAAATAAATTATTACATTTCCTTTACATAATTCCTCACCATACAAGGTTCACTCAAGAAATATATAGAAAGGGATACCTCTGCTAGACCCTCTAGGTCACTATGCTGCTGGGCCCTTGCCCCTGTCGTATGCCTCGCTGTCGTCTGCATCAGATCTGTCTCGACCGCTGCATCCATTCCCGAACCTGTGGGGGGGGGTCACCCAAGGGGTGTGAGAACTTACGAGCGAGTTCCCAGTGGGTTCAACCACCGAGAGAAAGTGTCCTACACCACTTGGTCCAATGGAAGCAATAATAATAGTGTGCTAGGAAACTAAAATCCTCAACATCAATATGCAGCTATGCAATAATATATCACTACACTATCTGTGTACAACCATCGACCCAGCACTACTCTGTCTAGCCACACTAGGCTGCTAAGCACCAACTCGGCCACTATGCCGCTGTATACTGGGTTCAACTAACCCGGCCCCCTGGCCACTCTATTTTTCTTTATTCTTTAGATTCTGGTGCTTTAGTTCAAGTTAACCCTTGGAAATTCTTATCCAACGGGCCCGAGCCCGGTAGTCTTGCTACCATAAGATAAGATTTCTAAGGTTGCCGATAACACTCGCAAGTGTTACCCCGTCCTGCCGGGGGGACTTGTCATACGGGACACTGCCCGATAGGGTCACTGCCCAACTCTGACAAGAGTACTCTATCTACCAGTCATACGGGTCGCTGCCCGGGAGAGGGACCCTGTCCAACTCCTGACCGTTGTACGTTCGCCCCCGGAGGTACGCCCGTTTTATCTTTAATTTTCTTTCTTTTCTTTTCTTTTTTTTTTCTTTCTCTTTTATTTTAGTTCTTAGCCTCTTTGCTTTTGAACACTTGCTTTCCTTTCTTATTCGAGCTTATAGCTCCCATTTTGCCACTGGCAATTTACTTTCTCTTTTCTTCGAGCATTTAGCTCCTTGCTTTCACTTTTAGCCCTTCGAAAGTACCTCGTCCGACGGGTCACTGCCCAGGGAGTCCTGCTCCACTTGACGAGTCTCAATTTCGAAGGCGTCATTAATATCCTCTTTTATTCTCTTTATCTTAAGCAATTTGCTTGTCTTGCTTATTAACCTATTTTAGCTCTATCTTGAGCAATTTGATTGTCTTGCTTATTAATCACTTTTTCATCTCTTACCCAGGGTCTTGCCACACGGGTAGCTAGAGAGTCACATGGACTCTTAAACATTTCTCTTTTATCTCGTTAACTCAAATTGAAGTTAAAGTTATTATCCATTTGCCCAGACACCCTATGACCTTCTAGGGTTATATTATTTAGCTTTTTGACTTTGTGATTACACAAACTCTTCCTTAGAGTTTGACCCTAAGTTGATCACTTTGCTATCAGTTTAATTCGTTAACTTTGTGGCCACATACACTTTTCTTTGCCGAACCCGGAGTTATATTATCTCTATTTACCTGTTGCCCCTTGCATTTAGAGTTATCTTAACTCTAATCCATTTTCTGTGAGTATAAACTCTACTAGTTCACCTTAGGTTCTCTTACCTAAGTTTCATATCACGTTTAACCTAGAGTTCCTTGACTCTATGTTGACTAGTCTATTCTCAACTCACTAACTTACCTTAGGTTTCCTTTACCTAAGTCTTATATCATGCTCATCCTAGAGTCCTTGACTCTATGTTGATCACTCTATCCAAAGTCCTTAGGTTATCTCCTAAGATATGCCACTCATTCAATCCTAGGATAAACTTCTAAGTTTGATGCCACTCATTAGCCCTGAGTCTAGGTTTTCTCCTAGTTTTACTACCAACATGTCCTTTTCCTTATGCTTTCACATGACTACTAGGGTGATACCCTAACATGGTCACAGACAACAAATAATTGCTTCCCCTTTTTACGCACGCCATTATTCCCATCTCAATCGTAAATAAAGTTTAACATCTACACAGGCAATTATCATCCATATTTAGCAGTTTAGAAGAAAAATCCACCTTTCTATCTGTATCCTTCTACACATGCAAGTTTATCTTCTATTATCTTGGCAATTAGAGAGAAGCCACTATTCTTTATGTCCAATTATACATGCAATTTATCATCTACGCATGCAAATATCATCCATAATTAGCAGCTCAGAAAAATTCACTTTTCTATCTTTATCCTTCTACACATGCAAGTTTATCTCTTATTATAACAATTAGAAAAGTCTACTTCTCTTCTATATCCATCTACACATGCACATTCACTCATAACTATCCAACGCCTCTAACAGGCTACTATCATGCTTCGAAATCGAAAGCAAAGGAGCAAGGGGAGAGGTCACCCAATTTCGGCAGAATTCCCCACCTCGGTGTATTCTTTTGGTCCTTGAAGGAGACAATTTCAACTCCTTGGATCCGTGAGACTTCCCTACATTGTAAGGAAAGCAAAAGATAAAGCAATTGCTTTTACATGATTCACTAAAATTCATAAGGCGGTAAAACTAACCCCTTTCTGACAACTTAAAGGGAAAAATCCCTATTTGGTCATTTTCCCCAACCAAAAGGCTAATTTTTGCTCGGTTCGTAGAAATGAGAGGAGAATAATCCTCCCATGGCATGTTGCCAAAAAGAAACACGCTCAACTCGATTCGGGGTCAAAATGCTCTCAAAAATTTGAGAAAAGCTCAATTTTTGAGAGGAGAATAGTATTTGGTCATTTTCCCCCACCAAAAGGCTAATTTTTGATCGGTTCATAAAAATGAGAGGAGAATAGTCATCCCATGGCATGTTGCCAAAAAGAAACACGCTCAACTCGATTCGGGGTCAAAACGCTCTCAAAAATTCGAGAAAAGCTCAATTTGAGCAATTTCCCCCAATTCACCGATTTTGCATTTGGCAAATCGAGAAATTGCATTTTTAAAATTGGAGAGAACTCAATTTGGGCAATTTCTCCCAATTACCGATTTTGCAAAGAAAAGAAGAAGAAATTTTCTTCTTTCTTCTTTTATTCTTTTCTTTTCCTTCTCATTTCTTCTCTTTTTCTTCTTCTCTTTCCCTTTTTTTTCTTTTTTTTTTTTTGCAAAGGCTGCTGCAGGGCAGCAACTTGCACAATTGCTGCCCTGCTGCAGGTAGCAAACAGCAGCAGCAAATGCTGCTGCTGCGGCTGCTGGCTCAGCCAGCAGCAGCAGCTCATGCTGCTGCTGGCTGCTTAACCAGCAGCAGTAGCTGCTGGTAGCCCAGCCAGCAGCAGCCAATGCTGCTGCTGCTGGCTCTGCTGGCTGCTTAACCAGCAGCAGCAGCTGCTGGTGACCTAGCCAGCAGCAGCAGGCGCAGGGCAGCAGCAGCAACTAGCTGCTGCGGCCCAGCCCTGCACCTCCCCTCCATTTTTTTTTTTTGTTTCTTCCTCCTACCAGCCAAGAAGGAGGAGGGAGAGAGAGAGAGAGAGATAGAGATAGAGAGAGAGAGAGAGACATATTTACCTTCTTCTCCTTCTTCTTCTTCCTCTTCTTCTTCTTTCTCTTCTTCTTCTCTCCTTCTTCTTCTTCTTCTCTTTCTCTATTCTTTTTCTCCTTTCTTTCTCCCTGCTCCAACAGAGAACGAAGAGAGAGAGAGGTATGGGTTTTCAAGAGGGAGAGAGAGAGAGAGAGGAATTAAATGTCCCTGCAGGTGGTGGTTGGGGAGGGGGAGGTGAATTTACTCATTTACCCCCCAATTACAAAAAATTCCAAAACTGCCATCATTCCTGCAGTTTTCTCCTGCAGAAAGAAAATTCGGATACCCCACTTTCTCCGCGTTTTCCTGTCAACTGGGAAATCGAAATTGAAAATTTTCTTCTTCCCTTTAATCTACAAATTTTTCTTAAACTTCCTACGATTTTGTTTAAATTTTTGAACTACTCTAAGCCCTCGAAAGAGGGCCCCGAAAAAGCTTCGCGATAAACTGCACTGTCAAAACTGCAGTTTCAGAATTCACGAAGCATTTTTCTTCGCTTCGTTCTCCGATTTTTCCTTAATCGCTCACCTAGGTTTTTCACCCCTTTTAATCAGAAAACTTTTGTGAGACACCCCACGATTTATTATAAATTTTTGGGCCACTCTAAGCCCTCGAAAGAGAGCCCCGAAAAAGCCTCGCGATAGACTGCACTGTCAAAACTGCAGTTTCAGAATTCACGAAGCATTTTTCTTCGCTTCGTTCTCCGATTTTTCCTTAATCGCTCACCTAGGTTTTTCACCCCTTTTAATCAGAAAACTTTTTTGAGACACCCCACGATTTCTTTTAAATTTTTGGGCCACTCTAAGCCCTCGAAACAGGGCTCCGAAAATGCTTCGTGATCACAAATTTCAGAAATTCCAGAATTTGCTAAGTCCTCGGGGTTCAAGTCACTTTTCGACCCGATGCCCTTCGCGTCAGCCCGAAACGCACCGAACTCGACTGTAATCATATTTAAAACACGTTACAAGTTTTCTCGCCGAATTTCGCCATTTTGCGAACTCGGCGAGCACGAGTCCAAATTTTGCAAACTTGAGGCTTCGCTTCTCAACCACAACTCAATTTTCGACTCAACGGCTTTTGCGTTGATTCGAAACGCTTCTAACCGACTTGTAATCATATTTGAAATGTGTTACAAGTATTTTTGCTGAATTTCGCACTTTTTTGCGGAAATCGCCAAACAATGACCTAAGCTTCACAATTGAAGCTTCAAACTCTCAACTCCAACTCACTTTTCGACTCGATGACTTTTGCATCGATTCGAAATGCTTCCAACTCACTTGTAATTACATTTGAAATGCGTTACAAGTATTTTTGCTGGACTTCGCCTTTTCGCGGAAATCGATGTACTACACTCTCCCCTATTTTGAATAAACCATAATTTAGCACTTTTCTCCGAATCCAATAAAAATAGTATTTCATACCATTTTTATTTATATTATTTATATACCATAAATCTGGTACATTACAGCGCCGGTGCTATTTGTGAAGAAGAAAGATGGTTCACTACGACTGTGTGTTGATTATCGAGAGCTGAATAAAGTGACCATCAAGAACAAGTACCCTTTGCCACGCATCGACGATCTCTTTGATCAGCTGCAAGGGTCTTGTGTCTTCTCCAAGATTGATTTGAGGTCTGGTTACCACCAGTTGAAGGTGAAGGCCGAGGACATTGCAAAGACAGCATTCAGGACGCGGTACGGGCATTATGAGTTCACTGTCATGCCTTTTGGATTGACAAATGCCCCTGCTGCTTTTATGGATTTAATGAACAGGATCTTCCGACCCTATCTTGATCAGTTTGTGGTGGTATTTATTGATGATATCCTGATTTATTTCCGGAGCGATGTGGAGCATGAGGAGCACCTGAGGATTGTGCTGCAGCTTCTCAGAGAGAAGAAGTTGTATGCCAAGCTATAATATAGCCTTCTCTTTCATATGATATTAACACTCTAATTCACCAAAGCCATTTGAAAGCAAGTACTAACATATCCCCTTTTTATTTCACATAAGCATGCAAATATCGTTCAAGGGGTGTAATTAGCTTTCTAATATGAAAAACACTCCAATAAGCCTAGTGGGTAGTCAAAACTAAGAGATTCGCAACAACACCCACCTCGAACGCTAAATCTCCGTCCAATAATATCCACGCCCAAGCGAGACAGCGGCTGTAACACTGCACCTACAAATACCCCAAAATATACACAATTAAACATCTAAGTATCCCCGAGAGTATGCTGTCCCAACAAATAGTCCAGAGTTGTGCCTTTTTCACCTGCGAAAAAAGACTCGAAAAATTCCAAGAAAAATACTATCACGATCGTCGCGACGAACCGGTCGAAACGAGTACCTGCACGTTCAAATCCAAGTTTCCTACACCGAGATATAAATTCTGCAAGGGAACCACCCCAAAATAAACCAAACTAAAAATCTGTAGCATAAAGTTCTGTAAACAGGGATTTTTCACCTTCGGGACGAGCTCAGAAAAATCCAAGAAAATTTGAGGACATTCCTTGCGATGTGTAGATGCAAAACGACTACAGGCATGCCTCGATCCGACGCCTATGCGCGAAGATATCCACAAAATACTCAAGTGCTGTCCCAAAAATCTCACAAAAAAAGGGGTCACAAAGGTGCCTCGCGAACTATGCCAAAAACCCAAAACAGGAGAGCGTGATCAATACAAAAAATGAAGCCCTACCTCTCAGGAACACATTGGTACAAGAATCGTCGAAATCGGTGGTCGGGGTAGGCCAGGGGAGTCTGCACAACGAAACGCGACGAAAAAGAACACCAGAGAAAGAATGTCGTGACGCGCCGTAAAATCGGAAACCTCGGGAAGAGTGCCACCAAAAATTCTAGAAATCCACCACGGGTGTAGGACATCAAGAGGATCAAGTTTGCTAGGGGGCTCTCTCTCCAAATCCTTCTCTAAAACTCGAAAAAACCCCAAAAAAAGGAGAGGAGGGAGTGTTATATAGGCCCACGAAACAATTCAAAAAAAGACGAATGGGTCCCTGGTTTCGGGCGCGCACAGTGCGGCCCACGGCCCGGCCCGCTCGAATTCGGGCGCGCATAGTGCGGCCCAAGGCCCGGCCCGCTCGAATTCGGGCGCGCACAGTGCGGCCCAAGGCCCGGCCCGGCCGCACACCGGATCCCGCTCGGATCCCGCCGCCGTCCAACCCACTCCGGGGCCCGCCACGTGTCCATGGAACAGGCAACAGCGATGCAAGCCCAGCGGGTGGATGCCACGTGTCCCCCGCTCGGGTCAACGCGGTAGGTGGCGCCCGCAAATCAGCGGGCGCCACGTGGCGCTGCCCACCTGCCCCACCTGCCCGCAGGTACGGCACCTACCCCCGTGCCTGCTCCCGCGCACTGAGTGGACCCCGCGCCCGTAGGCCAGCCAACCTGGGGCCGCCACGTGGCACGCCCCGGTCTACCTCTCCCCCGCGCGCCCCCGTGGACCGAGCGCACGTGGGCCGGCCAATCCGGCGCTGCCACGTGGACCCCCGCCGGTCCACGCCTCCCGCGGTGCGCCCCGGCCTCTCCCAAGCTGCTCCGTGGACCATGCCGCGTGCGCCGACCAACCAGAGGCCGCCACGTGGCACCCTCGCTGGTCCACGGCTCCTCCATGCACCGAAAATCCACTAAAACTTCTGGGAGTCCCTTTTTGAGCATCCGGACTCAGAAATAAACAAACAAATCGTCGTTTTAAAGCGTTTTTCCGCGCTGAATCCAAATCCATCCTCCGTTTGGCCCAAAGCCCTCTCTAAAATTCAGCAAAAGCAGCCGAAGGCCAAACTAGCTCTAAATACCTCACTGGGTCCATCTGTGGCATCCCTTTGATTCACTGTGGCCCCGATACACCAATAATAGGTGTTTCACACTGTGGATTCATGGGAAAAACTGCACGGAGACCTGGATCACTACATCCTCCCCTACTAAAAAAGTTTCATCCTCGAAACAAAACCATACCTCAAGTAGGGGCCTCAAACAAGAAGGGGTAGGCGTCCATCATCGCTGACTCCAGTTCCCAAATAGCTTCGCGTTCGCTATGGCTGCTCCATAGAATCTTCACGTAAGGAATAGGCTGGCTGCGTAACTCCCTCACCTCACGGTCTAAAATTCTCAATGGCCGCTCGACATAGCTTAAGTCCTCAATGATCTCCAGTGGGGTGAAATCGATGATGTGCGACGGGTCATAAACATATCTCCTCAGAGTGGATACATGAAACACATCGTGAACACCAGCAAGTCTGGGAGGAAGTGCAAGCCTGTAGGCAACTGGCCCTATGCGCTCCAATACCTCGAAAGGTCCAATATAACGAGGACTCAGCTTCCCACGAATCCTAAATCTCCGGATCCCCTTCGAAGGCGAGACTTTCAAAAAGACATGATCCCCCACCTGAAACTCTAGGTCTCGCCGTCGGGTATCAGCATAACTCCTCTGTCGACTCTGGGCGGTCTCAAGATATCGTCGTATCAATCTGACCTTTTCCACTGCCTCTAACAGTAGATCCGGACCCAAAGTAGTCTTCTCACCCACGTCACTCCAATATAGGGGTGACCGACACTTGTATCTATACAACGCTTCAAACGGAGCCATCTGAATGCTCGCTTGATAGCTGTTGTTGTACGCAAACTCAACCAATCCCAAGTGTCGGTACCACCCTCCTCCAAAATCCAGGACACATGCTCTCAACATATCCTCGAGGATCTGAATGGTGCACTCCGACTGTCCATCGGTCTGTGGGTGGAATGCTGTGCTGAAACGAAGCTGTGTCCCCAAGGCCGTCTGTAAACTCCTCCCGAAATGCGAGACAAACCTCGGGTCTCTATCAGATACAATGGAGACGGGTACACCGTGCAATCTGACCACCTCAGCTAAGTACAACTGTGCCAGTCGCTCCAAAGGCCACGTCACCTGAACCGGTAAAAAGTGAGCGGACTTGGTGAGTCTATCCACGATTACCCAGATCGAATCCGCTCCAGTCTGTGCTCTCGGCAACCCAGTGACAAAGTCCATAGTGATATGATCCCATTTCCATTCAGGGATTGGGAGACTCTGCAACTTGCCAGCAGGTACACGATGCTCAGCCTTTACTTGCTGACAAGTTAAGCAGTGTGCTACGAATCTCCTAATGTCTCTCTTCATACCACTCCACCAAAACTGTGCCTTGAGGTCCCTATACATCTTAGTCCCACCAGGATGAATGGTATAAGGTGTATAATGGGCCTCTCTCAAGATCTACTCTCGAATCTCTGAATCCATAGGCACGCAAGCTCGGTCCCTGTACCGCAGTACTCCCGAAGCATCAACTGAAAAATCCTCTTTCAACCCAAGTCTGAATCTGCTCTCGAATCCTCATCAAGTGGGGGTCCTCACTCTGTTTCTCTCGAATCCTGTCTAACAGAGTGGGCTGCATAACTAAAGACATAAGTCTAGCAGAGACCCCAGGGGACACAACCTCGAGCTATAACCGCCTCATCTACTCAAGTAATGGTGCCTAGTCGGTGATTATCAAGGATAGACTCTGTACTGCTAACCTGCTCAGGGCATCAGCGACCACGTTGGCCTTGCCAGGATAGTAAAGTATGTCCACATCGTAGTCCTTTAACAATTCCAACCATCTGCGCTGCCTCAAGTTGAGCTCCTTCTGTGTAAACAGGTATTTCAAGCTCTTGTGGTCAGTGTAAATCTCGCAGTGCTCCCCATACAGGTAGTGGCGCCACAACTTCAGTGCGAAAATCACAGCAGCTAGCTCCAGGTCATGGGTAGGGTAATTCTTTTCATAATCCTTAAGTTGTCGTGAAGCATAAGCGATTACCCTACCCTCCTGCATCAGCACGCAACCAAGTCCACTGTGCGATGCATCACTGTAAATCACGTACCCTTTCCCCATAACAGGGAGGGAAAGGATAGGAGCCGACATCAATATGTTCTTTAATTCCTCAAAGCTCCTCTGGCAATCCTCACTCCAAATAAACTTAATCTCTTTACGCGTCAGACGAGTGAGGGGTGTGGAGAGTTTCGCAAAACCTTCAACAAACCGACGGTAATATCCGGCCAAGCCTATAAAACTGCGAACCTCTGATACCGTCGTCGGTCGGGGCCAATCCCGGACTGCCTCAATCTTCGCCGGATCTACTGCCACTCCTGTGGCTGAGATCACATGGCCCAAAAAGACAACTTTTCGAAGCCAAAATTCGCACTTAGCTAACTTGGCATACAACTTCCTCTCTCTCAGAAGTTGCAGCACAATCCTCAGGTGCTCCTCGTGCTCCGCATCACTCCGGGAATAAACCAGGATATCATCACTGAATACAACGACAAACTGATCCAGGTAAGGTCGAAAGATCCTGTTCATTAAATCCATAAAAGCGGCAGGGGCATTAGTCAATCCAAAAGGCATGACGGTGAACTCATAATGCCCGTACCGTGTCCTGAATGCCGCCTTTGGGATGTCCTCGGCCTTCACCTTTAATTGGTGGTAACCTGATTGCAGATCAATCTTCGAGAGGACACACGACCCTTGCAGCTGATCAAATAAGCCATCAATACGCGGCAAAAAGGGTACTTGTTCTTGATGGTCACTATATTCAACTCTCGGTAATCCACACACAATCGAAGTGAACCATCCTTCTTCTTTTTTTTTTTTGACAAATAGCACTGGTGCTCCACAAGGTGATACACTTGGTCTCACAAAACCTTTGTCCATTAAATCCTGAAGTTGCGCCTTTAACTCTCGCAGCTCAGCCGGTGCCATTCGGTAAGGAGCCTTAGAGATTGGCGCAGTTTCTGGGACGACGTCAATCAAAAACTCAATCTACCTATCCGGCGGCATGCTAGACAGCTCCGGTGGAAACACATCCGGGAACTCGTGGACAATAGGAATATCCCCGAGTCCTGGTGCCGCCGTAGGCTCCTTAACCACACAAGCCAAAAGGCCACGCATCCACTGTGAATCATCTGCCTCGCACGAGAAGTCGAAACTACCGAGGCGAAGAAAGCACTCTTGCACCCTCTATACACAAACACCTCCTGGCCTGGCTCGCTAAAGGTCACAGTCCTCGCGGCGCAATAAATTGTCGCGAAATAGCGAGCCAGCCAGTCCAACCCAAGCACCACATCAGGGTCTCCCAGCCGACTCAAGACCAACAGGTCCACCGGCATAATCCAGGACTCGATCCGCATCGGGCAGGACCAACAACACTCCTCCACGTGCAAAGTGTGATCGGGAAACTGAACCTCTCGTGCACGTGGTAAAAGCCCTACCTCTAACCCATGTGATGATGCAACTGATCTACTCATGAAAGAATGCGATGCTCGTATAACAAATAAAATATGAATCCAAATGCCAGAAATAGACCATACTTGCCACCACACAGTCAGCTGTAGCAGAATCCCCCGCCTGCGCTAAGCCATCCTGACCGCTCAACAACGGCTGTCTTTCACCAGAAGGGTGTGGAGGCGAAACTCGGTCTGCCTGGGGACCTGTCGGTGGAGCTCCCGGTCGCAGCTGGGAAGTGGTAGGAACAGATGCCGAAGTCGATGCTGCACATGCCAGCTGGGGCTGCCTCTGCTGCTGCTGCCATCTCCGTAGTCGTGACCGCGGCCTCTGTTGGGATGTGGTAGGGGCTAATGCTGAAGAAGGTGCTACTAAAGTCCGAAAGGGGCATGTAGCTCGGATGTGGCCTGGCTGCCCACATCAGAAGCATCGACCCTCCCTCAAGCCACAGGTATCCGATGGATGCTGCCCCATACAGAATATGCACCGAACCAACGCATGAGGCTGTCGAGACTGCTGCTGCGGTGGCCTCTGAGATCTACTAGGTCCTCGTCGATCAAGACGCCCACGGCCAAAAGACTGGGGCCGCGGCGGTCGTGGCGATCTCCCTGAACTGGCCTGTGCATCATCCTCTGGGTCTGGGCGTTTCCTCTCTGGACGTTGCTTTGAAGCCCTGGCCCCCCCGTCAACCGCCAAATCGCCCCTCTGTGCCAGCAACTGCTCCAGGCGCTGGTCCTGACGAAAGCTCCTCGTCACCAAATAGGTCACCAAGGCCTGCAGTTCCCCCAGCTCGGCGGATATGTGACGCCCCCATTAGTCCCACATCGGATGTGGATGGATTTGTGATTGGGTTTATATGAGACTTGGACACTAGTAATAATAACTGGGCTTAAGCATTTTGGGCTGTGGTTTGGGCCCAACGAGTTATTATTGCTAGTGGGCCGGGTCGTTACATTTGGTATCAGAGCCAATAACCAGCCGGAAGTGTGCGGCGAGTTTCGGCTGAGCCTGGGTCTAGATGACAGGGCTAGCAAGACGAGTCTCACATCGCTTGGTGATCTTAGGCTGCTGTGTGTGTGTGTTTGGGCTGACGAGGACGTCAGGCCTAAACGGGGGGAGTCTGTGACGCCCCCATTAGTCCCACATCGGATGTGGATGGATTTGTGATTGGGTTTATATGAGACTTGGACACTAGTAATAATAACTGGGCTTAAGCATTTTGGGCTGTGGTTTGGGCCCAACGAGTTATTATTGCTAGTGGGCCGGGTCGTTACAGGATACCGCCCGCTCAGACTCCTCGGAAGGTGTGGGAGTACCCCAGGTGGGAGAACGACGACGAGGCGACATCCTGCCACAAGAAACCAGAAGTCAGCAACAAAACCCCACACGACCCAATCTAGCGAAAGTCAAAGACATCCCTCTATTTCTGTAACTTTATGTTGTCTGCAGCCAACATAATTGTTCAACAGAAATAGGATATGTCGATCCCTCTTCTCTCACTGGAAGAGTCAAATGACCAAAATCACCGACTTTCGCGAAATATCACGCCACTCACGCCCTATCATCCTAGGGTCTGCCAAAAGCCTAGGGTTTTTCTAAGTCCCAACTAACCTATCCCTAAGCTTTGATACTAAACTAATCTGTCACGCCCCGGGTGTAAACCAGAACCCGGGCTCGTCCACAGATCCGCCGTGCACACAGGATTTCCCGTGTACACGAAGCACTGGTAACCTGCTCAGATATAGAAGATATAATAAAGGAGCATAAAACAGAGCTAAACTAAAACTAATACATCTCAGACCACAACTGGAAAGTAAGCATACAACAAAACTCTCAAAATATACATGTGTCTCTCCCAACTCACCAAATATGTACAACCAGCTGGCTAGAGCCAGACCCAAAAGAAAGCTACAACTGTCTGAGAAATAAAGGGGTACAACTGATACACAACTAAGCTCGCAGTCGGGGTAGATGAACTATCTAATCCGCTATTCTCTTACCTCGATCTGCCGAAGGCGGCCCTGCAACTCCCGCAGAAGACTCTGCAAAACAAAGGGGAAAAAGAAAAGAAAGGCAATGGGGGTGAGAACTACTATATAAAACAGTAGCCTTTCCTAGTGGGAAAAGTCTCAAACTCTGACGTGCCCACTAGGACTACTAGAGGCAAGAAGGGGAAGAACAATAGTAAGCTATAAAGGCTACTGATAAAATAAACTACCACTACTATGCCTCTAAATGCAGTATCGAAAGAAATGACTGTATGGATGCATCAGAAAAACAGTATCTGTCCAAATAAACCCAATCTAGCGCCACCAGTAAAACTCGTACTGCCTGCTGTGCCTGACAAATCGGGTATGCTGGCCAACGCATAACACCGATAAGGGATAGGAGTCTCACGGACTCAAAGTATGTATATCGCACACTCCGGAGTGGCACTCGAGGGGAGCGACCCACACGAGTAAATTATCTCAGTAACAAGTATCATAAATCAACAGGACTGGATCACGACTCTGATCAAAGAGGAAAAGCTCAACCACTAAAGAAAACCCCGATCCTCAATCAGATGCAAAAGTACTCAGTAAGTGGGATCCACTAGAGAAATCTGATTCCCAATCTGATGCATAAATAAATATTCGGTCAACCGCCCAATATCCGCGGTTGCCGCAATACCCTGCCGTCTATAATCAAGTCCTATAACCGACCTCCGGTCAACCGCCCAATATCCGCGGTCACCGTAAAACCCTGCCCACCACAATCCAGCACCACCCGTCCCTGACACCATGGTCCCGGCTACACTACCCCAAACCCCTGCTCGCACCCGAGCAACACAGACCGCCTGACTAACAAGGAAGGAGAAAGGAAAAGTATGGTTTCTCCTAAGTCAAATCCCAATATGATAGTGTAGCAATGAATAGTGGCCTAACTAGGTGTCCATACAAACATGCAAATGTCCTTTACTTAGCAAAATAAATGCAATTGTCCACGAAATAAAACATGCTAGCAACAAATCATCACGATGGCCTAAGTACCCTATGTACTAGTAAGTCATATGCTGACCTATGCACATGCATAATACCCACAAGGATAATAATATAGCCTTCTCTTTCATATGATATTAACACTCTAATTCACCAAAGCCATTTGAAAGCAAGTACTAACATATCCCCTTTTTATTTCACATAAGCATGCAAATATCGTTCAAGGGGTGTAATTAGCTTTCTAATATGGAAAACACTCCAATAAGCCTACTGGGTAGTCAAAAGTAAGAGATTCGCAACAACACCCACCTCGAACGCTAAATCTCCGTGCAATAATATCCACGCCCAAGCGAGACAGCAGCTGTAACACTGCACCTACAAATACCCCAAAATATACACAATTAAACGTCTAAGTATCCCCGAGAGTATGCTGTCCCAACAAACAGTCCAGAGTTGTGCCCTTTTCACCTCTGAAAAATGCTCGAAAAATTCCAAGAAAATTATTGTCACGATCATCGCGACGAACCGGTCGAAACGAGTACCTGCACGCTCAAATCCGAGTTTCCTACGCTGAGATATAAATTCTGCAAGGGAACCACCCCAAAATAAACCAAACTCAAAATCTGTAGCATAAAGTTCTGTAAACAAGGATTTTTCACCTTCGGGAAGAGCTCAGAAAAATCCAAGAAACTTTGAGGACATTCCTTGCGATGTGTAGATGCAAAACGACTACAGGCACGCCTCGATCCGACGCCTGTGCGCGAAGATATCTACAAAATACTCAAGTGCTGTCCCAAAAATCTCACAGAAAAAGAGGTCACAAAGGTGCCTCGGGAACCATGCCAAAAACCCAAAACATGAGAGCGCAATCTATATGAAAAATGAAGCCCTACCTCTCAGGAACACATCGGTACAAGAATCGTCGAAATCGGTGGTCGGGGTAGGCCAGGGGAGTCTGCGCAACAAAACGCGACGAAAAAGAACACCGGAGAAGGAACGTCGTGACGCGCCGTAAAATCGGAAACCTCGGGAAGCGTTCCACCAAAAATCTTGGAAATCCACCACGGGGTCTAGGACATCAAGAGGATCAAGTTTGCTAAGGTGCTCTCTCTCCAAATCCTTCTCTAAAACTCGAAAAAACCCCAAAAGAAGGAGAGGAGGGAGTGTTATATAGGTCCACAAAATAATTCAAAAAAAGACGAATGGGTCCCTGGTTTCGGGCGCGCACAGTGTGGCCCACTCGAATTCGGGCGCGCACAGTGCGGCCTAAGGCCCGGCCCGCCTGCACACCGGATCCCGCTCGGATCCCGCCGCCGTCCGACCCACTCCGGGGCCCGCCACGTGTCCATGGAACAGGCAACAGCGGTGCAAGCCTAGCGGGTGGACGCCACGTGTCCCCCGCTCGGGTCAACGCGGTGGGTGGCGCCCGCGAATCAGCGGGCACCACGTAGCGCTGCCCACCTGCCCTACCTGCCCGCAGGTACGGCACCTGCCCCCGTGCCTGCTCCCGCGTGCTGCGTGGACCCCGCGCCCATAGGCCAGCCAACCCGAGGTAGCGACGTGGCACGCCCCGGTCCATCGCTCCCCCGCGCGCCCCCGCGGACCGAGCGCACGTGGGCCGGCCAATCCGGCGCTGCCACGTGGACCCCCGCCGGTCCACGCCTCTCGCGGTGCGCCCCGGCCTCTCCCAAGCTGCTCCGTGGACCATGCCACGTGCGCCGACCATCCAGAGACCGCCACGTGGCACCCTCGCCGGTCCACGGCTCCTCCATGCACCGAAAATTCACTAAAACTTCCAGGACTCCCTTTTTGAGCATCCGGACTCAGAAATAAACAAGCAAATAGTCGTTTTCAAGCGTTTTTCCGCGCTGAATCCAAATCCATCCTCCGTTTGGCCCAAAGTCCTCTCTAAAATTTGGCAAAAGCAGCCGAAGGCCAAACTAGCTCTAAATACCTCACTAGGTCCATCTGTGGCATTCCTTTGATGCACTGTGGCCCCGATGCACCAATAATAGGTGTTTCACACTGTGGATTCACGGGAAAAACTGTACGGAGACCTGGATCACTACAAAAAGCCCGTACAACGTCGAATAGCTGCTTCCCTTTGGCCATTTTATTCTCGAAGATCCTCTATTCCGCTCTAGCCAAATCGTCCATCAAGAGGCAGCTACAATAACTCTTTCTCTCCTTCCTAAGCGACCCCCTAGACGGCTACAATCTTCCCACAGCTTAATCATCGAAGTGCCGATACTGAACGACAGCTTATTCATCAATTGAGCCCTAAGAAGTGTTTTAGTTCCCTCACATTTGACTATAAGGTGATTGACTGACTCGGTTGTCACCCCACAAAAGACACAGCACCCCTCGCCGCTCCAACCTCGCTTGACTTGGTTGTCTTTTGTAAGAATCCTACCGTTCCGGACTAGCCAAACAAAAATTTTTACCTTCAGTAGAGCTTCGAGACTCCACAATCGATCAAACAGGACCACCTCGACACCTCCGTCCTGTAAAAACGTATAAGTCGTCTTAACCATATAATTTTCCAACTGAGCCCACCTCCATAGGATAACATCCCTACCCCTGCAAGGGGATTTATCAGATAGCAGCTCTTTGAGTTCCCTAATTCCCGCACAGGAATGCTGTCTCCTTGACGGAATCCCGTTTAGAATCCGGCTCCACTTCCAACCTGTACCCCCAAAGCTCTATCTAACTTTACAGTTCCTAAACGTAACGTCCTTAAAGATGCTCAAAAATTGGTAGCAGATGGGAGACATACCCCCCCATTTGTCCCTCCACAGATCCACGGTCCTCCTATCCCCCAGCACAAAATGGGCACCACACTTGAACTCCTCTTTATAGCACAGAACGCTTTTCCACCATTGAGAGTAAGGGAGGAATGAGGCCCCATTCCAGAGTGGTCTCCTTATGGTGTTGTACAGGTTGTAGATCAACTTGCCCCAAAGTAAGTTCCGCCCGGACATCAATTTTCACCACTATTTCGTCGGTAGGGATGTATTCATATTGTCAAGGTTCAGAACACCCAACCCACCCTCCTTCCTGCTTATGCACACCAGTTTCCACTGTACCAGACATTGACCTCCCAGTACCAATGTCCCTCATTTCTAGAAAAAGACTCTCCTAAGAGCCTCTATTCGGCTAATGACCCATTTCGGTGCTCTGAAAACCGAAAGGAAATATAGGGGCAAACTAGTAAGAATCGAGTTCACTAAGACTAGCCTGCCACCCTGCGAGAGTAACTTCGCTTGTCGCCCTTCAATCCTATTCCGAAATTTGTTAATGACAGTCCATTAATCCTCCTTCCTAACACGTTTGTTAGACAGCGGTAGTCCTAAGTACTTAATTGGAAATTGCCCTAGCTTGCACCCGATAAGCTCGGCCAACCTTGCTCCCCTACGCGACCGGCTGCCTAAATAGAAAAGATCTGACTTTGTCCTATTAATCTTAAAGCCAGAGGCCGATTCGAAAAGTTGCCACAAAAACTTGAGGTTACGAACTTCCTTCGTCTTGGCCTAGCAAAAGAAGATTGTATCATCGGCATACTGAATGAGTGACACCTTATTCTCGGCCGCAGGGCCCACCCTAATAAACAGTTTGTTCAGCACAGCTCTTTCCGTCATTCTCACCAGACCCTCCCCCACAAGAAGAAAAATAAGAGGATATAGTGGGTCCCCCTGCCTAAAGCCCCTTTTAGTTTTAATCCATTTAGTGGGGGCCCAATTCACTAGCACGACAATCATAGAGTTGACTAAACATTGCTCAATCCAGCCACACCACCTATGATCAGCCCCAAGCTAACTCATAGCCCTAAAAAAAAATCTCCAGTTCGCCCTATCGTACGCCTTCTCAAAGTCTACTTTAATGCCAACGCACTCAGCTTTTACTTTAGACCCCCAGATAATTAGTTCGCTTGCCATTACAAAAGAGTCTAGGATTGACCTTTCCTTCATAAAGGCAACTTGAGACGGTGAAATGATGCCTTCCAACACCCTCTCGAGTCTATTCACGAGAACTTTGGAGATTATCTTCTGGATACCGTTGAGCAAGCTAATCGGCCTGAAATCCCCTACTGCTTTAGCTCATTCTTTCTTGGGAACTAACGAAATGAAAGAGTAATCGATCGGCCCAGAATTCAGGTTCCTTTCGTACAGATTACCTGTCACGCCCCGGATGTAAACTAGAACCCGGGCCCGTCTACAGATTCGCCGTGCACACAGAATTTCCTGCGTACGCGAAGCGCTGAAAACCTGCTCAGATATAAGATAAGCAATAAAAGAGCGCAAGTACAGAGCTGAACTAAAAAGAATGTCCTACACCGCTTGATTCCAATGGAAGCAATAATAGTAAAATGCTAGAAAAATTATAAATCTTGATAACATGCTGAAATGCATATAAAAAGGTCACTACACTATCTGTGTATAATCATCGACCCAATACTACTATGTCCAGCCATATCAGGCTACTATCCATAAACTCGGCCACTATGCTGCTGTAAAAAGGGGTTAAACTAACCCAGCCACCCTGGCCACTCTATTTTCTCTTTATTCTTTACATTCTGGTGCTTTAGTTAAATTTAACCCTCGGGAATTCTTGTCCAACGGGCCCCAGCCCGATAGTCATGCTACCACAAGACAAGATTTCTAAGGTTGCCGATAACACCCGCAAGTGTTACCCCGTCCTATGGGAGAAACGTGCCAGACGGGTCACTGCCTGGGAGAGGGACACTGCCCATAACTCCAACAAGGGCTATGTTTCACCCCCGAAGGTACGCCCGTTTTATCTTTATCTTCTCTTCTCTTTTCTTTTACTTTTACTTTAGCACTTATCCTCTTTGCTCTTAAGCACTTGCTTTTCTTTCTTATTCGAGCTTATAGCTCACATTGCCACTGGCAATCTGTTCCTCTTTCTTTTAAGCCTTTTAGCTTTTTTACTTTCACTTTTACACTTGTCTTTATTTAATCAGCCATCTGAAGGAGTACCACATCCGATTCCCCTTAAAAGGGTCTCACATTCAGAAGCAGCATTTGCATTCTCTTTTGCTTTTTAGCCACTTTTAGCTTTCTTTTTAAACTTTATCTCTTTCATTAATTTATCTCTTGTCCTAGGTCTCGCCACAAGTGTGGTGGCCTAGGTTCCCATGCAACCTTTTTCTGGTGAATCCATTATTTAGAACACCTATTGTTAGTGTGTCTGGCCCATAGTGCATCAAAGGGATGCCACAGATGGACCCTGTGTGATATCTTTTCCTGTATTGGCCTTCGGCTGCGTTTGCCAAAATTTTGAAAAGGATTTAGGCCAAACAGAGGTTGGAATTAGATTCAGCACAGAAAAACGCTTGAAAACGGCTATTTGCTTATTAAATTTTGAGTCCGGATGCCCAAAAAGGGACTCTTGGAAGTTTTTATTGGATTTCGGTGCATGGGAGGGACCGTGGACCGCGGAAATGCCACGTGGCGGCCTGTTATTGGCCGGTCCGCGGCGCTCGGTCCACAGAGCATCACGGTGGGGTGCATGAGCCCGGCGCTGGGACACGTGGCGCCGCCTGATTGGCGGGCTCAAGGCGCGCGGTCTACAGAGCGGCGCGGCGGTGCATGGACCACGGCGGGTGGACACGTGGCAGCCCCCGGTTGGTCGGTGCACGCGGCGCGGTCCACGAAACCCGCAGTAGGGTGCGTGGACCGGGTGCAGGGTACACGTGTCGGCACGTGATTGGTTGGCTCATCGGGCGCGGCGCACGGGAGCGCGGGACCCCGCCTCGGGGCGCGTGCGTGGCAGGCGCCGCCTGCCCGCACGTGTGACCGCGACACTTTGGCAGGCCAGGTGGCGCCCCGCCATTGGCGGGCGCCACCTACCCGTTTGACCGAGGGAGGCGCCCCGTGGCGGCAACACGCGCGCCCCGCACAGCTGTTCGCTGTGCGGGACACGCGT
Organism: Tillandsia fasciculata; assembly: GCA_029168755.2. Classification (NCBI taxonomy): domain Eukaryota; kingdom Viridiplantae; phylum Streptophyta; class Magnoliopsida; order Poales; family Bromeliaceae; genus Tillandsia; species Tillandsia fasciculata. Next base: position 9,940,984 of record CM054942.1, on the reverse strand, counting down.
CGTAATTCAGCCGTACTTGGACAGGTTCGTCGTTGTGTTCATTGACGACATTTTGATTTACTCCCGGAGTGATTTGGAGCATAAGGAGCACTTGAGGATAGTGCTGCAGCTTCTGCGAGAGAAGAAGCTGTATGCCAAGTTTAAAAAGTGCGAATTTTGGCTTCGGGAGGTTGCATTTCTAGGCCACATTGTATCAGCCGCAGGAGTGGCAGTAGACCCGACGAAGATTGATGCTGTTCGGGATTGGCCTAGACCGATGATGGTTACTGAGGTCCGTAGCTTTTTGGGCTTAGCGGGTTATTACCGTCGGTTTGTAGAGGGCTTTGCGAAGCTCTCTAGCCCCCTGACCAGTTTGACCAGGAAGGGGATAAAGTTTGTTTGGACTGAGCGGTGCCAGGAGAGTTTTGAGGAGCTGAAGAGGAGATTGATCTCGGCACCAGTTCTAGCACTACCGGTGATGGGTGATGGATTCGTGATTTATAGTGACGCCTCCCACAGCAGTTTGGGTTGTGTTTTGATGCAGCATGGTAGGGTAATTGGTTATACTTCACGGCAATTAAAGAATTATGAGAAGAATTGCCCTACTCATGATTTGGAGCTTGCAGCTGTGGTGTTCGCGCTGAAGTTGTGGCAGCATTACCTCTACGGGGAGCACTGTGAGATTTACACTGATCATAAGAGTTTGAAATACTTGTTTACTCAAAAGGAGCTAAATTTGAGGCAACGCCGGTGGTTGGAGTTACTAAAGGACTATGATGTGAGCATCCTTTATCATCCCGGCAAGGCCAATATTGTAGCAGATGCTTTGAGTAGGAGGTCAGTGCAGAGTTTGAGCATGTTGATCACACAGCAGGCACCGCTTGTGGAGCAGTTGAGGCGCCTACAGATTGAGGTGGTATCCCCTGGGGTCTCTGCTAGACTCATGTCTATGGTCTTGCAGCCCACTTTGTTGGACAGGATTAGAGAGACACAGAGTGAGGACCCCCACTTGACGAGGATTAGATCGCAGATTCAGGCAGATCAGTTAGGGGATTTTGCAGTGGATAGCTCGGGAGTACTTCGGTACAGGGACCGAGTGTGTGTGCCTACGGATCCTGAGCTCAGAGACCAGATTTTGAGGAAGGCCCATTATACACCTTATACCATTCATCCTGGTGGTACTAAGATGTATAAGGACCTCAAGGCACATTTTTGGTGGCCCGGAATGAAGCGGGATATTGGAAGATTTGTGGCTCACTGTTTGACCTGTCAGCAAGTGAAGGCAGAGCACCGGGTTCCTGCTGGCAAGTTGCAGAGCCTTCCAATTCCCGAATGGAAGTGGGACCACATCACCATGGACTTCGTCACTGGACTGCCGAGGGCGCAGAGTGGGGCTGATGCGATTTGGGTTATCGTGGATAGACTCACCAAGTCTGCACACTTCTTGCCTGTACAGATGACTTGGTCGTTGGAGCGTCTTGCACAGTTGTATTTGGATGAGGTGGTGAGACTTCACGGTGTACCCGCCTCGATTGTATCAAATAGGGACCCGAGGTTTGTATCACACTTTTGGGGGAGTCTACAGTTAGCCTTGGGGACCCAGCTCAGGTTTAGCACTGCTTTCCACCCACAGACCGATGGCCAGTCTGAGCGCACCATACAGACCCTTGAGGATATGTTGAGAGCGTGCGTTATGGATTTTGGAGGAGGGTGGTATCGGCACTTAGCATTGGTTGAGTTTGCGTACAACAACAGCTATCAGGTGAGCATTCAGATGGCTCCGTTTGAGGCATTGTATGGACGCAAGTGTCGGTCGCCCTTGTATTGGAGTGACGTTGGTGAGAGGAGGACTTTGGGACCGGATTTACTATTGGAGGCACAGGAGAAAGTCATATTAGTTCGCCGACATCTTGAGATAGCCCAGAGTCATCAGAGGAGCTACGCTGATACTCGGCGGCGAGACCTGGAGTTTCAGATTGGTGATCATGTCTTTTTGAAGGTCTTGCCTTCGAAAGGGGTCCGGAGATTTGGAGTGCGTGGGAAGCTCAGTCCCCGCTTTATTGGACCCTTCGAGGTACTTGAGAGAGTAGGCCCTGTGGCTTACAGAGTTGCCCTTCCACCACGCCTGGCCGGAGTTCATGATGTTTTCCACGTCTCGGTTTTGAGGAGATATGTTTTTGACCCTTCGCACGTGATTGACTTCACTTCTTTGGAGATCGGCGAGGATCTTGGTTATGAGGAGCGCCCGTTGCGAATTCTTGCTCATGAGGTGAGGGAATTGCGCAACCGGGCCATTCTGTATGTGAAGATCTTGTGGAGCAATCACGAGGAGCGTGAGGCTACTTGGGAGCTAGAAACGGTGATGAGAGATACCTACCCCTTTCTGTTCGAGACTTCTGGTTGAGGTACGTCTGTTTGTTTTTCTTGTTTCGGGGATGAAACTTCCTTTTAGTTGGGGAGGATGTGGTGGCCCAGGTTCCCATGCAACCTTTTTCTGGTGAATCCATTGTTTAGAACACCTATTGTTGGTGTGTCTGGCCCATAGTGCATCAAAGGGATGCCACAGATGGACCCTGTGTGATATCTTTTGCTGTATTAGCCTTCGGCTACATTTGCCAAAATTTTGAAAAGGATTTAGGCCAAACAGAGGTTGGAATTGGATTCAGCACGGAAAAACGCTTGAAAACGGCTATTTGCTTGTTAAATTTTGAGTCCGGATGCCCAAAAACGGACTCCTGGAAGTTTTTATTGGATTTCGGTGTATGGGAGGGGCCGTGGACCGCGGAAATGCCACGTGACGGCCTGTTATTGGCCGGTCCGCGGCGCTCGGTCGACAGAGCGTCGCGGCGGGGTGCATGAGCCCGGCGCTGGGACACATGGCGCCGCCTGATTGGCGGGCTCAAGGCGCGCGGTCTACAGAGCGGCGCGGCGGTGCATGGACCACGGCGGGTGGACACGTGGCAGCCCTCGGTTGGTCGGTGCACGCGGCGCGGTCCACGGAACCCGCAGTAGGGTGCGTGGACCGGGTGCAGGGTACACGTGTCGGCACGTGATTGGTTGGCTCATCGGGCGCGGCGCATGGGAGCGGGGGACCCCGCCTCGGGGCGCGTGCGTGGCAGGCGTCACCTGCCTGCACGTGTGACCGCGACACTGTGCAGGCCAGGTGGCGCCCCGCTATTGGCGGGCGCCACCTACCCGTTTGACCGTGGGAGGCGCCACGCGGCGGCAGCACGCGCGCCCCGCACAGCTGTTCGCTGTGCGGGACACGCGTCGGCCCCCGGGAGGGCCACGTGGCCGCTCCTGGCACGCCCCGCACAGCTGTTTGCTGTGAGGGTGACGTGGCGGCTCCAGGGAGTTTCGGGCGTAACCAGGCGGTGCAGTGTTCCGCAGGTTTCGGGCGCCCGAAACCTGGTCCAGCGCCCGAAAGTTGGACACAAATGGAATTTTTCCATTTGTTTTCTGGGGCCTATAAATAGCCCGAGCCCGTTTCACCTTGGACTTTTTTGCATTTCTCGGCTTCTTTTCACTATAATTTCTTCAGAGAAGTTGTTCCTCGTGCAGTGCTGCTTCCACCTGCAGAGTTTGGAGATTTTTCGGGGCATGCTTTTCGAGATTCTTATTTTCTTGGCGCGTCGCGACGTTCTTTCTTCGGTGTTTCTTCCGTCGCGTTTCGGTACGCAAGCTCTCCCGGCCTACTCCGACCATCTTTTCGAGCGATTTCTTCGCCGTTGTATCCGCGACAGGTAAGGCTACAATTTTGGTATTTCAGCTTTTGCTCATTTCGCGCTTTTTGAGGTGTTTTTCCTTGCTCACTGGGGACCTTATTTTCTGTATGGATTTTGGAGGGCAGCGGATTGTTTCGAGGAGATCTCCGCGCTCGAGCGTCGGATCAGAGCGAGCCTATACACTTTTTTCATCTAATCGACGCGAGGATCATAACTGTATTTTTCTTGGATTTTTTTGAGACCTTCCCGGAGGTATACATCTTCCTTTTTATCTGTGCAAGATTTTACAGTTATGTGGTTGTATGTTTTTGCGCGCCTGTACTGTGGAATTTGTAACTTGGCCTACGGGTCTCCGTTTTGGGCGTGCAGGTACTCGTTTCGAAGGTCTCGATGCGAGGATCGCTGTGATATTTTTATTGGATTTTTCTGGGCACTATCTGTAGGTGAAAAATTGTCATCTTTGCGGCTGAAATTTCAGATGGTTATACTTGGTTAAATTTTGGGATTATAGCGTAATTTTAACCTTGTGTTGCACCTAGGAGGGATTGCGGATCGTGCTGGACCCTTTGGACTTTGAGTTGTTATTTTCTTGGTATTTTCAGCTGTAGGACTTGGACAGTTCAGCGCTTCAGGTGGGTGGCCATATCTTCAAGATCTACGGATTGCTTATTAATTCTATATGTGTAGGAACTTGCATGAATAGAATAGTATGTTGATAGTGTGTCAGTCGGTGAAAAATTGATGTTCCTGTTGTATTCAGATGATCATGTGATATGTTATCTTTCCTACATCCTGTTAATTATTGTTATCTTGGAACTTGACCTAGCACCACCGCCATATGCAGCATGTTCAGCCAGACTGTAGAAAACTTCAACTTGGGCTAGGCTTTTATTACTCTAGACATTCCCACATCACTATTCTATATATCGCTCTGGACTTAGAGTTTTCCTCGCCCGAGTAGTGGGCCGAGAGGTCGGGTTGTTGTGGGATGTATTTACACTTTGTCTGGGACCGAGTGGAGTCTGATAGCAGTCTGTAGATCAGGGTTCTTGGGAGCCGTCAGAGTGACAGTGGGTCTCGGCTGTGCAGTTTTCCAGCCTGTGTGTGAGACAGTGTTCTATTGGTTACAGCCGATTTTGTTGATCGAGGATTTGGATTATAGCCTGCATGAGCCACATTTGAGCTCGACAGAGATGCGCGGATACTTTACTCGTTGGAGTCGCGCCCCTCGAGTGCCACTCCGGAGTTGGGCTTGTTACTTGCTATCGCGACTTGTCGACGCAGTCCCTCTGGCTGGGCCAGTTTTGGCAGTCACGGATGCCCTACGTAAGTCCGGTCCTCCGGGATGTAACGGCAGTAGGTAGGCGCAGGTTTGACTGGACCCGAGGAGGCAGTCAGTTTAGATTGGGTGATTTGAGTTGAGAGCTAGTTGTAGCATCATATCCTTTCTGTTCCACTCCTTGAGCATCTAGATAGAGTCATAGTAGCTGTAGATTTTACTTCTTCCAGCTTTTCCTTACAGCACTACATATGTTACTTTATGCCTCTAGTAGACTTAGTTGGCAGACCGTCGGGCTTGTTGGAGGCACCCACTGAGAACTACTGTGGGATGTAGTTCTCACACCCGTCGTGGTGTCTTTTTTCCAGGGACTTCTACTCTTGTTCCTGCTGCACCTGTTGCTGATCCGGCTGATCGAGGTAAGGGAGTCGCGAGATAGATCCCTACCAGTTGCCGTCCTGAGAGTAGATGTACCCCCTTACATTTTGAGAGTTCATGTTGAGTGATCATGTAGTGAGGATTGAGTTGTACTCTTACCAGTTTTTGAGAGATATATGTATTTTGGTGAGGACTTGGGTTGTATATTTCTAGAGTTGTTTTTATTTTATTCTGCATTTACCTTTCAGCTCTGATATCTATATAGTATAGATGATTCTTTTGCAGGTTAGTCGCTACGTCTATACGGGGCTTCCCGTATGGGCGGCGGATCTGTTGGCGAGCCCGGGTCCCAATTTCGATCCCGGGGCGTGACAACAAGGATAACTAGAGAGTCTCATGGACTCATAATCATTTATCTTTCATTCATTTAACTCAAATTAAAGTTAAAGTGGTTGTCCATTTGCCCATACACCCTATGACCCACTCTAGGATTATATTTATTTAACTCTTTAACTTTGTGGCCACATACTCTTTTTCTTATTCCACGCTGAATCTGGAGTTACATTAACTCTATTTTCCTGTTCCACTTTTGACTTAGAGTTACATTGACTCTAATTCATTACTTGAGAGTAAAACTCCACTAGTTCACCTTAGGTTTTCTTTACCTAAGTTCTATATCATGCTTAACCTAGAGTTCATTGACTCTATGTTATATACTCTATTCTCAACCTTAGGTTATACCCTAAGACAATGTCACTCGTTCATCTAGGTTTAACTCCTAGGACATCATGCCACTCGTTAAACCCTTAATCTAGGTTTTCTCCTAGTTTTACTACCAAACATACTCTTTTCCCTTATGCTTTTACATAATTCTTAGGGTTACACCATAACATAATCACAATCATAAAATAGTATTTAACATCTATTTTAGGTAAATAAAAAATGGCGCTTTCTTCTAAATTCATTTGCGCATGCAATTATATCACCTAATTTAGGTAAATCATAAATTTGCACATTTCATCTGTGTTCATCTACGCATGCAAGTTTATCCCCTATTTTGGATAAATCATAAATTTAGCACTTTTCATCTGTATTCATCTACACATGCAAACTTATCCCCTATTTTAGGTAAATCATAAATTTAGCACTTTTCATCTGTATTCATCTACTCATGCAAATTTATCCCCTATTTTAAATAATTCATCAAAAATTACTTTTCATCTGTGTTCATCTACGTATACAAATTTATCCCCTATTTTGGGTAAATCATAAATTTAGCACTTTTCATTTGTATTCATCTACACATGCAAATTTATCCCCTATTTTAAATAATTCATCAAAAAGTACATTTCATCTGTGTTCATCTGCACATATAAATTTATCCCCTATTTTGGGTAAATCATAAATTTAGCACTTTTCATCTGTATTCATCTACACATGCAAATTTATCTCCTATTTTAAATAATTCATCAAAAAGTACTTTTCATCTGTGTTCATCTACACATATAAATTTATCCCCTATTTTGGATAAATCATAAAATATCACTTTTTTAATCTGTGTACATCTACACATATAAATTTATCTCCTATTTTGAGTAATTTATCGAAAAGCACTTTTCATCTGTGTTCATCTACACATACAAATTTATCTCTTATTTTAAATAATTCATCAAAAAGTACTTTTCATTTGTGTCCATCTACACATACAAATTTATCCCCTATTTTGGATAACTCATAAAATATCACTTTTTTTTATCTGTGTACATCTACACATATAAATTTATCTCTTATTTTGAATAATTCATCGAAAATCACTTTTTATCTGTGTTCATCTACACATACAAATTTATCCCCTATTTTTGGATAAATCATAAAAGATTACTTTTTCATCTGTGTTCGTCTACACATGCAAATTTATCTTCTATTTTGAATAATTCATCAAAAAGTATTTTTCATCTGTGTTCATCTACACATGCAAATTTATCTCCTATTTTGGATAAATCATAAAATATTACTTTTTCATCTGTGTTCATCTACACATGCAAATTTATCTTCTATTTTGAATAATTCATCAAAAAAACACTTCATCTGTGTTCATCTACACATGCTAATTTATCTCCTATTTTGAATAAATCATAATATCTCTTTAAACATTACACTATACTAGCATGCTTACTATAATGCTTCTAAAATCAAAAACAGAGGAAAAAGGGGAGAGGTCACCCATTTTCGGTAGAATCTCCCACCTTGTGTTGCCCCAAATTGCTGGTAGACACTTGCAATTGGGCTCCCCACGATTTCTCTTGTCTCTTCGAGTCTGCACGCAAAATGGTGCACATCCTACAAGTTTGCACGCAAAACGGTGCACGCCCACCAAATGTGCACGCAAAATGATGCACGTCTTCCAAGTTTGCACGCAAAACAGTACACGTTCTTTGAGCTTGCATGCAAAACGGTGCACGCCCCGAAATGCCCGGCAGTACTTCGCGCAGCAAAATGGCACAGTCAATGACGTCTCTAATAGGTAAAAGGCATGGAGTTCAAATTCAAAGCTATAAAGAAAAAATCCCAAAACTGTGCCGAAAAACACCGCAAAATAACAAACGGAACCTACCTCGACATCGACACGCCGTCCAACGCGCACACGTGCGTCCATCCGGCTTCTTGGAACATTTTACATGCACTCCACGGGGTCACCGATGCGCTCGCGGCACCCCAAACTTCTCCCACGAAATCCCCCCTCCCTCCCTTGGACCCACGGTTGGAGCAAAAAAAAGTGAACAGAGGAGGAATGGGGTAGAATTTTGGGCTTTTATAGCCTGAAAACACCACTTTCGGGCGCCACATTCGGGAGCCCGAAAGTAATTTGGGCTGCTAAAGTGCACAACCCACTGTCCACATCATCCGCATTCCGCCAATCGGGGAGCGACACGCGTCCCCACACTCGCGCACCGCGTCATAGACCAACGGCGGCCAATGGGCGGGCGCCACCTTGCACCCACCCCGCTCTACTCCGCGTCAACGGGGCCAGCGATGTGTCCCATCACGCGTCGCTGGCCCGGCCAATGGGAGTCTGCCACATGGCGGCCCCCAACCCCCTGCTCCCGCTGACCCGCGCCGCGCGCCCCCACGCCTCGCTCCTATGCCTCAAGATCCGCGCAATGCACCTCGGGATCCGCGCACCTCGAGATTCGTGCATCTCGGGATCTGTGCATTGCCTCAAGATTCGCGTCCTCTCGGGATACGTGCTCGCTCCCTCGGGGTGCGCGCTCCCTCAGGATGCGTGCCCGCTTAGAGATTCGTGCGTGCCTTGAGATGCGTGCCAGCCTCGAGATCCGTGCCACATTACCGGGATCCGCGCTCGCATGCTACAGTAAATCGGGCGCCGCTACAGTGCAAATCGGGCGCCCGATTGTACGGCAAATTTTTGGATTTCTCCCGTTTCGCCCGTTCTTGCCCGTTTTTCGTCCCGTTTTCACCCAAATTTGATAAGCAGACTCAACTCAACTTAATTTATCACGGGATATTTTAAATATTCAGTCTGGACCATTTCTGGGTCACCAAAAGTCCCGCTGTATTCAGAATCGCTGGCGGACCCCGTTCTCACTGCCCGGGTATTCGATCGACGCGAAACTTTTATCGTGGCCTTAAAATATAATTACGGAGCTCCACGAATTTTATCAGAATTTTCTGACATTATAAATTTTTTCCTAAAATCTGAGCCCCCTTTTCTCATTTAAAATTTTAAATCACTTATTTTTATCCCGATTTTGGTCCAATTCACTTCCAAATCATTCTTTACTTCTCTCAATTCAATAAAAATAGTATTTCATACCATTTTTATTTATATTTATTTATATACCAAAAATCTGATACATTACACGTACCCTGTGGGTAATGGCCGAGGTTGGCCATTCCACAGGGGATAGCAATGACCGCTCTCCGACCCTGTTGTTGACGGGTGTGAAAACCCTCCGTAAGCGGGATGAAGAGCTTCATGGAGTGCGGGCGAAACCTTGCTGCTCCTTGCATCTTCCCGCTATACTTAGCACCCCGTGAGCGACAGTTGCGGGCGTAGTGGCCGCTCCCAAAACACCTGGCACACCTAAAGGGGTCTCTACAATCGCGGACCCAGTGATCGTTAGCCAAACATTTGAAGCATCTACCCACCGCCTTTGCTCTACCTCCCGTCCACCTTCCGAATGAGTACTCCTGCCACTTACGCTTGGAAGAAGGGGGAGTGGAGCTGTAAGCCCTTCGCAACAAGTGGACCTCTTTATAAGACCTCCTCTCACAACCCTCCCACTTCGGATTCACCCCTTTGGACCTGCAGGTAATCACCACCCCCATGTATGCTCCCTAGCGATGGACACTGGCGAATCCTTAACGGGAGAAGTCCTAGTTAAAGGCTCCCCCTTGTGGTCAGCCCAGGAAATCCTGCAATTTGTCTTCTTGCCCTTGTCTTCCCCATCCACTTGAAGAAGCTAGATTCCGTAGCGAAATCGAGCCCGTGAGCTTTACCCCCCTTGTGAAACTTCTATTTTAGATTTTGTGAGTAGAGGTTCGAATTAGGGTCCTGCCCCGACTGATGACAAGACCCAAGCACCTTCCTACAACACATTTGTTAGGATCTGTACATAAATAAACGCAGAGGAAAAAGAAATCAAATAAACAAATATTTGAAAAACTTGAGATCCGATCTCAAAACCACGCAAAATAGGATCCCTTATGTATTTAAGATTAAAAAGGAAGAGGAAGATCTAATCTTCACCTTTGCGCGGGGAGATCTATACCGCAATTTGATGATCGTGAAATTTGGTTCTCTTGAAGTCGCACACGCGTCCGGCCTCTACGGGTATCCACACGAGGTTGTCAATCTGATCTAAGTTCTCACCGAGGTGTTAGCTCCCTTGCAGAGAACGTCTTTCTTTGAATATGGATATTTAGAAAAGAGGATGATGAGGAAAGAGATAACGACTAGGGTTTTCTCTTTTCTTTTTTTTTTCTTTCTCTTAAAGAAAAACCCATATGTATAAAGAGGGATATAATCTCTTTTATAATTATTAAGATAAACATTAAGATAAACATTAGGATAAACTTAAAATTAGATTTAAGTTTATCTTATCCGTAATCGGTTCAATCGATTAAATCCTAATTTAATTTGACTTGAACTCAATCCTAATTAGATCAAATCAAATCATTAATGCAACATTTGCACTTAAGTCCTCACATAACTCACTAACTATTAGTAAGTCCTCTTTTATAATATTTGCACTTTAATATTCTTAATTTGTAATAATTACAAATTAGTCTAATTATCAACATATTGACAATTAAGTCCTCAAGCGATTCAAAAATCGCTATCCAACTATCCGATCAGTCATAACCTCTTATTTGTGTGACCCCATAGGTTCTATTCTATCTGGTAAAGAGATACATTGTGATCACCATTAACAATATCGCTGAAACTATTTTCAGTAAGTTAGAATAATTCAAACTCAACCCAATAAGAATTATCGATCATCCGGATAATTCTCGTGAGTCCCACAATTCACCTGTAGTGGCCCAGGTTCCCATGCAATCTTTTTCTGTTGAATCCATTGTTAGAACAACTAGTGTTGGTGTATCTGGCCCATAGTGCATCAAAGGGATGCCATAGATGGACCATGTGTAGTATCTTTAGCTGTTTGGGCCTTCGACTACATTTGCCAAAATTTAGAAAAGGTTTTTGGCCAAACAGAGGTTGGAATTGGATTCAGCACGGAAAAACGCTTGAAAATGGCTATTTGCTTGTTTGATTCTGAGTCCGGATGCCCAAAAAGGACTCCCGGAAGTTTTTATTGGCTTTTGGTGCATGGGAGGGGTCGTGGACCGCTGGCATGCCACGTGGCGGCCTGTCATTGGCCGGTTTTCAGCGCTCGGTCCACAGAGCGTCGCGGCTGGGTGCACAGACCCGGCGCATGGACACGTGGTGCCGCCTGATTGGCGGGCTCTGAGCGGGCGCGGCGGTGCATGGAATGCGCGGTCTACTGAGCGGGCGCGGCGGTGCATAGACCAGGGCAGGGGACGCGTGGCAGCCTCCGGTTGGTCGGTGCACGCGACGCGGTCCACGGAATCCCGAAGTAGGGTGCGTGGACCGGGTGTAGGGGACACGTGTCACCATTTGATTTGCGGGCGCATCAGGCGCGGTGCACGGGAGTGATGGCCGGCGCCTCGGGGCGCGTGCGTGCGTGGGGGGCAGGCAGCGCGACCAGCGCGGGCGAGCGACCGGTCGGCGGGTCCCCCGGGTTGGACACGTGGCGCCCGCGCATTGGCGGGCGCCAACCGCCATGTTGACCGAGTGGAGGTCACGTGGCTGCCCCTGTGTGGCCCGCGCAGCTGTTCGCTGTTCGCCGGGCCACGTGGCGACACCTGAACGATTCGGGCGTGCACAGTGTTGGGCCGGGCCCAACACTGTAGCCGCCCGAATCAAGCGGGCGCCCGGAAATTGGGCCCAAAAGCCCAATTTCGTGTTTTTGTATTTTCTTTCGGGTTTGAGCCTATAAATAGGCCATTTGCACACCGTTTTTAAGCTTTTCCCGAACTCTCTGAACCTTGCACCCTTCACCAAAGTTGTTGCTCACCTTGTTGTACATCTTGCGGAGGAAGCTTGGATTTTTTGGAGGCCGCGGCGTCGACGACTTTGGCATCGTAGCGCAGAGCGACGATATTCCATCGGAGGCCCGTTATCGTCGCACTTCAGTCTGAGAGGTCCACAGAGCTACCCCGACTGTATTTTTGGACGATTTTCATGGTGTTGGATCCACGAGAGGTAGGCCTATGTTTTTCGTATTGATCACTTTCCTCGCATCTGAGCTTTTATAGGGGTTCCTGGTACGTTTTAACCCTCTTTGCCGCTTGGTTTTCATCTTGACAGGAGCACCTTGCCGGAATTTTATCTTCGCGCTCGAGCGTCGGATCGAGAAGAGCCTACACACTTTCTTCATCTACTTGTTGCGAGGATTATCACCGTATTTTTCTTGGATTTTTTTGAGACCTTCCCGGAGGTATACTTTTTCCCCTTTATCTGTGCATGAGTTTACAGATGTGTGGTTGTGAGATTTTGCGCACCTGTACTGTGGAATTTGTAACTCGGCCTACGGAGCTCAAAATTGGACGTGCAGGTACCTGTTTCGAAGGTCTCGACGCGACGATCGCAGTAGTATTTTTATCGGATTTTTCAGAGCCCTTTCTGCAGGTGGAAAATTAGCATCTTTGAGGCTGAATTTCAGATTGTGAGTACTTGGTTAAATTTTGGAATAAAGTGTAATTGTAAGCCTTGTGTTGTACCCAGGAGGGTTTGCGGGTATTGCTGGACCCGTTGGATCTGGAGTTATTGATTTTCTGGTATTTTCAGCTGTGGGACTTTGGACAGTTCAGCTCTTCAGGTGGGTTGCTTCGTCTTCAAGATCTGCGGATTGCACATTAATTTTATTTGTGTAGGAACTTGCATGTTGTAAGTGTATCTTGTATAGCATGCTAGTATATAGGGATTGATGTTCCTGATGTTGTCAAATGATCATGTGATTTATTGTTTCCTACAACCTGTTAATTATTTTTATCTTGGAACTTGACCTAGCACCCCCGCCATATGTAGCATGTTCAGCCAGACTGTAGAAAACTCCAACTTGGGCTAGGTTTTTATTGCTCTAGACATTCCCACACCACTATTCTATATTTCATTATGGACTTAGAGTTTTCCTCGCCCGGGTAGTGGGCAGAGAGGTCGGGTTGTTGTGGGATGCATTTTACACTCGTGTCTAGGGACCGAGTGGAGTTTGATAGCAGTCTGTAGATTAGGGTTCTTTTGGGAGCCGTCAGAGTGACAGTGGGTCTCGGTTGTGTAGTTTTCCAGCCTGTGAGTGAGACAGTGTTTTTGTTGGTTACAGCCGATCTTGTTGATCGAGGATTTGGATTATAGCCTACATGAGCCACATTTGAGCTCGACATAGATGCGCGGATACTTTCCTCGTTGGTGTCGCGCCCCTCGAGTGCCACTCCGGAGTTGGGCCTGATACTATCTATTGCGACTTGTCGATGCATGTCCCTCTGGCTGGGCCAGTTTTGGCAGTCACGGACACCGTCCCTCTGGCTGGGCCAGTTTTGGCAGTCACGGATGTCCTACGTAAGTCCGGTCCTCCGTGGATGTAACGGCAGTAGGTAGGCGCAGGTTTGACTGGACCCGAGGAGGCAGTCAGTATAGATTGGGTGATCTGAGTTGAGAGTTAGTAGATGCACCATGTTTCTTTCTGTTCCACTCCTTGAGCATCTAGATAGAGGCATAGTAGCTGTAGAGTTTACTTTTCCAGCTTTTCCTTTCAGTACTGCATTTGTTACTTTATACCTCTAGTAGACTTAGTGTCACGCCCCGAGTCCGCCAATTTGTACGGTTCGGGCACGCCAACAGACCCGCCAATCAGGTAAAACCTTTTTCTACCCGAAAGGAACGGTAACATCCCTAATAACACAACAAGTGTATGCGGAAGCTCAACATCAGAGTACTAAAAATCACTATAAATTTAAACTTTCATTTAATAAACACCAGTTTAAGCGGAAATGAAAGCATACAAGAGTGAACCATGAATTAAATTTATTACACTTTACATTTCTGAACTTGGAAATAAAATTATTACAATAATTTCCTCACCATACATAGTTCACTCAAGAAATATATAAAAGGGATACCTCTGCTAGACCCTCTAGGTCTCTAAGCTGCTGGGCTCTTGCCCCTGTCGTATGCCTCGCCGTCTGCGTCTGAACCATCACGATCGCTGCATCCATACCCGTACCTGTGGGGGCAGTCACCCAAGAGGTGTGAGAACTACAACTGAGTTCCCAGTGGGTTCAACCACCGAGAAAAAGTGTCCTACACCACTTGGTCCAATGGAAGCAATAATAATAGTGCTAGGAAACTAAAATCCTCGATATCAAATGCAGCTATACCAAATGATACATCACTGTCTGTATATACTCATCAACCCAGCACCACACTGTCTAGCCATACTAGGCTACAATATAATAGGTCACTACACTATCTATGTATACTCATCGACCTAGCACTACTCTGTCTAGCCACACTAGGCTGCTAAGCACCAACTCGGCCACTATGCCACTGTATACAGGGTCAAACTAACCCGGCCACCTCGGCCACTCTAATTTCTCTTTATTCTTTAAATTCTGGTGCTTTAGTTCAAGTTAACCCTCAGAAATTCTTATCCAACGGGCCCCAGCCCGGTAGTCCTGCTACCATAAGATAAGATTTCTAAGGTTGCCGATAACACCCGCAAGTGTTACCCCGCCCAACGGGGAACTTGTCATACGGGTCACTGCCCGGGAGAGGGACACTGCCCTTGGCTCCGACAAGATCTACGTTTCACCCCCGAAGGTACGCCCATTTTATCTTTTTATATTTTCTTTCTTTTCTTTTTACTTTAGTTCTTAGCCTCTTTGCCTTTGAACACTTGCTTCCCTTTCTTATTCGAGCTTATAGCTCCCTTTTTGCCACTGGCAAATCACTTTCTCTTTTCTTTGAGCATTTAGGTCCTTGCTTTCACTTTTAACCCTTCGAAAGTACCTCGTCCGACGGGTCACTGCCCAGGGAATCCTGCTCCACTTGACGAGTCTCAAATTCGAAGGCGCCATTTACATTTTCTTTATGCTTTTAGCCACTTTTAGCTTGCTTTTAATTTTTGCCTTTTTGCAATAATTTTTCCTCTTATCCTAGGTCTTGCCATAAGGATAACCAGAGAGTCTCCTGGACTCTTAAACATTTCTCTTTTATTTCTTTAACTCAAATTGAAGTTAAAGTGATTGTCCATTTGCCCAGACACCCTATGACCCACTCTAGGGTTGTATTATTTAGCTTTTTGACTTTGCGATTACGCAAACTTTTCCTTAGAGTTTGACTCTAAGCTGATCACTTTGCTATCAGTTTAATTCTTTAGACTTTGTGGCCACATACTCTTTTCTTTGCCGAACCTGGAGTTACATTATCTCTATTTACCCGTTGCACTTTGCATTTAGAGTTATCTTGACTCTAATCCATTTTCTGCGAGTATAACCTCCACTAGTCACCTTAGGTTCTCTTACCTAAGTTTCATATCATGTTTAACCTAGAGTCCCTTGACTCTATGTTAACCAGTCTATTCTCAACCCACTAACTTACCTTAGGTTTCTTCTACCTAAGTCTTATATCATGCTCATCCTAGAGTCCTTGACTCTATGTTGATCCCTTTATCCAATATCCTTAGGTTGTCTTCTAAGACAATGCCACTCATTCAATCCTAGGGTATACTCCTAAATTTGATGTCACTCATTAAACCCTGAATCTAGGTTTTCTCCTAGTCTTACTACCAACATGTCCTTTCCTTATGCTTCACATGATTCCTAGGGTTATACCCTAACACGGTCTCAATCATAAAATAATTAATCTTTTCTTATGCATGCAATTATTTCCATCTCAATCATGAATAATATGCATCATCTATGTAGATAAATCAAAATTTCATTTCCATTTATGTTCATTTAAACATGTAAATAAATCATTTATTTTCCTTTTCCCTCATTCATACTCATAATTAAAATTACACTACACTAGCATGCTCACTATAATGCTTCAAGATCAAAAGCAGAGGAAAAAGTGGAGAGGTCACCCATTTTCGGTAGAATCCCCCACCTCGGTGTATTCTTTTGGTCCTTGAAGGAGACAATTTCAACTCCTTGGATCCGTGAGACTTCCCTACATTGTAAGGAAAGCAAAAGATAAAGCAATTGTTTTTACATGATTCACTAAAATTTATAAGGCGGTAAAACTAACCCCTTTTTGACAACTTAAAGGGAAAAATCCCTATTTGGACATTTTCCCCACCAAAAGGCTAATTTTTGATTGGTTCATTAAAATGAGAGGAGAATAGTCATCCCATGGCATATTGCCAAAAAGAAACTTGCTCAACTCGATCCGGGGTCAAAACGCTCTCAAAATTTGAGAAGAGCTCAAATTGAGCAATTTCCCCCAATTTACCGATTTCGCACATTGGCGAAAATCAAGAATTTGCATTTAAAAATTAGAGAGAACCCCATTTGAGCAATTCCCTCATTTTATGATTTTTGCTCACTGAAGGAAAGAGAAGAAAAAGAAATTCTCTTCTTTTCTTTTCTTTTCTTTTCCTTTAAATTTTTTTTTTTTTTTTCTTTCTTCTTTCTTCTGTTTTCTTCATTTCTTCTTTTTCTTTTTCTTTCTTCGATAGCAGCAGCAGCTGCAGCAATTGCTGCTGCTACCCATAGCAGTAGCAGCAGCCGCAGCCAAGGCAGCTGCTGCTGCCATGGGCAGCAGGCAGCAGCAGCTGCAGCCAAGGCAGCTGCTGCTGCCCATGGGCTGCAGCAGCAGCTGCAACTAGGGCAGCTGCTGCTGCCTATAGCAGCAGCAGTAGCTGCCATGTTGCTCAGCTGCTGCTGCTTAGCAGCAGCAGCAGCTGAGCAGCTGCATTACGCAGCTGCTCAGCTGCCCTAGTTGAGCAGCTGAGCAGCTGCATTACGCAGCTGCCCTAGTTGCAGCAGCAGCTGCAACTAGGGCAGCTGCTGCTGCCTATAGCAGCAGCAGTAGCTGCCATGTTGCTCAGCTGCTGCTGCTTAGCAGCAGCAGCAGCTGAGCAGCTGCATTACGCAGCTGCTGCTGCCTTGGAGCAGCAGCAGCTGCGGCAAATGCTGCTGCCAACGGCAGCAGCAAGCCACCCCCTATTTTCTCTTTTTTTTTTTTTTTTTTGTTTTCTTCTACTTTTCTGTGTAGTAGAGAAAAAAAATGAGAAGAAGAGGAGTACCTTTAAAACCACAGAGAGGGAGAGGAAAGAAAATCACCTTCTTTTCCTTCTTCTCCTTCTTCTTCCTCTTCTTCTTCTTTCCTCTTCTTTTCTTCTTTCTCTCTCTTTCGTTTCCTGCTTAGCTGAGAGAGGAGAGAGAGAGAGAGAGTGGGTTCAAATGAGGGAGAGAGAGAGCATTTACTCCTGCAGGGGGGGTTGGGGGAAATAAGTAAATTTACTAAAATGCCCCAACTTACAAAGGAAATTCCCAATTTATCCCAATTCCTGCAATTTGCTCCTGCAGGAAGAAAATTCGGATAGCCCTCTTTCTCCGCGTTTTGCCGTCAACTGGAAAATTGAAATCAAAATTTTCCTTCTCCCTTTTACTCTACAGATTTTTCTTAAACTCTCCACGGTTTTGTTTAAATTTTTGGACTACTCTAAGCCCTCGAAAGAGGGCCCCGAAAACGCTTCGCGATCAACTGCACTGTCAAAGACTGCAGTGTCAGAATTTACGAAGCATTTTTCTTCGCTTCGTTCTCCAATTTTTCCTTAATCGCTCACCTAGGTTTTTCACCCTTTTAATCAGAAAACTTTTGTGAGACACCCCACGATTTCTTTTAAATTTTTGGGCCACTCTAAGCCTTCGAAAGAGAGCACCGAAAAAGCTTCGCGATCAACTGCACTGTCAAAAACTGTAGTTTCAGAATTCACAAAGCGTTTTTCTTCGCTTCGTTCTCTAATTTTTCCTTAATCGCTCACCTAGGTTTTTCTCCCCTTTTACTCAGAAAACTTTTGTGAGATACCTCACGATTTCTTTTAAATTTTTGGGCCACTCTAAACCTTCGAAAGAGAGCCCCGAAAAAGCTTCGTGATCACAAATTTCAGAAAAATCTAGAATTTGCTAAGTCCTCGGGGTTCGACTCACTTTTCGACCCGATGCCCTTCGCGTCAGCCCGAAACGCACCGAACTCGACTGTAATCATATTTAAAACATGTTACAAGTCTTCTCGCCGCATTTCGCCATTTTGCGAATTCGGCGAACGTGGGTCTACCTTTAACAAGCTTGAAGCTTCGATTTCCAACTACAACTCACTTTTCGACTCGATGACTTTTGTATCGATTCGAAATGCTTCCAACTCACTTGTAATTACATTTGAAATGTGTTACAAGTATTTTTGCTGAATTTCGTCCTTTTCGCGGAAATCGCCAAACAATGACCTAAGCTTCACAACTGAAGCTTCAAATTCTCAACTCCAACTCACTTTTCGACTCGATGACTTTTGCATCGATTCGAAATACTTCCAACTCACTTGTAATTACATTTGAAATGCGTTACAAGTATTTTTGCTGAACTTCGCCTTTTCGCGAAAATCGATGTACTACACCCTCCCCTATTTTAAATAAACCATAATTTAGCACTTTTCTCCAAATCCAATAAAAATAGTATTTCATACCATTTTTATTTTATATTATTTATATACCATAAATCTGATACAGTACATTCTACCCCCCTTAAAATAAGTTTCGTCCTCGAAACTTGAATCACATCTCGACTCCTACTTGATCGAGAGGGAGGAATTTTGTCCTCACTACTGGGCTCACTGTATATCGTGACCGGCATCAAATTGCCTGCTCGCCGAGACTACACGAGCAGCTCATTCATTAATCCCTACCTCAATCCGGGGATAAACTCAGATCTGGTGTCTGGTCACTTTCACCAAATAGGAGAAAGACACAGTTGAGCACTTGCTCTCTCTCCATTGACACGAATTGCCCCGTCTTTTCTTGCGAAATTTCCACTTTAATTCCGCCATCATCTTTTCACAATGAGGCTGCATCTGCAACCCATTACATTTACCGCATATCTCGGTCGCTTCGCTGCCTAATGTGGAGGGTAAGGCCAATCCACAAGTCCTCAGCTATCATGCACGCTGCTAGTGCTCTAAGTCCACGGGTTATCTGCTAACCCGATATATCGGACTACTAATAGGTTCACAAACCACAGTCCAACAGGGGCCTATATGTAGTATACCGGTTCTTCGACTGAGCTTACCGACTCCACCGACGAGCTTTTCGACTGGGAAAAGGCGTGAGCGCGTGTATTTCCGATTTACAGCGGGGTTCGGGTGGTTCCGAGCAGCGGCGGAAGGCCCGAAGGCAAAAAGTGAGTTGGAGTTAGACTTTTTGTATTATTTTAATATTATTTTGAATAGTTTGTTAATTTGTTTTGTTGGTGACAGCGTTCATGTGTGGAGTTTTGGATTTGAAGGTAAGCATCTTTTATTGTTTATTTTTTTTATTAAACTTAGCTTACTTGTTGTTTAGCACTTAGTTAAGCTAAACTTAATTAAGTGTTGTACTGGGGCTTATTTTTTTTTAAGGGTGGTGACTACACCCTTAAGGTGAGATAGGCTCACCACCACCACCTACCACCCTCCCTCTTTTCTCTGTAGCTTCCACGAAGCAGGGAAGCAAGAAAGTGAGAAAGAAAGGAAAAGAGAGAAGAACGAAGGGAGAAAAAGGAGGGAGAAGAAGAGATTGAGGAGGAACCGGGGTGGATTTGAGGATTCCTCATTTAAGGTATGTTATGATTTTTTTTATCTTGCTTAGGAATTTTTGTTTGAAGAGTTTGGAGTTGAGGAATTTTATTTGGGAATTTTTGCTTGGAGCCATGGAATTTTTGTTGGTTTTCTAAAGTAAAAGAAAATAATTTTGGAATTTTCTGGATTTTATTTTGAGTTGTTTGAGCTGGGGAAATTTTTGGAGATTTTGTTGGAGCTTTAACCTTGATGATTCTTGTGGGAATTAATTTTTGGAGCTAGAAAATCAAGGGGATTTTTCAAAATTTATTTCTGGATTTTTCCTAATTTTTTTTAATTTTTTTAAATTTTTTTTGGATTTTTTTTGGCGTCGCCGGCGGCCGCGCGCGGGCGCACGCGCGGCAGGGCCACGCGCGGGGGGCCCCGGGCCGTGCGTGGGCTGCGCGGGCCGCGCGGGCCGCGCGCGGGCCCGCGCGTGCGCGCGGGCCTGCGCGGGCGCGTGCCGCTGCGCGCAGCGCTGGGCGCTGCGCGCGGCGGGCCGCGCGCGCGGCTGGCCGCGCGCGCGGCGGGCTGGGCGCTGCGCGCGGCGGCTGCGCGCCGGGCGCGCGCTGCGCCGCTGGGCGCCGCACGCAGCGCCGCAGGGGCGCCGCGCGGCGCACTCCGGCGCCGCGCGGCGGGCCCCTGCTCCTCGCGGTTGGTTCCTTGGACCGCGCGGCTGCCGTCTTCGTCGCTCGGCGTGCCCCGGGACTTCGCCGACGCCTCGATTTCCGTGCCGACTTTGTTTTTCGCCGACGGAGCCTCGTTTTTTGCCGACGGAGCTGTTTTTCGCCGTCGGAGGCTATTTTTCGCCGTTTTTCGCCGACGAAGCCTGTTTTTCGCCGACGGAGCTGTTTTTCGCTGATTTTCGCCGTCGGAGGCTGTTTTTCGCCGTTTTTCGCCGTCGGAAACTGTTTTTCGCCGTTTTTCGCCGTCGGACGCTGTTTTTCACCGTTTTTCGCCGACGGAGGCCGTTTTTCGCCACTGAACACTCGATTTTTGACTTTTCTTGACTTTTCTTGCGATTGCTCCCTTCCAGGCAGCTTCTAGAGCAGTTTTGAGCTTCCGTCGAGGCCGCGTGAGTGTTTTCCTCGCCGCGTGGGGCCGCGGGCTTACTTCGAGGCTTTCGTCGAGCACCCGGTCTGGTGATAGACCACAGGTGGGTTGGATTTGGCTTCCAAAAATCGCGGGATGCCCTCTAAAGCTTAAGAAACACCTTGATCATGCAAAACTCCGGTATTTATAGCTTCTATTGTATCTGTATGTTCTCCAAAGGTTGGTACTTATCTTATTGGAACCCGGTTCGTTCGCTGTAGACTTCTAACTCTGTTTTATCAACCACATGTCTAGCGACTTTCTTCAGGGCACCTGAATCATATTTATTTAGTTGGAAAAACCCGTTTTCTTGAAAAATCTGAACTTTAAAAATGGTCTTAAAAATCCTTTGGGTGCCAGAGCTTTTACTTGAGGGTTAGAGTTACTTAGGACCTTGGGGGTTCTTGTGAGCACTACAGATTGAGTCGTGGAGATTACTCCGACTGTCGTCATGAGTGTGAGATATCGGTTTACTCTTTTCCGATCTTTTTGATCGCAGACTACAGCCTGCTGAGCCTGGCATCTTATGCCAGTTATGTGATACTTGAGATACTTGAGTTCGCGGGGTCGCTCCCCGCGAGCTACGCTCCGGATGCGATGATGTTGCCGCGCCTGACGAGGCTGCGATGAGGTTACTGAGATGGTCCTAGAGGGACACCCCTACGTGAGACCAAGTCCTATTTGGGCGTAGTGGCAGTAGGCGAGTGCAGGTTTGCTTGACTGGTCCAAAGTGGACAGTCATGGAGATTGGGTTACTTATGTGGGCGAGGTGCATTGCATGATTCATAGTACTTATTTCTTGAGCATTTTAGTGATAGATTTACTGCTTTCCTTATCTATCTACCTATCTATCTGTTTACCTTACCGTGTTTTGGTGGACTTAGTGGGCATACCGTGTGCTTTGAGGACGGTACCCACTGAGAACTACCTTTTGCAGTAGTTCTCACACCCGCTGTGGTGCAGGTACTCCTGAGGCGGCGGTTCCGACTCCTACCCGTGCGGAGTCTTCTGATCGAGGTAAGGGCGTGGCCAGCTAGTCCCTACCCGAGTCGGTATAGCACAGAGATAGTAGTACCTTTTGGAGTCTCCTTTTGTACTGGACACTTGTATAGAGAGACTGTGAGAGTATGTTTGTATATTTAGTTACTGCTGTATTTTGGATTTCACTTGTATACAGTTGTTCAGTTTCCTTTCTTTAGTTTTTAGTTACTTATGCTCTGATATCTGCTAGCTATAGACTTTCTTTGCAGGTTAGACGCTTCGTCTGTACGGCAGTTTCCGTACAGATGGCGGATCTGTTAGCGAGCCCGGGTCGCAGTTTCGACCCCGGGGCGTGACACTATAGCCCAAAACTAGTCCCACACTGTACAACAGCTCTCGCTAGCCCACAGACCCAATCGTCAAACGGGTAGATCCACACTTAGGATCACTACACCAACACTCCTACTAGGGGCTACAATACGTCAATCATCACTAGCACTACGGCCTAATCACATCACACACTCTCAGTGTACTAACAGCCCCAAGGCTCACACGTGGCATTTCCCGTTCCCGGGTCATTGCTCGGACTACCGCCCCGACCAAATCTCTATCATGCCCCGCCCTTAGGTCTCGGGCCGCTGTCTCTCACAGCCGACTGCGCCTGCCCACTGGGCTACAGGCCCACAGTCCACAAACATGGTCCAGGCACGGATCGTCCCCAAGCGAACCCGCTAATCGTCGCCACGCGGCCACTATGCTCACTGAGCAAAACCAACCAACTAGTCGTCAATCCACGACCCGAACTCTTTATCAACTCTGGCCACACTGGGCAAAGGCTAATACGCCACCTAATCAGCTCTCTCTGGCTAATCGATACTTGTGCTCCATGAGCACCCAAACAGTTGGGCGTCCTACGCCCCACGCTAACTCGCAAATATCAGTGTTAAGCAACTTGCTTAAACACCCCAACGACTCCTGTACACCTCTCCCATCTGGTTGAGGCACCACAATAATCATTCACCAACTCTGGGGATTTAACCCGCAAATCCTGCGGTGGCAATCCTCGCCATTACACCGATCCATCAGAACGGCGCCACAAAACTCTCGCTCTTTCGAGAGGTTCCCGCATCTTGAAGCCTACTCTAGGCCTCACCAACACTACTATGCGGCAACCTAGCCACAATCAACACGCCACACGGTCACTACCGTCATCAGGGCGAACTCACGCCGTCTGGCCCGTAAATCTTTCTTGCCCTAACCCTTAGGGCACAATAACTTGGTTCTCGCAACATAGCGATCACCATTTACCTTATGAGTCGGTCTCTCACTGGACCCTACTAACCACACTTTGCCAGCAATCCAGCTGACACAAGCACAAAACACCCTATGCCGAAGGTGCAGGGTGCGCCGACAAAAGTTCGGCGGCCACTGCCACTCTCTCTACTGTCGCCCCTAAACGCGGCGACGCCGTATACTCATGCGTCATTTATGCAGCCTCAGCTTGCTGCACTATCAGCCACTGGAGCCTATTGTTCTGCTCCGACTGTCACCCTGACGCCACTCTTAGGCGTCGGAACCTGTCTTCCTGTCGGCGGGAATTTCCGCTGACGGCAAGAAGCTTGACCTGCTGCTGGACCACACCAACAAGTGCGGTCACCTGCTATCGCAGCTCGTGTACCTCGTTTGACCCGAGCCCTCTCGTGACTCGAGTCAAACAGGTGCGTCTCCCTATGTGGTGTCATCGCTAATATGCACACCACAACGAAACAACCAGCCCAAACTTAGCCATTTGAGCAACGCGCAGTCTATATACCGACAAAAAGGCTCGTCGACCCAATCATGCGAAAGTATAAGAGGGTACTCCTTTTCATCTCCAACATTACGTTGTCGGCCGCCAACGTAATATCCGAAGAATGAAAGCTCGTCGCCCTCGATCAGTCCCAACATCCTTTTTGGGAACAACAATAACCAATCAAGTACTTTCGCCCAATAATCCACACACTCTCTCGTGCTAATCCCTAGGGTCTCCCTAAGGTTGCTAACCACCTAGGACTATTCCTAGGCTCTGATACCACTCTAATCTGTCACGCCCCGAGTCCGCCAATTTGTACGGTTCGGGCACGCCAACAGACCCGCCAATCGGGTAAAACCTTTTTCTACCCGAAAGGAACGGTAACATCCATAATAACACAACAAGTGTATGCGGAAGCTCAATATCAGAGTACTAAAAATCACTATAAATTTAAACTTTCATTCAATAAACACCAGTTAATGCGGAAATGAAAGCATACAAGAGTGAACCATAAATTAAACTTATTACACTTTACATTTCTGAACTTGCAAATAAAATTATTACAATAATTTCCTCACCATACAAGGTTCACTCAAGAAATATATAAAAGGGATACCTCTGCTAGACCCTCTAGGTCACTATGCTGCTGGGCCCTTGCCCCTGTCGTATGCCTCGCCGTCTGCATCTGAACCGTCTCGACCGCTGCATCCATACCCGAACCTGTGGGGGGAGTCACCCAAGGGGTGTGAGAACTACGACTGAGTTCCCAGTGGGTTCAACCACCGAGAAAAAGTGTCCTACACCACTTGGTCCAATGGAAGCAATAATAATAGTGCTAGGAAACTAAAATCCTCATATCATGCAGCTATAAATGCATGCATATATCTATACTATACATATATATCACTACACTATCTGTGTATACTCATCGACCCAGCACTACTCTGTCTAGCCACACTAGGCTGCTAAGCACCAACTCGGCCACTATGCCGCTGTATACAGGGTCAAACTAACCCGGCCACCTTGGCCACTCTAATTTCTCTTTATTCTTTAGATTCTGGTGCTTTAGTTCAAGTTAACCCTCAGAAATTCTTATCCAACGGGCCCCAGCCCGGTAGTCCTGCTACCATAAGATAAGATTTCTAAGGTTGCCGATAACAACCGCAAGTGTTACCCCGCCCAACGGGGAACTTGTCATACGGGTCACTGCCCGGGAGAGGGACACTGCCCTTGCTCCGACAAGGGCTACGTTTCACCCCGAAGGTACGCCCGTTTTATCTTTTTATATTTTCTTTCTTTTCTTTTACTTTAGTTCTTAGCCTCTTTGCCTTTGAACACTTGCTTTCCTTTCTTATTCGAGCTTATAGCTCCCTTTTTGCCACTGGCAAATCACTTTCTCTTTTCTTTGAGCATTTAGCTCCTTGCTTTCACTTTTAACCCTTCGAAAGTACCTCGTCCGACGGGTCACTGCCCAGGGAGTCCTGCTCCACTTGACGAGTCTCAAATTCGAAGGCGCCATTTACATTTTCTTTATGCTTTTAGCCACTTTTAGCTTGCTTTTAATCTTTGCCTTTTTGCAACAATTTTTCCTCTTATCCTAGGTCTTGCCATAAGGATAACTAGAGAGTCTCCTGGACTCTTAAACATTTCTCTTTTATTTCTTTAACTCAAATTGAAGTTAAAGTTATTGTCCATTTGCCCAGACACCCTATGACTTTCTAGGGTTATATTATTTAGCTTTTTAACTTTGGGATTACCAAACTTTTCCTTAGAGTTTGACTCTAAGCTGATCACTTTGCTATCAGTTTAATTCTTTAACTTTGTGGCCACATACTCTTTCTTTGCCGAACCTGGTGTTACATTATCTCTATTTACCTGTTGCACTTTGCATTTAGAGTTATCTTGACTCTAATCCATTTTCTGTGAGTTTAACCTCCACTAGTCACCTTAGGTTCTCTTACCTAAGTTTCATGTCATGTTTAATCTAGAGTCCCTTGACTCTATGTTAACCAGTCTATTCTCAACCCCTAACTTACTTAGGTTTCTTTACCTAAGTTCCATGTCATACTCATCCTAGAGTCCTTGACTCTATGTTGATCACTCTATCCAATGTCCTTAGGTTATCTCCTAAGACAATGCCACTCGTTCAATCCTAGGATAACTCCTAAGTTTGATGTCACTCGTCAAACCCTGAATCTAGGTTTTCTCCTAGTCTTACTACCAACAAGTCCTTTCCTTATGTCACATGATTCCTAGGGTTATACCCTAACATGATCACAATCATAAATAATTAATCTTTTCTTATGCATGCAATTATTTCCATCTCAATCATGAATAATATTCATCACCTATGTAGATAAATCAAAATTTCATTTCCATCTATGTTCATTTAAACATGTAAATAAATCATTTATTTTCCTTTTCCCTCATTCATACTCATAATTAAAATTACACTACACTAGCATGCTCACTATAATGCTTCAAGATCAAAAGCAGATGAAAAAGTGGAGAGGTCACCCATTTTCGGTAGAATCCCCCACCTCGGTGTATTCTTTTGGTCCTTGAAGGAGACAATTTCAACTCCTTGGATCCGTGAGACTTCCCTACATTGTAAGGAAAGCAAAAGATAAAGCAATTGCTTTTACATGATTCACTAAAATTTATAAGGCGGTAAAACTAACCCCTTTTTGACAACTTAAAGGGAAAAATTCCTATTTGGTCATTTTCCCCTACCAAAAGGCTAATTTTTAATTGGTTCATAAAAATGAGAGGAGAATAGTCATCCCATGGCATATTGCCAAAAAGAAACTTGCTCAACTCGATCCGAGGTCAAAACGCTCTCAAAATTTGAGAAAAGCTCAAATTGAGCAATTTCCCCCAATTTAGCGATTTCGCACATTGGCGAAAATCAAGAATTTGCATTCAAAAATTAGAGAGAACCCCATTTGAGCAATTCCCTCATTTTATGATTTTTGCTCACTGAAGGAAAGAGAAGAAAAAGAAATTCTCTTCTTTTCTTTTCTTTTCTTTTCCTTTAATTTTTTTTTTTTTTTCTTTCTTCTTTCTTCTGTTTTCTTCATTTCTTCTTTTTCTTTTTCTTTCTTCGATAGCAGCAGCAGCTGCAGCAATTGCTGCTGCTACCCATAGCAGTAGCAGCAGCCGCAGCCAAGGCAGCTGCTGCTGCCATCCATGGCAGCAGCAGCAGCTGCAATCCAAGGCAGCTGCTGCTGCCTCTAACAGCAGTAGCAGCTGCAGCCAAGGCAGCTGCTGCAACCAGGGCAGCTGCTGCTGCCTATAGCAGCAGCAGCAGCTGCCATGTTGCTCAGCTCCTGCTGCTCAGCAGCTGAGCAGCTGCATTACGCAGCTGCTGCTGCCTTGGAGAAGGCAGCAGCAGCTGCGGCAAATGCTGCTGCCAACGGCAGCAGCAAGCCATCCCCTATTTTCTCTTCTTTTTTTTTTTTTTTTTTGTTTTCTTTTACTTTTCTGTGTAGTAGAGAAAAAAAATGAAAAGAAGAGGAGTACCTTTTAAAACCACAGAGAGGGAGAGGAAAGAAAATCACCTTCGTTTCCTTCTTCTCCTTCTTCCTCTTCTTCTTCTTTCCTCTTCTTTTCTTCTTTCTCTCTCTTTCGTTTCCTGCTTAGCTGAGAGAGGGAGAGAGAGAGAGAGAGAGTGGTTCAAATGAGGGAGAGAGAGAGCATTTACTCCTGCAGGGGGGTAGTTGGGGGAAATAAGTAAATTTACTAAAATGCCCCAACTTACAAAGGAAATTCCCAATTTATCCCAATTCCTGCAATTTGCTCCTGCAGGAAGAAAATTCGGATAGCCCTCTTTCTCCGCGTTTTGCCGTCAACTGGAAAATTGAAATCAAAATTTTCCTTCTCCCTTTTACTCTACAGATTTTTCTTAAACTCTCCACGGTTTTGTTTAAATTTTTGGACTACTCTAAGCCCTCGAAAGAGGGCCCCGAAAACGCTTCGCGATCTACTGCACTGTCAAAGACTGCAGTGTCAGAATTTACGAAGCATTTTTCTTCGCTTCGTTCTCCAATTTTTTCTTAATCGCTCATCTAGATTTTTAACCCCTTTTAATCAGAAAACTTTTGTGAGACACCCCACGATTTCTTTTAAATTTTTGGGCCACTCTAAGCCTTCGAAAGAGAGCCCCGAAAAAGCTTCGCGATCAACTGCACTGTCAAAAACTGCAGTTTCAGAATTCACGAAGCGTTTTTCTTCGCTTTGTTCTCCAATTTTTCCTTAATCGCTCACCTAGGTTTTTGACCCCTTTTACTCAGAAAACTTTTGTGAGACACCTCACGATTTCTTTTAAATTTTTGGGCCACTCTAAACCTTCGAAAGAGAGCCCCGAAAAAGCTTCGTGATCACAAATTTCAGAAATTCTAGAATTTGCTAAGTCCTCGGGGTTCAAGTCACTTTTCGACCCGATGCCCTTCGCGTCAGCCCGAAACGCACCGAACTCGACTGTAATCATATTTAAAACATGTTACAAGTCTTCTCGCCGCATTTCGCCATTTTGCGAATTCGGCGAACGTGGGTCTACCTTTAACAAGCTTGAAGCTTCGATTTCCAACTACAACTCACTTTTCGACTCGATGACTTTTGTATCGATTCGAAATGCTTCCAACTCACTTGTAATTACATTTGAAATGTGTTACAAGTATTTTTGCTGAATTTCCTCCTTTTCGCGGAAATCGCCAAACAATGACCTAAGCTTCACAACTGAAGCTTCAAATTCTCAACTCCAACTCACATTTCGACTCGATGACTTTTGCATCGATTCGAAATACTTCCAACTCACTTGTAATTACATTTGAAATGCGTTACAAGTATTTTTGCTGAACTTCGCCTTTTCGCGAAAATCGATGTACTACACCCTCCCCTATTTTAAATAAACCATAATTTAGCACTTTTCTCCAAATCCAATAAAAATAGTATTTCATACCATTTTTATTTTATATTATTTTTATACCATAAATCTGATACATTACACTTAGTGGGCAGACCGTCGGCTTGTTGGCGGTACCCACTGAGAACTACTGTGGGATGTAGCTCTCACACCCGACGTGGTGTTTATTTCTCCAGGGACTTCTTCTTCTGTTCCTGCTGCTCCAGTTGCTGATCCTACTTCTTCAGATCGAGGTAAGGGAGTCAGAAGATAGATCCCTACCGGTCGTCCCCTGAGAGAGTAGATGTACCCCTTTTTCAGTTTTCGTGAGTTATATGTTGAGAGACTTTTGTAGTGAGGTATAGAGTTGTACTCTTCTTCTGCTTTTGAGAGACTTTATGTATTTGAGGTGAGGACCGTGTTGTCTATTATGGGAGTTGTATTTGTTTTATTTCCGCTTTTTACTTCTCAGCTCTGATATCTGTTAGTATAGATGATCTTTTTGCAGGTTAGTCGCTACGTCTATACGGGGCTTCCCGTATGGGCGGCGGATCTGTTGGCGAACCCGGGTCGCAGTTTCGACCCGGGGCGTGACATCACCAGTGACGCCTAGCAGCATGTAGTGGCATTCTAGTAGAATGGAATACTGAACCTCTAGGTGCAGTTAACGTGTGATACAATCCTTCTATCAGGAGCCCCAACTAGGCAAAGGTCATTGAATTGCTCGTCAAACCCTACCGTCTATCATATGTCAAATTTATTCAACTCAAGTTTCTAATATCGAAAACCATTTCCCTTATTTACTACGCCTTAGCCAAGGTCTTCTAAACTCGATCTCATAAATCACAAAGGACTAACTCTCTTATTTACTAAGGGCGATAGATTCCATATAGGTGTACACCCTATTCCTACAACAAACCTACTGCAGCCAACATGCACTGCAAGGACCCGAATGGCTAGGGACCAAGTATATGTACAGTCAAACTATAGTAACCCCATTGTGAATAGCCGAGACACCGCAGGTCAAAGGACCAGCCACATTACTGCAACATCGAGTAAATCACTAACGAGTGAGTAGACATCCAAGTGACTTCTTGTGATGGTCATGCTCGGTACCCTTTATGATGACCTGGATCTCCGTAGATGTTACAGTGTGATCGACAGTTTATGGAGGCTTATTTCTGTGGATAGCGTTCGTTGCGCGCAAATCGGACCCAAGAAACGGACTCAGTGCGAGAAATGGATCAAGATTGCCTAATGGGGAGTTTCGTCGAAAATTAGAAATGGATTCTTAAAAAACAGACTTCGTATATCAGTGCGGAAAAATAATTAAAATCGGCTATTTACATGTATTTTTTTGAGTTCGGATGCGCGAAAATGGGCAACCCGAAGTTTCCTGTAATTTTGGATGCATGGTGGACCGGTGGACCTGAGGGGGTGCCACTGTCACGCCCCGGGGTCGAAACTGCGACCCGGGCTCGCTAACAGATCCGCCATCTGTACGGAAACTGCCGTACAGACGAAGCGTCTAACCTTCAAAAGATAGAACTACAGCTATACAGATATCAGAGCGGGTAATAAAAGCTGTAATATAAAATCTCACTACTAAAAAGCTGAGAATAAAATACAAGTCTATCTCCCGAATACAAGATGATACAAATATAAAATCCACCTATACAGCATCTACAAATCTGAAAGGGAGATAACTAAACAGAGAAAACAATACAAACCAAAC
This sequence comes from Tillandsia fasciculata, assembly GCA_029168755.2. Taxonomy (NCBI): domain Eukaryota; kingdom Viridiplantae; phylum Streptophyta; class Magnoliopsida; order Poales; family Bromeliaceae; genus Tillandsia; species Tillandsia fasciculata. Next base: position 9,910,704 of record CM054942.1, on the reverse strand, counting down.
TCCCACAGTCCGGGATGGTACATCTACCTCACTCTAAAGGAACAATGCTGGTAGGGAACTATCACGCGACTCCCTGTCCTCGGTCCGCCAAGCCAGCTCGGGCAGGAACGGAAGAAAGCCTCAGCAACCTGTCACCGACAGAGGGTGTGAGAACTACATCCTACAGTAGTTCTCAGTGGGTACCGTCTCCAAGAACCACGGTCTGCCCACTAAGTCTACTAGAGGCATAAGATAACAGAAAAAGACTATGATAATGAAATAAGCTGGAAAAGTATCTACAGCTATCATGCCTCTATCTACTATGCTCAATAAGAAAGAGAACACAGATGATGGTATGCACCCACTCACTACTGACAACATGTCCCAAGTACTATGCCATCACTCACCCAATGTCACCCAATCTCAATGACTGTCCCACTTTGGACCAGTCAAACAAGCCTGCGCTCACCTACTGCCACTACGCCCAAACAGGACTTGGTCTTACGTAGGGTGTCCCTCAAGGACTATCTCAATCTCAAGCGAACTCTAGTGTATCAACTAGTCGCATCATCGCAGCCTCGTCAGGCTCGGTATCATCATCGCACCCGGGGCGTAGCTCGAGGGGAGCGACCCCAACGAACTCAAGTATCACAAGTATCTCATAACTGGCATGAAATGCCAGGCTCAGCAGGCTATAATCCACGATCAAACAGATCGGTATCTCGATGCTCAAAGCACAACTCAGTCGGAGAACCCTCCACGACTCAACCTCACAACACAACTCACTCAAGAAGGTACTACACAGCTGGGACCGCCGTCACTCCATACGGCTCCCACAACGACACCCCACTCATAGACGAGCAGAGCCGACTGACGCGGCAAGGTCCGAGAATCCCGATAGACCGGTGCCTAGAACCCCAATCAAACAAGAACAGACTCTAGGCTCAGCCTATCGAAGTTCTCGATCCTTTACCGTTCAGGGATTCGGCCCCTCTCGGTTAAAGTGGGCAACTATCTCAACTCAAACTCATAACTCACGGCTGGAGATGCTCCACAGCTAGAACTGCACAGAGTCCGAAAACCCCGGGAGTCTACTACCTACGACCCCAATCAAACAAGAACCGGCTATAGGTGTCGCCTCCCGTTGTTTTCGGCCCAAGACGAAATCAGCCCTTAGAACCCAGATCCCCCGCCCTGGCGGATGAGGGAATTTAGTAAAAAGATGACCTTTATAAAGAAATATCATTTCTCCTCAACCCCCTTGGGGTGAGGGTAAAATTTACCCTTTTGAAAACTATCTTAAATTGAGAAAACCAGCTTTTATGGATTTTAGTTCTTGAGAAAATCAGTTGAAAACGAGTTTGTTTCCCGAACTCCCAAGGGTGACACCTTCGCCCAATCAAACAAGAACAAGCTCCGGCGACCCTTAGGAATACGGAAGGAAAACACTGGTATACCAAAATCATGAGAGTTCAAAAGCATTCTGGGTTCAAGGTCCTGATAGCATACGTACTCCACGATCACAACGTGGTAGTAACGAGAAAACGACGTCACAACTAGAAACCCGGGACCACCGTTTACTCTAAACGGTTCCCAAACCACCAACACTGGCCTAACACAGCCACCAGACCCCACTCAGCCCCCAGGCCCGAGTGAAACACCCATCCCACAAAACTCTGACCGCTCGGCCCACTACCCGGGCGAGGAACTCTATGTCCAGAAGGAAATGCCATGTGTGGGGATGTCTAAAGCACAAAAGAACCTAGCCCAGATTAAGGTTCTCTATTGGTCTGGTTGAACACATGCAACATATGACGGGGGTGCTAGTCAAGTTCCAAGAAAACACTTAAACTAGCATGCAATCCTATCATAATAGAATTAGAAGGAAGTCCGTAGACTTGGAGAGAAAACCAACCCACCTCAGATCGCCACCAATTGCTTGTCGACACTTGCAATTGGGCTCAGCGGGCTTACCTTGTCTCCACGTAGCCGCACGCAAAACGGAGTCACAAGATCGCGCCTCCAACGGATGTCCGGAAGCAAGTCGCGGTCCCACGCGGCGAAAAAACGCCCAACCGCCACAACAGAAGCTAAATAGCATACTGCAAGCTGCCAGGAAGAAGAAACCGCAAAATCAGTAAAGATCGATCGAAAATCGAGCACCCGGCGGCGAAAAAAGCCTGCGCCGGCAAAACAGCCTCCACGGCGAAAAACAGCGACCGACGGCGAAAAACAACGCCCGACGGCGAAAAACAGCACGCGGCGGCGAAAACAGCGGTCGACGGCGAAAAACAGCGGTCGACGGCGAAAAACAGCTCGCGGCGGCGAAAAACAGCGGTCGACGGCGAAAAACAGCGGTCGACGGCGAAAAACAGCTCGCGACGGCGAAAAACAGCTCGCGCGGCGAAAACAGCGGTCGACGGCGAAAAACAGCGGTCGACGGCGAAAAACAGCTCGCGGCGGCGAAAACAGCGGTCGACGGCGAAAAACAGCGGTCGACGGCGAAAAACAGCTCGCGCGCGGCGAAAAACAGCTCCCGCGGCGAAAACAGCGGTCGACGGCGAAAAACAGCGGTCGACGGCGAAAAACAGCTCGCGGCGGCGAAAACAGCGGTCGACGGCGAAAAACAGCTCGCGGCGGCGAAAAACGGCGAGCGGTCGACGGCGAAAACGGCTCCGTCACGGCGAAAAACGGCTCGTCGGCGAAAAACAGCATCCGACGGCGAAAACCGACCTCCGTCGGCGGAAAAACTCCGTCGGCGGAAAAAACCGGAAAACGGCCTCCGTCGGCGAAAAAACGGCCTCCGTCGGCGGAAAAAAAGCATCCGACGGCGAAACCGGCCTCCGTCGGCGGAAAAACGGCCTCCGTCGGCGGAAAACAGCATCCGACGGCGAAACCGGCCTCCGTCGGCGGAAAAACGGGGCCGGCACGCAAACCGAGGCGCCGACGAAGTCCCGGGGCACGCCAAGCGACGAAGACGGAAGCCGCGCGACCCAAGGAACCGGCCGCGAGGAGCAGGGGCCCGCCGCGCGGCGCCGGAGTGCGCCGCGCGCGGCGCCCAGCGGCGCTGCGCGCGGCGCCCAGCGGCGCTGCGCGCAGCGGCGCGCAGCGCGCCGCGCTGGCCCGGGCCGCGGGCGCGCGCGCGCGCGCGCGCGGCGCCCCGGCGCCGCCGCGGCGCCTGCGCGCGGCCCTGCCGCGCGCGCCTGCGCGCGGCCTGGCAGCGCCGCGCGCTGCCTTTTGCTGCGCGCGGCGCCGCGCCCAGCGGCGCGAAAAAAAAAAATTCTAAAAAATTTCAAAAAATTTAAATAAATTCTAAAATTAATTTAGCTACAAAATTTTCCAAAAACAATCTCAAAGCACCAAATTTTTCCAAAATCCATTTTTAGCTTCTAAAAACCCAACAAAAATTCCCAAAGCTCTAGTGAAAACCCAAAATCCCTTTCTTGCTCTTTTAAAACAAAACCATCTAATTCCAAAGCTCAAGATCAAAATCCAAGAATTTCCAAAGCTCTTTGATAAAAACCCAAGCTCAAATCAAACTCAAAAATTCACATTCAAAAGGGATCAAAATCCAATTACTAACCTCAACAAGAGGAACCCCAAACCACCTTGCTCTAGCTCCAATTCTTCTTCTCCTTCCTTCCTCTTCTTTTTTTCCTCTCTTTCTTTCCTTTCTTTCTTTCCCTTGCTTTCTCTGCTTCGAAAAGCTACAGAGGAGGAGTGGAGGGAGGTAGGTGGTGAAGGTGAGTTCATCCAAGGGTGAGGTTACCTCCCTAAGGCTACAAACCACTTAATTAACCCTTAGCTTAACCTATACTTAATTAAGCTAAGCAAGGGATTAATTAAAAGTAAACTTTCCACTTACCTAAGCCACCACCCTCACAACACCCTCACAGCCACCAAGCAAAAACCCAAATTAATTAGCCAACCTCACTAATTAAATTAATAAAATAATCCAAAAAGCCCAACTCCAACTCACTTTTTGCCTTCGGGCTCTCCGCCGCTGTCCGGAACCTCCCGAACTCCGCTGTAAATCGAAAGTACACGTGTCCACAGCTTTTTCTCTTCAAAAAGCTCATCCGTTGAGTCGAGGTGCTCAAATCAAATACCGGCTCCGAAACTGTCAGTTCCGACTCACTTTTTGCCTCCGGATCCTCCGCGTCAGTCCGGAACCTCCCGAACCTCGCTGTAATCTGATAATATACCTGTTCCAAGTGTTCCCGAATTTCCGGTACTCCACTGTGAAGTCGGTAATTCCCAAATCTCATCCACAATCGGCATACAAAGCCCGAAAAAATCCCGAATCGAGCTGGAGCTTCTGCGTTGATCCAAATCAACCCAGCATCAACTGTAAACTCAGATGCAACATGTCCGAGGCAATCTCACCACTCCAGGCCATCATATGTGGTCGGCGCGCTGTCCGAAGTCCCAGTACTCTACACTCTCCCCTCCTTCAAAAGGTTTCGTCCTCGAAACCCAAAACACACCCCCTACCACCGAAACCTACCTCAGGAACATCATCAACCCCAACTCTCCATTTGAAAAGCCGCCGAAAATAGCGAAAAGTCCGAAATTTCCAAAGGACCGATGCCTTCACCCCAATCAAACAAGAACAGCTTCCAGCATCGTCTCCATTTCCGGAGTGGTCCTTCGAAATTTTCGTCCCGTTCGCCAGTTTCGGTGTTAAAACAAGAAAACAAGGAGAGAGGTGTTGACGCTGTCCCTGCTGTGGCCGCAATCCAAAACTACACTCCATCCACTCAAACCATGCAGGGGGGGTGCAAAAACTCCAGTCTCAACCACTAGGAAGGGGGTGTCACATCCGGTACCAAGCGACCCACTATCCTGGCGCCCTCCAAATGGGCAGCCCAACTCATCCTCCCGATGTGGGTGGTCGTCGCCCTCGCTGCCGCGACGTCGTGGCCTCATCTGGCTGGCGGTAAGTCGGAGGAGCTCCTTCATCTGGGAGAGGTAGCGGGGGTGCTGTTGCAAGCGGCATCACTGTAAGTACTGCTCGAGGGCATGCTGCCTGAAAATGTCCACTCTGTCCACACGAAAAGCATCGCCCCTGCCTATAGTCACACTGCTGCACTGCATGTGGCCCACCGCAGATGACACACTCATCCTGATACTGATGCTGGTGCCTCGGCTGTGGGGGACCTCCTGATCTCTGTCTTCTCTGAAATCCGCGGCTTTCAGACTGGGGTTGTGACGGCCTCGGGGGTCTCGATCTACTCGTCTGTCCAAAATCAGGTACTGGATGCCTCTCCCCGGAGCCGGTCCCTGGCGCTCCGTCCCTCTCTGACATAACCGCTGTGCCTCGGGAAACCCACCGAGCACGCTCTATCGCTGCATCTAGAGTCGGTGACCGATGTGAATGAACAAGGTGGTAAATATCCTGGTGCAGTCCTCTCTCAAACAAATCCACCCTCTGGGCCTCATCTGGGGCGACATGTGGTACACTGTTCAACAACTTCTGGAACTCCCGAATGTACTCCTGAAGTGGTCGATCACCCTGCTGCAATCGTTGAAGATCCCCTTCTAGTTTCTGCTTTGCGCTATCGGGAAAATAGGCCCCGCGTAGCAAAGCCCGAAACTCTGGCCAAGTCATCAACGGAACTCCTGGCGGTCCAACTGGGCGAACTCGACGCCACCAAGTCTCGGCGTCCTTCTCCAAAAAGTACGCCCCCAAATGCACCTGATGTTTTTCCTTAATGAACAGGTTCTCAAACAGCTTTTCCATTGCCGCAATCCAATTCTCAACATCCCACGGCTCCGAACTCTGCCCTGAAAATCGCGGGGGATGGAACTGGTTGATAAAGATAGTCGATCGATGAGCTCCCTCTGCTCTGCCTCTGTCAATGGAGCGATCTGTGACGAGGTCGACGAAGTCGCTGCTAGGGGCGCTGCTGAAGATGTCCTCTGCTCAAGCAACCTCATCATACGCTCCATATTTTCCTCCTGGCGTCGCAACGCCTCCGACATCTGGGCCACCTGAGCCCGCAGCTCCTGGACCTCACTCTGCCTGGTCCGCTCGGGCTCCTCATCCAAGGTCGAACGCCCTCTCGTCGCTGCACGACGTCTCGGCGGCATCGCAGATAACTGCAACAAATACAAACGTCAGGACATAACAACCATACGACCCAATCCAGCGAAAGTCTAAGACTTGTTATCCTTCCTAAAGTATTATGTTGTCTGCAGCCAACATAATCACTTTGAGAGAATAACATGTCAAATCACTCGTCCCAACTCTAGGGAGAGGTAAAAACTCAATCTGGACTCTCGCTAAAAGTCACGACTCTCACGTAGTCATCCTAATGTCCAACCACAAGCCTAGGGTTTCTAAGTCCTCAATGACCTACAACCTAGGCTCTGATACCACTCTAATCTGTCACGCCCCGGGGTCGAAACTGCGACCCGGGCTCGCTAACAGATCCGCCATCTGTACGGAAACTGCCGTACAGACGAAGCGTCTAACCTGCAAAAGATAGAACTACAGCTATACAGATATCAGAGCGGGTAATAAAAGCTGTAATATAAAATCTCACTACTAAAAGCTGAAATAAATACAAGTCTATCTCCCGAATACAAGATGATACAAATATAAAATCCACCTATACAACATCTACAAATCTGAAAGGGAGATAACTAAACAGAGAAAACAATACAAACCAAACTCCCACAGTCCGGGATGGTACATCTACCTCACTCTAAAGGAACAATGCTGGTAGGGAACTATCACGCGACTCCCTGTCCTCGGTCCGTCAAGCCAGCTCGGGCAGGAACGGAAGAAAAGCCTCAGCAACCTGTCACCGACAGAGGGTGTGAGAACTACATCCTACAGTAGTTCTCAGTGGGTACCGTCTCCAAGAACCACGGTCTGCCCACTAAGTCTACTAGAGGCATAAGATAACAGAAAAAGACTATGATAATGAAATAAGCTGGAAAAGTATCTACAGCTATCATGCCTCTATCTACTATGCTCAATAAGAAAGAGAACACAGATGATGGTATGCACCCACTCACTACTGACAACATGTCCCAAGTACTATGCCATCACTCACCCAATGTCACCCAATCTCAATGACTGTCCCACTTTGGACCAGTCAAACAAGCCTGCGCTCACCTACTGCCACTACGCCCAAACAGGACTTGGTCTTACGTAGGGTGTCCCTCAAGGACTATCTCAATCTCAAGCGAACTCTAGTGTATCAACTAGTCGCATCATCGCAGCCTCGTCAGGCTCGGTATCATCATCGCACCCGGGGCGTAGCTCGAGGGGAGCGACCCCAACGAACTCAAGTATCACAAGTATCTCATAACTGGCATGAAATGCCAGGCTCAGCAGGCTATAATCCACGATCAAACAGATCGGTATCTCGATGCTCAAAGCACAACTCAGTCGGAGAACCCTCCACGACTCAACCTCACAACACAACTCACTCAAGAAGGTACTACACAGCTGGGACCGCCGTCACTCCATACGGCTCCCACAACGACACCCCACTCATAGACGAGCAGAGCCGACTGACGCGGCAAGGTCCGAGAATCCCGATAGACCGGTGCCTAGAACCCCAATCAAACAAGAACAGACTCTAGGCTCAGCCTATCGAAGTTCTCGATCCTTTACCGTTCAGGGATTCGGCCCCTCTCGGTTAAAGTGGGCAACTATCTCAACTCAAACTCATAACTCACGGCTGGAGATGCTCCACAGCTAGAACTGCACAGAGTCCGAAAACCCCGGGAGTCTACTACCTACGACCCCAATCAAACAAGAACCGGCTATAGGTGTCGCCTCCCGTTGTTTTCGGCCCAAGACGAAATCAGCCCTTAGAACCCAGATCCCCCGCCCTGGCGGATGAGGGAATTTAGTAAAAAGATGACCTTTATAAAGAAATATCATTTCTCCTCAACCCCCTTGGGGTGAGGGTAAAATTTACCCTTTTGAAAACTATCTTAAATTGAGAAAAACCAGCTTTTATGGATTTTAGTTCTTGAGAAAATCAGTTGAAAACGAGTTTGTTTCCCGAACTCCCAAGGGTGACACCTTCGCCCAATCAAACAAGAACAAGCTCCGGCGACCCTTAGGAATACGGAAGGAAAACACTGGTATACCAAAATCATGAGAGTTCAAAAGCATTCTGGGTTCAAGGTCCTGATAGCATACGTACTCCACGATCACAACGTGGTAGTAACGAGAAAACGACGTCACAACTAGAAACCCGGGACCACCGTTTACTCTAAACGGTTCCCAAACCACCAACACTGGCCTAACACAGCCACCAGACCCCACTCAGCCCCCAGGCCCGAGTGAAACACCCATCCCACAAAACTCTGACCGCTCGGCCCACTACCCGGGCGAGGAACTCTATGTCCAGAAGGAAATGCCATGTGTGGGGATGTCTAAAGCACAAAAGAACCTAGCCCAGATTAAGGTTCTCTATTGGTCTGGTTGAACACATGCAACATATGACGGGGGTGCTAGTCAAGTTCCAAGAAAACACTTAAACTAGCATGCAAATCCTATTATAATAGAATTAGAAGGAAGTCCGAAGACTTGGAGAGAAAAACCAACCCACCTCAGATCGCCACCAATTGCTTGTCGACACTTGCAATTGGGCTCAGCGGGCTTACCTTGCCTCCACGTAGCCGCACGCAAAACGGAGTCACAAGATCGCGCCTCCAACGGATGTCCGGAAGCAAGTCCGCGGTCCCACGCGGCGAAGAAACGCCCAACCGCCACAACAGAAGCTAAAGTAGCATACTGCAAGCTGCCAGGAAGGAAGAAACCGCAAAATCAGTAAAGATCGATCGAAAATCGAGCAACCGGCAGCGAAAAACGGCCTGCGCCGGCAAAACAGCCTCCACGGCAAAAAACTGCGACCGACGGCGAAAAACAACGCCCGACGGTGAAAAACAGCACGCGGCGGCGAAAACAGCGGTCGACGGCGAAAAACAGCGGTCGACGGCGAAAAACAGCTCGCGGCGGCGAAAACAGCGGTCGACGGCGAAAAACAAAAAACAGCGGTCGACGGCGAAAAACAGCTCGCGGCGGCGAAAAACAGCTCGCGGCGGCGAAAACAGCGGTCGACGGCGAAAAACAGCGGTCGACGGCGAAAAACAGCTCGCGGCGGCGAAAACAGCGGTCGACGGCGAAAAACAGCTCGCGGCGGCGAAAAACAGCTCGCGGCGGCGAAAACAGCGGTCGACGGCGAAAAAACAGCGGTCGACGGCGAAAAACAGCTCGCGGCGGCGAAAACAGCGGTCGACGGCGAAAAACAGCGGTCGACGGCGAAAAACACGGCGAAAAACAGCGGTCGACGGCGAAAAACAGCTCGCGGCGGCGAAAACAGCGGTCGACGGCGAAAAACAGCGGTCGACGGCGAAAAATAGCTCGCAGCGGCGAAAACAGCGGTCGACGGCGAAACCGACCTCCGTCAGCGGAAAAACGGGCTCCGTCGGCGGAAAACAGCATCCGACGGCGAAACCGACCTCCGTCGGCGGAAAAACGGCCTCCGTCGGCGGAAAACAGCATCCGACGGCGAAACCGGCCTCCGTCGGCGGAAAACAGCATCCGACGGCGAAACCGGCCTCCGTCGGCGGAAAAAAAAAAACGGGGCCGGCACGCAAACCGAGGCGCCGACGAAGTCTCGGGGCACGCCAAGCGACGAAGACGGAAGCCGCGCGACCCAAGGAACCGGCCGCGAGGAGCAGGGGCCCGCCGCGCGGCGCCGGAGTGCGCCGCGCGGCGCCCCAACGGCGCTGCGCGCGGCGCCCAGCGGCACTGCGCGCAGCGCGCAGCAGCGCTGCGCACGCCCGCGCGCAGCCCGCCGCTGCGCAGCCCGCTGCGCGCAGGCCGGCGCGCGGCCCGGGCGGCCCGCACGGCCCGCGCGGCGCCCGCGCGCGACCCTGCCGCGCGCGGACCTGCGCGCGGCCCTGCCGCGCGCTGCCTTTTGCTGCGCGCGGCGCCGCGCCCAGCGGCGCGGAAAAAATTCAAAAAAAATTCTAAAAAATTTCAAAAAAATTTAAATAAATTCTAAAACTTAATTTAGCTCCAAAATTTTCCAAAAACAATCTCAAAGCACCAAATTTTTCCCAAAAATCCATTTTTAGCTTCTAAAAACCCAACAAAAGTTCCCAAAGCTCTAGTAAAATACCCAAAATCCCTTTCTTGCTCTTTTAAAACAAAACCATCTAATTCCAAAGCTCAAGATCAAAATCCAAGAATTTCCAAAGCTCTTTGATAAAAACCCAAGCTCAAATCAAACTCAAAAATTCACATTCAAAAGGGATCAAAATCCAAAATTACTAACCTCAACAAGAGGAACCCCAAACCACCTTGCTCTAGCTCCAATTCTTCTTCTCCTTCCTTCCTCTTCTTTTTTTTCCTCTCTTTCTTTCCTTTCTTTCTTTCCCTTGCTTTCTCTGCTTCGAAAAGCTACAGAGGAGGAGTGGAGGGAGGTAGGTGGTGAAGGTGAGTTCATCCAAGGGTGAGGTTACCTCCCTAAGGCTACAAACCACTTAATTAACCCTTAGCTTAACCTATACTTAATTAAGCTAAGCAAGGGATTAATTAAAAGTAAACTTTCCACTTACCTTAGCCCACCACCCTCACAACACCCTCACAGCCACCAAGCAAAAACCCAAATTAATTAGCCAACCTCACTAATTAAATTAATATAATAATCTAAAAAGCCCAACTCCAACTCACTTTTTGCCTTCGGGCTCTCCGCCGCTGTCCGGAACCTCCCGAACTCCGCTGTAAATCGAAAGTACACGTGTCCACAGCTTTTTCTCTTCAAAAAGCTCATCCGTTGAGTCGAGGTGCCCAAATCAAATACCGGCTCCAAACTGTCAGTTCCGACTCACTTTTTGCCTCCGGATCCTCCGCGTCAGTCCGGAACCTCACGAACCTCGCTGTAATCTGATAATACACCTGTTCCAAGTGCTCCCGAATTTCCTGTACTCCACTGTGAAGTCGGTAAATTCGAAATCTCATCCTCAATCGGCATACAAAGCCCGAAAAAATCCTGAATCGAGCTGGAGCTTCTGTGTTGATCCAAATCAACCCAACATCAACAGTAAACTTAGATGCAACATATCCGAGGCAATCTCACCACTCCAGGCCATCACATATGGTCGGCGCACTGTCCGAAGTCCCAGTACTCTACAGCCACGTGGCGGCTCCCCGTTGGTTCCGTACGCCACGTGGCAGGCGTGGGGGCGCGGCGCAGCGAGCCCGGCCCACGCAGCAGGCGCGGGCAGGCCGGGCAGGCGCGGGCAGCCTCTGGCGCAGGCGGATAAGGTGCCGCCACGCGTCGCGCGCCCATTCGCGGGCGCGATTGCCCTATCGGGGCGCGATGCGTGGCGAGCATCCAGCGGCTGGCGCGGCCGCTAGATGGCTGTCGCGTGGCGGCCCGCATTGCGGCCGCGGGCCGGCCCGACACTGTAGCTACAGTGGGGAGGTTTTGCAGCAGCTTCTTCTTCTTGGTATTTAATGTGAGTTTCATCCTCCATTTTAAATCTTTTGGAGGGTTTTTCTCTGTGGAGATTTTTACAAGAGCTTCATCAGCAAGTCTTCTACAAAATTAGATTTTTTGGGGATTTTTGGAGGCCATTTGGATCATCTTCTCCACCTACATTTGAGAACATCACCATTGCTGCTTCACAGCCCTCTCCGTCGCATTTCAGTGAGAAAATTGCCCGGACTCATTTCTTAAAATTTTGAGCTCATTTTTCGTTCTACATTTTCACAAGAGGTAAGGGTACAATTTTTGTATTCAACTCTTCCCTCAGATCTTATGATTTTATAGAGTTTTAAGGCCATCTTTGGAACCATTTGTTTCACCCTGGAATTTTGGGCAGTCTGTGGTATTTTGGGTTTTCTGAATTGTAGGAGTGGAATATTTGGATGATTTTTGCGGGAAAGTTTCTAGGACTCGAAGATCTACAATATTGGTATGTATAATTTTCCCCATATCTGAGTTTTTATTAGGGTTTATGCATGATCTTTGGAGCACCTTGCTGCATTCGTGTACAGATGGAACTTGGTGGATAGTTCAAAGTGTTTATGGGTTTTCTCCTCCATCCGAGAATGAAATTTGGAGTTCTTTAGCTCAATTTGTATCTACTCTCGACAAGGAATCCAATGGTACCTCTTTTGCAGGATTTGGAGCACGTTTGGTTAGGTAACTTTAATGATCTTTCCAAGTGCAGTTATAAGGATTACTGCAGTCCCTGTTTTAGTTTTGATTTGAGCAATGCACATTGGAATGCAGATAACTTTGTGAATATAAGGTCTTTTTCAGAAATTCAAGTTGGAACTTATTCTTAACTTCAAGGTGAGCAAATTCTCTTTATGTGGATAAATCCCTTTTGAAAAGCCCCTAATTAAGCTCGGAAATGCTAGCAAGTTTATGTTAGCAGTTTTGGACAGCATTGTGACTTTTGTTGTGTTTGAATGTTGAAAGAAATTAATGGTGGATTTCGAGGACTTGAAGATGTTTGTATGGAGCTGGAGATCTTTGTTTTACTGCTAGAAACTTTATCTTGAGGTATTTGGGGCTGCACTTAAATCTTCTTTAACTTAATTTCAATTGCTGAAATTCTGGAATTTAATTGCGCAGTGTGCATTGTTTCAGTGATTGCGCCCAATCCGTGAGGCAGATTTGGATGATTTTTGCGGCATCGAACTCTTGGGAGGATAAGGATTACTCACGCCAAAATTCAGCCAAATCGGGCATCGGATCGTCAAGTTTCAGGTGGGTGGTTGTGCTTTGCTGAAAACAACGATTTACCCACTCGGGCTATTGATTTCCCTCATGGCATAGTTGATTGTTGTTCTCTTCTCCTTGGTATAATATGCTTGGATATCCATGTTTAGATTAAGTTAATTGATCCTCAGTGTATACACGAGTGAATGAATAGTTTGATTGATGTTGCATTATCTCATATGAAGCGATTATAAGCAATCATCCTTAAATTTATGGCTATGTGAGAGTATTTGGAAAAATTAATCTTTAGCCTACCCTTTGTGATGAATGGTTAACTTGATTCATGTGAGAATGGCCCGTCCACAGATCCGCCGTGCACACAGAATTTTCCGTGTACACGAAGCGCTGGTAACCTGCTCAGATATAAAAGATATAATAAAGGAGTATAAAACAGAGCTAGACTAAAACTAATACATCTCATACCACAGTTGGAAAGTAAAAGCACAATAAAACTCTCAAATAATACATGTGTCTCTCCCAGCTCACCAATAAAATACAACCAGCTGGCCGAAGCCAGACCCAAAATAAAGGAAAATACAACTGTCTGAGTGTATAGGGGATACAATCCAATACTACTATGCTCGCAGCCGGGGTAGACGACTATCTAGTCGCTATCCTCTTACCTCGGTCTGCCGAAGAAGGTCCAGCCACTCCCGTAGAAGACTCTGCAAAACAGGGGAGAACAAAAAGAAGAAGCACAATGAGGGTGAGAATTACCATAAAAACAGTAGCCTCCACTAGTGGGTTAAGCCTCAAACTCTGACATGCCTACTAGGTCTACCAGAGGCAAAAAGGAAAAAGAGGTGGTATGCTAGAAGTATAACAGCAGGTGAAATAAAGCTACCACTACTATGCCTCTAAATGCAAAGCCGGAAAGCATAACTACTGAATGCATCAGTAAAAGAGTCTACCAATGGAACCCAATCAGATGAACCGGTGTAACCCCGGTACTGCCTGCCCTATCATCAACTCACAAACTCTGTATCTCCAACTATCCAACTGACCGGCACCCGTCACGGTCTAAAGACTACTCCGGAGTGGCACTCGAGGGAAGCGACCCACACGAGTAAAGTATCACTGTAACCAGTATCATAAAATAGTAGGACTGGATCACGACTCTGATCAAAGTGGGAAAACCCATCCACTAAAGGGAAACTCGATACCCAATCTGATGCACAAGTAAATATCCAGTCAACCGCCTAATATCCGCGGTCGCCGCAAAACCCCACAAGTCCACAAACTAATCCAACCTGTCCCAGACACAAAGTCCCGACTACACTATCCCAAACCCCTGCTCGAATCCGAGCAATATGAATCTAGAATCTAGAAGGAAAGGAGAAGGAACAAACATGATTTCTCCTAAGTCAGATTCCAACATGATAGTGTAGCAGAAAAAGGTGGCCTATCTAGATGTCCATACAAGCATGCAAATGTCCCAAGGTAATAATAAATACAGTTAACAACTTTCTAGTGGTTCGTATAACATGATATTTCATCCCAAAGTAAATAATCCCACATGTAGACACATCACTAGAAGAATGCCCTTTGAACTCAGGTAAGCATGCAAATATTATCTAGAGGGCGCAATTAAGATATTATCACACATGGGGTTACTCTAATATGCCTAGTGGGTAATCAAAAGTAGGAGGTTCACAACAAAATCCACCTCAAACGCTAACTCCAAATCCAGGAAGCACTTGCGCCCGAGAATCAGTCGCCTGCCGCACTAACTGCAAAAATATCAACCGGTGCCCAATTAAACATACAATTTCGCAATCAACAGATGTCACCAAAAACAGCCACAGTGTGTCTCGGTTTTCACCTGCAGGATGAACTCCGAAAAATCCAACAAAAATATTGCTGCGATCGTCGCGTTGAGCCCTTCGAAACGAGTACCTACACGTCCCAATCCGAGCCCCGTAGGCCGAGTTACAAATTCCGCAACACGGTGAGCGCAAAACTCCACAACACAACAACTGTAAAACTTTGCACAGATAAGGAGGAAAAGTATACCTTCGGCCAAGCCTCAGAAAATTCCTAGAAAAATACGACGATAATCCTTGCGTTTCATAGATGCGAAACGAGTATAGGCACGCCTCAATCCGATGCTCGAGCGCGGAGAAATCCACGAAACAACCCGTGTTGTCCCAAAAATCAACACAGAAAAAGGGGTTACAGTAAGCTCAGAAAAACTCCATTAAGAACTCAAAACGAGGGGAAGCTGAAAATATCAAGATCGTAGCCCTACCTGTCGTGGATCCAACGGCGCAAGAATCGCCCAAAAAGGTGGTGGGAGTAGGTCGGGAGAGCTCGCGCACCGAAACACGACGGAAGGGATCACCGGCAAAGGAACATCGTGATGCGCCGAAGAAATGGAAACCTCAAAAAGCGTGCCACGTAAAATCCCAGGAATCCTCCAGATGGTGCAGCACAGGTGGGGGAGCAACTCTACTAAAGGGTCTGAGGTGAGAAGAGGCTCGAAAACGCGGAAAAACCCAAGAAGAAGGTGGCTCGGCCTTTATATAGGCCGCAGGAAACAAATCAAAAAATACCGACAGTGTCCCCAGATTCGAGCGCTCGGAGAAGATTCGGGCGCCCGAATCCGCGATACATAGTGGGATTACTGTGCGCGCCCGAATCTTCCTAGGCTTGACACGTGTCCCGAACACGGGACAGCCGTGCAAGCCCAGTCGACGCTGCCGCGTGGCACTCTGGTCAAAGGGGGTAGGTGGCGCCCGCCAATGGCTGGGCGCCATGTGGCCCCCTCCCGTCACGCTCCGCACGTGCGGGTAGGCGGCTCTAACCGCCCAGCCACGCACGCGCCCCGAGGCGGCCCCCCCACGCCTCCGTGCACCGCAACCGGTGAACCAGCAAATCACGCACCGACACGTGTCCCCTGCACTCGGTCCACACACCCACTTTTGGGTTTCGTGGACTGCGCCGCATGCACCGACCAACCGGGGACTGCCACGTGTCCTCCCGCCCTGGTCCATGCACTGCCGCGCCCGCTCTGTAGACCGCGGACCATGAGCCCGCCAATCAGGTGGCGCCACGTGTCCCCGCGCCGGGTCTATGCACCATGCCGCGCCGCTCTGTGGACCGAGCGCTGCGAACCGGCCTATGACAGGCCGCCACGTGGCATGCCGGCGGTCTATGCTCCCCCTATGCACCAGAAACCACTGAAAACTTCCGGGAGTCCCTTTTTTGGGCATCCGGACTCAGAAATAAACAAGCAAATAGCCATTTTCAAGCGTTTTTTCGCGCTGAATCCAAATCCAACCTCTGTTTGGCGCAAATCCTTTTCTAAAATTCGGCAAAAGTAGCCGAAGGCCAATCCAGCTATAGATACCTTTCTGGGTCCATCCATGGCATCCCTTTGATGCACTATGGGCCAGACACACCAACAATAGGTGTTTCACACTGTGGATTCACGAAAAAATAGCATGGGGACCCGGACCACTACAGTTGATATATGTGAAGGATTGGCTATTGTGTGAAGAGGACTTGCTTAATTTATGCGAGAATAATTTTGGTTGCTATATGCGAACGGTTCATTAATTCAAGTGTGAATGTTGGGTTGGTTGATGTGAGAAGGACATGGTTGCTATGTGAGAAGGGTTATTATGGCTTTATGTGAATGTCATATGGGCTAAGTGTGAATGGCTATCAGGGGTAAGTGAGGGTGATCTTGTTGATGATTCTTGAACCTATGTCATGAGAGGTTATATGTTAAATGATTCTTGACTTATCTATATGAGAATAATTGGCTTTGTCGACCTTCATTCTACATCTTGTAATGGTTGTCATAATGGTTGATCCTTAGACTATTTTATGAGATATTATGTATTGTGGTTGGTCGGCGATTTAGTTTATGTGGAAAAGAATGTTGTTGGTGAATTCTATGTGCATCCTATGTGAGATCAATGAAGGTTGTGGAACCTTAGTATATTCATTGGTGATAGTTGATTGAATGTCCATATTTAAGTGATGTGAAATGATCTTCGGCATATCTATGTGTGAATGGATGGTTCATGTGAGAGTGGTTAGTGGTGGTCTGAGAATAGTTAACTTCTTAATCTTAATCTAATTTGTGTGAGACTAATTATTGTCGGTTATCTCCAGACTCTCGTTATGTGAAAATCGTGATGGTTACTATTCTCTCTTTATTTCCAAATGAGAAAACTTACATGCTTGTACAATCTTGGTTTATGCCATGTTAGCATTTAACTTCCTATGCGATTGATTATTATATTGGGATATCATGCTCTAATAGGTGTAAGAACACTGTTAGATGCCTTTCTTTTATTCTACGTGATGACATCTAGATAGGCCATCTTTTTCTGCTACACTATCATGCTGGAATTTGACTTAGAAGAAACCATGCTTTATACTTTTCTCCTTTTCATGTTAGACTCTGGGTATTTGTAGCTCGTGCGCGAGCAGAAGGTTTTGGGATAGTGTAGACAGATTCTTGGGATCTGGGACAGGCTGGCTTGAGGGCAGGGTATTGCGGCTACCGCGGACTTTGGGCAGTTGACCGAATGGTGACTTGTGCATCAGATTAGGGATGACAGGTCGAGCTTGATTTGGGGGATTTGGGGGATATTGCGGCGACCGCGGACTTTGGGCGGCCGACCGGGTATTTACAGTTGCATCAGATTGGGGGGATCGGGCTTTCTTTAGTGGATAGTTTTTCCTACTTGATTAGAGTCATGATCCAGTCCTGCTATATCAGGTTACTTATGGCTACTTACTTTACTCGTGTGGGTCGCTCCCCTCGAGTGCCACTCCGGAGTGTGCGACAGGCAGGTTTTGAGTCCTTGAGACTCCTTTTTGCATCGGTGTTATGCGCAGGCTGGCATACCCGATGCGGCATGCAGAGCAGGTAGTACCAGTGTTTACTGGTGGTCGGATTGGGTTTATTCAGGCAGGCATTTATTTACTGATGCATACATTTAGCTATACTTTTTGGCACGGCATTAAGAGGCATACTAGTGGTAGCTTTCTTTTATCAGCAGTTTTGTTTATAGCTTACCACCTCTCTTATTCTTTTTCTTGCCTTTGGTAGACTTAGTGGGTACGTCGGGATTTGAGGCTTTACCCACAGGGGGAGGCTACTGGTTTTACTAGTGGTTCTCACCCCCATTGTTGTTTTCCTCTTTCCTCTTTTTGTTTTGCAGTGTCTGTTGCGGGAGTTGCTGATCTTTCGGTTGACGGTTCGAGGCGAGGAAGTCGCGAGATACATCCCTACCAGTGTTGATTTCTACAGTGGGATAGATGTACCAACCCGGATTGTGGGTTTCACTGTACACAGTTGTATTTTATTATTTTAGTTTATCTCCCTTTTTGGATTTATAGATGTTGTATAGGTGGCTTTTACTTGTATTACATTTTCGGTGGACCGGATTATTGTATCATTATTTATGGGAGATGGATATTGTACTTTTATTTTTCAGTAGTACAGTGATTCAGATTTTTATTACAGCAGTTTTTCTTCGGCTCTGATATTTGTTTAGTTGTTAGATGATACTTTGCAGGTTGGACGCTTCGCATATGCGGGGTTTCGCATAGGTGGCGGATCTGTTGGCGAGCCCGGGTCGCAGTTTCGACCCTCGGGGCGTGACACCCTTGTTCTCCAACAACCACCTGCACATTCGCTCTAGTGTCCCCTCACTATTGACTCGAGATTCGTCAACCCTAAAAAGGGAAGCGACCTGTGCACCAATCTCACCGAATCAATCATTGTCCCCGTAATGATCTATCGATGAGAGCATTTAGGAATTAATCATTAATTATACATGTCTCAAATTCTCAACTCTTGAGAATACTTATCATCAACTTAATTATTCCTTGGACAATTCATGGACACATACACAACATGAATAGAAATAAAAACCCAATAACATTCATAATGTAAAATATGAAATACAAATTTATATCCTAAAAAGAATATATGTGTCGGCCATGTTGGCTTCTAGGGCATACATCTAACAATCTCCCACTTGCACTAAAGCCAATTAGCCATATACCTAAGCTCCATCTTCTCAAGGTGGGCTTCAGTCTTCTGCCGGCTTAGCTGCTTAGTCAGTGGGTCTGCCACATTATCCGCGGAGTCAACTCTCTGCACCTCGACGTACTTTTTTTCGAGATAGTCGCGTATAATATGAAACCGCCGCTCTATGTGCTTGGACCTTTGATGAGACCTAGGCTCCTTAGCCAGGGCTATGGGACCATTGTTGTCGCAATAAAGTGGAATGGCATCTGATGGCATCATAACTAGTTCCGCGACAAACCTTTTGAATCAGAAGACTTCCTTCGCAGCCTTATATGCGGCGATATACTCTGCTTCCATAGTAGAGTCAATGATGATTGGTTGTTTCGAACTCTTCCAATACACCGAACCACCATTGCACAAGAACACGTATCCCGACGTAGACTTTCTATCGTCAATATCAGACATGAAGTCTGAAACAATGTATCCTTGTACTTTCAGCTCTCCTCCTCCAAAGACCAAAAACATATCTTTAGTCCTTCTTAAGTACTTAAGTATGTTTTTCACAGCAGTCCCGTGCTCCTCTGTGAGGACCCGGATCCCCACGATGAGTTTACTGGTTGATTGGCAGTTTTTGGAGGCCTATGTGGCGTGTCGGCGGTGTTGGTGCACCAATTGGACATAAGTATTGGACTCCGGGTGTTAAATGGATCACGTGAGTGATCGGAGGACCCCGTAGGATGTTTAGAAGTAGTTTTGCGCGAAGCGGATATTAAAATTAGACTCAGCGCGAAGTTTGGACAAAAGAACACCTTTCCGGATGCCTTCGACAATTTTTAGAGTTGGAATTTGGCAAAACGGACAGTGGATTTGGATTCAGCGCGCGAAAACAGTGAAAATGGACTATTCACTTGTATTTTTCGGAGCCCGGATGATGCGCACTGATTTCGAGGCACTTGGCACTGTTCCGGCGGCCGGCGGGCAGCGGCGGCGGCGGCGAGTAGCGGCGGAGCGCGGCGACGCGGGCTCGGGCAGGCGGCGGAGCGGCCGCGGGCAGGTGCCGGGCGCGCGGGCAGGCGCGCGGTCCACGGGGCCGGCGTGCACCGGAGGGTAGGACACGTGGCGGCTTCGGGTTCGGCAGGTGCATCATTTGCATGCACCGGGCGCAGCGAGTGTTGGTGGTGCCACGTGGCGTGCTGTGATTGGTGGGTCAACGCACGCGCGACCGGGCGCCGGGCGCGGCGCACCGTGGACCCCGCGTGGCCACGTAGAGCACGCCCATTGGTGGGCACACGGACCCGGGTGGCCCGGCGTGAACCGCGGCCCACGGTTTCCACCGTGGACCGCGGTGCCACGCGGCGCGCCGTGATAGGCGGGCGCACGTGCACCGGGCGCGTGGGGTGCAGTTGGGCCGCGTGGCGGACCGAGGCTGTTTCGGGCGCGCACAGTAACGGGCCGGGCCCGTTACTGTAGCAACCCGATTTATTCGGGCGCCCGAAATCTGGGACATGATGGGTATTACTGGATTTCTTGGGTTTTGTCTATAAATAGCCCCCTTTGGCCTGTGATTTGGGGCTTTTCCCGAGTGCATCTCCTGCTGAGCCCTGAAGAAAAGATGAACATCATCTTGTGCTCTATCTTCTGAGAAAGTTTCAGAATTTTTGGTGGCACGCACTTCGAGGTTTGCGGCATTTTGGCGCAGTGCGTCTTTCCTTCACCAGTCATCCCCTTTGTTGCATTTTGGATAGCGTGCAACTACACACTTCACCGACTTCGGCGTTGCCTGCGGAAAGCACTTCAGGTGGGTGCTTTGTTTCCAGAACCGGTGGACGGTTCTCTAATTCTTTATGTCAGGATGCATGCATGTCTAGGGTACATGGATTGTGATTGAGAGGTAGGTAAGCTTGGTAATGATCGTTGTATAAATAATTGCAAGAATAGTATTTATGATGTATGCTGAGGACTTGCATGATTTGGATATCTATGTTGGATTAATGTAAGCTTACCTAGGATAATGTTACCCTATATGATTATGTAGCATGCCATGTTAGCACATAGCCCTTTATGTGGCTGGTTTATGCGATGGGGCAGGATTATGTAGCTATGTGCAGAGTTTACTCTGAGGAGTTATTATGGATCGAGGATTATGGACAGGTGTAGGCATTGGTGATTTTGGCATGTGGTTTGCTTTCTTATATCTTTCTTGAGGACAAATGCATGCTTGTATGGACATATAGTTAGGCCACCTTTTACTGCTACACTACTTATTGGAACTTGACTTAGGAGAAACCATGTTATCCTGTTCTCCTTCTTTGTTAGTCAGGCGGTCTGTGTTGCTCGGGTGCGAGCAGGGGTCTGGGGTAGTGTAGCCGGGAGATTGGTGTCAGGGACGGGTTGTGCTGGATTACAGTCGGCAGGGTTTTGCGGTGACCGTGGACTTTGGGCGGTTGACCGGAGGTCGGTTATAGGACTTGATTATAGACGGCAGGGTATTGCGGCAATCGCAGACTTTGGGCGGTTGACCGGATATTTATTTATGCACCAGATTGGGTATCAGATTTCCTCTAGTGGATGGGTTTTCCACTTTGATTAGTGTTTCAGTTTGGGGATCGGGTTTCCCTTTAGGGGATGGAGTCTTCCACTTATTGTTTATTGTTGTTTCAGTTTGAGGATCGGGTTTTCCTTTAGTGGATGAGTTTTTCCACTTTGATCAGAGTCGTGATCCAGTCCTGCTATATCGTGATACTTTACTCGTGTGGGTCGCTCCCCTCGAGTGCCACTCCGGAGTAGGCAGTTGACATATTGGCCAGTGAGTGCCAGACAGTGAGTATCGGTCAGTGAGTACCGATTTGTGAGCAGATACTTGAAACAGTTTGAGCAGGCAGTACCGGGTTTTATACCGGTTCATTTGATTGGGTTTATTCAGTCAGGTACTTTTATTGTTGCACTCGTGCCTGGGGGCTGAGTGGAGTCTAGTAGTTGTGTTTAGACCAGTGCTAATGTTGTTGGGAACCGTTGGGGTTAACGGTGGTCCCGAGGTTGTTATGAGTTTTTCGACCGTTGTGGGAGAGATTGAGGATCTTGAGTCTATCCGTTCTGAGAGGGAGCGTGGATTTTGATTATAGCCTGCATGTGCCACTATTCGATAGCGAGATAGTCCTTATGGACACCCTACGTAATTCCTGCCCGACAGTGGGAGGTGGTTGTAGGTAGGCGCAGGCTTGACGGGACCCGATGTGGCAGTCAGCTCGATTGGGTCGATTGAGCACCTTGTGTGCGAGTGTTGCATATCTTTATCAAAGTTTCCCCATTTGAGCATTTAGATAGAGGCATGATAGCTGTTGAGTGTTTCCAGCTTTCTTGTTCAGTTTTTACTGCATTGGTTATCTTATGCCTCTAGTGGACTTAGTGGGCAGATCGTCGGGCCTGGTGGCGGTACCCACCGAGAACTCCCTTTTTAGGTGTAGTTCTCACACCCGTTGGGGGTTTTCCCCCTCCCTTTCTTTTCTCTTCTGTGGTTGCAGAGTCTTAGCGGGTGTTGCTGATTCTGCGATTGTTGATCGAGGCGAAGGAGTCGCGAGCTAGATCCCTACCCGTCGTTGGAGAGTAGCGGTACCCCTTCAGAGGAGATCTTCAGTAGATTAGTTATTTATTTTTTCTCTTTTGAGAGACTGATGTAGTGAGGATATGATATGTATTAAGACCCAGTACACTGATGTATTTATTGGAGTTACCTCCTGCTGAGTTTTGGGTTCTGTATCTGAGGACATTATATGATTATCATTTTTGGGAGATGGACATTATTGTATTATTTTCAGTTGTACAGTGGTTGATTTTAGTTTTACAGCAGATTTTTTTTATTTATAGCTCTGATATCTGTTAGTTGTAGTACCTTTCCTTGCAGGTTGGATACTTCGCCTATACAGGGTTGTGTAGGCGGCGGATCTGTTGGCGAGCCCGGGTCACAGTTTCGACCCCGGGGCGTGACATCCTCACCTGGATTGGACCGATATCTGCTTGTGACACTCACAGCAAGTGTGATACCAGGTCGTATACATAGCATGGCATACATGAGGCTCCCTATAGCTGAAGCATAAGGGATATGGCTCATTCGTTGAATCTCTTCAGATGTATTGGGGCACATTTTCTTGAAGAGATAAATTCCATGCCTAAGAGGTAGAAGTCCCCTCTTAGAGTTTTCCATGCTGAACTTCTTCAGCACCTCCTCTATGTACATTTTCTGTGAGAGACCTAACATCCTCTTAGGTCTATCTCTGTAGACTTTAATCCCCAAAATATAGGATGCTTCCCCTAGGTCTTTCATAGAGAATTTATTAGATAACCACATCTTAACCGAATTCAACATTAGAATGTCATTTTCAATCAGGAGAATGTCGTCCACGTACAATATGAGAAATTTAACAGCACTCCCACTAACTTTCTTATAAACACATGGTTCCTCCTCATTCTTAACGAAATCAAACGATTTGATTACGTCATTAAAACAAGTATTCCAAGTCTGAGATGCTTGCTTAAGCCTATATATGGACCTTTGCAGCTTGCATATTTTGTGGCTTTCGTCACTGGAAGTGAAACCCAAAGGCTGCTCCATATAGATATCTTCCTCAAGAAATCTATTTAGGAAGGCAGTTTTCACATCCATCTGCCAAATCTCATAATCATGGTATGCTGCAATGGCAAGTAGTGTTCGAATGAACTTAAGCATGGCCACAAGCGAAAAAGTTTCCTGATAGCTAATGCTTTCGCATTGACGATAGCCTTTCGCCACCAGCCTTGCTTTATAGGTCTCTACCTTTCCATCTGAACATACCTTTCTTTTGTAGATTCATTTACACCCGATAGGTACTATACCTTTTGGTGGATCTACCAAGGTCCAGACTTGGTTGGAATACATTGAGTCAATTTCTAACTTTATGGCTTTTAACCACTTCTCAGAGTCGATGTCAGACATCGCCTCGTTGTAGGTTTTAGGGTCATCTCCATGTTCCTTATCTCCTATGAGGAATATTTCCTCTACTTTCTCTGTAAGAATACCGAAGTATCTTTTAGTAGGATAGGAGATCCTACTCAATCTTCGAGGTGGATTAGGTGCTATATGTACTGGCTCAGTATGAATAATTCCGTAGGTTTTAGGACTCGTTGCTCTTCAGAGACTCTCTCTTCGAGCTCAATTTTTCTTCCACTTACTACTTCTTGGATAAACTGTTTTTCCAAGAAAGTAGCGTGTCGGCTCACAACTATATTGTGATCCTTTGGGATGTAAAAATAGTAACCTAAAGATCCTTTAGGATACCCTATAAAACGAGCCCTCTCTGACCTAGTCTCTAACTTGTCCGTCTGTAGTCACTTGACATAGGCCGAACATCTCCAAATCTTACCATGACTAAGACTTGGTTTCTTACCATGCCACATTTTATAAGGCGTGGTAAGAACGGATTTAAAGGGAATCCTATTCAGTAGGTAGTCTGCTGTAAGTAAAGTATGTCCCCAAAGAAATAAAGGAAGATTAGTGAAACTCATCATGGATCGAACCATATCTAATAAAGTTCGATTTTTTTGTTCTGACACTCCGTTGAGTTGAGATGTTCCAGGAGGAGTCCATTGTGAGATTATGTTGTTTTCTTTGAGATAGTTTAGGAACTCCCTACTAAGGTATTCTCCCCCTCGATCTGATCGAAGAGTCTTGATGGGTTTTCCAGTTTGCTTCTCTATTTCACATCTGAATTCTTTAAACTTTTCAAAAGCTTCAGATTTGTGTCTCATAAGATAGACATACCCATAACGTGAATAACCATTGGTAAAGGTTATGAAGTAGAGATAACCACCCCTGGCTTACACATCAAATGGGCCACACACATCAGTGTGTACCAAGGCAAGTATCTCAGTGGCCCTTTCCTCTTGTCCTACAAAAGGTAATTTTGTTATTTTTCCTTGAAGATAGGATTCACAGACTAGATAAGACTCAAAAATTAATGGGCCCAGAAGCCCATCTTTCTCCAATCTGTTAATCCTTTCCTCTCCAATATGACCAAGCCTTAGGTGCCACATATACTTTAGGTTTGTCTCTTCTCTAGGTCTCTTAGACCCAACGGCACTCACTACCTGCTCAGAAACATTCACAGATACATCCATACGTAAATGGTAAAGACTGCCAATCATAAATCCACGGCCAACAACTTTATTTCTAAAATAAATTGTGTAGTAGTCTTTATCAAAATTAAAAATATAATCATCCTGTGCTAGAGAAGATACAGAAATCAAATTTCTGCTAGCAGCAGGCACATAATAACAGTCTTTAAGTAATAAATCTTGTCCTAACGGTAGTCGCAAAGGATAGGTTTCAATGGCCACAGCAGCAACTCTTGCTCCATTGCCAACTCGTAGGGTGACTTTACCTTCCCTCAGCCCTCTAATTTTTCTTAGACTCTGCATTGAAGTACACAAATGAAAACTAGAACCAGAGTGTATAATCCAACTGGAAGTAGAGGAAACCGTAAGATTAGTTTCTATTATGAGCAGATCTGACATACCTTCCGAAGGTGTGTTTTTCTTCTTATTCTTTAGGCTCTCCAGGTAGACGGGATAGTTCCTTCCAGTGACCGTCGATATTTTCCTTTGTCAGCGGCCTTCTTCTTAGGAGCTTCCCTCTTGGGCTTGTTTTCTGTCTTTTGTTTCTTTGCGGGTTTCTTCTTCCAATTAGACTTTCTTTTGGAAGAAGAAGCCCGCTCCAAAGCAAGAACCAAGCCCCTTGAACTCTTCAAGGTCCTCTCAGTAGTTACCAGCATGTTTAATAACTCAGCATTGGTGCAGTAAATTTTATTCATATGGTAGTTTATAATAAATTGCCCATATGAATCTGGAAGAGATTGTAGGATCATATCAACTTGCAATTCTTTATCCATTTTCATGCCGAGCTTCTCAAGCTCCTCGTGGTCTTTGATCATTGTCAAACAATGATCATGAACAAACTGCCTTTTGATGAGCTATTGGACAGTTTGGTAACGTGGGGAGGTCCTGGTTGAGAACATAACTGAGCTTCTCGAAACTCAAAACTATTTAAAGTTTCTAAGCCAGTCTTTATAATTAGTTTCGGTTAAGCATTTAGTTTCGAGAATACGGAAAAAAAAAAAAGGATTGGAAGCGAATATCTTGTTTTGCAGAGAGTAAAGATTCAAATTAGATATTTGTATTTATTTCAAAATTTTGTTTTAGGGACATTTTTTAAAAAACAAACGTTAACCTCCCACTATTTCCTCAAGTCTCTTACACTCCTCGAGTAGAGAAACGGAAACCCAACGCGACAAGGGTTTCAAGTGGGTACTATGGTTTCACCAGTTTACCGCACCTCCTCACCTGATAGATATTGGCGACACAAAAACCAATGAGGGGACAACTCTTGTCCAATGCTTCTTAAGTAAATTACAGCGATGTTCGGTCTCTAAGTCTTGTAGGCCTCACCTGACAAATTGGCCTCATTCTTTAGTTAAGTCAGACCCACCGTTCAAACGCGTAAGCAAAGCCGTCATTGGGTCCCTCACCTGACAGATATTGGGCCCAACCCCATCTTTACTTTGCAGGATCTTATGCTAATAGAGTGGTTGCGCCTTCCTAATACAACTGACCACTGTAACCAGCCGTGCCAATCAACACCAGAAAAGACGCCCGCACTTCTACAACGGTGGAAGACCGCTCGACTTAATATTTATGAGAAGATTTGCATTTAGGTCTTATATTTAATTTTATTTATTTACATCTCATGCAAATAAAAATAAACTGCACATAAAAATAAATATAATGCAACTGGCGATGATCATGGATCTAAAAAGAAGATTCGTGCTCGAGCCACTGAGCCGGAATCGGGGTCTGAGGGAAAAATACAAGCACACACACGTCATTGGTTTGATCGTTTTCAACTTCTTGATCCAATCCGAAAATACAACTTGATTCGATCACCATCAACTCCTTGATTCGACCGCCATCAAGTACTCGTCTCAATCTGGGTTTGTTGTGTGCTAACGGTTTGCAACCAATCAACCAATGACGTGCAACCAAACATAATACAACCCAATTAAAGAATAAAATTACATTAATTACATTCGATAACTTTTATCTCTAATCTATTGAGACTCGCAGGTCTCCAAATAAAATTGGCTCGTGCTCATAGGCACCCAAACAGCCCTAACACAGAGTCCATAATTTAAACAAATTTAAAATTACAGAATTTCGCATACACATTATACATCACATGTCGATACATAATAGATTGGTTGCTATCCATGATCATCACCCATAGGCATCCTATACATCACAATCACAATAATTAATTTTTGAATATTTTAATTAACCGTTTACCAACTATCCAGAAAAATAGGTGATCAAATTACCATAAAGATACGATCTTATCAATCGTTTGATTTAACTAAACAATTAATTCATACAATTTTGATCAATATTTTAATCCGCAAAAATATCTATTTGATCTCATCAATGATTCACATCTTACGTGAAAAACTATATAAAATTTGATCTCATCAAATTTTACAATAAAATAAATTGATCTAATCAATATAATAAAATTTTAAAATAAATTTTGATCTCATCAAAATTATATAAAAAATTAAAAATAAAATTTGATCCCATCAAATTTTACAAAAAAAAAAAAAAAAATTATTTTTATTTATTTATTTTATTTTTTTAATTATGCGGATTAAAATAATTTTGAATTGATCAAAATTTAATAATTTTTCAAATATGATAAAACGATTTAACAATCATTCAATCAACAAAAAATGATTTAAAATATCCAAGTCATAATTTTAATCTTAAATAACATGAGGATGGCTCTGATACCACTATTAGGATTTGCGCATATATAAACGCAGCGAAAAAAAAAATTAAATAAATAAATATTTGAAAAACTTGAGATCCGATCTCAAAACCACGCAAAATATGATCCCTCATGTATTTAAGATTAAAAATAAAGAGGAAGATCTAATCTTCACCTTTGCGCGGGGAGATCTACACCGCAATTTGATGATCGTGGAATTTGGTTCTCTTGAAGCCGCACACGCGTTCGGTCTCTACGGGTATCCACACGATGTTGTCGATCTGATCGAAGTTCTTACCGAGGTGCTAGCTCCCTTACAGAGAACGTCTTTCTTTGAATATGGATATTTAGAAAAGAGGATAACGAGAAAATAGATGACGACTAGGGTTTTCTCTTTTTTTTTTTTTTTTTTCTTTCTCTTAAAGAAAAACACATACGTATAAAGAGGGATATAATCCTTTTTATAATTATTAAGATAAACATTAAGATAAACATTAGAATAAACTTAAAATTAGATTTAAGTTTATCTTATCCGTAATCGGTTCAATCGATTAAATCCTAATTTAATTCGACTTGAACTCAATCCTAATTAGATCAAATCAAATCATTAATGCAACATTTGCACTTAAGTCCTCTCACAACTCACTAACTATTAGTAAGTTCTCTCTTGCAACATTTGCACTTTAATATCCTTAATTTGTAATAATTATAAATTAGTCCAATTATCAACATATTGACAATTAAGTCCTCAGGCGATTCAAAAATCGCGATCCAACTATCCGATTAGTCATAACCTCTTATGTGTGTGACCCCATAGGTTCTATTCTATCTGATAGTGAGATATATTGTGATCACCATCAACAATATCACTGAAACTCTTTTCAGTAGGTTAGAACAATTCAAACTCAACCAAATAAGAATTATCGATCATCCGGATAATTCTCGTGAGTCCCACAATCCACCAGTGACGCCTAGCAGCATGTAGTGGCATTCCAGTAGAATGGAATACTGAACCTCTAGGTGCAGTTAACGTGTGATACAATCCTTCTATCAGGAGCCCCAACTAGACGAAGGTCATGGAATTGCTCGTCAAACCCTACCGTCTGTCATATGTCATATTTATTCGACTCGAGTTTCTAATATCGAAAACCCTTTCCATTATTTACTACGCGTTGGCCAAGGTCTTCTAAACTCGGTCTCATAAATCACATAGGACTAACTCCCTTATCTACTAAGGACGATAGATTCCATATAGGTGTGCACCCTATTCCTACAACGAACCTACTGCAGCCAACATGCACCGCAAGGACCCAACTGGCTAGGGACCAACTGTATGTACAGTCAAACTACAGTAACCCCATTGTGAATAGCTGAGACACCGCAGGTCAAAGGACCAGTCACACTACTGCAACATCGAGTAAGTCACTAACAAGCGAGTAGACATCCAAGTGACATCTCGTGATGGTCACGCTCGGTACCCTTGTTCTCCAACAACCACCTGCACATTCGCTCCAGTGTCCACACACTATTGACTCGAGACTCGTCTACCCTAAAAAGGGAAGCGACCTGTGCACCAATTTCACCGGATCAATCACTGTCCCCGTGATGATCCATCGATCGAGAGCATTTAGGAATTAATCATTAATTATATATGTCTCAAATTCTCAACTCTTGAGAATACGTATCATCAATTTAATTATTTTTTGAACAATTCATGGACACATACACAATATGAATGGAAATAAAAATCCAATAATATTATAATGTAAAATATTAAATACAAATTTATATTCTAGAAAGAATACATGTGTCGGCCATGTTGGCTTTTAGGGCATACATCTAACAACGTTGCATTTAGAGATTCCCCTGCACCCAGACGCCTCCAATGTACTCCCCCTTGTGCCTCACGCGGGGTAATCACACACCTGGAGGATACGCTTGAAGGGGGCCTCTGTCACGCCCCGGGGTCGAAACTGCGACTCGGACTCGCCAACAGATCCGCCGCCTATACAAAAACCTCACATAGGCGAAGCGTCCAACCTGCAAGAAAAGGGACTACAGCTAAACAGATATCAGAGCTATAAAATAAACTGCTGTAAACTAAAATCCAACTATCTGTACAACTGGAAATAATGATATAATATCCAATCCCCAAGAATAATCCTCATACAATAACCAATAGCTCAAACAGGAAGGTAAACTGAAATAATACATCAGTGTACAGGCTCTCAGTACAAGTCAGATTCTCACAATACAACAGTCTCTCAAAAGTGGAAATAAAACTAATCTATTGACTGTACTACAAATCTCCAATGTGGGGTACAGCTACTCACCAAAGACAGGTAGGGATCTAGCTCGCGACTCCCTCGCCTCGAACAGCAACAGCAGAATCAGCAACACCCGTAATGACTCTGCAAAACAAAGAAGAGGAAAGAAAAAGAGGAGGGGGAGAACCCCCAACGGGTGTGAGAACTACACCAACAGGTAGTTCTCAGTGGGTACCGCCACCAAGCCCGACGGTCTGCCCACTAAGTCTACTAGAGGCATAAGATAATAATGCAGTAAAAACTGAATAAGAAAGGCTGGAGATACTCAACAGCTACCATGCCTCAAACTAAATGCTCAATGGGTGATACAGATGAAGAGAGATGCAACCACTCGCACACGAGGTGCTCAATCGACCCAATCGAACTGACTGCCTCATAGGGTCCAGTCAAACTTGCGCCTACCTACTATCATTACATCCACGGAGGACTGGGCTTACGTAGGGCGTCCGTGACTGCCAAAACTGGCCCAGCCAGAGGGACTACATCCGTGACTGCCTAAAAAAAAGGCCCAGCCAGAGGGACTTCATCGACAAATCGCGATACAAAAGTAACAGACTCTGCTCCGGAGTGGCAATAGTAAAGTAACAGGCATTGCTCCGGAGTGGCACTCGAGGGGCGCGACCCCACCGAGGAAAGGTATCCGCGCATCTCTGTCGAGCTCAATGTGGCTCCTGCAGGCTATAATCAAAATCCACGCTCACTCTCAGAACGGAAGGACTCAAGATCCTCAAACATCTCGCAAGATGGTCGGAGCACTCTCAACAACCCAGCTAATACGCTCTCACGAATCTCGAGACACTAGCGAACTCAACCAACTTGTGTCACTAAACTCACAGGCTGGAGATACTCCGCAGCCGGGACCACCGTCGACCCCAAACGGCTCCCAAAATGAAACACCCAACTCGCCACGCTAACCACACAGGCTGGAGGTACTCCACAGCCGGAATCGACCCACAACTCAGGGCTAACAAAACTGGTCGGACAACACTCAACGACTCGGGACCACCGTCAACCCAAATAGTTCCCAACAACACTGACCGGAAGGTACTTGACGGCCCGGGAGCACCGTCTACCCAAACGGCTCCCAACAACACTGACTGGAAGATACTCGACGG
The DNA here is from genome assembly GCA_029168755.2 of Tillandsia fasciculata. Lineage (NCBI taxonomy): Eukaryota > Viridiplantae > Streptophyta > Magnoliopsida > Poales > Bromeliaceae > Tillandsia > Tillandsia fasciculata. The sequence goes on along the minus strand of CM054942.1, from coordinate 9,879,670 downwards.
TCCGGGACCACCGTCTACCCAAACGGTTCCCAACAACACTAGCACAGGTCAAATCTCAGCTACCAGACTCAACTCAGCCCCCAGGCACGAGTGCAACATACGTCCCACAATAACCTGACCACTCAACCCACTACCCGGGCGAGAAAAATCTATGTCCAGAAAAAGATGCAAAGTGTGGGATGTCTAAAGCATAAAAGAACCTAGCCCAAGTGAAGGTTCTCTACAGTCTGGTTAAACATGCAACATATAACGGAGTGCTAGGTCAAGTTCCAATAATAGCATTTAAATAAACTGAATCATAAGTAGGGAACATTAACAGATATGATCATCATAATCAATCAATGATAAGCCTCATCTCCCTCAACATGCTCTCAACTAACATAGGGTGAATACAACCATTTCAATATCTATAATATATCTCGAAGGTACCCAACATATACAATAAGTCATATAAGCCTCAATCCACATGAACTAGATCATTTCTTATGCTTACATCTCAATCCTATAGGTTGTACATTAAATTATGCATGCTATCAATCACATAGTATAATGCTTCCCTTAGGTAAGCTTCCATCAATCATAAACATGAATATTATATCTTGCAATTTCTCAAACAAATACCATTTACCTAGCTTACATCTCAACCATATATTGGTACACTAAACATGCATGCATTCTAACAAATAGAATTAGAGAACCGTCCACCGGTTTGGAGACGAAGCAACCCACCTGAATCGCTTTCCTCAGGCAACGTCGAAGTCGGTGAAGTGCAAAGTCACTCACTACCAAAATTCGCCGAAACCGCACCCTCGGTACTCGGTCGCACAAGCCTCTGCTCAAACCAACATCACATCCAACAATCAAACAACACCACAAACACACCCCAAACAGCACTTGCTATTTTTACAAACCAGCACAGAAAAAGGAGATTTTCACCTGCGTGCGGTCCTCCAAAAAATCTAAAAAAATCACGATTGCGATCTTCGCGACGAGTAGATCCAAATTGAGTATTTATACTCCTCGTTCCGACACCTGTAGGCTAAGATACAAATAAAACATTGTGGTAAGCCAATCAATCCACAACTCGCAAATCTGCGGAAATCAGTCATGAAGAAGCTTAAATATCACCTTCGAAGAGTCCTCAGAAAATTCTGATAAAAATACGGTCGCATTCCTCTCGAAGCGTAGATGTCGATCGAGTCCTCAAACGTCCCGTTCCGATGCTCGTAGGCCGAGAAATCCCAACAATACTCCACTGCTGTCCTAAACCTCGCAGCAGTACAAGGGGGTCATAAGATACCTCGGGAATACCACCAAAAACTCGAAATAGAGCGAAGTGATCAATACGGAAATCGAAGGCGTACCTCTCGTGAACGCGCTGCCACAAAAATCGGCTCAAAACTCCATCGGGGTAGCTCAGGGGGCCTCGCGCACTGAAATGCGACGGTAGAAGCCACAAACGAAGGAGCGTCGAAGTGCGCTGCGTCGCAGAAAACGCCGATGACACGGCCTCCAAAATACCCAAGGTCCATCCGGGAGAAGAGGACAAAGTGTAGGAGAGCTCTGCTGAAGGGGGGTCCCAGAAATCTCCAAAAATCCCGAAATGAGCCACCCAAAGCCTATTTATAGGCTGAAATCCGAGTGAAAAATACACTTCGGGGTGCACTTTCCAGGCGCCCGGAACTTCTGGGCGCAAACAGTACCCCAGAATGTACCCCAAACACCCAGTGCCCGAACTCCCTCGCCGCGCCACGTGGCAAACACCAAAACGGGCCTACCCGCTCGCGACGCGTGGCCACGCCCACGCGCCCACCTCCCCCGCGTCAACGCATCGGGCGCAGCGCCCACGTGCGCCCACGCCGCGCACGCATCCCGAGGCACCTGCCGCACCTAGCTCCGTGGACCGCACCTAGTGCGCCAGCCAATCCAAAGTTGCCAGGTGTCCACATCGCGCCAATGGGAAGACGCCACGTGGCACACCACCCTCGCTGCACCGCGCCTGCCCGTGCGCCTGCCCGGCCCGCGCGCTGCCCGCGCCTGCTCCCGTGGGCCGAGCCCACTGCGCCGCGCCTCCTGCTCCGCCACGTGGTGTACGGCACCAATAGGAAGCCGCCACGTGGCACAGCCCTCGGTCCACCGGTCCACCATGCACCCGAAAATACTGAAAATTTTCGAGTGTCCGTTTTTGGGCGTCCGGACACAGAAAAATACAACCAAGTAGTCAATTTCCATCATTTTTCCGCGCTGAATCCAAATCCGATGTTCGTTTCGCGCGGAACCACTTCTAAAATTCGACGGGGGCATCCGAATACACTCGTGATTCATTCTACGCACTGAGTTTATTTCTTGGGTCCGATATGCGCACAAACACCTCCGACACACAAAACGGGCCTCCAGAAGCTGCTGATCCAACAGTAATCCTTTTGCGGGGATTCGGGTCCTCACAGCCTCGACAAAAAACCTCCTCTTTACCCCGCTTCTTCTCTCTGTTCCTTATTCTGTAGCTTTGATTGATTAATGTTAGTAATTATAATTTTAATATAAACACGTAATTTTTAAGTTTTATTATTTATAGAATTTATATGTACTAATAGAAAAACAAAATTAACTAATTTAATTTTAAATCATCAAATATAATTTAATAAAAAAAAATCGATCGATATAATTAAAAGCGGATCGGTTCAATAATTGAATCACTGATTTTGAACGATTCAAAACGGATTCAAAGAATTAAATCAAACCTTTGTAGAAGCTGAGTCAGAATCGGTAGAAGTAGCGAAATGGATTCGATTTTTAAATCATTGAAAAGTGCTACGTGGGGTAGAGAGAGAGAGTATAGGGTCATGGGTTGGAATAGAGAGAGAATCGGAGAGAGAGAGAGAGAGAGAGAGTTATGGAAGAAAAAGGAGATGCGATGGTTGAGATCGACGTTGGTAGTTGAGAGAGAGAGAGAGAGAGAGAGAGAGAGAGAGAGAGACAAGGAGTGATGTTCCGTAAATACCCTCAAATCTGAGAGGTTGAACGGTTAATATTTGTGTTTCCATATAATCAAAAAGGAACTGTTCCTACCCCAACCTCCTTCGTTTCATTCATATAATATAATAATAAAATTAACTCCTAATTTTCAACCTTTTCTTCTCTGCTCAACCGGCTCTTTGATTATTCTCAAAGGTGTTCAATTTTCAGTTTTTTATTTTTTATTTTTTATTTTTTATTTTTTTGTTTTGTTTTGTTATGTTTGTGATTTGAATTTTCTTTATTTGTGATCATCTTGTTGGGTTTGAATCATAAAATGCGCTAATTAAGAATGTTCCTTTAATCAAATTTAACTCATAAATTTATTTATTTGTTTTTTTTAGATATTATATACCAACTTAATTTGTGGTATTTATTTATTTTTTATATATTCTCTAATTTGTTATCGTAAAATTTTGTTAATTTTTCATCTTGCGAATTAGTTAGTTTTTATGAAAATTAGTTATACGGATGATGATAATAATTACTATCACAAATCTCATTTAATGAGTAATAATACTGTACGATCAAACAAATTTTAAACAAATATTTAGTTAGTAAAAAAGCGAAAATCATCACGAGGTCGTAAATGTGAATTATATTTTGAAGGTTAAAATCCGTCCATTGAGTTATTCAGTTTGTAAATTATAGATGCCTTTCTTATTTACACGAAAATTTGTGACCTTTAATAGCTTTTCGCATTAATTCTGTTTAATCTAACTAGCGTTTTTCACAAATGTTTGTGTTCTTCTACATTGAATGCAGGTTTCAGCAGGGCTGGTTGAGCAGAACTGAAGATTTATTTTCTATTTCCAAGTTTAATTATCCCGTTTCATTAATCCGGTGTGCGTAGCATTTCTCTTGGAAAGTTCATCCATTCATTTATGCTGTTGACTCTTCCATTCCTTACTATTTGTTCGGGGTGCACATACTCATGTCGAGTGGTTCTATTCATATGAGAAAGGGCTCCAGTGTAAATGGGGCTACCAAATTTCTGCACGGTGACTTGGAAATTTGGATATTGGAAGCAAGATGTCTCCCTAATATGGACTTAATGAGCGAAAGAATGAGAAGATTTTTTACCGCTTACGGAGTCTGCGGAGCCCCCTGTACGAAATCCAACAAGCACAGAAGCGTCAAGAAGATCATAACGAGCGATCCCTACGTTTCCATCTGCTTGGCCAGCGCCACGGTGGCCCAAACGCGAGTTATTCCCAACACAGAAGACCCCAAATGGGAAGAACATTTTTTCGTTCCGGTTGCGCACCCCGTCAGCAGAGTTGAGTTCTTCGTCAAGGACAACGATGTTTTCGGAGCGCAGCTTATCGGCGTGGCTTCGATACCGGTTGAACAAGTTCTCTCAGGGGCCGAAATCAGTGGTTGGTTTCCTGTTGTGGGACAATATGGAAATTCGATGAAGCCGTCTCCTGAACTGCGCTTGTCGTTGCGGTTTAAGCCGATCGAAGAAAATCCCTTGTACAAATATGGTGTCGGTGCCGGTCCTGAGTATTTGGGCGTGCCTAATGCATATTTTCCACTTAGGAAAGGGGGGAGTGTTACATTATATCAAGATGCTCATGTTCTTGATAATATGTTGCCTAAGATTGAGCTAGATGGGGGACGTTCCTTCGTGCAACATAAGTGTTGGGAGGATATTTGTCATGCAATTCTCGAAGCTCACCACCTGATATATATAATTGGATGGTCGATCTTTCATCCGGTCAGACTCGTGAGGGAGCCGACACGGCCGTTGCCCAGCGGAGGGGAACTGTCCCTTGGCGAGCTCTTGAAGTACAAGACGCAGGAGGGAGTTCGTGTGGTTATGCTGATTTGGGATGATAAAACCTCACATGATAAGTTTCTCTTGAAAACGGTACTATTTCTCTTTTACGATTTTCTAACTATTGTCCGGTAATGACATTTTATATGTTTGATGCTTATGTTTTTGGGCTTTTTTATTGTATTAATTAAATAATAATGCAATATATAATTTAATAGTGTAATATTTTTATTATTTTTAATATATAGAAAGAAAAAAAAAATAAATAAAAGAAGAAGAAGAAAAAATAATATTTTTATTTTTACTCATTCCTCTCTCCTCTCACCACTATCCCCACCTGGTGGCTCCTCCCCGTCTGCAGTGTTGTTGGTCAACAGAGCAGTCACGATGAGGCGAAATTTGAATGCAGGGTCAACCGGTCAAGGGTGAGGGTGGTGGAAGGGAATGAAGAAGAGGGAGAGGAAGGGAGCGACAATGGTGTCAGGACCAGGGAAATGAGACGGATGAAAGAAAGAAAAGTGAGAGAGAGTAGGGGGGCATTTTGATAAAATTTTTAAAAATTTGGTTCGGATTTGTAAAATTTAAAAAATAATCCAGTTTTGCAAGAGTACAAAACCAATTAATAATTTTTTTTTTTATGCAAAAAAGATCTATATTTTATGAATGATTAATGAGTCTCTTTATTTGCAATGCAAAGTTTTAATAGTACATAATTCTAGTCGAAACTGTGGTGGATACATCAATGGAAACTATGATTTTGGTCTTGTAGTGCATAGGAAGCTCGTCCTAAAAGTAGAAAAATTGGCTTAATTAAGTTGCAAAAAATAGAAAGAGTGGCCTACTTGCTTATATTTCTTACTATAAAGAGAGGAAAGGTATATAGTAATTTCTTATTTTGATTAAGTTTTAGGTGATTATTGATGATTCAAGCTTTGTCAAGTTTACAACAACTATATGATTTAGTTATAATCACTTTTATTAAGATGTTGATTAATGATCTGATGGAAATAACATAGACTGCATGCAGGATGGTCTCATGCACACTCATGATGAAGAAACAAGAAAGTTCTTTAAGCATTCAAGTGTCGAGTGTGTGTTGGCTCCTCGATATGCCAGTAACAAGCTCAGCATTTTCAAGCAACAGGTGAGGATGACTTTTTTCGATTTCTAACTATCCAAAATTTCAATTGCATTTCCGTTATAACATATTATAAAAGGAAATTATAAATTGCTTGATCCAATACAATATTAGTTATGGAGTTAGAAATAATTTTTTTCCTATTTTATTTTAAATATTTCAATTTTAGATATCATCTAAAATCTTAAATATAAGTACCTATTTATACTATTTCACTTACAATACTCTCACTATAAAAAAAATTTCAATATAAGAATATTTTTTAGACCATGCTTAACCTAAAAAAAAATATCTCCAAATATTTTTGTAATGTAGTAAATACCGACGCTTCAAAAAGCGTTATCGTATAAATTTTTTATTATATCAAATCAATATATATATTAAATGATAAATTTTATTATTATTTTTAATTTTTTGACGCTTTAAAATATAGGACTTCAAAAAATGTTGACACTTTAAAATGTTAGAATATATTTTACCGACGCTTGGCATAAGCGTCAGTATATACGTGGTGACTCTTGATTATTTGCAAATGTTTTAATCAACACTTTTGAATATGACGTTAAATTATATTAAGATATTTTTAAATATTATTAAATATTAAAAAAAAATATTTCTGAATGTTAATTTTCTTGTAGTGTCTGTATGTTGGTTTTTGAGATCATTTGCATATTAGTTCACTAGTTTAGGTGTAAGAAGAATAATATAAAATAGATAAAGTTCTAGAAATTTAGTAACTATAAATTTTTAAAAGTGTGTGTGTGTATATATATATATATATATATATATATATATATATATATATATATATATATATATATATATATATATATATATATTTCTTAAATAGGCAGTAATTAAATAGAAGCAACCAACAAAATGAAAAAAAAAAAAAAATGAAAAAAAGAAAAAAGAATACATAGTAAAAAACAGTAAGCATGAGTAATATAATGAATAAAGTAGCTGTGATTCCTTGGACAACCACTAAGAAGATACATGTAAGAATACGGAGGACTTGGATTGATTTTAATAGTAGAACAATAAAATCCAAAAGCCATACATAGATTAGTGAGAATTACAGGATCACAATTTAGATATCCTCTGATCTCCTAAAGATAAAAGAGATGCTTTTCAATAGCTGAAATAGCTGTGTTTTTTCTTAGTCCGACAATAAAGGACATTCTTATTCACTTCGAACTTCTAGCTGTAGAACTCTACTAATTAGTTAATTTACTTGTAATCTTGACCCATAAATATAAAAATCCTTCTTATCTTCATGGGGACGAAAATTCACTCGTTTAGGATCTTGTTATGCCTCGCCCCGTCGCTCTTTTTTAACTAGCTGATGGTAATGGCAGATGAATTAGTAGAATTTAAAGAGGGTACAATAAGCATTGCTCTGAACTTGGAATCCCCAAAAGGAATTACTAAATAACTTGGTAGAATTCAAGCTCAGATTAATGTTTTGTTTGAAAAGGCCTAGAATCAACATGCATAAACCATTTTTCGAAGTATGTGCCCGGACTTGTTTCAGTCATTATACAAAGTGCTAAACCCTTAGGAAAATTGCAAGCTACAAAGAATAATAAAAGTGGCAACAGTAAGAGATCATGAATAAAAATGAACTCAGATTGTCGTTGATGCGCTATGACTAGTGAGAATTTGCAATACAAGTCATGTATGTTATTTATTCTAGGATAAGTTAATATTTATGTGAATATATTAGCAACTATAGAATAATAATGCGTAACTCTTTATCTTGCTTGACGAAAAGAAGGAAAATTTGTGTGACAAATTGAATGAAACTTTTTGATATTAATTCAGGATGATTTCAATTCTCTTTAATAGACCATTATAGATCTGAAATCCAAAACAAGCATAATCACTAGAATGTTTTTTATTTGAAATACAAAATTTCTAATGGTAATATGGGTTTCATAATGAGTGAACTACAACATGTTCCACTATTTCTCACATTTTGCTCTTGAAAATTGCATTCTTCATTTTTGGTTCAATCTTTCTATTACAGGTTGTGGGGACATTATTTACTCACCACCAGAAGTGTGTTATTGTGGACACACAAGCCGGCGGAAACAATCGCAAAATAACTACTTTTATCGGTGGTTTAGATTTGTGTGATGGTAGATATGATACACCGGAACACAGACTCTTCTGCGACCTTGACAACATCTTCAAAAATGACATTCACAACCCTACATTCCCTGTAAGCTCAAGCTCTCATTTCCTTCTATTTGTCTATTTATTTTTTCTTTCTAAACTGTTCTAATGGAAAGATTTATCTTAATTACCAAACAATAATAGTAAAAGTAGGATAAAACTCTTTTTACAGTTTGGGTCTGCCTCCATTTCACAAAAAAATTCCAAGCTATATATTATTTTCATTTCTTTTTTGCGTATGATCTTAACCATTGTAGTGCATTGTACATCATATTTGTTATATTGATTTTTATCATGAGAACTCCCATGGAAGACTTCGAATTAGCATATGCATGAAATGGAAACTATAATTTTTCAAATAAAATTCTTCTTTATGTCGCCTAAGCCTTTATTTTTTTTATGATATATCTTGATTAAATATATTAAATCAAGATTTGGAAACAATACAATATATTTTAATTGTGTGATATAAGCAAAGAAAGAAAAATACTGTCATACCCCGAGCCACAATGAAAGCTCATATTTGAGACGTGGCCATATCCGCAACATGGCTGCAACGTCAATATAGAGCACCTGTAAGGTTTAAGCATACAAAAACCTAAGATTTACGAAAACTTTAACCACTCCAACAAGCGATTGTCACAAATATATTGTAATATCCCTGGATTTGGATCCTAGATTTGGATTAGTCCTATATATAAGGTATAAATAAGACTAAACCATTTAACCTGGCTATAATATTTTGGAGGGTAGCTAAGTCTAAGAGGTTAACAGGATTAAGCGTGCTAGAGCTAAAATAGTTCTAGAATGGGTGACCTTCTGAAAAGTTAGGACGTCATAATTGATATCAGAGTCAATCAACAGCCGGAAGTGTGAGATAAGTTTCGGCTAAGCCAAGATTATATAGCGGGTAGAGCGCGGCTCTCGAGCTAATAATTGTTGTGAGTGGAGCGTAGCTCCCCACAATGTCGGCTAAAGGCTAGCGAGACGAATTTCACATCGTCTAATACTTGTGAATATGCCTGAGCCTGACGAGGTTGTCAGGACTTAAAGGGGGAGGAATGTAACACCCCTAGAATTTGGATTAGTTCTATAAATATTATATAAATATGACTAAACCTCTTAACTCGGCTATAACATTTTGGACCGTGGTTAGACCTAAGAGGTCAAGAGGGTTAAGCGTACTAGAGCTAGTATAGTTCTAGGATGGATGACCCTCTAAAAAATTGGGGCGTCAAATATATACTTGTGGTTTCTAGTACAACCAAATAGACTAATGAGTCAGATAAACCTTTTTCTTCTCCCAAAATATTCTAATTGCAAATATTGTCCAAAATATAAAGAGTATGATTGTCACGTCCCGAGACCGTCAATTTGATCGATTCGAACACGCCCAGACCCGCCAAATAAACAGAATTTTTTTTGTTTGCCCCGGTCGTTACAACCTATACAATTCAGCAAATTCCAATCAGGAACAAAATTCATACACGGATTGTAAAAAAAAGTACTTCAAACCATTTTACCCCTCTCGTGGGTGACATTTCCAAGGAAACGCGGTCGCCTACCGCAAAGTCTATATGTCACAGGCGATTACCTGCACAACCTTTTCCTGTCGGGCTCGCGTTGTTAATAATCATTGGCGCGCGAGGTTGATCTCTTCCTTTCACATAAGGGTTCCTAGGGTGCTACACCAACACGTACCCTATACCGAACACTTTCATCGTCAGCAAACTCGCCAATGACTGGTATGGGTGTTACTTACACCCCTAGCTCAAAATTCCTTCACTAAACAGGACCATTAACTCTCCCCAATCTATCATCTAGCATGTTATAAGGAGATCTAGGCTAATATTGCCGGTGAAACATTGTGAGGACTGATTACCCCGCTGCTTCATTGTGTGAGCATTGTCGGGACTAGTTACCCCGTTGCTCATTGAGTGTGCATTACCTGGATTGGCTATGTGATTGCCTTTTAGCAACAACCCACTTTGGAAGGGACGTTATGGGAGTGACAACCCAAGGTACTTGCAAGCTCCAGTTATATGCTGATACACAAAAGGTCAGTAGCTGAACTAGTGCATATGATAATCACAAGAACGACGAGTATGATTAGGGATGTCAATGGTACGGATACCCGAAATTTTATTCGAATCCGAATCCGAACGGAATGGATTTACCCGATGTTAAACGAATATGAATTCAGATATGGATATAAAAAATAAAAATCCGACAGATTTAAATTTGGATATGGATTTTGATCGTACCCGGCCCGAACCCGAATTAATTTTATGTTTTATAATATATGTATATATAAATATTTGATATTATATTTAAATTTATATTTTAAAAATTTAAATTTAATATAATATATTTTGAAATATTGTAAGAGAAAAAAAAATAATTGTTTCGGGTTTGGATTTTCGGGTTCGGATTCAGGTTCGAATTTTGAATTTTTTGTCGGGTTCGAATTTGGATATGAATTTTTAAAATTCGTCGGATTCGAGTTCGGATTCGGATTTGGTAGTCGAATTCGGATTTTAAAAAATCCGCTCCGAATCCGATCCGTTGACATCCTTAGTATCGACTGCCTTAGAAGGCTATGAGGGATACATTTGCTACTACAGATATACATGTTATTATAAGTGTCAACTAGTATGCTTCTTATGTCCAAACATAATCACACCAATGAAAGAAGACAAATGAATATTCAATAGGTACGTATTCTATATAAAAGTGCTATGCAACAAATAATCATGTCCTTTATGACGACTACACATTATACTCCATGGCTATCCGATGATGGACAACAAGGAAGGAGTAAGATTGGGCTGATCAGGGTGGAGTTGTACCATTTCGGATTGAGTACTCACCTAAAAATGTGTTCCTAATCATGGTGCCTCGATCCTCCTCAGCACCGAAGGAAAACAGGTACAAGCGAATTCATAGCAAATTAGGGTTAAAAACCCCAAAAAATAAGTTTTAGATCAAGAACTGCATATTAGATTGTCAGGTTCTGTACATGAGTTTCATGTTCCGAAACCTAGCCTAGGTTCCAGAACCTTCCAATAGGTTTTGCAGATCTAGAAGGATTTCTAAGCACTGCTCATTGTCATGTTCCGGAACGTGCAACCTATGAGCAGGAAATGTTTAGATGAGTGTCGATTTTCGAAAACCAAACTTTAAATCTGTAATAAATTATTTTTAAAACCAAAATAATTAAGACTCACTTAAAATAACAAGAACCCGCAACAAAATCTCAAAGATTTTACAATTTGGTCTCTAGGGTTTCAAAACAACCAAAAATTTCAAAGAGGCCGAGGTGGAATCTTCATTTAGTCTTCCCAAAATCCTTCAAAGGAGATGTCACAAGAAAAATCAACCAAAGTATTAGACGAAATGGGTACCGAGTTCTCGAGATCTGCGGAGGTGAGGTGAGGCCAACAAGAGGCAAGAAAATATCGTGGAAGACCTCTTGCGCAAGAACACCTTCAATGAACCAAGGAGCGGAGATGGATCTCAGCTGAGGGAGCATCCTTAGAGAAAAACGACGCCAAGCAGCGATGGGGAGAGTTGGTGGCGTGGGGTGGTGGAGTAAGGTGTCGGAGTGAGGGAGAGAAGGAGGAGATGAAGATTAAGGAGAAGGGAACTAGGGCTTCTGCCATGGTGATATTTATAGAAGTTTAAATAATTTGCATGTAGGCACCGCTACAACACACTCTTTATTTACAATCCCTACCTACGTTCTGTAACGCAGGTTTTACGTTCCAGAATGCCAGCCGGTTTCAAATCCTCAGTAGGGATTCTGCTGAAAACATAGCTCCCGACCTTCTCAGCCTACTGGCTATGTTCTGGAATCTCAATATCAAATTTCAAAACCTGAAGTTCCTCTTGGTTGGGCTCAAATTTTGGGTATTACAAATGCACGTAACGAAAACATCATGTAATAAATCTCATAGAAATCACACAATCACATGTATTAAGTTAGGGTTTTCATACTTTACAGACTATAATATTATTGTGCAATCTAAAATAGACAATGTGTTATTATTCTAAACTTCACTCATCTTATACGCCAATTTAAGTTGACTTTTCTTTGCTTTGTAGAAGTTCTATACCATTAAATTTTTTACTCTCTAGTATTGTTAATAGCCATTGTTGACAAAAGTTTCTTGCGCTAAATAGCCTTTAAATAGAAAGCTAAGCTAACAACATTGTAAATCATGAACAATTTAGGCTAGAGCTCTCCAATTTCTGGAGTTAATAAAGATAATTGTAAGTAATATATGTATATTTATATTAACAGGAAAGTTGTTGAGATAATATGACAGAATAACTTTTCCTTCTCCAATATCTTTTTTTACCATGTTTATCAGTATAAATTATTTTAATGTTTTTTTTTTTTTTTTCCCAAATTGCTAATTGGCCTATTTACTAATCTTTGTAGGTTAACAACCAAGGTCCAAGGCAACCATGGCATGACTTGCATTGCAAAGTCGAGGGTCCCGCTGCGTACGATATACTCACAAACTTTGAACAAAGGTGGAGAAAAGCTACTAAATGGCGAGTTAGGCTAAGAAAAGTTACAAGTTGGCGTGATGATGCCTTGATTAAAATTGATCGAATTTCATGGATTCTTTCTCCTTCTAATAATGATTCAGATGTTCAAATTTTTGACGAAAAAGATCATGAAAACTGGCATGTACAGGTTAAATCCCTATACCTTTCTGGTTAGACTAATTAGAAACTTAGTTTGAGAGGTTTAGTCTTGATTTCAATTAGGTTCTCATTTTCACTCTGAACAATTTAGCTCTTGAAATCATTATGTTCAAATAGTTAAGCCCTTCCCTCGGTTTATCCACATAAATATATTACGTGATCATCATTTAGTTAAGAACAACCTCTAAAAATTGCTATATTGGCAAAATTTAACTATGATGCAGATGTAACTTCTCTTTCCTCATAATAAACTAACAAAAGGGTTTAATAATTGTTAGAAAGAGGAACTCCACCGAATATATATATTTTTTGAATGGGAAACTCGACTGAGTAAATTATTAAAATTGAAAATATAAGGGTGTAGTGAAATTGAGTCAAACTTTAATAATTAAATTTATTATTAACCCTATGGAGTGTGGGATTTTTTTTATTTTTTTTATTTTTATTTTTTTTTTTTTTATCTGACTTAATCCTATTTTTGTTAGGTTTTCAGGTCGATAGATTCAGGATCAGTAAAAGGATTTCCGAAAATTGTTCACGAGGCTGTGTCAAAGGTTAAGAAGGAGGATCCCTTGATTTTCTTATGCGTTGCATAAAAGTAGTAATGATTTTTCTTTTTCTCTTTTTTCTTTAGATGTTTTAAAGTGCTCTTTTTTTTTTTTTTTTTTTTTCTTTCTTCTGTAGAATCTTGTTTGTGCAAAGAACTTGAAGATAGATAAGAGCATACACAGTGCTTATGTGAAAGCAATAAGGTCGGCACAACATTTTATATACATAGAAAATCAGTACTTTATCGGATCATCTTATTGCTGGCCATCATACAAAAATGCAGGTACAAAAAAAATTATAATTATTCTTATTTTAATATTGTATTTTTTATGCAATTTTTTTGCTTTTTGCAAGCAAATATTACTCAATCTATTTGTTTTGAGGAAGCAGGCGCAGATAACTTGATACCAATGGAATTGGCTTTGAAGATTGCAAGTAAGATTAAGGCAAAAGAGCGTTTCTCAGTGTATGTTGTGATACCAATGTGGCCTGAGGGAATTCCAACTACAGCTGCTATGCAAGAAATTCTTTTTTGGCAGGTTTGCTTCTTCTTCTTTTGATGGATTATTATTCTATTAAATTCTCACCTAAAAATATGAATATTGAGAAGACATTATGTAGTGTTAAATTATGACTATGGAACTATCAGGAAGATCTTAGAAATGTACTAACTTGGTTTCATTAAGCTCTATACTTTCTTTTAACTGACTTATGAGACTATTTACTGTAGGCATATACACTAGTTAAGTGATTAAAAGGCAGTTTACCTAACTGAAAATTTTCATTGATGTTAATCTTTTTATGAAAGTAGATAAGAACTATTTAGTAGACCTTTTCACTAGCAACTGAATGGTTGCATATGATACATAATTTACATTTCATTGATGTTAATCTTTTTATGAAAGTAGATAGGAACTATTTAGTAGACCTTTTCACTTGCAACTGAATGGTTGCATATGATACATAATTTACATTTCTAACTTGCTTGAAAAATTAAAAGAGCTGTTACAATTTTGCACAAAATAAAACTCTGCGGAAGAGAAAATTAAATAAAACTAAATTTTAAAGACTTTAGATCCGATCTAAAAAATCACGCAAAATAAGATTTTTTATGTATTTAAGATTAAAAAAAAAAAAAAAAATCTAATCTTCACATTTGCGCGGAGAGATCTATACCGCAATGTGATGATCGTGAAATTTGATTCTCTTGAAGCCGCACACGCGTCCGGCCTCTACGGGCATCCACATGAGATTGTCGATCTGATCAAAGTTCTCACCGGGTGCTAGCTCCCTTGCGGAGAACGTCTTTCTTTAATCGTAGATATTTAGAAAAGATAAAGAGGAGGAAAGAGATGACGACTAAAATTCTCTTCTTCTTTTTCTTTTCTTTAAAAAAAAAAAAAATTTATACGTATTAAGAGGGATATATATATATATATATATATATATATATATATATATATATATATATATATATATTAGGCACGAATGCTAAAAGATGTGTGGTTTAGATGTAGTGGGCCTCTTAGGTTTAATGGGTGGTTGGGAAAATAATAAAATCTAACGGATGAAAATAATTAAAGGGATTGATCTAAGGGTAGAAAACTTGATAGCACCAAATGCTTAGTGCTATCGATAGTATAGTAGCCGAACTCTCTCTCTCTCTCTCTCTCTCTCTCTCTCTCTCTCTCTCTCTCTCTCTATATATATATATATATATATATATATATATATATATATATATATAAAATCCTTTTATAATCAAGATAAACTTAAAATTAGACTTAAGTTTATCTTTTCGACTTGAACTCAATCCTAATTTGATCAAATCAAATCAAATCAATAATGCAATAATTACACTTAAGTCCTCTCACAACTTATAGTAAGTCATCCTTTGCAACATTTGCATTGTAATATCCTTAATTTATAACAATTATAAATTAGTCTAATTATCAACAGATTGACAATTAAGTTCTCACGCGATTCAAGAATCGTGATCCAGCTATTCATCAGTCATAACCTCTTATATGTGTGACCCCATGGGTTCTATTTTATATGGTAGTGAGATATATTATAATCATCATCAACAATATCACTGAATGTGTCAAAATAATTCCAACTCAGTCCAATAAGAATCATCGATCATCCAGATAATTCTTGTGAGTTCCACAATCCACCAGTGACGCCTAATAGTATGTAGTGGCATTCCATGAGTCCGGACTAGACGGAGATCATGGAATTGCTCGTTAAACTCCACCATCTGTCATATGTTAAATTTATTCTATTCAAGTTTCTAATATCGGAAACCCTTTCCGTTATTTACTCTATCCTGACCAAGATTTTTTAAACTCAGTTTCATACATCATATAGGACTAACTCTCTTATCTATTAAGGGTGATAGATTTCATATAGATGCACAACCTATTTTTACAACGAACCTACTGCAGTCAACATGCACCGCAAGGACCCAACTGGCTAGGGGACCAAATGTATGTACAGTCAAATTAGAGTAACCCCATTGTGAATAGCCGAGACATCGCAGGCCAAAGAACCAGTCACACTACTACAATATCGAGTAAGTCACTGACGAATGAGTAGACATCCAAGTGACTTCTTGTATTGGTCAAGCTAGGTACCCTTGTTCTCCAACAACCACCAGCATATTCGCTCTAGTATGCCCAAACTATTGACTCGAGACTCGTCTTTCCTAAAAAGGAAGCGACCTGTGCACAAATCTCACCGGATCAATCACTGCCTCCGTGATGATCCATCGATCAAAAGCATTTAGGAATTAAGCACTAATGATACATGTCTTAAATTCTCAACTCTTGAGAATACGTATCATCATCTTATTAATTCTTTTGATAATTCATGAACATATACACAATATGAATGAAAATAAAAACTCAATCACATTCATAATGTAAAACGTTAAATACAAATTTATATTCTAAAAAAAAATACATGTGTTGATCTGGTTGGCTTTTAGGGCATACATCTAACAAGTGCTTCATTTATCTTCACCAAATAGTTTTTAATTTTTCTTATCTTTGTATTATTTATTGATTTTTTTATCTTGGCAAATATTAAATTATTTGTCTAAACTCAGTTTCATGAAAACATTAGATAATTCAACAAAAAAGAACTTTGAAATTTAATTACTATTTCTCCGTAAAAAAACATATTAGTCAAAAAATACTAAGTTGATTAACTCATACATAATACTAGGTATATCTTTATGGGTACTTTGATGCTTGGCCATTTGATTATATGCTATTGCTAGGCTCTCTTTTGACTGGTTTATGTGCTATCATGTTTAATCTTCAGGGACAAACGATGTCGATGATGTACAAAATTGTTGCAGACGCTCTGAAGGAAGGATCTTATGAGAGCAGTCATCCGCAGGATTACTTAAATTTCTATTGTCTTGGAAAGCGTGAACCAGCACAGAAGGACAATGCCACAAGTTCCCCAAATCATGCAAATGAAAATTCGGCATCGGTATGTTTTATTTAATATTTTTTTTCAAAAGTTTAGTCACGTCACACAGCTCATTGAGGTTAAATAACTTAAGTTAATCTCATCGACGAATTTAAAATAATTATATATAAAAATATAATAAAATTAAAACTTTTAATTCGGTTATAGTAATTTATGCGATGGTTGACTCGAAAGATTTTTCATAATTAATGTCTACAAGACTAGTGAAACGAATCCTACATCGCTCAGTGCTTGTGAGTGTACTTAAATCTGACGAGAATATCAAAAATTAAAGAAGGAGAATGTAGTACCCTTAGAATTTAGAGTAGTCTTATATATAAAATATAGTATGACTAATCTTTTTAACATAACTATAATATATTAAGAAGGCTAAACATGCTAAGATTTAAAGTAATTTTAGGATAAATGACCTTCGTTAAAATATATATATTTTTTAACTTGGGTTGAGTAAAATTGATTAATTCATTAAGTTGGTTCATGAAATATGACGTAGAAATGTATGAAATATATTGTATGAACTTGAAGTTGATTTTTATGGGTGCAGAATCTTGTATAATCTAATTAATATTGTTGACTTTGACCCCCCTAATGGATATATATATATATATATATATATATATATATATATATATATATATATATATATATATATATATTATAGAGTAGAGTTTATATATTTTTAAAAGTATAAGTTTATTTATATTTGTAAATTTTTTATTATTGGATTTGTATTAGAATTTGTATAATTATACTTTTTTTTTCTTTCTTCTTAAATATTTTCATAATAACACGGATCCCAATATAAATTTAATAGTAAAAAATTCACAAGTATAAATGAATTTGTACTTTTGAAAGTATATAAGCTCTACTATATATATATATATATATATATATATATAGAGAGAGAGAGAGAGAGAGAGAGAGAGAGAGAGAGAGAGAGAGAGAGAGACTTTTCTATACCATTGCTAGTATTGAAGTTTCTATATTATTGTCTTATTTTTTATTTTAGGATGTTCAAATCAACGATCAACACTATTAAATATGATTTAGAGTATATGAAGTTTTTAGAATTTTTTTTTTTATAAATTTTCGACATAATTTATTTTATTATCAAACTATTTCATAATTGTAAATTTTTAATAACTATTATGGCGAGTTTGTAGTTTAACGATGTAGAATAATATAAATTTATTTAAATTTTGATAGAAACTATTTTAAACCATTTAATTCAAGATCACTATTCTTGTTCTTGAATTCAAAAGTGTTATCCTCAAATTTTAAAGATTGTTTAATTTTTACTGTCCATTTTGATATGATTTACTTACTAACTAAACGATGTCAAAAAATATTAAATTTTTATTTCTAACAACTTTATATACCCTAGATCATATTTAACGGTGTGGATCGTTGATTTGAACACCCTAAAATCAAAAATTAGATTATAGTATAGAAGCTTCAATACTATCAATAGTATAGAAACCTAATTCTCTCTCTCTCTCTCTCTCTCTCTCTCTCTCTCTCTCTCTCTCTCTATATATATATATATATATATATATATATATATATATATATATATATATATATAATTGAGCTTTTGTATTTTTAAAAGTACAAGCTATTGGTGTTTGTAGGTTTTTAGCCATTGGATGAAAAAAATATATGGTTAGAATGATAATAGATTTCTTGGGTTAAGTGAGTGGTTAGTGGAATAAAATGATCTAGTCAAAAAAATAAATCTAACGGTAGAAAACTTATAAGCATCAATTATTTAGTGTTTATATAAACATAATAGCTGAACTCTATACATATATAGGTAGAGAGAGTAGAGCTTATATATTTTTAAAAGTACAAGCCAATGTATTGGAATTTGTGTTATTGTAAAGTCAACTAAATAGAGAGAATAAATAAATAAATAAATTCTAATACAATTTCAATGATAAAAAATTTACAATTATAGACGAACTTGTGTTTTTAAAGCCATATAAGCTCTACTATATATATATATATATATACACGACAACACCGAACAAAAGTGTACACAAAAAGTGTACACTTAGTATTTTCTATATAGAGGGATGCTACACATACACCCTATTTTGGGGTGTATGATGTACACCCCACCGATCCAAGGGTGGGGCTTCCTCCACTAATCACTTCGATGTGATCAGTGAAATTCACCCCATCCTTGAATGGTTGGGGTGTAAGATATACACCCCCTTAGGGGTGTACAAAAAGCATTTCCCGGCTAATTAAATAGCGGCGCCAGTTCCTTGAGGACATACCGCAGCAAACAAGAGAAGGGTGCATGCCAGCGTGCATGCAGTGTTAAATTCAGCAACGGATCAGAGGTTGTCAATCAGTTGTCTGAGTAGTTTGGATTCTTCAAAA
Source organism: Tillandsia fasciculata (assembly GCA_029168755.2). Classification (NCBI taxonomy): domain Eukaryota; kingdom Viridiplantae; phylum Streptophyta; class Magnoliopsida; order Poales; family Bromeliaceae; genus Tillandsia; species Tillandsia fasciculata. The sequence goes on along the minus strand of CM054942.1, from coordinate 9,860,405 downwards.
TAATGGTATAAAAAATTTTGGTTAAATTTTTTTTATACTTCTCTATTTTGATCTTTTTTATTATGATTTTATAAAAAAAAAAAATTATTTTCTCAGTGTTTTCGTTGGAATAAGAAAAAAATGGAGTTCATTTTAAGGCCCTTAATTTTTTTATATGGAGAAGACTTAAGGTGCAAGTTTGTATTTTTTTTATTTATTCTTATAGTGTAATACATCTCTCTTACTCTTTCTGTGGACATAAGAAATTGTCGAACCACATAAATCTTGATTTCTTCTTTCTACATTTATTTCTATTATCGTTTTGATTTTTTCTATTTTTTTGTGCATCTGTGTTTGTAGCGCATAATAAACGTTCTATCCAGTATAAAAGCGTAGGATTCATGCTACGATAAAGATGCCGAATGCCTCATCATCTAACTTCGAGGTGAAAAAATTTGACTGTAAAGAAAACTTCGGCCTCTGGCAAAGAAAAATGAAAGCCCTTCTGATACAACAAGGCTTTCATAAGGTGTTGCTCGAAAATTCAAAAAAGCCGACATCAATGAGTGAGGAAGATTGGGAGAAGATTGATCTTTGGGCGGCTAATACAATTATATTGTGTATGGCAGATGAGGTGATATACAACGTAATGGATTAAAAAACTACAGTCGGTATGTAGGACAAGTTGGTTAAGCTATACATGACAAAAAACTTCTCGAATGTGTTGTACCTAAAGAAAAAATTATATAGACTATGCATGAAGGAAGGTACAGTAATAACAAAACACTCGAACAAGTTTAATAAGATAATTGCATATTTGCTTAGCATTAATGTCAAGGTTGGCAAGGACAATTAGGTGTTGATTTTTTCTCACATCACTTCCATCGTCCTACAATTATCTAGCGACCACCATACTGTACGGGAAGCAAACTATGAAGATAGAAAGTATTTACATCGACCCTTCTATCCGAAAAGATTAGGTTGTAATCGAGTATGGAGGAGCGTAATGCAAGTTTGGTCATGAATGATAGGGGCAGAGGAAGAGGACGATCTAGTGAACGTAATGCGAGTAAAGGAAGATCCCGTTCCAAGTCAAAATCGAAGAAGGTGAAGTGTTACTTTTATAAAAAAGAGGGCCATATGAAAAACAACGGTGAGAAGAGGAAGGCTTGGCTGCAAAAAATTGATTCCTTTGTAGATACGGTGAGCATAGCCAGTAATACTAATCATGATGTTTTGTCAGTTTCTACAGATTCAGAATCTCTCAGTGATTGGATATTGGATTCGGGTTTTTTTATCACGTCTCCAGACAGATCTTTATTTGATACTTACAAGTTTTTGTGAAGGTGGTAGTATTATGATGAGTAATCACACTAACTGCAAGATTATTGGTATTGGAACGGTGAAAATAAAAATATTTGATGGTGTGGTGAGGATATTGACGAATGTGAGATATATTCCTGTTCTCTGATTGAAGCTTATATTACTTTATACTCTTGACTATTTTGAATATTATGTTAGCATTTTAGGTGGAGTTGTTAATGTGAAAAAGAGTGATACGATCATTATAAAGGAAGAGAATATAGAAAATCTATATAAATTGATCGGTGAGCTGGTAATAGCGGAGAAGTCTAGTCATTATCTAAACTTAGCTAATTTGCATGGCTGTTAGTATCGAAATGCCTCATAGAGAGCGGCGATAAGATGAAAGAAAGTAGTGAAGTACAAAAGAAGTCAAAGTAGAGAATATTAAGGATATGCCTTCTTTGGAACTTGAGTTGAGTCAAATTAATTAACCCATTAAGTTGGTTCATGAAATATGGCGTAGACTAGGTGTATAGAAATATATTATAGGCTAAATTACAGAAACCCTCCTGTAAAATTCTGCTTTTTCACTTTTTCCTCTGAGTTTTAAAAATCTACAGTTTACCCCCTCCTAATTACGGAATAATGCACTTACCAAATTGCCGTCATCGTTTCGTAAGTTGAAGGGTTGATATTGTTGATGAGCAAGTCCCAGTTCCAATGACTGCAGCGATGATGTCGCAACACATCAAAATAGTCACAGAATCACAGGATCACTTACGGAATGATGACGGTAGGGGGGTAAGTGCATAATTCCATAATTAGGAGGAGACAAAGTATAGGTTTTTAAAAATTACGAGAGAAAAATAAAAAAGAGGAATTTTATAGGGAGATTTTCTATAATTTAGCATATATTATATGATCTTGAAGTTGATTTTTATTGGTGAAAGATATGTATCTATCTATACAAGTTATAGTCTAATTAAAATTATTGACTTTGATCGGCCTAATGTGTGTGTGTGTGTGTGTGTGTGTGTGTGTGTGTGTGTGTGTGTATATATATATATATATATATATATATATATATATATATTGAGTCCGGTTACTATACTTTTATGAGTAAGACCTCTTCGTACTAATAAGTTTTCAACCCTTGGATTAAGGAATGTACGGTTAGGATTATAGTGGTCCCCTAGTATTTATACTATTTCACCAACAATCCACTAAACCCTAGGGGACCACTATCATCCTAACCGCACATCCCTTCATCCAAGTGCGAAAAAGTTATGAGTATAAAAAGGTTCATACTCATAAGATTATAGTAACCCTACGCTATATATATATATATATATATATATATATATATATATATATATATATATATATATATGTATGTTTTGTTAGCATTTTAGGTGGATTTGTTAATCTGAAAAAAGAGTGATACAGTCATTATAAAGGCAGAGAATATAGAAAAAGAGTGATACGGTCATTATATATACTCTTGACTATATTGAATATTATGTTAGCATTTTAGGTGGAGTTGTTAATGTGAAAAAGAGTGATACGGTCATTATAAAGGGAGAGAATATAGAAAATCTATATAAGTTGATCGGTGAGCTGATAATAGCGGAGAAGTCTAGTTATTATCTAAACTTTGCTAATTTGTATGGCTGTTAGTATCGAAATGTATAGAGAGAGAGGGGGCGATAAGATGAATGAAAGTAGCGAAGTACAAAAGAAGTCAAGGTAGAGAATATTATAGATATACTTTCTTTGGAACTTGAGTTGAGTCAAATTAATTAACCCATTAAGTTGGTTCATGAAATATGGCGTAGACTAGGTGTATAGAATATATTATAGGCTAAATTACATAAGCCCTCCTGTAAAATCAAGTTTTTTCACTTTTCTCTCTGACTTTTAAAAACCTACACTTTACCCCCTCTTAATTACGGAATTATGCACTTACCAAATTACTGTCATCCTTCCGTAAGTAGTTGAAGGGTTGATATTTCCCACCTAAAATGCTAAAATAACATCCAATATATATATATATATATATATATATATATATATACACACACACACACACACACACACACACACACACACACATATAATTGAGCTCCTATGTTTGTAAAAGTACCAATTCATTGATGCTTGTAGATTTTTAGCCCTTGGATGAAAAGATGTGCTGTTAGAATGATAGTGGGCTCCTTGGATTAAGTGCGTGATTGGTGAAATAGATTGATCTAAGGGATGAAATTTGTCAAATGGGTAGATCTAACAGTTGAAAACTTACAAGCACCAATTGTTTGGTGCTTGTACAAGCATAGTAGTCAGACTCTCTCTCTCTCTCTCTCTCTCTCTCTCTCTCTCTCTCTCTCTCTCTCTCTCCCTCTCTTTCTCTCTTTATATATATATATACAGAGTTCAACTGCTATGTTTTTACAAATACCAAGTAATTAATGCTTTTAAGTTTTCTATCGTTAGATCTATTCTTTTGATTAATTTCACTCCTTAAATTATACTATTCCACCAACTATCCACTAAACCTAAGGGGCCCACTATCATCCTAACTGCACATCTTTTCATCAGAAGGCTAAAAACCTAAAAGCACCAATGACTTGGTGCTTTTACAAGCATAGAAGCTCAATTATATATATATATATATATATATATATATATATATATATATATATATATATATATATATATATAATGATCCAACCCACTAGCAATAATAACTCGTTGGGCCCAAACCACAGTCCAAAATGCTTAAGCTCAATTATTATGACTAGTGTCCATTGTCTCTTATATGCTCAATCATAACTCAATTCTTATCTGATTAAGGACTATTGGGGTGTGTTGGGGCCGGAAACGTCGATCGTCGACCGGCCCCGTGGTTTGGTTGACCCTCTGAAATGTGATATGTCTTGTGCCAATGGATCAAGCGATCGGGCCGAGGAGGGATCTACTCGGCCGGTTCTTCTCACTTAAACTCTCGCGACCGTCCGGCTTAGATTAGTCGAAACGGGATATGGAGATAGAGTGAGGCTGAGTCCGGCCTAAAGTAGCTAAACCAAATAGTAGAGACAATAATTTGACACGGCTAAAGAGCCACCGAAGCATAATCCTCAGCGCTTTCAATACTGGGTGCTGCTTGCCGTTCTGGAAGCTATTACGAGATTCGCTCCCAAATCTCGCATTCCTTCCTTTCAAAGTCTTTCCATCTTCGGCTCGAACAGCCGAGGGTTGACCCTGGCTTTGCTTCCTTCGTCACTCGATTGAGGCGGTCTGTTGTTAGTTTCTAATGAGGCGATAATCTTTTGGTTGGCCGCTTCTCCTATCGGCTGATGCCTCTAGCCGATGGCATGTGTTGCCTTCCTACGTGACTGAGGTCGATTTTAGCCAAGATGAGGGTCCTTCATTATTGGCTTATTCTTCTGTTTGCTGACATCTTTAACCGATGGTATACATCACGTGTCACTTCCTTGAGTGGCGAAAATTTTGGTTTCAACAATACCCCCTCGGCAATCGCCTGATATGTCGTTCGGATTATTGTCGAAGTTGAGTCACAAATCTGGCGTGTGCCATGATATTGACCTTTCTTAAGTTTTGGTGAATTTATCTTTCGCCGTTAGCTATCGGCGAATTCCCGAAATTGCCTCCTGTAATTTTTCCTCGGCAAGCACAATGGCTGAGGTTATCTTGCCGACAGCTTATTGTGCCAGCCCTTTTTCAGAGGCCTCTTCGCGGCCTCGCTTACTGACCTCCAATATGCTACTTAATCCACGACGGGGGTCCGTCGTTCGTTGTCATTCGACTGGTTTTGCCGAGAAGTTTTACCTGTACTCCCTCCTCGATTACCCGGATGAGCGAGATCTGGTCCGGGTCTTTATCAGCCCAATTCACATGGCCAATCGACTCCATACTTACGTCCACCAGTTGCGGCCTTCATTCGGCCACTATTTCCTCCACCTTATCCCCTACCCACTAGAAAAGTTTTTCGTGGAGTGTAAAGGGGATGCATTCGTTGGCGTGAATCCAATCACGCCCTAACAGCAGGTTGTAGTGGCTCACGACGTCCACTACGAAGAAAGCGGTCCGCATAGTCTTGGAACCAACTGTTATTTCGGTCGTTAAGACCCTCCTCACTGCTTGACCACCTCTGGTGAAGTCGATCATCGTAGTGTCAGTCGGCTTGAGCTCTTCTTCGCTCTTGCCGATCTTTTTCAAGAATGTGGTGGGCATGACGTTGACCATTGCCCCACCGTCCACCATTACGCGGCCTACTGGCCGCCCTTCGATCAAGGCCTATATGTACAATGGTTTTATGAATCAAGTTTGGAAAACCGATGGTTTTTTGGAAACCACTATCTCAGCCTCCACTTTTTGCTCCATCAACTGAAGCTCGGCTATAGGCAGACCCTTGTCGTCAGAGTTCTGTTCATCGACTTCCTTTTGGGACGCTGTCGCTCTGAAGGACGCCGGTAGGACCATAAACCATGTATGTAGACTCCTGTTGGACCTTCGTCGATCGACATAGTGTTGGTCCGTGATCTCTTTCCTTCGGCCTCGACTTCGGCCGAAGATGGCGTCGGTACATCTTCGTCATCCCTTGGTGGCTATCTCTCTCGTTGGACCACCTTGCCGAGTTCCTGCTTGGCCGGGGCCTCGACCTCCTATTGTTCTTTTGGTTCTTCCTGGCTACGCCTCACTGCGGCTTCTAGAGCCTTCAGACGAATACCCAGCTCTAGCCAAATGGTTTCGTCCATTGGCTTGGCCACCACCGACTGAAGTGTCGGTGTTTTTTTTTTGAGGTGGCGCGGTAGAGCTTCCCGTCTCGTGATCATGCTGCATCGGCACAATTGAGTGCCGGCGCACAGGCTATTCCAGCCACGGATTCGGCCGCAGCCACTGGGCCGTTATGCTATTGTTCTTGGCAACGGCCTCTAACCTCTGCATGTGATGCTTCTGCATCTTCGTCATGACCGGCCCCTGCCAACTAGCCAGTCCGTCAGACGTAAACCAATGCTCCACCAGCACGTCTGCCGGTGGGTCTATCTTCCTCAGGTGCTCCCTGAGGATATCCCTTCTTTGCCACGGTTTAGGCCATGGCTAGTTCCTGAGCTCCTGCACCAGCTTGATACTTAGGGCCTTGATTTCTCCCCTAGTGAGCCAAGGGATTTCTATATCAGGAGCCTAAAGGGTCTCCGGCGCCTATGATGTCCCATGGTGTGGAGTTTGTGGCGTCGGCCTCCTCCAAGGGTGACAAGCTGGGTCTTTACGTGCCCTCATCGGTCCGAACCTCTGGCGGGGCTTGATCCGTTTTGGGCGTTGCAACGGCCCGTGAGCTAGTCTTCCCTCGACCTGTTAGCCGAAGGGTCTCCTGGGTGTCCCCTGAACCCGGCTTCTTTCATAGCCATGGCGGGGACCCCACTGATGCTGCGGGGCTCGTGGTCCCTCATGGCCGACTGGGGTCGGCATCGACTTCTCTTAGCTATAGAACTCTCGCAAGACCCTCTGGATGTAGGGGTCTTTCTCTTCTTTTTTGTCTTCTTCTCCAGAGGACCGTTTGTTATACCCTTCTGTCAGACTTGTGTCCGGCCGATGGTCGTGGTGGCCCGTTTCTTTGTTATGATCGATGAAGGCGAACCATTTCTTCGCTTCCTCCGTCACGTCGGCAAGGAGGGCATTCCAATCTTTCTCGATCATTTTGGCCTTGTATCGGACGCAAAGCTGAAAACTGTCCCGGGCCACTTTCTTTTTCACGGAGAACTCAGTCTCCTATATCTGCCTCTTACCCTTGAGGTCGACCATGTTCACCTCGGCTGCATATACTCTGGAGTTTTCGATCGAAGATTCGCCTTCGCTTATCACCGATCGAATCACTGGCCTGGCCTCTCTTTTGAGGGCATTGCGGATAATTTCCTCCATAAGGGCTTGGATGTTGGCGAGCCCCACTAGAGGCGCTGGGGCTGCCGGTTGCGTCGGTGGAGATATCGGCCCGTGTTGGCTGACCTGATTTTGAGGCGGTCCCTGAGAAGGTACCTGCCCGGCATTCCTGCCCCCAGCCATTTCAGCGATTCCGGTCTGAGGTACCGGAGCCGCCGGCTGCGCAAGAGGAGGTGGCGGCCCATAGTGGCCAGCCTGAAGTTGAGACAGTCTTTGCGGAGGGACCTGCCCGACATACCTGCCCCCAGTTATTTCGGCGAGTTCGGTTTGAGGTAGTAGAGTCGCCGGCTACGCCGGAGGAAGTAGCGGCCCGTGTAGGCCAGCCTGTTGCTGGAACAGTCCCTTTGGAGGGGCCTGTCCGCCGATCCTGCCCCCAGCCTGTGGCTGGACAAATGGCGATGGGAGAGTTAGAGAAACCCCCCCAGTAGTTTTCTGGTTGATGGCCGATGTGCTGCCCTATTGGTCCCGTTCCTGTCTGGTACGGATACTCTTGCAGCTGTACTGCCCCCAGTGGCTGTGCCGTTGTTGGGGACGCAAACTACTGTGCCGCCATTGTTGCAGACACCGTCAAAATCATTTGTGTTGGCACTGGCGATGGCAGAGCTGGTGGAGATACCAGTAGACCTCCGTGGCATGGCTTGCTTAGGGCTAAAAATGGCCCGAGTCGAGAAATACTTTCATCTGAGGCCGTGATGTCGACCGTTGTGTCCAAGGCTTGGGCACTTTTCTCTAGAGACAGTTGCGTTCTCTCGAGAGATCTCATCATTTAGGCCATTTGCCCGAATATTTGCGATATGGTCGACTCCGGTAATGCCGACCTCCTGCTAGTTTCAAAAGTCTCGACATATCTATGGCAGGAGAAGGTAAGAGTTACCTGAGGGTCCCACTGGGCATGCCAAAAAGTTGTTGGGGCCGAAAACGTCGGCCGTCGACCGGCCCCGTGGTTTGGTTGACCCATTGAAATGTGATCCGCCGCGTACCAATGGATCAAGCGATCGGGCTGAGGAGGGATCTGTTCGGCTGGGTTCTTCTCACTTAAACTCTCACGACTGTCCGACTTAGATTAACCGAAACAGGATATGGAGATAGAGCGAGGCTGAGTCTGGCCTAGAGTAGCCGAACCAGATAGTAGAAACAATAATTTGACACGGCTAAGGAGCCGATTAGAATTTTGTATTGATTGGAAAAGGATTACAAGGAGGAAAGGGAAAAAATTATAAGTAAGCCTACTCTTAGAAAATGCAGTAAATACAGATATGAAAGGTATGAAAATCAAGGGTGGTGGTCTTGGCTTACGAGGTTGCAGGATCCCTTTTCCTTCGTTGGTTTGCTTATTTATACATTTATGAACCTAGTGTATAATTGCCGATTTTAGTATTTCGGCGTGATCTAAGGGGAATCATTGTAAATTCCTCAACTACTTTCTTTTGAGTCGATTCTTCTTAATAGGATAGTAGCCATATTCCGTCTAGATTCATCCCCTAATTGTTGCGCTAAAGCGTGATCCTCGGCGCCTTCCAATCCTTGGCGCCGCTTGCCGTTCCGAAAGCTGCTACGAGATCGCGCCTAAATCCTGCATTCCTTCATTTCAGAGTCTTTCCATCTTTGGCTCGAACAGCCGAGGGTTGACCTTGGCTTCGCTTCCTTCGTCGCTCGGTTGAGGCAGTCTGATGTTAGTTTTTGATGAGGCGATAATCTTATGGTTGGCCGCTTCTCCTATCGGCTGATGCCTATAGTCGATGGCGTGTGTCGCGTGTCGCGTGTCACATTCCTGCATGACTGAGGTCGATTTTAGCCAATATGAGGGTCTCTCTTTGTTGGCTCATTCTTCTATTGGCTGACGTATCGGCTGACGTCTTTAGCCGATGGTATACACCACGTGTTATTTTCTCGAGTGGCGAAAATTTTGGTATCAATAGGGTGTTACAGACTCCCCCATTTATACTCAAACACACACACAACCCAAGATCACCAGGTGATGTGAGACTTGTCTCGCTAGCCCTATCATCTAGACCTAAGCTAAGTTGAAACTCATCACACACTTCTGGCTGGTGATTGGCTTTGATACCAAATATAACACCCCAACTTTCTAGGGGTCACCCATCCTAGAACTACTCTAGCTCTAATACGCTCAACCATCTTAACCTCTTGGGCCTAGTTACCACCTAAAATGCTATAGCCGGGTTAAGAGGTTTAGTCCTATTTATACCTGTTGAGATCAAAATTTTTCTCCATCTAAAGAAGTGACGCATGGCGTATACCATCGACTAAGGGTATTAGTCGATAAGACAATAAGTGAACAAAAAAGGACCCGCGTCTTGACCAAGACAGACCTCAATCACGTGAGAGTGCGGCACGTGGCGCACGCCATTGGCTAAAGGCATCAACCGATAGAAAAAGCAGCTAACAAGAGGTTATCATCTCATCCAAGACCGACCTCAGCCGAAGGTAAATATCAGGCCGCCTCAGTCGAACGACGAAGAAGGCGAAGTCAGGGTCAACTCTCTGCTGCTTGAACTGCAGAAGGAAAGACCCAAAAAGAAAAGAATACGAGATTTGGGTACAAATCTCGTAACAGACTCCGAAACGGCAAGCGATGCCCAGCATTGGAAAGCGCCGAAGATCACGCTTCGGCGCGTTGATTAGGGGATGAACCTGGACGAAAAACGGCTACTACCCTATAAAGGAGAATCGACTCAAAAGGAAATAGTTGAGGAATTTACAATGATTCCCCTTTTATCACGCCGATTACTAAAATCAGCGGTTATACACATGGTTCGTAAATGTATAAATAACCGAACCATCGAAAAAAGAGTGGTCCTGCAATCTCGTAAGACAGTGACCACCCATATTTTTTCATATATTTCATATCTACATTTACTGCTTTTCTAGATAAATTTACCGCATTTCTTAGGAGTATATTAACTTGTAATCGGCTACCTGTTACTCTTGTAATCCCACTCCAATCAATATAAATTTCCAATCGGCTCTTTAGCTATGTCAAATCTCTATCTCCATACCCCAGTTCGGCTATTCTATGCCGAACTCTCTCCCTCTCTCTACCTCCATATCCTGATTCGGCTAATCTAAGTCGGATGGTCGTGAGAGTTTGATTGAGAAGAACCCGGCCGAGTGGATCCCTCCTCGGCCCGATCGCTTGATCCATTGACATGCGGCGCATTATATCCAGAGGGTCAACCAACCCGGGGCCAATCGACGACCTAGCCCAGTCAACGATCAGCGCGACATTTTCGGCCCCAACAATACCTTATATATAGGACTAATCCACATCTAGCGGTGTCACATTCTCCCCCCCTTTAAGTCCCGACGTCCTCGTCGGCTCAAAGACACTTAAAAGCACCAGGCGATGTGAAACTCGTCTCGCTAGCCTTAGCCGACCTTGTGGGGAGCTGTACTCCACCCACAATGGTCATTAGTCAGGGAGCCTCGCTTTACTCGCTATATAATCCTGGTTCAGTCAAGACTCATCGCACATTTTCGACTAGTGATTGTTTCTGATACCAAATGTAACGCCCCGACCCACTAGCAATAATAACTCGCTGGGCCCAAACAACAATCCAAACTGCTTAAGCCAAGTTATTATTATTAGTGTTCATGTCTCTTATATACCCAATCACAATCCTATTTCTATCTGATGTGGGACTGTTGGGGTGTCACAGACTTCTCCCGTTTAGGCTTGACATACTCGTCAGCCCTAGCACACGCACAACCCAAGATCACCAGGCAATGTGAGACTTGTTTCGCTAGCTATGTCATCTAGACACAGCTCAGCTGAGACTCATCACACACTTTCGGCTGGTAACTAGTTATGATACCAAATATAACGACCTGGCCCACTAGCAATAATAATTCATTGTGCCCAAAACACAGTCCAAAATGCTTAAGCCTAATTATTATTACTAGTGTCCATTGTCTTTTATATACCCAATCACAATCCCATTCCGATCCGATATGGGACTATTGGGTGTCACAGACTTCCCCAGTTTAGGCCTAACATTCTCGTTAGCTCAAACACACACACAACCCAAGATCACCAAGCAATGTGAGAGTTGTCTTGCTAGCCCTGTCATCTAGATCCAGACTCAGCCGAAATTCGTCACACACATCCGGCTGGTGATTGGCTCTAATACCAAATGTAACGATCTGGTCCACTAGCAATAATAACTCATTGTGCCCAAACCAGAGTCCAAAATACTTAAGCCCATTTATTATTGCTAGTGTCTGTTGTCTCTTATATACTCAATCACAACTCAATTCCCATCCGATGTAGGACTATTGGGGTGTCACAGACTCCCTCCGTTTATGCCCAAATATACACACATCCCAAGATTACTAGGCGATGTGAGACTTGTCTCGCTAGCCCTATTATCTAGACCCAGGCTCAACTGAGACTCGTCACACACTTCCAGCTGGTGATTGGCTCTGATACCAAACGTAACGACCCGGCCCACTAGCAATAATAACTCTTTGGATCCAAACCACAGCCCAAAATGCTTAAGCCCAGTTATTATTATTAGCATGCAGATGCTTATATACCCAATCATAATCCATTTTCATCCGATGTGAGACTATTGGAGTGTCATAATATATATATAGACCCAAACCATAGCCCAAAATGGTTAAGCCCAGTTATTATTATTAGCGTGCTGATGCTTATATACCCAATCATAATCCATTTTCATCCGATGTGAGACTATTGGAGTGTCATAATATATATATATATATATATATATATATATATATATATATATATATATATATATATATATATATATATATATATATATATGTAGTCCGGCTGGAATACTATCCATAGCGCCAAGCAATTGGTGCTACCAAGTTTCCAGCCCTTCGATGAAAGGCTAAAAAGTTGGTAGCACCAATCACTTGGTGCTATCGATAGTATTCCAGCCTAATTATATATATATATATATATATATATATATATATATATATATATATATATATATATATATATATATATATCCGACTACTATACTTTTATGAGTATAGATCCCTTCGTACTCATAAGTTTTCGGCCCTTGGATGAATGAATGTGCAGTTAGGATTATAGTAGTTTCCTAGGGTTTATACTATTTTACAAACAACCCACTAAACCCTAGGGTGACCACTATCATCATAATCGCACATCTCTTTATCCCAGGGCGAAAATGTTATGAGTATAAATGGGTCTATACTCATAAAAATATAGTAGCCCTACGCTATATATATATATATACACACACACACACACAGAACTAGGTTGCTATGCTATTAATATATATACACACACACACACACACACATAAAACTAGGTTGCTATGCTATTAATAGTACAAAGTTATTAGTGCTATTAGGTTTTTGACCCTTGGATGAAGAGATGTGCGGTTAGAATAATAGTGGGTCCCTAAAATTTTGTAGGTGGTTAGAAAATTAGTATGATCTAAGAGGTGAAAATAATTAAAGATATAGATCTAATGGTAAAAAACTTGATAGCACCAAATAATTGTTGCAATCGATAGCATATATAGCAGCCGGACTATATATATATATATATATAGCTCGGTTACTATGTTTTTAAAAATATAATGAATATGTGCTTGTAAGTGTTTTACTGTTAGATCTAACCCGTTGACTAATTTCATCCCTTAGACTATGCTATTCCACCAATCATTTACTAAACTCAAGTGGCCCACTGTCATCCTTACCACACATCTTTTCATCCAAAGACTAAAAACTTACGGGCACCAATGACTTGTTACTTTCACAAGCATAGAAGCTCAACTCTCTCTCTCTCTCTCTCTCTCTCTCTCTCTCTCTCTCTCTATATATATATATATATATATATATATATATATATATATATATATATATATATATATAACTAGGCTACTATTCTATCGATAGCACCAAGTCATTAGTACTATTAGGTTTTTACATTTTGGATTAAGCAATATGTGGTTAGAATAATAGTGGTCCCCTAAGGTTTAGTGGGTAGTGGGAAAAATAGTATTATCTAAAGAATGAAAATGATCAATGGGGTAGATTGAAAATTTTGATAATACCAAGTGCTTAGTTCTGTTAATAGCATAGATGCCGAACTCTTTCTCTCTCTTCTCTCTCTCTCTCTCTCTCTCTCTCTATATATATATATATATATAGGGTCCCACTACTATACTTTTATGAGTAAAATATATAGGGTCCGACTATTATACTTTTATGAGTAAAATTCTTTCGTACTCATAAGTTTTCGACTTTTGGATAAAAAAATGTGTGGTTAGAATTATAGTGGTCCCCTATTATTTATACTATTTCACCAACAACCCAGTAAATTTTAGGGAGACTACTATCATCTTAACCGTATATTTTTTATATAAGGACGAAAAAATTATAAGTATAAAAAAATTTATACTCATAAAAGTATAGTAGCCCTACTCTCTCTCTCTCTCTCTCTCTCTCTCTCTCTCTCTATATATATATATATATATATATATATATATATATATATGACCTATTTGTGTGCGCATGAGGCTAATTAATTAGCGGCACGCGTTCCTGGAGGACGTACGGCATAAGCAAGAGAACGGCAGCAAGCAAGAGAAGGGTGCATGCCGGCTCTCATGCTGCGTTAGATTTGGTAGTGGAGCAGGTGTTGTTGATCAGTTGTATAAGTGATTCCAATTTTTCAAAATATTATTATCTAAAAAATTTTAACTAAAAATTTTATATATTTTTTAAATTTAATTTTTTTAATTATAATTTTATAAAAAGAAGAATTTAAATTATTTTTTTAGAGAAGCAGGACGTCATAGTTATCGTCTATCATTTTTTCTTGGTTCCAAAGTAAATTTGCTATTGAACAAATTAATATTTCCTTGATAAAATATTTTCATATGAAAACATGAGGCCTTTCCCTCTTATTTTCTTGATGGCAAGCAGTATAGGAAGAGCCGGAATAAAAAATAAAGGTTTTATCGGCGGCCGCGGGTGGACAACCATTGTGTTTTATATTTTTTTTCCAGTACTTTTGTTGTTGTAGGTTTCTTTTGCTTGTATGCTTGTGGTTCTTCAATTTCTGCTGTTGATGTTTGGTTTTAATTGGGTGTTGCATAGTATGACTTGGTATTAGTAGTGGTCATGGGAAAGCAGAAGGGGTGCAGTCAGTAATTTCTCTTGTTGGGGGCCTTGTCCTCAATTGCTGTTGTTCCTTTTCTCCTGTTTGGGTCCTAATACTCTCTGTGTGAGTGATTGGGTTGTGTCCTTTGTATTCCTCTTGCTCAATCAAATAGGGTACATCCTTGTTTAATCAAAAAAATAAAGGCTTTAGTAATTGTTCGAGTATGATTAAGTAAGAAAATATAGTAAATATAAATCCGAGGTGGACGAATATACTAGTTCAATATTATTATTTTTATTTCAATCGTTCTAGCGTAAATGGCAAAAGACTTAATGGTTAGTATATGAAGTCCTGAATTTAAAACTTAATTATTTTACTTTTCTAGTTAAATTTATTTCTATAAACAAAACGAGTAGCATGCTATCTTTTTTTTTTTTTTTTTAAAAAAAAAAAATTATTTTTGTTTGAGTGAAGCAAGGAAATTGATAACATGTAATCTTCTCAGAAATTTCGCAGATTTATGATATATGTGCATGCTAAAGGGATGATTGTCGATGATGAATATGTAATCATCGGATCGGCCAATATAAACCAGCGATCTATGGAGGGCTCAAGGGACACAGAAATTGCAATGGGTGCTTATCAACCACACTATAAATGGGCCGAAAAAGGCAATCATCCTCGTGGACAGGTTATTTTTTTGTGTTCTTTCTTTTGTATTTTATCTCTTTACTTTTTGGTTCTGCACAATAACACATGACAAAGTTTTTAAAATTATGCTGTGACACTATTGACACTTCATCAACATGTTTGGAAGTTAAATTCTAATCTTGTTTAATAGTCTATCCATTATTTTATAGTATGAATTAAATAAGTGCTCTACTAAAAGATCACAAAAACCCACCTAGGCTCATACATTTTTCTTTTAAGGCCCGTTTAAATCGCGTAATGTAGCAGTACATAATATTATTTTGATATAATCAGATATTTAAAATTTTTAAATTAGATTGGTATTGATTGATTTTGCATTATTGAGTTTAGTTTTATACAGTAATATAATATTAAATTACAGTGTATATATAGAATTACTATACTTAATTTATTTTATAAAGTTCAGTAATATTTGACAAAAATGTGTAATCTATTTCAGAATTGTTCTTGTGGTCAAATTTAATATAAATTTTTACTAAATTATAATTTTGATAAAATTTGCACTTGAACTTAAAATTTGAATTTTATTTTAAAATTTAAAATTTAAAATTTAAAATCTAAACAAGAATATAAGATTCAATATTTCAATTTAAAATATAAATTTTAAAATTAAAAATTTTAAAATTAAAATATTAGTATAAATTTAAATTGAAAATTTAAAAATTTAAAATCTAAATCTAAATCTAAATTTTGAAATTTTAAAATTTAAAATTAGTAAATAAAAATTAAAATTAAAATTAAATTTTTAAATTTAAATTTTAAAATTAAAATTTAAATGAAAATTTAAATTTTAAGCTTTTAAAATATAAAATATAAAATATAAAATATAAAATACAAAATATAAAATTTGACAATTTAAAATTTAAAATTTAAATTTTAAAACTAGTATATTTAAAGAATTTAGAAGATTGGAGAGATAAATTTGTAACTTGTAACTTTACATAACATATAAAATTACCCGCTATCAATAATACTAGATACTACTCAAGGTCTCTGGCGTAAGTAACAAACCAACGGATAGCATATTACCTTTCTTTTTTGAAATTTTGAAATAATTTTGCATCATTTGTAATCATTTGTAATGCTACATCATCGATCAGATTATAAACTGGATTAACCAAACGCAATAATTCGGACATATTTATTTGTAATTCTAGTAGGATAACAAGAATCAAACACACTTTTGATGCATTCTTCATCAAAACGCTTCAATTTTTAACGTACAACCAACAGAAATACATAACATCTTTAATTAAAAAAAATTGAACAGATAGTTTGATTGACAGTAGTTGAGAACTTGTTACTTTAAGTAAGAGACGAACAAATATAAGTTAGGAATTACATTGCACCAAGTGACCTGACATATTATGTAGTCTTTGAGAGATCACAAAAACATCACTGATCTTGTTGTTCTCTTCTCTTCTTCATTTCTGGTTCACAGGTTTATGGATACCGAATGTCGCTTTGGGCCGAGCACATGGCGACGATTGAGGATTGTTTTCGTGAGCCGCAAACTATGGAATGCGTTAAACGGGTGAATCAAATAGCTGAAGATAATTGGCACTCCTACGTTTGCCCTGAAAATAAGGATATGAGGGGACACCTTATGAAGTACCCAATCAAGGTAGCGAAAGATGGGAGAGTTGGACCTTTGCCCGGGCATGAATATTTTCCAGATGTGGGTGGTAAGGTTCTTGGATCGCATTCTTCGCTTCCCGATGCCTTAACTACATAAAAAAAAAATGATCATTTGTATGGATTTATGTAAAAATTTGCTTGGTAAGCGATTGTTGTAAACTTCAAAGTTTATATAAAAAAGGAAGATGGAAGGTGGAAAGGTTGCTCACTTCCCATTCTTAGATTAATGTTTTATAAAACATATTAGTATAGGGACGCGCAAGATATTGGGTATATTAAAATAAAAATTTTACAAAGTACCTTTCAATAATTAATATAATAAAAAATAATTAATTTTAAACGCCTTTTCATAAACATATTAGATTTATTCCTATAAATTTTAATTTTTTATATTTATTTTTTTAAAAGTTCAAAATTGTTCATATATGCTTGTACCGTCAATGCCGTTAGAAAAATATAGTTAATGATAAGTTAAATATTTAACCTTGATTCGTTAGTGAGATAATTTTTTTTTACCTTTTCAAATATTTTTGAATTATTTTAATTGTTGAAATTTTTGAAGAAACATTTAGAAGGGCAAAAATGATATTTCACATATATTCGGCTAAAAAATAAATAATGAACTAATGATAATAAACCAGATGGATATATATGAATAACTTAGAATTTTTGAAAGAATAAATATGAAAAATTAAACTTTGTAGGAATATATTTGCTATTCGATATATTTATAGAGAGCTGTAAGAAATTAACCATATAAAAAATATAGATTAAGAATATATTATTTTTAAATTTTTAATTAACTGATATAATATAGTGATTATGCTTCGTGGAAAATAGTTGTTATTGTAGATTTAAAAATATAATATGCTGAAACAAATGAAATCTAAAAATAAATAAAGAAATGTATAAACAGTAATCTTACTTTATGTACAAATTAAAAATAATAATACATTAATATTATCTCACCACAATAGAAAAAAAATATGAATATAAGTAGTGTTCTAAAGTTTTACACAAAAATAATACTGAAGATATTTGAAAACAAAAATATCAAAAGTATTAGATACGAATAATAATAAATATTAGCCACTAAAAGCAAAAGCACAAAAGAAAAATAAGGGATTCAATGTATAACTATTATTATACAATATAAGTGTTGGGGCTGAAAAACGTCGGTCGTCGACTGGCCCAGTGGTTCGGTTGACCCTCTAAAATATGATGCGCCGCGTGCCAATTTATCAAGCGATCGGGCCGAGGAGGGATCTGCTCGACCGAGTTCTTCTCAGAAAAACTCCCTCGACCGTCTGGCGTAAAATAGTCGAATCGGAATATAGAGATAGAGAGAGGCTGAGTCCGGCCTAGAGTAGTCAAACCACGTAGTAGAACCAATAATTTGATACGGCTGATGAGCCGATTATAACTTTGTATTCATTGGAAAGGGGATACAAGGAGGAGAAAAGGGAAAAATTATAAGTAAGCATACTCCTAGAAAATGCAATAAATACAGATATGAAAGCTAAGAAAAGCAGGGGATGGTCCTGGCTTACGATGTTGCAGGATCTCCTCTTCTTCGATGGTTTGAGTATTTATACATTTTCCGAACCATGCTTATAGGCACCGATTTTGAAATATCGGCGTGATTTGGGGAGAGTTACCGTGAAATTCTCAACTACTTTCTTTTGAGTCGAAACTTCGTCAAATAGGATAATAGTCGTTCTTCCGTCCAGGTTCATCCCCTTATTATCGCACCGAAGCGTGATTTTCGGCGCTTTTCAATACTGTATGCCGCTTGCCGCTTCGGAGTCCATTGCGAGATTCGCGCCCGGAATCTCGTACCCTTCCTTTCTAGAGCCTTCCTTCTTCGGCTTGATCAGCCGAAGGCTGACTCCGACTCCGCCTTCTTCGTCGTTTGATCGGGGCGGCTTTGACGTCCTTCTTTGGCCGAAATCGCTCCTGGATTAGGCGATAATCTTCTCGCCGGCTGCTTCTCCTATTAGCTGATGCCTTCAGCCGATGGCATGCGTCGCATACTTGCGTTCTCACGCGATTGAGATCGGTTCGGATTGGGACGCAAATCCTTCTTCTGTTGACTCATTCTTCCATCGGCTAATACTTTTTAGCCGAAGGTATACGCCATGTGTCATTTTCTCGAGTGGCAGAAATTTTGCTCTCAATAATACCTCCTCGGCAATCGCCTGATGTGCCGTTTTAGGCGATTGTCGAAGTTGAGTCAAAAAACCTGCCGTGCAATAACGATGTCTACTAACACCCCTCGTACTCTGGCACGATATTTGCTTACTGCCCGAGGGATTTGTACACCAGTGTTGATCTTTCCTGATTCTCGGCGAAATCGTCCTTTGTTGTTTTTTCATTAAATGCTATTGTTTCCCAAGGGGCGACTGTCATTATTTAGCTCCTTTTCATCGAAGCTTTCTGTCTGAACAACTCTGGCTTCATTACCAACTCTCGACCCTTCTGACCGATTGTGATCTTCATCTCTTTTTGGATTTGAATGTGGTAGCCGAAAAAAAAAAAAATCTCTACAGGTCGGCCTTCACCTTTTGGCCTAGGTGGAGCCCGGGTCATTAATCTATTCAATACGACCCCAATAGGTTTATCTCGGCCGAATCATCATCGGCTCGAGACTTGTCTTCGTTTGTGTCTTCGGTCTCCTCAACCGAAAAAAGTAGCCGAGACCTCTATGTCTATTTCTTTTGGAGGTCGTCTGCCGTGATTTCCCGAGGCGTTGTTGTCTTGCCGAATCGTTGCCTCGAGAGGTCGAATTCGGGTGTTCGGCTCCTGTCGGACGCTCGTTGTTTTCTCTGCTGTCACCTGGGGCCTAGTTGGCGTGCCCCGAAGGGGTGCATTCGACCCCTCGCCTTCGTAATCATTTCTCTTGGGGTAAAACGATGTCCGAAGCATGGATCGCATGGATCGGGGGTTGCCTGGACCAAGCTGTGGTTCTTGGGTCGTCGTCGCCTCCCTCTTGGCGTCGGCTTGGGCTCGTTGCTGCTGACGCTTTTGTGTCTTTATCATGACCGAACCATGACATCAGTTCGGCTACTCTGGAGTGGGCTGTCGTTTGGCCGTTCCTTCGGCCGGTGGGGCCACTTCCCCCAAGTGTTTCCTAAGGATTCCTCGCCTTTGCCATGACTTCGGCCACGACTTGGTTCGGAGCTGCTCCGCGATGCGGATCGAAATGGCATCCACCTCCCTTGCTGCAAGCCAGAGGAACTCAAAATCGGGCACAAAAGGGGTAGCTCGTACCCCCAGTCTGTCATTCCCATGTTGCAAAACCCGAGGCTTTGGCCCCATGCACGGGTAGCCGCCTACGGGTCCAAATCTTTCGCGGGGCCTGGTCTGATATGGGCATAGTTGCGGCCCGTACCTTCGTACCTTCTCAACCTCTGGGCCGAAGGTTCCTCGGGGTGCCCCTAGGCCTCAGCGTTTCTGGTAGCTGAAGTGGGAGCGCTATTGCCGCAGCGGGGCTCCTCGCCCTTCGTGGCCGCCAGTTGGCATCCTTGGCCTTCTCAGGCCGTACAAATCACACAGGGCCCATTATATAGCCCTGTCTTGTTCGTCCTTCTCGCCCTTCTCCTTGGGAGGCCATTTGTCGGATCTCCCAGCTGATCGTTGACCCAGCGCAAGGTCCTGGTGAACCTCGCGTTTGGCCAAGCTGTGGAAGGCGAACCATCTCTTGACTTTCTCGGGCATGCCAACGAAGAATTCTCCCCATTCTTCTACCGTCATCTCGGCTTTGCATCGTGTGCAGAGCCGAGAAATGCTGTTCACCGGCGTCCCTCTCGCGGCGGACTCAGATTTCAACGCCAGCATCGTTCCCTTGGTCTCCACCATGTTTACCAGCGGGAGAGAGGGATTAGTGTCTTTCTTTTCTTGGTCGGTAAAGATAAGCCAACCCTCATCAATTTCCTTCTGAATTTGCTTCTTAAAGGCGAAGCATTCGCCCGTGCGGTGGCTCCAAGAATGGTGTAAACCGGCCAATCAGTCGTGTCTTTATTGATAATTTTTGTGCTTTTGTGGGTTATGGGATTCAAGAATCTAAATAGGAGAAAAACCACTTAGAGGGGGGGTGAATAGGTGTAAACAATAAATTCAGAAATCTTTGCGTAAAAATAACCCAATGTGAAAAATAAAAAATATACGCAAGATTTTACGTAAAAAACTCCAATCCAGGAGTAAAAAGTTACGGGACCAATCACACGAAAAAATTTACTAAGATTAAAACACGTATAAGGTGATATAACGCAAACCTATGACTCAATCTTTTCCATACGCTCTAAGTAAATCTTCTCCGCAGTCCTCACGTGCCTCGATCAACGATTTGCGTCCAACTTCGAATCCACGAAGTCCAACTTCGAATCCACGAAGTCTAACCGAATCCACGGTCATCACCAATGTAGCATGCCGAATCCACGAATACGCCTAACTCCGAATCTACGAAGTCGATACACCTTGAATCCACAAGACTATGCGTGTGACGCCCCAACTTCCCAGGGGATCACCCATCCTAAAACTACTCTAGCTCTAGCACGCTTAACTCTCTTAACCTCTTGGGTCTTGCTACCACCTAAAATGCTATAGCCGGGTTAAGAAATTTAGTCCTATTATATCATTTATATATAGGACTATTTCAAATTCCGGGGGTGTCACATTCCTCCCCCCTTTAAGCCTTGACGTCCACGTCATGCTCAAGCACATTCACTAGTACCAGGCGATGTGAGACTCGTCTTGCTAGCCTTAGCTGACCTTGTAGGGAGCTGCACTCCACCTACAACGGTCATTAGCCGGGGAGCCACGCTCTACCCGCCATATAATTCTGGCTCAGCCGAGACTCATCTCATATTTCCGGCTGGTGATTGGCTTTGATACCAATTGTGACGCCCCAACTTCCCAGGGGATCACCCATCCTAAAACTACTCTAGCTCTAGCACGCTTAACTTTCTTAACCTCTTGGGTCTTGCTACAACCCAAAATGCTATAGCCGGGTTAAGAGATTTAGTCCTATTATATAATTTATATATAGGACTATTTCAAATTCCGGGGGTGTCACAATGCGAATCCACGCGCCGATGTTTCTTTCAGAAATCCTTGTTTGTTTATTGTTGGTGATAATTCCAAATACTTAGATAATCATATATAGACAAGAAAACATCATCTAAGTATTCATCAATTTGATTCTACAAGAAATAGAGAGTTTGAAAATCCTAGAATCAAATTGATAAATATAGGAGAAGAAACATAAAAAGAACGTGTTTTTCTTTCTTCTCTATATGTAGATTTTATTCGGCTTATTTTTCTATTCCCCTAAAAGATGAACTTTTGAGTATATTTATAGGCTAGAAACTTTTTGGAAGGAGATAAGAATAAAAAACTGCATAAAATATATTTTTTCCGCACGGCGGTCCGGACTGGAATTAGTCTGATTGGGACTGTAATAACAGTCGAGAAAATTTCCAGAAATATGGTTCGGGATTCGGACTGGATTGGGTCTGATCCGGATTGTTCATGCGAAACAAGAATTTCAAGGTTCGGGGTCTGGACTGGAGGGAGGCGATCCGGACTAGAAATTCGCATGAACTGAACCATGTTCGGGGTCCGGACTGGATCTGTCTGATCCGGATCCTGAACACTCAAAATGTCCAGTTTTTTATTTTTATGCCATGAAAACTATTCCAAGTGTTTCTAAACAATAAGAATGCCTTCAAATCATCACAAATATTTAATTTAACGTACCTAAATATTTTGAATCCATTCTTCTTGAGATTGAAGAATGTGATTGTCAAGTCTTTGTCTTCAATCTTCAAGACTCAAATAATTTCACGAAATACGCTAACACAAAAATCCTTAACAATCTCTCCCTTTGGCGGTTTCGCGACAAAACATACAATCCACAAATTTTTTTTAAAAAATTTTTGTTGCTATCACCAAAACAACAAAAATACGCATGAACGATCCAAATAAATGTAAGTACAAGAGATAAACTCATAATACAAACTCTAGAAGTGATGATCCGGATCTCTGCAGAGGTTTTGCAGTGTGATCAGCGCCTCTGGAGGCTTATTTTTGGTGATAGAGATGGTTGTGTGCAAATCAGACCTCAGGATTAGACCCAGCATAAAAATTGGATCAAGTTTACCTATCCGAATGCCTTCGTCAAAATTTAGAAGTGGATTCTTGCAAAACGGACATGGGATTTGGATTTAGCGTGCGAAAACGATAAAAATAAGCTATTTGCTTGTATTTTTCGGGATCCAGACGCCCTAAAACAGACTTTGGGCACTTTGCTACTGTTCCGGGCAGGCCGGGCAGCGCCGGCGGCGGTGGGCAGGCGCCGTAGAGCGGCGGCGTAGCCCCGGGCAGGCGTGGGTAGCGCGGGAAGGCATCGGCAGGCGCGGGGGCGCGGGCAGGCCATTCCACGGCCGAAGCGCGTGCACCGGGACCAGGGAATATGCGCACTGGTCACGTGGCAACACGGGATTGGCCGGGCCGCGCCAATCACGCCGTGACTGGCAGGGCGGCGCCACGTGGCGCCTCCTGATTGGCCGACAGTGTTCGAAAGACCCGGCGCAACGACCGGCGTGTGGACCGCGACCGGCCACGTGGCGCGCGGCCATTGGCGGGCGCCAGCCGCCGCGCGTGCGCGGGGCGCACGGTGCACAGGGGAGCAGGACACATGGCATCATCCCATTGATTCGGGCGCTGAGAGGGAGCGGACGGATGGTGGCCACGTGTCTGGGCGCATGACGGACCGGATTCGGGTGCCCGAAAGTTGGCTTTGCCCGAATTTGAGTCTTCTTTGGATTTCACCTATAAATAGCCCCTCTTGGGCTTCTTTTGAGGAGTTTTTGCGATCTGTTTCGAGGGCCGTTTTCAACAGTAAGCTTATTCTTCGAGTCTACTTCACTTCTTGTGTCACGCCCCGGGGGTAATTAGAAAGCAGAAAATGGTCCAATTTTTTTCTAAGAACCTTTACTCTCCGACACTTGCCCAGACCCGCCACATATGCAAGGTTACTAAAACAAACGGACATAGTCTCCCTTGTATATGCACTGCATCGTACAACATACAAATCACCAACAACCACTAGTTTAACATACACACATGCTTACATAAGGGATCAAATAAACTTGCACATCATTCAAAGGAAATTCACCCACTCGGCATACTCCAAGTTGAAAGGATAAAAGCCACAAGGTTGTAAAATAGTGCCTACCCGACACTCTGTTTTGAAAATTCATTTTCGCAAACATTTTAGCTTTTCAAAAACCTCCACATACACATTCAATCATCACTCTGTTTTGAAAATTCATTTTCGCAAACATTTTAGCTTTTCAAAAACCTCCACATACACATTCAATCATCACAAGATACGAATGAAAGATCAAAGTTTATCATCCCAAAGTTATCATGGTGTTCCAATGTTCCAATTGTTCACATCACATCATCCACATCACAAACTGTTCATAGGTCATGCCATCAATATCCACATAGTGTAAGAACAAAAGAGGAGTAAAAAGGGGTCACCGAAATGACGAAAATGCAATGTCACTCGTGAGCCGACGCCTCTTCTCCGTCCTCGCTGGATCCTGTCACATGGTGGAAGTCAGTGACCAAATATATAGGAAGAAAAATAACCAACAATATAATCATAACATGCCGTAATAAGTACAAAAAGTAAATAGGACAACAAATCGTAAACCGGAATATTCATTCCATTCATACCATCCCTTAGTCCGTAGACCTAATGAATTACCAACCTTTCTCAATCCTTTGGTGCTCTTCTAACCCTCCCCTTAACACCTCGGAGGGCCCCTATGCAATTCCCACGTAGAGTTCACTGGTCTTTAGACCAACTTCTCTGGAAAAGTACACCCCTGCGGTGGCCAAACCGCTAGTGTACGTGATAGCGCCATGAGCCTCAAAACTTGTAATTGTAGACTAGATCGTGGTAGCTGTACCCGATAAAATCAAGTGTCTTGCCTTGTCCTCTTATGATATGTGTCAATTTTGCCAAAACATGCCACCCTGTCTGTCACGCCCCGGGTGTAAACCAGAACCCGGGCCCGTCTACAGATCCGCCGTGCATGCGGTATTTCCCACATACACGAAGCGTCGGTAACCTGCTCAGATATAAGAGATATGAAAGCTATAGATAAAGGAGCATAAACAGAGCTAAAATAAAGCTACTATATCTCAGACTACTGCAGGAAAGTAAAAACATAGTAAAACTCTCAAAAATATACAAGTGTCTCTCCCAGCTCACCAAAAGTACAAACAGCTGGCAAGAGCCAGACCCAAAATAAACTACAACTGTCTGAGAAAAGAAAGGGGTACAACTGATACATGACTAAACTCCAAGTCGGGGGTAGATGAACTACCTAATCCGCTATCTGCTTGCCTCGCTCTGCCCGAGACGGCCCTGCAACACCCGCAGAAGACTCTGCAAAACAAAGGGGGAAAAAGAAAAGAGAGAGACAATGGGGGGTGAGAACTACTATATAAAACAGTAGCCTCCCCTAGTGGGAAAACCTCAAACTCTGACATGCCCACTAGGACTACTAGAGGCAAAAAGGAAAAAACAGTAGTAAGCTACAAAGGCTACTGATAAGAAAAGCTATCACTACTATGCCTCTACATGCAGTATCAAAAGATATGACTGTATGAATGCATCAGAAATCAGAGACTGTCCAAATAACCCAATCATGAGCCACCAGTAAAACTGGCATTGCCTGCTCGGCGGAATCTGCACACAAGGCTCGAAATCCCAATCAGCACTCACAACTCACCATGGTGCCCGGCGCTCGGCACGGTGTAAAGCCTACTCCGGAGTGGCACTCGAGGAGAGCGACCCACACGAGTAAAGTATCTCTGTAACCAGTAACTCAGTATAGCAGGACTTCGATCATGACTATGATCAAAGTGGAAAACTCTGTCCACTAAAAGAAACCCTGATCCCCAATCTGATATAATAAAACTCAATAAGTGGAAAACTCCATCCACAAGAGAAACCTGATACCCAATCTGATGCATAAGTAAAACATCCGGTCAACCGCCCAATGTCCGCGGTTGCCGCGACACCCCATAAGTCCAGATCTGATAAAGTAATCAACAGCTGGCTAACCGTCCAATGTCCGCGGTTGCCACAATGCCCCACGATCCAAAATCGAGTCTAATCTGACCCTGACTCGATGGCCTCGACTACACTATCCCATACCCCTGCTCTAACTCGAGCAACATGCAACTGAATAAAAAGGAGAACAGCTAAAGAAGGTTCCTCCTAAGTCATTTCCCAATATGATAGTGCAGCAGTAAATAGTGGCCTAGCTAGATGTCCAACAAGCATGCAATGGTCCTGTACTTAGTAAAATAAATGCAATTATCCGCGAAATAAAACATGTTAGCAATAAATCATCACATTGGTCTAAGTACCCTATGTACTAGTAAATCATACATAATATCCACAAAGTCACTAGTAGAGCCTCCTATCTCTCAAGTGATTTTACCACTCTAATTCACTAATGCTACTAGTAAGCAAGTACTAACATATGTCCCATCCATCTCACTTAAGCATACAATTATCATTTAGAGGGTGTAATTAACTTCCTAACATGTAAAACACTCCAATAAGCCTAATGGGTTAGTCAAAAGTAAGAGATTTGCAACAACACCCACCTGAAGTGTTGACTGTCCAAATCCTAACTGCTGAAAATACCAGATAACTCTAATCCCTTGCTCCAACAAGTTCAGCACACCCGTAACACTCCTGGCACAATACAAAGTCCACTAAATACACTTAGGCTCCCAAATATTGCTCTTATAATCACATACAACAACAGTCCCAAGACTGCTAAATTTTCACCTGCAGAAAGTGCCCAGAAAATTCCCAGAAAAATATCACAGCGATCCTTGCGTCGATAGCTTCGCAACGGTATCTTGCACGCCCAAAACTGAGTTCGATAAGTCAAGTTATAAATTCGGCAAAGGGGTACACACATACAAAAATCTGTGCTAAAAACTGTACACTGTACACTGAGAAAACAGTGATTTTCACCTCGAAATAATCCTCTGAAAAATCCACGAAAAATACGAGCGCGTTCCATGCGATCCGTAGATGAAAAAGTTGTACAAGCTCGTCTCCGTCTGACGCTCGTGCGCGAAGATACGGCCAAAATACTCTGCTGCTGCCAAGGAAATCCACACAGAAAAAGGGGATCACTGTTTGCCTCGGGATCCATGCCAAAACCTCGAAACGGGAAAGTACGAACAATACAGAAGACAAAGCCCCACCTCTTACGAGTCTGTCGGCGCAAGAATCACTGAAAAAGGAGGTCGGAGAAGCCCAGGGGAGAATTTACACTGCCGCTGCGTCGAGGAAGAACACAGGAAATGCAACGTCGCGCCGCGCCGTAAAATCCAGAACCTCGGGATGCGTGCTTCTAAAATCCCAGAACTTGGCAGGAAGATCAAGAATTTAGAGATGAACAAATCTTCTTAAGGTGGCTCGCGCAGAAGGTGCGCAGGTTGAGAGAAAAGAGCCAAAGAAGAGGGCTCGGGCAGGTATTTATAGGCTGAAGAAAACTTTTGGAAAAATACCGGATGTGTCCGGTTTTCCAGGCGCCCGAAACTTTTCGGGCGTGCACAGTGCGGCCCGGCCCGAGACTTTCGGGCGCGCACAGTGCGGCCCAGCCCACAACGCGGGGTCGGACGGGATCTACGCTTCGTCCGACCCGCCCCGGCGCCCGCCACGTGTCGCCCGAACAGGCGGCAGCCGTGCAAGCCCTGCCAGTGCCGGCCACGTGTCCCTGCCCGCGTCAACGCGGTGGTTGGCGCCCGCGAATCAGCGGGCGCCACCTGGCGCAGCCCACGTTGCCCGCGCCTGCCCCGCGTACGGCGACCTGCCCCGACCTGCCCTGCGCGTCGCGTGGACCGCGCGCCTGTGAGCCCGCCTATCAGGAGCTGCCACGTGGCGCGCCCCCGGTCCACGACTCCCTGCGCGCGCCCGTGGACCGCGCGCGCGTGGGCCGCCCAATCACGCGCTGCCACGCGTCCACCCGCCGGACAACGCCCCCAGCGGTGCACCCCGGGCCACTCCAGGCCGTTCCGTGGACCCAGCCGCGTGCGCCGACCAATCAGGTCGCGCCACGTGGCACCCCCGCCGGTCCACGGCTCCCCCATGCACCCAAAATCCAATAAATTTTCCGGGAGTCCGTTTTTGGGCATCCGGACTCAGAATTTAGCAAACAAAAAGCCATTTTCAAGCGTTTTTCCGCGCTGAATCCAAATCCACCCTCCGTTTGGCCTAAATCCTTTTCTAAAATTTGGCAAAAGCAGCCGAAGGCCAACACAGCCAACAAAAGCTCACTGGGTCCATCTGTGGCACCCCTTTGATGCACTATGGGACAAATACACCATCAACAGGTGTTTGCACAGTGGATTCACGGGGAAAAGCTGCATGGGGTTCCGGGGTCCTACACTGTCCTTCCTATTTTTAAAATAGTTATGCCAAAAATTACAATATAAAGGGACAGGAGGGCTGGACACCATGGTCCAACAACATCCCCTACCTTAGTTAGATTACCCACCTCAAACGGCAATGAAAACGATGCACAAAACTCCCAAAACACCTCAACGTTGCCTGGACAAAAACTACACCAAAATCCGTTGGTAAAAATATCATCGTAACGAAAATACACAAATCGGGGTTCAAATCAGAGTTCCGATGGTGAGACCAGTAAAAACATCGCTCATCGAAACGACGCTCAACTCAAATCACGACGAAACGGTGAAGCCACGACAAATTGTTGATCGACGGTGCGAGACCCCCGCTTGACCAGGCCCTACCTGTCACGCCCCGGGGTCGAAACTGTGACCCGGGCTCGCCAACAGATCCGCCATCTGTGCGGAAACTGCCGCACAGACGAAGCGTCTACCCTACAAAAGATCTATAGCTAAACATGTATCAGAACTGAAACTAAAACCGGTAGCGACAGAAATCCACTGAACATCTGAATAAATATAAATCCTCAATACATAGTCTCTCAGCTATGAATAATAAATACAAATCTCTCAGACTGTCCAGTACAAAAGTGGGAATAAGAAATACAGGGTATATCTACCTCTTACTCTCAATGCTGGTAAGGAACTACTCGGCCACGTCCTCACCTCGATCAGCTGTCTCCGCGCGAGCTAAGCCGGAACATCAACCTCAGGAAACCTGTCACCGCAGCGGGTGTGAGAACTACTGCAGAAGGTAGTTCCTAGTGGGTACTGTCACCAATATCTACGGTATGCCCACTAAGTCTACTGGAGGAAAACAGATAGGTATGCAGATAGATAATAGGAAAGCTGAAAGAAAACTACAGCTACTATGTCTCAATCATCATGCTCAAGAAACTCAACTATGAACCTGCTATGCATACACTCGCTACCGCTAATATGCCTCAAGTATCATGCTCAAAGAAAACTCATATAAGAACATGCTATGCATACACCACTCGCACACGAGGTGCTCACAAAACACAAATCTCAATGACTGCCAAAACTGGCTAAGTCAAGCCTGTGCTTGTCGTCTAGGAACGCACCTGCCCACTACCACGCATCCACATAAGGACGGGATTTACGTGGGGCGTCCTAAACTGACTCAGGAACGCACCTGCCCACTACTATGCATCCACATAAAGACGGGATTTACGTGGGGCGTCCTAAATTGACTATCTCAATCTCACTCATAGTGACCCCATGGTAACTCAGCCAGGGGTATCATCATCATCAACGCATCCGGAGCGTACTCGAGGGGAGCGATCCCACCGAGCTCCACGTACTCCAAGTCGCTCTGGGAGTAAATCATAATATCCTTGGGGAACACCACTCCCAATCCGTCCAAGTACAACTGGGACATACAATTTCTCAAATCTTGAAGACAACAGGGCATTAATTATTCCATTTGGCCTCACTATGAGCTCATAATGCCCCTGCCGTGTTCTGAACGCCATCTAGGCAAAATACTCAGCTATCTGATTCCAAGTAGGTACTTGCATCGTACCATAACTGCCGGAGTATGACTCCATCAAAAGGTCCTAGATACCACCCGGACCTGTCTACACTCGAACCACAAAAGGACCCTCACAGTCGTGTATCAACGACGTGGCATCACCACCGTGCATCAACGGCGTGGCACTAGGTCAAACAGACCCCTCAATCCATCAGATCCTGCGACTGTGCCATCAGCTCTATCAGCTCTACCGGCGATCTCTAATGAGGTGCTATCAAAGGTGGCGCGGTTTCCCCGAACCACTTCAAACGCAAACTCTATCTTCCTAACCGGCGGTATCATCAACAGCTCAGGTAAAATCACACCCGGAATCTCGTGGGCAACAGAGATATCCTTGAGTCCCGGTGCCGCCGTAAGCACCTCTCACACCTTCGCTAAAGCCTGTGCGCTCTAACAATCTCAACAACCAAACCTCCTCTCGTCTGCCTCGCAGAAGATCAAAGTTCTCTCTCGCCGCAGTCAAACATTCTGTGGCACTGTGCCAACCAAAACCCAAGCACTAGGTCAAAACACCGAACTGCCACAATTACCAATAAGTCTGCCGGTATAGCTCGCGGCCTCAACTGCATTGGACATGATCCAAAAGCCTCCTCCACTTGCACCACACCATCAGGACCCTATACCTCTAGTGCACGTGGTAACAAATCTACCTCTAGTCCATATAGGAAGGCAACATGCTCTAACTCCGACTGCTGTGATGAAATCCCACCTGCGACACTCGATCCACTACCGTGGCGCCCTCCAACCGGGTGGTACAGATTCATCCGCTCGATGCAGGTGGTCGCCGCTCAATCTGCCTGAAAATCAAGACTATCCACAAGGGAGCACGACCTCTGTCTCTGCTCACATTGAGGCGACAAATAGGGTCCTCCGCAGATAACAAATCCATGCTACCGCTGCGCCACTCTGATAAAGACGCTGATACTGCCATCGGGGTCCACCCGGTCTCTGGCGTCTCAGGAATCCGCCGTCCTGGAAAAAGAAATCAGGAATGCCTCTGCCGGCCGATCTGTCCTCTATCACCCGGCGCCAAACACCAATATCCAGAACTCGTCTCTGGCGGCAGATCTGTCACGCCCCGGCATCGAAACTGCGACCCGGGCTCGCCAACAGATCCGCCGCCCAAACGGGAAGCCCCGTATAGACGAAGCAACTAACCTGCAAAAGATCAGACTATACTATACAGATATCAGAGCTGAAAGTAAAACTGCTAGAAATAAAAACTAAGTGTACAACTACAACTCTCAAATAGTACAAACCAACCTCACCAAATACAGAAATCTCTCGAGCAGTAAAATAAATACAACTCTATACCTCACTACAAAGTTCTCTCAACATGAACTCTCAAAAGTAATAAGGGTACATCTACTCTCGGGACGACGACTAGTAGGGATCTAGCTCGCGACTCCCTTACCTCGATCAGAAGAAGCAGCACCAGGAGCAACTGGAACAAGAGTAGAAGTCCCTGTGGAAAAAGACACCACGACGGGTGTGAGAACTACGTCCCAAGTAGTTCTCAGTGGGTGCCGCCAACAAACCCGACGGTCTGCCCACTAAGTCTACTAGAGGCATAAAGTAACAATAATAATACTGAAATGAAAGGGCTGGAAAAGTAACTCTACAGCTACTATGCCTCTATCTAGATGCTCAAGGAAATGAAACAGATGGAAACATGATGCATCTACTAACTCAAACAGTACATGTCACGCCCCGGGGGTTTTATTAAGCGGAAGACAGCCACCGAAAAGAGTTGAATTTGCATATAATTTTTTTTTGAAAGCAATCTCCCCCGGTGCGTGCCCAGACCCGCCGCATATACAAATTCACTCTGCGAACGGGCAGAGTCTCCTTTGTATATGCACGGCGTCCCAACTACAATATCCATACAAATATCCATTTAACCACAATAGCTCAGCAGTCGAGTACAAACAACTATATTCCCATAGGTATTAACGAGGCCGACTAATTTTGAAAGGATAAATCCACAAGTTTTAAAAACGGTGCCCACACGGCACCCAGGTTTTTCAGAACGGTTTTCGAAATCCATAAGTCCACAGGGTTTTAAAATGGTGCCCACCCGACACCCAGATTTTTAAAACGGTTTTCGCAATCCATAAATCCACAGGGTTTTAAAATGGTGCCCACACGACACCCAGATTTTCAAAACGGTTTTCGCAATATTTTCTTTTTCTTTTCTTTTGTAGTTTGAAAGCGGCCAATCCGGAAAAGCAGAACAACCACCCACAAGGATAATAAAAGACATCCCAACATCCACATCGACCCCACAAGGGTATCGCAATCCACATAGTAGCTACTAACAGGTAATGAAATGAGCAAAATAAGAAGTAAATACCGTCTATGACCTCGAAGGACCAAAAATGCTCCTACCACGGCTCACCGTCGCCCTAGCTCTCACCCCCGAAGACACCTGTCACAGAGTGGGGAGTCAGCGACACAAGGTATAAAAGATGAAAAGCAGGAAGACTGTAACTAAAGCAAACCGTAAGAAAACCAGAGTAACCGCCCTCTGCATCGTGCGATCGACGATGTCCCCTCCCCCTGCAAAACCTAAACCGGGTACCTGCCTCCGCAACCCAGACCGAGCACTAACCTCAAGAAGGAAAAACCGAACCGAGCACCGACCTCGGGAAAGAAAACCGAACCGAGCACCAACCTCGGGAAAGAAAACCGAACCGAGCACCAACCTCGGGAAAGAAAACCGAACCGAGCACCAACCTCGGAAAAGAAAACCAAACCGAGCACCAACCTCAAGAAGGAAAATCGACCCGAGCACCGACCTCGGGAAAGAAACCGAACCGAGCACCAACCTCGGGAAAGAAAATCGAACCGAGCACCAACCTCAGAAAAGAAAACCGAACCGAGCACCTACCTCGGTAAACCACGCCGAGCACCTACCCCGACGGGTCGCACCGCTCACACCTTGGCGCCTCAAACCCCCCACCTACGGGGGCCCCCACTACGTCACCTCGTGGGTATACACGGGTCATCGACCACTTTTCCGGAAAAGCACACCCTTTGCGGTGGCCAAACCGTGGGTGCGCGTGCTGCAGCCTCGAGCATCGTAACCAAGTACCCAAAACGAAACCAGCAATAATGAACCAAGTACCCAAAACGAAACCAGCAATAATGAACCAAGTACCCAAAACGAAACCAGCAATAATGAACCAAGTACCCAAAACGGAACCAACAATAATGAACCAAGTACCCAAAACGAAACCAACAATAATGAACCAAGTACCCAAAACGAAACCAGCAATAATGAACCAAGTACCCAAAACGAAACCAACAATAATGAGCCGAGTACACACCATATGATGATCATGATAGTAACGAAATTGTGCATAAAGGGGATCTAAGGATGTACCCACCTGAAACGCGAAGAAGAAGATGAGTAGAAACTCCAGCTAAAACACTCCCACCTTGTGCCCGAACCAGCTACAGTGAAAAAATACTGTTAAAAACGTCGTCGCGGTCAAAAACACTCAAAAACGGGGCGAAACGGGCCAAAAACGGAGCTTCTGGGCTCCTTTCCTGAATG
Organism: Tillandsia fasciculata; assembly: GCA_029168755.2. Lineage (NCBI taxonomy): Eukaryota > Viridiplantae > Streptophyta > Magnoliopsida > Poales > Bromeliaceae > Tillandsia > Tillandsia fasciculata. The sequence goes on along the minus strand of CM054942.1, from coordinate 9,827,045 downwards.
CTGGTGCACGAAACCAGGCGTGGACCGGGTCCACGACAACAGGCGGCCGCGGCGTGGGCCGGGAGCACACTGCAGCCGTGGACCCGTGCGGCATGGGCCGGGCCGTGCACGGGCTCGGGCGCGCACCGGGTTCACCATTCCCCGCTGCGGCGCCGAGCACCGGGTGCACGCCTAGGGCGTGCACCGAGCGGCCTGGCGCACGCTTTTCGTGCGCCGGGTCTGCGGCCCCGGGTCGCGGAGGCGTGCGCCGGGTGCACGCCGGTCCGGTGGACCGTGCGGCCTGGCGCACGCGTCCGTGCACCGGGTCTACGTCCCCAGGCCGCAGGAGCGTGCGCCGGGTGCACGCGAGCGCCGTGGACCGCGGCCTGAAATCCCCATTGTGAATAGTATTCGTCCCCGTTTTCGGCTCCGGTCGCGACCCCGCGACTCCGGCGACTGCGGCGACGACCCCGTGAACACGGCAACGGCGGCGGCGGCCTCCCGTTTAACCACGGCGGCGGCGGCTTCCCGTTCAACAACCCACGACATCGACAAAAGAAAACCTCAGACCGAAATTAAACGAAAAGACCCGAACCGCTTACCCCGTTTTCGCCGGAGGAGGAGGAAGAAGGAGGATCGTCCGCCCCTCGCTCGTTCGATCCTGCAGAAAGAGCGATTGTTCCTTCCCTCTCCCCGTCTCGCCGCCACGGTTCTTCACGCCCAACGTCGGATGGTGGAAAGAAGGTAGGAGGAGGATTGGGGTTTCACTCGCACTCTTCAGGAGAGCCCTAATGCACGAACCCAAAGGGATGAGAAGTAGGAAAAATAAGTTCAACTCCCCAAAATTGAAACTTAAACGATCGGGTGCGTACTAGCGGTCCAAATTTACCTCGAAAAGCGTGCCGATCGCCCGCACGCCTTTCGATGCACCCGAAACCGCTAAAACTTTGAAAAAATTATTCTGGGAGGTCCCGGAGTCCGAATTTAAATCCGATCGCACCGCCGCTCATCATTTTGCGGCCCCTACCACCTAAAAATACCCGCAAGCCCCGACGATCAGCCCAAAAATTCTCGAATTTCAACCCCGTTCTCTAACAACTAAGAAGATCCAATTAAGATCAAGATGGAAAGCCGGGGGGTCGAGGGACCACCAAAACAATCAAATAGCCCGCTGACATAAAAAAGATGAAAAGTCCGACCACAGCAGGATCCCGTCCGATCACCTCGAAAAGCGTGCTGGCCACTTAGCACGGAAACTAGTGCACAACACAAAGGCAAACGCTTTGACCCCCATTCCGGGAGATCCGTAAATCGGAATCCGAATCCAATCGCTTTGCCGTTCTCCGTTTTTCGAGCTCCAATGCTGAAAAATACTCGCGGTCCAGGCCCAGTCCATTGCCGAAAACACCGTGAAGAGTCTCCTCGATAATCCCGTAAAAAAAAAAACAACGAAGTTATACAAAGGCATCAGAACGCAAGAGTACTACATCACTCACCACTTAAAAGAAGTTTCGTCCTCGAAACTTAACCCTGGCCCGCAACAAATAAATCTGGGTAGCACTCCCTCATCTTTGACTCCAGTTCCCAAATCGCTTCACGTCCTTCCTGGTTGCTCCACAGCTCCTTCACATGGGGGATCGCCCGATTGCGCAATCTTTTCTGTCCTCTCGTGCCGAGATCCGCACCGGTGTTCCGTCGAAGCTCAGGTCCTCTCTAAGCTCAAAAACAGTGACCATCCATCACCCAAATCAAGTACGCAGGTTCGAAGCATATTTTCGAGAATCCAGATCGCTCGCTCGGACTGCCCGTCGGTGTTGGGGTGAAACACCATGCTGAAGTGTGGTTTAGTCTCTAGAGCTTGTTGTAATCCTTGCCAAAGATTCGTCACAAGCCGAGTGTCTCTAGCCCGCGTCGTATGGATGGATGGGAGAAGAGCCGACTTCGTCAATCGGGCTACTGTGACTCAAACCGCATCGCGTCCTTGAACATCTTCGTGTCACCCGGATGCGCCGTATAGGGGCGCAATGCGCCTCTAGCAGTACCTCTTCTTTCAACTCTGGCAGCTCTGGTAAGCAATTTCGCCCTCGAGAACGTGTGACATCGTTCGCACTCGCCGAGGAGTCGCTCGCGTGGTCCGGGGGGTCTTGTCTCGGATGAGCTGTATCTGTGCGCCTGTTTCCTGATCGTGTGTTGGGCAATTCCGCTCATATCCTCTGCGATTTCCGTTGCTGAAACTGTGTGTCCCAAAAAGCCCACTTCGCGAAGTCAGAACTCACATTTCTTAAATTTAGTAAACAGCCCCTGGTCCCTGAGAGATTCCGGAGAGAAGTCCGCAAGTGCTCCTCGCAGTTATCTGGAGAGGTCAGCAATCCTGGACTTGTTCTTCACTGTAACCTTGCTCTCCTTCCTGTAGTCAATGTGCAGACGTAAGCTTCCGTCCTTCTTTCGCACAAAGAGAACGGGTGCGCCCCCAAGGCGACACCCTCGGCCCGATGAACTCCTTGTAGACCCAACCATGCCTGGCACCACGTCGCATTCCTGTTTCCCGACTTGGAGTTCCCCGTCACGACGCCACCGGTCCGCAGGCCACCTCTGCCGACGCTGAGCAGTCGGCAACAAAGGTCACGCGCTGCGTCGAGGTACCCCAGTCATACCGCCCGACCCGTACCGATGAGCCCTTACAAGGCTCCACGGGGTGCCAACAAAACAGGCTGGGTTACTTACCACCCGAAATTCCCCCCTCTGGAAACAACGAACTCACCTGTCACCAACACGGACCGCTCCCCTCCGTCACCAACACGGCCACAAGTTCGGAGCATAACCACCATCCCGAACCACCCGTTCCGACTGTCCGTCCTACCGAGGCGACGGTCAAGACTAACGTTAGACTTCAGCTCTAAGACCTACCACGAGGTCTACCCCACAGAAAGGGCTGTGAACAGGACCTCCTCGCCGAAAGTGACCAGTGCCGAAACTTCGAGTAGTCGCCAGATTCCCCTTGACTCACACCTGCCCCAAAAGATCAATGACCCAAAGCGCTCCCAAACTAAGCCTCAAGGCTATGCCTTAGTCATGGGAAGCTGGCGACAAAACCCACAAGGTAAGGTCCTACCTCCGTCCTGGCACCGACGGGGTGCGATGCTCTAAAAAGCCACTAACTCTTGGTCCCTAACCGTTGCCCCTCCAAGCACCGGGCATCGAAACGAGCGATAAACCTCCAAACCAACAGTGACACTCCCAACTAGGAGAAAATCTAAGCTCTAGGTCTGCTCAAACAAAGACCTCCAGGTCCTGAAGACTATCCATCTGAAACCTAAAGGGTCGGAAGAAGACAAGCAACGAAAACAGCGAGGAGAAACTTGTCAAAAGTTGCCTAGGTTCACTAAACGCACTCGAGGGATCACGCGCCAACCCTCCAATAGGTCAACCTAACCGAACCTCTTGCACAGAATCCAGGAACCGACCCAGAGCTACCTGGCACCACCCAGCGTCAAAAGCTAAACACCCCAATAAAAGTCACCACCTACGCACACTTGTGCTAAACAAGGCACGACCTCCCCAACCGAAAATGAGCCCAAACGAAAAAGATTTGCTAGCCCCGGTGGTCTCCCTTTCTAACACAAGGGAGTACCCTGAGACCCCATCTCGACGAACTCTACAGCCATCGCAGTGTCTACGGTAAAAAGCCGAACTATGGGTAACAACCATAGGGAAAGAATCCTCATTCCCACCCATACCTTGCCCGTGGTGCCAAAAAGAATCGGCCGACTACCCGCTATAACCTAACGCCAGAAGACCCAGAAGGTACAAGTTTAGACAAACGGCTGTCCAGTTACCCGCGATCGACAAACGGCCGTCCCACTAACAAACACCGGTGGGTTGCACTACCACCCGAGCTAAACCGGAAAAGAAACTCAACAGTCCCCGCACTCTCGCATCTCTACGCAGATATACCCTGATCATTTCATTAGTTAGTAGCCAGTGGTAATGTGCTCCAGTGGATGTTGGACAGCGACTACTGTGGTTAAAGCTATTTCGCTCTGATACCATCTTAATCTGTCACGCCCCGGGGGTTTTATTAAGCGGAAGACAGCCACCGAAAAGAGTTGAATTTGCATATAATTTTTTTTTGAAAGCAATCTCCCCCGGTGCGTGCCCAGACCCGCCGCATATACAAATTCACTCTGCGAACGGGCAGAGTCTCCTTTGTATATGCACGGCGTCCCAACTACAATATCCATACAAATATCCATTTAACCACAATAGCTCAGCAGTCGAGTACAAACAACTATATTCCCATAGGTATTAACGAGGCCGACTAATTTTGAAAGGATAAATCCACAAGTTTTAAAAGCGGTGCCCACACGGCACCCAGGTTTTTCAGAACGGTTTTCGAAATCCATAAGTCCACAGGGTTTTAAAATGGTGCCCACCCGACACCCAGATTTTTAAAACGGTTTTCGCAATCCATAAATCCACAGGGTTTTAAAATGGTGCCCACACGACACCCAGATTTTCAAAACGGTTTTCGCAATATTTTCTTTTTCTTTTCTTTTGTAGTTTGAAAGCGGCCAATCCGGAAAAGCAGAACAACCACCCACAAGGGTAATAAAAGACATCCCAACATCCACATCGACCCCACAAGGGTATCGCAATCCACATAGTAGCTACTAACAGGTAATGAAATGAGCAAAATAAGAAGTAAATACCGTCTATGACCTCGAAGGACCAAAAATGCTCCTACCACGGCCTCACCGTCGCCCTAGCTCTCACCCCCGAAGACACCTGTCACAGAGTGGGGAGTCAGCGACACAAGGTATAAAAGATGAAAAGCAGAAAGACTGTAACTAAAGCAAACCGTAAGAAAACCAGAGTAACCGCCCTCTGCATCGTGCGATCGACGATGTCCCCTCCCCCTGCAAAACCTGAACCGGGCACCTGCCTCGGCAACCCAGACCGAGCACTAACCTCAAGAAGGAAAAACCGAACCGAGCACCGACCTCGGGAAAGAAAACCGAACTGAGCACCAACCTCGGGAAAGAAAACCGAACCGAGCACCAACCTCGGGAAAGAAAACCGAACCGAGCACCAACCTCGGAAAAGAAAACCAAACCGAGCACCAACCTCAAGAAGGAAAACCAACCCGAGCACCGACCTCGGGAAAGAAAACCGAACCGAGCACCAACCTCGGAAAAGAAAACCGAACCGAGCACCTACCTCGGTAAACCACGCCGAGCACCTACCCCGACGGGTCGCACCGCTCACACCTCGGCGCGCCTCAAACCCCCCACCTACGGGGGCCCCCACTACGTCACCTCGTGGGTATACACGGGTCATCGACCACTTTTTCGGAAAAGCACACCCTTTGCGGTGGCTAAACCGTGGGTGCGCGTGCTGCAGCCTCGAGCATCGTAACCAAGTACCCAAAACGAAACCAGCAATAATGAACCAAGTACCCAAAACGAAACCAGCAATAATGAACCAAGTACCCAAAACGAAACCAGCAATAATGAACCAAGTACCCAAAACGGAACCAACAATAATGAACCAAGTACCCAAAACGGAACCAACAATAATGAACCAAGTACCCAAAACGAAACCAGCAATAATGAACCAAGTACCCAAAACGAAACCAACAATAATGAGCCGAGTACACACCATATGATGATCATGATAGTAACGAAATTGTGCATAAAGGGGTTCTAAGGATGTACCCACCTGAAACGCGAAGAAGAAGATGAGTAGAAACTCCAGCTAAAACACTCCCACCTTGTGCCCGAACCAGCTACAGTGAAAAAATACTATTAAAAACGTCGTCGCGGTCAAAAACACTCAAAAACGGGACGAAACGGGCCAAAAACGGAGCTTTTGGGCTCCTTTCCTGAATGCTGGTGCACGAAACCAGGCGTGGACCGGGTCCACGACAACAGGCGACCGCGGCGTGGGCCGGGAGCACACTGCAGCCGTGGACCCGTGCGGCATGGGCCGGGCCGTGCATGGGCTCGGGCGCGCACCGGGTTCACCGTTCCCCGCTGCGGCGCCGAGCACCGGGTGCACGCCTAGGGCGTGCACCGAGCGGCCTGGCGCACGCTTTTCGTGCGCCGGGTCTGCGGCCCCGGGTCGCGGAGGCGTGCGCCGGGTGCACGCCGGTCCGGTGGACCGTGCGGCCTGGCGCACGCGTCCGTGCACCGGGTCTGCGTCCCCGGGCCGCAGGAGCGTGCGCCGGGTGCACGCGAGCGCCGTGGACCGCGGCCTGAAATCCCCATTGTGAATAGTATCCGTCCCCGTTTTCGGCTCCGGTCGCGACCCCGCGACTCCGGCGACTGCGGCGACGACCCCGTGAACACGGCAACGGCGGCGGCGGCCTCCTGTTTAACCACGGCGGCGGCGGCCTCCCGTTCAACAACCCACGACATCGACAAAAGAAAACCTTAGACCGAAATTAAACGAAAAGACCCGAACCGCTTACCCCGTTTTCGCCGGAGGAGGAGGAAGAAGGAGGATCGTCCGCCCCTCGCTCGTTCGATCCTGCAGAAAGAGCGATTGTTCCTTCCCTCTCCCCGTCTTGCCGCCACGGTTCTTCACGCCCAATGTCGGATTGTGGAAAGAAGGTAGGAGGAGGATTGGGGTTTCACCCGCACTCTTCAGGAGAGCCCTAATGCACGAACCCAAAGGGATGAGAAGTAGGAAAAATAAGTTCAACTCCCCAAAATTGAAACTTAAACGATCGGGTGCGAACCAGCGGTCCAAATTTACCTCGAAAAGCGTGCCGATCGCCCGCACGCCTTTCGATGCACCCGAAACCGCTAAAACTTTGAAAAAATTATTCTGGGAGGTCCCGGAGTCCGAATTCAAATCCGATCGCACCGCCGCTCATCATTTTACGGCCCCTACCACCTAAAAATACCCGTAAGCCCTGACGATCAGCCCAAAAATTCTCGAATTTCAACCCCGTTCTCTAACAACTAAGAAGATCCAATTAAGATCAAGATGGAAAGCCGGGAGGTCGAGGGACCACCAAAAAAATCAAATAGCCCGCTGACATAAAAAAGATGAAAAGTCCGACCACAGCAGGATCCCGTCCGATCACCTCGAAAAGCGTGCTGGCCACTTAGCACGGAAACTAGTGCACAACACAAAGGCAAACGCTTTGACCCCCATTCTGGGAGATCCGTAAATCGGAATCCGAATCCGATCGCTTTGCTATTCTCCGTTTTCCGAGCTCCAACGCTGAAAAATACTCGCGGTCCAGGCCCAGTCCATTGCCGAAAACACCGTGAAGAGTCTCCTCGATAATCCCGTAAAAAAAAAACAACGAAGTTATACAAAGGCATCAGAACGCAAGAGTACTACAGTACAGTCACCCAATCTACACTGACTGTCGCATAGGGTCCAGTCAAACCTGCGCCTACCTACTGCCGTGACATCCCGGAGGACCAGACTTACGTAGGGCGTCCGTGGCTGCCACTAATTGGCCCAGCCAGAGGGACTGCGTCCGTAACTGCCACTAACTGGCCCAGTCAGAGGGACGGCGTCGACAAGTCGCGATACAAAAGTAGCAAATCCACCCCGGGCGTGGCTCTCGAGGGGAGCGACCCCACCGAGGAAGAAGGTATCCGCGCACTCTGTCGAGCTCAAAGTGGCACTGCAGGCTATGGTCAAAATCCACGCTCACGCACTGAACGGAAAGACTCAATCCTCAACCATCTCGCACAACAGTCGGAGCACTCTCGACGACTCAGCTGATCAGCTCACGCGAAACACGAGACCCAAGCCTCACCAACAACTCGCAGCACAAAACACACTGGCTGGAGATACTCCACAGCCAGGATCGACCCACAACAGAACACTAACTCACAGGAAAGACCGACACCATAAGAGTTCAAAAACCCGGTAGGCCGGTGCTTAGAACCCTATCAAACAAGAATAGATTCTAGGCTCCGCCTATCCAAGTTCCCGACCCCTTATAGTTCGGGGACACAGCAACCTCGGTACAGCACGCAGAAAACAACAACTAGGGCCCGAAAGTCCCGGGAGACCTACGCCTACAACCCTATCAACAAGAACAGGTTCCAGGCTCGGCCCCCGCGGCTTCCGTCCCGAACGAAGGAATGGCCCCTAGAACCCAGACCACTCGAATCCTTTCGAGTGGGGAGATTACAGGAATCAGGTGACATTTGTTATTGAAAACCATTTTGATCTGGAAGAAATCCATATTTAATGATTTTAGTTCTTTTTAGAAAAACAATTAGAAAACAAGTGTTTTACCCAAACCCCGAAGGGCTGATGCCTTTGTCCAATCAAACAAGAACAGACTTCAGCGGCCCTTCGAAGCTTGGAAGAAAAACATAGCTAAACTAAAAATCATGTGTATGTCCAAAAAGGTTCTGGGTTCTAGGTCCAGCTAAAACAAGCACACAACTGCCACTAACACAGTGGCGACAGCACAACAGGGATACAAGACCTCCCGGGACTACCGTTTACCCAAACGGCTCCCGGCACATATAAGCGACCCACTACAACTACCAGACTCCACTCTGCTCCTAAGCACGAGTGCAAATGCAACCCACACTAAAAAGAAGTCCCGACTGCTCGGCCCACTACCCGGGCGAGGATAACACTAAGTCCAGGAATGAAAGAACAGTGTGGATGTCTAAACATAAATAACTCTAGCCCAAGTGAGGGTTTTCTACTGGTCTGGTTACACATGCAACATATGACGGGGGTGCTAGGTCAGGTTCCAAGAGAACAATATTTAACAGGTAGAAGAAAGCAGAGAAGATCATCAGATAATTACAAAGAATACTAACATTCACATTCTAGTATTCTACCCAGTCCAAACACTATCATGCATGATTCTATGACAATAGAATTAGAGCACAGTCCATAGATCCTGAAAGCAAAGCCACCCACCTGAAGGTGCTAACTGTCCGGGGTCACACAGCTGAGAAAACCAACAGAACAGCAACTCTTATGTCCAACAGGTCCAGTACAGTCCTCAATCCCTCCTGGGTACAACAAAAGGCTACAGTTACACTTAAATCCCAAAAATCTGCTCAAAAACACATGCTGAATTTCAACTGCAAAGAAACCCATATTTCACCTGCAGAAAGTGCTCAATAAATTCCAGTGAAAATATACTGGCGTTCTTCGCGTCGATAGCTTCGAAACAAGTACCTGCACGCCTAAATCGGAGTTCCGTAGGCCAAGATATAAATTCCACAACACGGGCGCGCGAAAACATACAACCACATAACTGTAAAATCTGGCACAGATAGAGAGGAAGATGTATACCTCCGGGAAGCTCTCAAGAAATTCCAAAAAAAATACCACGATGATCCTTGCGTCAAGTAGATGAAAAAAGTCTACAAGCACGTCCTGATCCGAGATTTGTGCGCGAAGATCTCCTCAAAAGAAGCTGCTGCCCTCTCCAAAATCTCACAGCAAGAAGGGTCCCAATGAGCAGGAGAAAACACCTCGAAAAATGCAAAATCTGAAAATGTACGTGAAACCCAAAATCGTAGCCTCACCTATTGTAAATCCAACGGCGAAGAAATCGCTCAAAAAGATAGTCGGAGGAGGTCGGGGGAGCTCGTGCACCGAAGAGCGACGGAAGAAGTACCGAAGAAAGAGCGTCGCGCCGCGCCAAGAAAATGAGAATCTCGAAAAGCGTGCCACCAAAAATCTCAAAACTTTGCAGATGGATGCAGCATAGCTCGGGGATCAACTTTGCTGAAGGTGCCGTGGCGAGAGGAGGCTCGGAAATGCCAGAAAAAGGGGAAAGAAGGAAGCTCGGATCGCTTTTATAGGCTCCAGGAAACAATTCGGAAAATACCGAATGTGTCCCTGTTTCCGGGCGCCCGGAAGATTCGGGCTGCTACAGTGTTGGGCCCGGCCCAACACTGTGCAGGCCCGAAACTTCCACGGGCCTCCACGTAGCCCGCCACACAGGCGACACCGAAGGCATCCACTGCGCGGGTGTCACGCCCCCGGGGGTTTTTGAGTCATTTAAAGCGGAAAATTGCGTGTCTATTTTTTTTTTCTTAATAAGGTGATATAAACCTCAACCCCGGTGCGTGCCAGACCGCCACATACACAAATTCACTCTGTCCACGGACAGAGTCTCCTTTGTATATGCACGGCGTCTCATTTACAACATACAATTCATCACACATTAATCACCAACCAACAACCATACCGTAGACATTCATCACTAATTAAAGCAAGTTTATAAAGCGGCGTCAGTGTTTGGAAAGGATAAAACCCAGCGTTTGCAAAACCCGTGCCCACACGGCACTTCGTTTTGAGAAAACATTTTCGCAATCCTTTAATTTATCATGAAAACATGCCGCATAAAAGGAACGCCACTAAACGTAATTAAAACATAAGAATACACCTCATCCACAGAGCTAATTAATACATGTTCACAACTAAAGCCATCCACAAGCAAATTAAGTATTTATACGAAAAAGGAAATGAGATATAATCATAATAACCAAGTGTCCGACTACGGTCCTCACGACGCAGTCCCACCGTCACCCCGGCTGACGCACCTAGTAGCAGTACCTGTCACGGAGTGGGTAACGTCAGTGACAAACAAAGTAGATGTCTAATAGTATCAAGGAAGGAAAAACGAACCGAATACACCGAGTACACCGTAACCTTTCGTTAAACCCCTGTGCATATTTTAAACTGGGCACCAACCCCAGATTATTTATTAATTAAGCTGGGCACCAACCCCAGAGTACCTGTCGGGGAGACTAAAGTCCCCCCTCGTGCACAAACACCTTTTGATGCTTTTAACCTCTTCACGGGGCTAGTGCGGCCCCTATAGCTGCCGTGAAGGGGTCCTCACGGCTCCCACCCCTTTGTGAGGCACACGGGTCAAAAAGACCACTTTTCCGGAAAAGTACACCATGCGGTGGCCCGATCCGCCGGTGTACGTGCAGCATCCGAAACCGGATTGCCAAGATTGGCGTGTGGTGAGCACCGCGACCGCAGCCGCTTAAATTGTTAGATAAAACATCATTAAGCGAAAGGTTAAACTGTCCATCTACTTTGTTAGGTAAATTTAAGAGTACTTTAATGGCGATAAATGCACTTACTGCACTTGTTGCACTTATAGCAACCCTACCCACCTGGTTGGAGAGAAGACGGGTCACCCGAGCCCTCTGCACTCTCCCGCTGCGCACCTGGACCTATAAAAAGTCCGCACGGATACTAAGATCAGAATACATACTAACATATTGCAACAGAAATACCCCACTCTATTATGTACGAAGAGTCCGGCACCGTCCCGCTGTCCGGCGGGACACCCTTGCCTTGAGCGGCCGTCGCCGTCCGTCGGAGCCGCGCGCGGCGTGGCTCCGCGGACGGCGCCCGCATAGTGCCCCGCGCGGCGTCCGCGCGGTGCCCGTGCGGACACGGGCCCGCGCGGCGCCCGCGCGGGGTGCGCGCGGGCGGCCCGCGCGGGCGCCGCGCGGCCCCGCGCGGGCGGGTCCGCCCGCGCGGCACCCCGCGCGGGGGTCCGCCCGCGCGGCACCCCGCGCGGGTGCCCGCGCGGCGCCCGCGCGGGCCGCCCGCGCGGCACCCGCGCGGCGCCCCGCGCGGGTGCCCGCGCGGCGCCCGCGCGGCGCCCCGCGCGGCGCCCGCGCGGGGCCGCCCGCGCGGCGCCCGCGCGGGGCCGCCGGCGCGGCGCCCGCGCGGTGTCCGCGCGGCACCCGCGCGGGTGCGACCCGCGCGGCGCCGTCGCCGCTTGCGGCGGCGTCCGGTCGTCCGCGATTGTTTTCCCCCTCCCCGCGCGATGCCCTAGCGGCACCGCGCGTCTCCGCCGTCCGTTCCGTCCGTCTAGCACAATTACGACGACGGCGACGGTAACGGGGACGGCGGAGAAACTCAAGAAATTGACAAAAAGGCAACAGGAAAAATCCGGAAAAATTACTAAAAAATATTCTACTAACCGGAGATCGTCGGGAAGGTGTCCGGTCGTGTTTCTTGCCTTCGGGTCGGGTTTGGGACGATCGGCTCCTTCTCTTTTCCTTCTCCTTCCTCCGGTTAGGGTTCCGTTCTCTCTTTTCTTTCCTTTTCCTCACCGGTTGGGGTTTCGATACGCACGAAAGAGGAGGGTTTGAGGAGGCGGTATTTTAAAAATAGGGTTTCGTTCGGTAAACGGGGGAATAAATAGATCTCATTATCTATTTATCCTTTTATCCAATTTCACGCATACGCACCGTCAAAATCCTTTCGGATATTTTGACTCCGATTAATTAATTTATTAATTGATTAGTCCTTACCGATAACCCTATTACTTAATTATTTAATTAATATCCGCTTTATCTTACACGTGCGTAACTAGGAAAACCCAAAACATCCTGTTTCTATTTCTCAAATAAATATCTGACTTACGAGATAAAATCTTCACCCTTTTAAATCCTGGCCACCGATTATTTAATCACCTTCATTAAATAATCATGGGGGATAAATTCCCACTTGGATTTAAATCATCGGTTATTTAAATTTCCAATTTTCAAATCCCGGTCACCGATTATTTAATCCCCTTCATTAAATAATCTTGGAAAGATAAATTTCCAAATTTAAGTATCTGGATTTTATCTCTTATCCAATCCGCGAGATAAAATCCCCCCTTTTATTCGTACGTAGGAGGATTTAAATTTCCGTCACCGGATAATTGATTAATTAATTAATTAATTATCCCCTACGAGATAACCCACCTTATCTCTAACGGGTGCAAGATATTTTGCACGGTTTCCGATGCGTGACTAATTACCGCGTCGCTAAGGATCCCGTTCCGGGAGATCCCGACATCGGATTTCGAATCCGATCGCACCGTCGGTCATCGTTTTTCGCGCTCTATCGCAGAAAAATACACACACCTTGTCCCGGCCGACTTTTGAAAATTAAATAATTTTATTTCGCTTAAGGCTTAAGCGATTACATGTGAGTTCAAAAATACCCCTAAGGGTCGGGTCACTACACCACTCACACTTTATAAAAAGTTTCGTCCCGAAACTTAAGCTCAATCCTCACTAAACACCTCAGGAAAGCATTCCCTCATTTTCGACTCCAGTTCCCACGTCGCCTCGCGCTCGTCGTGGTTGCTCCACTGGACCTTCACATAGGGGATTGTTCGGTTGCGCAACTTCTTGTCCTCTCTTGCCAAAATCCGCACCGGCGTCTCCTCGACGCTCAAATCCTCTCGCAACTCGATGGTGGAGGCATCCAAGGCATGAGAGGGGTCTGCCAGGTATTTCCGGAGCATTGAAACATGGAAGACGTTGTGGACTCGTTCGAGGTTCGGTGGCAGGGCTAAGCGGTATGCCACCGGTCCTACGCGCTCCAGGATTTCGAACGGTCCCACGTACCTCGGACTTAGCTTTCCCTTTATGCCGAAACGCCGGTTTCCCTTGGAGGGTGAAACCCGGAGCAGCACATGCTCGCCCACCATAAACTCTAGGTCTCGGCGTCTGTTGTCCGCGTAACTCTTCTGTCTGCTCTGGGCGGTCAGTAGCCTTTGCTTAATTAATCGCACCTTTGCTTCGGTCTCCTCCACCAAATCTGGGCCCAGAAACTTTCGCTCACCTAAGTCGTCCCAGCATATTGGAGACCGACAGCGGCGCCCGTACAGTGCCTCGTACGGCGCCATCTGAATACTGGCCTGGTAACTATTATTGTAGGCAAATTCCACCAGGGGCAAACACCGTGCCCACCCTTCGCCCAAGTCCAGAACGCATGCTCGAAGCATGTCCTCCACGATCTGTATCACCCGCTCTGATTGCCCATCGGTTTGCGGATGAAAAGCTGTGCTGAAGTGCAACTTGGTCCCCATCGCTTGTTGCAGGCTTCGCCAAAAGTTCGACACAAAACGTGTGTCTCTGTCCGACGTGATGGATGTCGGTACTCCGTGCAACCTTACTATTTCATCGATATATGTTTGTGCCAGTCGTTCCCGAGTCCACGTCGTGTGTATGGGCAAAAAGTGGGCCGATTTCGTCAAACGGTCCACGACCACCCATATCGCATCGTGTCCCTGTGGCGATCTCGGGAATCCGGTCACAAAATCCATGGTGATCATATCCCACTTCCACTCGGGCACCGGTAACGGTTGCAATTTTCCTGCCGGGCGCTGGTGCTCAGCCTTCACCTGTTGGCACACCAGGCAGTGTGCCACAAATCGCGTCACGTCTCCCTTCATTTTGGGCCACCAGAAGGTTTGCTTGACGTCCTTGTACATCTTCGTTCCCCCGGGATGCGCTGCATATGGGGCAGCATGCGCCTCCCGCAGGATCTCCTCCTTGAGCTCCGGTAGATCCGGCACGCAGATTCGTCCCCGAAATCGTATCGTGCCGTCGGAGTCTACCATGAAATCGCTCTCCTTGTCGGCGGTTATTCTACTCCGCACCAGCTGGAGCTGATTATCAGTCGATTGGCCTTCGAGAATCCTGTCCAGCAGAGTAGGTCTGACCACCAATGTCAGAAGCTGTGCGACTGTCCCTGCCGGTACTACCTCTAGTCTTAATCGCGAAAATTCCGCAATCAGACTATCCTGCCGTGTAATGGCGCTTACATCCGCCTCCACGGCCTGTCCTTTGCGACTCAGGGCGTCGGCCACCACGTTGGCCTTTCCCGGGTGATAGTGGATCGTTAGATCGTAATCCTTTAATAGCTCAAGCCACCGCCTTTGTCGCAGATTTAGCTCCCTTTGGGTGAAGAGGTACTTGAGACTCTTATGATCTGAGTACACATTGCAGTGTGCCCCATACAGGTAGTGTCTCCAAAGCTTGAGGACAAACACCACCGCTGCGAGTTCCAAATCGTGCACGGGGTAATTCCGCTCATACTCCTTGAGCTGCCTTGATGCATAGGCTATGACCTTTCCCCGTTGCATGAGTACTCCACCCAATCCATTTCGCGACGCATCGCAATATACTTCGTAATCCTCCCCTGGCTCTGGCAGGGCGAGAATCGGGGCTCGCGTCAACCTATCCTTAAGCTCCTCGAAGCTTCTCTGGCACTTATCCGTCCAGATGAACTTTTCCCCCTTTCTTGTCAGACGGGTTAGGGGGGTGGCTATCTTGGAGAAGCCCTCCACGAAGCGCCGGTAATACCCGGCTAATCCCAGGAAGCTTCGAATTTCCGTCACCGTGGTCGGTCGGGGCCAGTCTGTCACCGAATCTATCTTCTTCGGATCCACCGCGACTCCAGCCGCCGAGATTACATGCCCCAAGAAACCGACCTCTCGGAGCCAAAACTCACACTTTTTGAGTTTGGCGTAGAGTTTCTGTTCCCGAAGGGTCTGGAGGACTGTGCGCAGATGTTCTTCATGTTCCTCGTCCGTACGCGAGTAGATGAGGATATCGTCGATGAAGACCACCACGAACAAGTCTAGAAAGGGTTTGAATACCCTGTTCATCATATCCATGAACACTGCCGGGGCATTTGTGAGCCCGAACGGCATTACCGTAAACTCGTAATGGCCATAACGAGTACGGAAAGCCGTTTTGGGGATGTCCTCCCCCTTGACCCGGACCTGATGATAGCCCGACTGCAGGTCAATTTTTGAGAACACCGTCGCCCCCCGTAACTGGTCAAAAAGGTCGTCGATCCTTGGCAGGGGGTACTTATTCTTGATAGTGACCTTGTTTATCTCCCGGTAGTCGATGCACAACCGGAGACTTCCGTCCTTCTTTCTCACAAACAGGACGGGCGCGCCCCAAGGTGACGCGCTTGGTCTGATGAAACCTTTGTCCAAAAGGTCCTCCAACTGTGCCTTGAGTTCCTTCAGCTCCGCGAAGGCCATCCTGTACGGTGCCTTGGTGATGGGCTTGGTGCCGGGGAGCAGTTCAATTGGGAAGTCAACCTCTCGTTCCGGCGGCATTCCGGGAAGCTCCGCCGGAAATACATCCGGGAATTCCCTTACCACGGGAATTTCTGAAGGCGAGGGAACGGGTCGGGTGGCTAGATCTACAGAGGCTAGATAAGCCACGCACCCGCCCTCTATCAGCTTCCTAGCTCTTGACGCGGAGATGACGGCCAGGAAGGAAGTACTTTTGCACGCCAAGTACACGTTTTCTGGGAATCCCGGCTTCTGTAGCTGCACCTGTCGCTTCTCGCAGTCGATGACCGCCTGATACTCGGTGAGCCAGTCCATGCCCAAGACCACGTCGTATTCTTTTAGCGGTATGACCACCAGATCCCAGGGGCACGACAACCTTCCCAGCCTTATTGAACATGAGGTTACCAGGCCAGTTGCCGCGATGGGCCCCCCAGGGGTCTGGACGGTCATTAAGACATCCAGAGGACTACTTTCTAGCTGATGGGTTTGCGCAAAGGTACGGGAAATAAAGGAGCGAGTCGCCCCGGTGTCAAACAGAGTTCGAGCTCGAAAATTAGAAACGGAAGTAATACCTGCGACCACCTCCTCTGGCAGTGCCGCTCCATGCTGACCCATGGAATAGAGCCTCCCTCCTGGTTGTGGTCGCGATTCTCCTTCTGTTCTTGGTGCCGAAGGGCGCGGGGGCATTCCCGTTGGCGCCCTACCCCGTCCCGGTGGCTGCGCCGTTGGAGTGGAAGCTGCGGAAGATGCCGCTCCAGGGTTCAGGGGACAGTTGAATCGGAAATGTCCCTGTTTGCCGCAGCGGTAGCAGTGATCTTGCTTCTTAGGGCATTCAGTCACCGGATGCGACGCTCCGCAAATAACACACGACTTGTTTGCTGGTCGAGGTCTCCCGGCCGGCGCACTCTTGTTTCCCTGCTGCGTCTTGGGGTATTTTGGGGGCCGGCTCCCGCCAGGAGGGCCCCCTCCCGGGTAGGTCTGCGTCCGTTTCTTTTCCCGGTTGTTTTCCGATCCCTCCCGTCGAGCTCGGGTCATGGCGAACCCCCGCTCCACGATGGTGGCCCTGTCCACCACCTCTCGGAACGTGCGCAGGTCCGCCGCCTGAACCATCTCGAAGATGTCGCTCCGCAGCCCATCCACAAAAAGACGGGCCTTGTGAGGTTCATCCCGTACAACAAACGGGACGCAATTGACCAACCTCACAAACTCCCTTTGATACTCCACGACTGAGCGGTTCCCTTGCCTGATGTTCTTCAAATCGTCTTCCAGTTGCCGCTTGACGCTTTCAGAGAAGAACGCACCGAAGAGTTCCTCCCTAAAGACCGACCATGTCGGTAGCGGGTCGTTGGTGGACGGATCCGGACGTACCGTCTTCCACCAGATGCGTGCATTCCCTTCCAGAAAGTGGACAGCTAGTGGGACCCGCTCTTGTTCCTCTATCAGTAAATCCTCGAAAAGCTTTTCCATGGTATCCACCCACTTCTCGACGACCCATGGGTCGGTCGTTTCTCCCTCGAAGGTGGGTGGGTCATGCTTCTTGAACTCAGTCAAATTCGTCCTGACCCTCTCCCGCGTCGCTCGCTGCTCTGCGATCCCTCCTGCGGTGGCGGATCCCCCAAGGGTAGGGGTCGTCCCTGCCTCCCCCGCTGTCGCTCCCAACACGGGCCCCGAAGTCGTTGGGGTGGGTACTTCCCTTGGGGCTGGGGGCTGTTCCGTCGTCGTACCACCCCCCCTTGGGGCTCCGTAGTGGGTGCTGTGGCTTCGGGCGGAGGGATCGGTTCACGCTCGGTGGTTGCGGTAGCCTGTCGCTGCGTCAGCTGACGAACCTGCTCCGTCAGCGTCGCTAACTGCCCGGCCATTTCCCGCAGTTGTCGCCGGAGGGCCTGGTTTTCCGCGGCGGCTGAGGCCGCTCCGTCCGCGTCCGCATTCTCGGTGGACGACCTAGTCCGAGCCATTGCTTGCTGTCACCAAAGAAGCCATGTCAACCCTATGGTTATAACCCTATCACACCGTCTCACGATTTCACCTATGTTACGTTCCCATTTCCCCGTACTCTCACGTACTACGCACCTATACCTTGGTTATCTCATGTCCCATTTGCTTGTGGCACCTCGCACTGTGGATGTAAGTCACGTCTACCATGGTTGTGGTTGTATTTCTCTGATACCATTTAATCTGTCACGCCCCCGGGGGTTTTTGAGTCATTTAAAGCGGAAAATTGCGTGTCTATTTTTTTTTTCTTAATAAGGTGATATAAACCTCAACCCCGGTGCGTGCCAGACCGCCACATACACAAATTCACTCTGTCCACGGACAGAGTCTCCTTTGTATATGCACGGCGTCTCATTTACAACATACAATTCATCACACATTAATCACCAACCAACAACCATACCGTAGACATTCATCACCAATTAAAGCAAGTTTATAAAGCGGCGTCAGTGTTTGGAAAGGATAAAACCCAGCGTTTGCAAAACCCGTGCCCACACGGCACTTCGTTTTGAGAAAACATTTTCGCAATCCTTTAATTTATCATGAAAACATGCCGCATAAAAGGAACGCCACTAAACGTAATTAAAACATAAGAATACACCTCATCCACAGAGCTAATTAATACATGTTCACAACTAAAGCCATCCACAAGCAAATTAAGTATTTATACGAAAAAGGAAATGAGATATAATCATAATAACCAAGTGTCCGACTACGGTCCTCACGACGCAGCCCCACCGTCACCCCGGCTGACGCACCTAGTAGCAGTACCTGTCACGGAGTGGGTAACGTCAGTGACAAACAAAGTAGATGTCTAATAGTATCAAGGAAGGAAAAACGAACCGAATACACCGAGTACACCGTAACCTTTCGTTAAACCCCTGTGCATATTTTAAACTGGGCACCAACCCCAGATTATTTATTAATTAAGCTGGGCACCAACCCCAGAGTACCTGTCGGGGAGACTAAAGTCCCCCCTCGTGCACAAACACCTTTTGATGCTTTTAACCTCTTCACGGGGCTAGTGCGGCCCCTATAGCTGCCGTGAAGGGGTCCTCACGGCTCCCACCCCTTTGTGAGGCACACGGGTCAAAAAGACCACTTTTCCGGAAAAGTACACCATGCGGTGGCCCGATCCGCCGGTGTACGTGCAGCATCCGAAACCGGATTGCCAAGATTGGCGTGTGGTGAGCACCGCGACCGCAGCCGCTTAAATTGTTAGATAAAACATCATTAAGCGAAAGGTTAAACTGTCCATCTACTTTGTTAGGTAAATTTAAGAGTACTTTAATGGCGATAAATGCACTTACTGCACTTGTTGCACTTATAGCAACCCTACCCACCTGGTTGGAGAGAAGACGGGTCACCCGAGCCCTCTGCACTCTCCCGCTGCGCACCTGGACCTATAAAAAGTCCGCACGGATACTAAGATCAGAATACATACTAACATATTGCAACAGAAATACCCCACTCTATTATGTACGAAGAGTCCGGCACCGTCCAGCTGTCCGGCGGGACACCCTTGCCTTGAGCGGCCGTCGCCGTCCGTCGGAGCCGCGCGCGGCGTGGCTCCGCGGACGGCGCCCGCATAGTGCCCCGCGCAGCGTCCGCGCGGTGCCCGTGCGGACACGGGCCGGCGCGGCGCCCGCGCGGCGCCCGCACGGGTGCCCGCGCGGCCCCGCGCGGGGCCGCCCGCGCGGCACCCCGCGCGGGTGCCCGCCCGGCGCCCGCGCGGGCCGCCCGCGCGGCACCCCGCGCGGGTGCCCGCGCGGCGCCCGCGCGGGTCCGCCCGCGCGCGCGCGGGCACCCGCGGGCGCCCGCGCGGGCGCCCGCGCGGCACCCCGCGTGGCGCCCCGCGCGGCACCCGCGTGGCGCCCCGCGCGGGTGCCCGCGCGGTGCCCGCGCGGCACCCCGCGCGGGTGCGCGCGGCGCCCGCGCGGCACCCGCGCGGGGCCGCCCGCGCGGCGGCCGCGCGGTGTCCGCGCGGCGCCCGCGCGGGTGCGACCCGCGCGGCACCCGCGCGGGGCCGCCCGCGCGGCGGCCGCGCAGTGTCCGCGCGGCGCCCGCGCGGGTGCGACCCGCGCGGCGCCGTCGCCGCTTGCGGCGGCGTCCGGTCGTCCGCGATTGTTTTCCCCCTCCCCGCGCGATGCCCTAGCGGCACCGCGCGTCTCCGCCGTCCGTTCCGTCCGTCTAGCACAATTACGACGACGGCGACGGTAACGGGGACGGCGGAGAAACTCAAGAAATTGACAAAAAGGCGACAGGAAAAATCCGAAAAAATTACTAAAAAAATATTCTACTAACCGGAGATCGTCGGGAAGGTGTCCGGTCGTGTTTCTTGCCTTCGGGTCGGGTTTGGGACGATCGGCTCCTTCTCTTTTCCTTCTCCTTCCTCCGGTTAGGGTTCCGTTCTCTCTTTTCTTTCCTTTTCCTCACCGGTTGGGGTTTCGGTACGCACGAAAGAGGAGGGTTTGAGGAGGCGGTATTTTAAAAAATAGGGTTTCGTTCGGTAAACGGGGGAATAAATAGATCTCATTATCTATTTATCCTTTTTACCCAATTTCACGCATACGCACCGTCAAAATCCTTTCGGATATTTTGACTCCGATTAATTAATCTATTAATTGATTAGTCCTTACCGATAACCCTATTACTTAATTATTTAATTAATATCCGCTTTATCTTACACGTGCGTAACTAGGAAAACCCAAAACATCCTGTTTCTATTTCTCAAATAAATATCTGACTTACGAGATAAAATCTTCACCCTTTTAAATCCTGGCCACCGATTATTTAATCACCTTCATTAAATAATCATGGGGGATAGATTCCCACTTGGATTTAAATCATCGGTTATTTAAATTTTCAATTTTCAAATCCCGGTCACCGATTATTTAATCCCCTTCATTAAATAATCTTGGAAAGATAAATTTCCAAATTTAAGTATCTGGATTTTATCTCTTATCCAATCCGCGAGATAAAATCCCCCCTTTTATTCGTACGTAGGAGGATTTAAATTTCCGTCACCGGATAATTGATTAATTAATTAATTAATTATCCCCTACGAGATAACCCACCTCATCTCTAACGGGTGCAAGATATTTTTGCACGGTTTCCGAAGCGTGACTAATTACCGCGTCGCTAAGGATCCCGTTCCGGGAGATCCCGACATCGGATTTCGAATCCGATCGCACCGTCGGTCATCGTTTTTCGCGCTCTATCGCAAAAAAATACACACACCTTGTCCCGGCCGACTTTTGAAAATTAAATAATTTTATTTCGCTTAAGGCTTAAGCGATTACATGTGGGTTCAAAAATACCCCTAAGAGTCGGGTCACTACAGCGGGCGACACGTGGCCACCCCAGCAGGCGACACGTGGCTCGGTGGCTGGTCAATGCGCGCCCGACACGCGCATGTGCGCGCGCCTGGCGCGCCGCCTGCGCACTGTGCACGCACGCGCCCCGAGGCGGTGCAGCGGTTCCGTGGACCGAGTGCACAACACCGCGCCAATCACACGCTGCCACGTGTCCACCACTGGTCCACCGTACACCAGCAATAATTCCCGTGGACCACGACTGCTGCGCCGACCAACCGGGAACCGCCACGTGTCCCATCCCGGGTGCACGCCTCCGCGGTGGACCGCGCGCCTGCCCGCGCGCCTGCCCGCGCGCTGTGCGCTGCCCGCGCCTGCCCGCCGCTGCTCCCGAGCCTGCCCGCCGTCGCGCCGCCGCCCTCCGCCGTCGCCGGCGCTGCCCGCCGCCGCCGGAGTTACTGTTCCGGCATGAACAGTAACCAGTGCTCAAAAATAACAAGTGGGTAGTCCATTTTGATCGTTTTCGTGCGCTGAATCCGAATTTGATGCCCGTTTCTCCAAATTCTCAACCGAAATTTTGCCGGAGGCCCCCGGAAAGCCCACTCGATCCGATTTTTGCGCCGGGTCGATTTAAAAAATCCAGTTTGCCAAATTCCAACTCTAAAAACTCCCGAAGGCATCCGGAGAGGTGATCTTTTATCCAAACTTCGCCCTGAGTCCAAATTCGACATCCGCATCGCGCGAAATCACCTCTAAACACTCGACGGGTCCTCCAAATACTCCCGTGATCCATAATTAAGCCCGAAGTCCTCCACTTGTGTCCAAATTGTGCACAAACACCCCAACACACCACACAAGCCTTCGAAAGCAGCCAAACAACCAGAAAACTCGCCCACGGAAAACCAGGTCCTCACATCCTCCCCCACTAAAAGGAAGTTTCGTCCCCGAAACTAAAACAACCCACAACAAAACTAAAACAATCAAAACAAGCAAGGACGCAATCACTAAACTAGCAAGAAAGGTACGGCTCCACCAGCAGGAAAGTCACCAACCCCAACCCTCGATTGAGAAAACAGCTGAAATTAGCGAAAAGTCCCAAAAATTTCGAAAGATCAGTGCCTTCGCCCCAATCAAACAAGAACAGGTTCGGGCACTGTCTCCATTCCTAGAGCAATCTTTCGAAGTTTTCGTCCTGTTCGTAAATTTTAGTACGAAGGCGAGAAAAGGGAGGGAAGTGTTGGTGCCGTTCCTGCTGTGGCTACAAACGAATGCCACCACTAACGAGCTCCTAAGGACGCAACCCCTAGTCCTAAACGTCACAACAGCTCCTGAGGTGGCGCCAGTCCAATGCCGCTGAAGCCAATGCTGCTGGAAGGATACGCCGGCAATCGAGAAAATGAACTCCTCCAGTCCAACTCGCAGAAGGGTAACTGCTCTTATTCCATTATCAGTCGTAGCACGGCACCGCACCAACCACTCCAACCTGAGTGCTCAATCCAAGTTCTGGAGCTGTCCTTGAATTATTAAATCAGCCGGTAAAGTTCCAAGTCTCAACTGCACTGATCAAACACCGCGATCCTCCTCTACTAGTGAGATACAGGGAAGAATCCAAACGCTAAAACATGCAGCAGAAATTCCTAACCCATAACCATGCAAAGATGCTCTACTAAATAAGCAGAAAATGCAGCGGTAATGAAAAGCTCAACTCAGCTAACAGAAATAAAGTCATACCTGCCGCTACATGATTTGCTGCGGGGGTGTCCTCCACCAGGGCTGCATAAACGCGTCCACTGGGTGCTGCAGATCGTCGTCCCGTCTGTCCCGACGTCGTGGCCCACTCTGTCTGACGGTGTACCGGAGGGGCTTCCGCTGCAAAAATAGGCAAGGGAGGTGCTGTCGCAATCGGCCGCACTGACAAAATGGCATGGGGGCAATCTGCGCGGAAATGTCCCAACTCTCCACAGAGAAAACACCGCCCCTGTCTCTGATCACACTGCGACGGTGGATGTGGCCCGCCACAGATGACACACCGCTCCTGTCGCTGCTGCCGATACTGCTGCTGCTGCGGCAGCCCATCTGATCTCTGACGCCTACGAAACCCACGACCCTCAGGATGAGATCGTGGAGGTCTCGGAGGTCCCTGCCGGCTCGTCTGACCCTCATCATCCAGTGCGGGGCGCTTCGCCCCCGAAATCTCTACGGGAGCTGGGGCCACCCCGACCATAACCGTCTCACCGTGCTCCACATAGAGGGCCTGCTCCATAGAGGCATCCAGAGTCTGCAATCTCTGTGAGCAGACAAACTGGTAGATATCACGGCACAGTCCTCGCTCAAACATGTAGATCCGGTGCGCCTCATCCCTCGCCGCGTGGGGCACACAAGCCAACAACTGGTTGAACTCTGCGATGTACTCATGCATGGGCCGATCTCCCTGTCGGAGATTCCTCAGCCGCTCCTCCAACCTCTGCCTGACACTCTCCGGAAAGAATGTTCCAAGAAGTAGACCGCGGAACTCTGTCCAAGTAAGCAGCTGGGTCCCAGGTGGACCAACTGGCCGAACACGACGCCACCAAGCCTCGGCGTTGCGCTCCAAAAAGTGAGTCGCCAATAGGACCTGAAACCGCTCCTCGATAAATAAGCTCTCGAAATGGCGCTCCATAGCCGTGATCCACGACTCTGCCTCCCACGGCTCCGAACTCTGTCCCGAAAAACGATGTGGGTTAAACTAACGGAATCTCAACAACAAATCCACCACCTCTCCCTGCTCTGCTCGGGTCAACTGCCCTGCCGTCCCAAACGGCTGTCTACCGGTCTCTGGTGCAATAGGGGCTGCCGGCACAGCTGGTACAACTGGAGGTGCCACAGCTGGCGACGAAGGTGCGGGGAAACTCCCTGGGGGTACTACAACTGGCTGTACCCTCTGCTCCAACATAAGCATCAACCGACCCATGGCCTCCTCCTGGCGGCGTGTAGCCTCCTCCTGGCGCCGTACAGCCTCTGACAACCGAGCCATCTGAGCCTGAAGCTCCGGCACTTCACTCTGCTGACCCTGTGCTGGCTCCTCCTGCCCAGGCTCATCGGCGGGGGAAGGCTGAGAATGCGTCTGTACCCTACGTCGGGGAGGCATCGTGCCTACCTGCACACACAAGCAAACATCAGGACAGTACTAAACAACACTCGACCCAATCCAGCGAAAGTCAAAGGCATGTCCCCCTTCCCGTAGTACTATGTTGTTTGCAGCCAACATAGTTGCCACCGAAGGAAGACATGTCGGTCACTCATCCCATCCCTTGGGAGAGGTAAATCACTCAATCAGGACTCTCGCTAAAAGTCACGACTCTCACGCAGTCATCCTAATGTCCAACCACAAGCCTAGGGTTTCTGAGTCCATAACGACCTACAACCTAGGCTCTGATACCACCTAATCTGTCACGCCCCGGCATCGAAACTGCGACCCAGGCTCGCCAACAGATCCGCCGCCCATACGGGAAGCCCCGTATAGACGAAGCAACTAACCTGCAAAAGATCAGACTATACTATACAGATATCAGAGCTGAAAGTAAAACTGCTAGAAATAAAAACTAAGTGTACAACTACAACTCTCAAATAGTACAAACCAACCTCACCAAATACAGAAATCTCTCGAGCAGTAAAATAAATACAACTCTATACCTCACTACAAAGTTCTCTCAACATGAACTCTCAAAAGTAATAAGGGTACATCTACTCTCGGGACGACGACTGGTAGGGATCTAGCTCGCGACTCCCTTACCTCGATCAGAAGAAGCAGCACCAGGAGCAACTGGAACAGGAGTAGAAGTCCCTGTGGGAAAAGACACCACAACGGGTGTTTCTCAGTGGGTGCCGCCAACAAGCCCGACGGTTTGCCCACTAAGTCTACTAGAGGCATAAAGTAACAATAATAATACTGAAATGAAAGGGCTGGAAAAGTAACTCTACAGCATCTAGACCAAAAATCGGGTTCCTGTGACACTGGGTACCGGCACCCATAGTGGGGTACCGGTACCAAACTGATTTGGTTTCGGAACCAAGCCTCTTGTTCCGGAACCCAGCATGCAGTTTCGGAACCAGCAGCTTGGTTCCGGAACCCACTGCTCAACCATCCAAAATTCGGCTGAAGCCTCTGCTCCCTTCGCCGCCAACACACTTTCTGTCCCGGAAGCTCCCGCATCACTCTGAAACCTCCCGAACTTCACTGTAAACATAAAATACACTTGTCCAAGGCTTTTCCCACTCAAAAGCTCAACTGTGGAGTCAGTGTGCTCAATCCAAAAATTCGGTATTCTACAAAAATAACCCTCACTTGCATTCTCTTCTCATTTCTTTTCTTAACTCCGAAACAGGTTACAATCAATTAAATAAATAAATTAATTAATCCTTTAATTGTCAACTCCAACTGACTTTTCGCCTTCGGGGTCCCCGCATCAAACCGAAACCTCCCGAACTCCACTATAAATTGAAAATACACATGATCCAAGTATTTCCCATGTTTTCTGTGCACAACCGCGGAGTCGGTTCTCTATCCAATCCAGTACCCTACAAGTACACAATGCCTCAAAATCACTGATTCAAACTGGGCTTCCAAGTTTCGATGCCGCTAACTCGCTTTTCATCCCAAGGCTTCCGCGTCGATCCGAATTAATCTGAATTCATCTGTAAACACAAATGGAATACGCCCAAGGTGATTCCTCTGCACCACGCCATCTTCCGAGGTCGGTGCACTCTACAAAGTCCCGGTACTCTACACTACCCCTTGCGGGCGGCACCCCGCAAGGGGTCGGCCCCATAGGGCGGCGACCCGCATGAGTCGCGCCCCCATGCGGGCGGCGCCCCGCATGGGCGCGCGCCCCGTATGGGTGGTGTCCTATGCCGGTGTCGCCCCGCATGGGCGGCACCCCCATGCGGGGGGCGATCCGCATGGGCCACGCACCGCATGCGGGCGGTGCCCCGCACGCGGGTGGCGCCCCGGCGGCAGTGCCTCATGCGATTCCACCTTGCATGTCGTGTGCCATGCGGTGTGTTTCCTCTTGGTCGGCGACAGCAGCCTCCCGTTTTCCTTACAACGGCGGTGGCGGCGGCGGCTTCCCAACCATGACGACGGCGGCGGCCTCCCGTCTATATCGACGGCAGCAGCAGCCTCCCGTCCACCTCGATGGTGTTGACACCACTTTGCACATGACATCCGATACACCCAAGAACTTAAAGAACCCGACAAGAATCTTGAAAACACTATCGAAACTGTCACGCCCCGGGGTCGAAACTGCGATCCGGGCTCGCCAACAGATCCGCCATCTATACAGATAACCCCGCATAGGCGAAGCGTCCAACCTGTAAGGATAAAATTACAGCTAAACAGATATCAGAGCTGGAAAGTAAACTGCTGTAAAACTAAAATCCAACCACTGTGCAATTGAAAATAAAATACAGTTTCCACCTCCCGAAAATAATCATCATACAT
Organism: Tillandsia fasciculata; assembly: GCA_029168755.2. Taxonomy (NCBI): domain Eukaryota; kingdom Viridiplantae; phylum Streptophyta; class Magnoliopsida; order Poales; family Bromeliaceae; genus Tillandsia; species Tillandsia fasciculata. The sequence goes on along the minus strand of CM054942.1, from coordinate 9,800,428 downwards.
CATCCTCGGATACAACATCTAAGAACCCAAACGGGGAGGTAAACTAAAATAAAAATACATCAGTGTACAGGCTCACAGTACAAGTCAGATACTCACAGTACACCAGTCTCTCAAAATAAAGAAAACTCTCAAAAGAGTAAATATACTAATCTAGCAGACTGTACTATAAATCTCCAACAAGGGGGTACAGCTACTCTCTAAGTACAGGTAGGGATCTAGCTCGCGACTCCCTCGCCTCGATCAAAAGAAGCAGCAACAGTAGAGGTAGGAACCGGCGAAGATGCCTCTGCAAAACTGTCACCGACAAAGGGTGTGAGAACTACACCGACACGTAGTTCTCAATGGGTACCGCCACCAAACCCGACGGTCTGCCGACTAAGTCTACTAGAGGCATAAAGTAACATATGCAGTAATATAAAGGAAAGGCTGGAAATAACTCTACAGCTACAATGCCTCTATCTAAATGATCAAAGAGTGATACAGATGAAACATTATGCATCTGCTAACTCTCGATAAAACAATCATCCAATCTACACCGACGGCCACTGTCACGCCCCGGGGTCGAAACTTCGACCCGGGCTCGCCAACACATCCGCCACCTATACGAAAACCCCGCATAGGCGAAGCATCCAACCTGCAACGAAAATCTATAGCTAAACAGATATCAGAGCTATAAAATAAAATGCTGTAAAACTCAAATCCAACACTGTACAACTGAAAATAATGATACAATATCCATCTCCCAAAAGTGATAATCATACAATATCCTCTAATACAATAACCAAGAACTCAAACAGGGAGGTAAACTACAATAATACATCAGTGTATAGGCTCTCAATATAAGTCAGATCCTCATAATACATCAGCCTCTCAAAAGTGAAAATAAAATAATCTACTGACTGTACTACAATCTCCAATGTGGGGGTACAACTACTCTCCAAAGACAGGTAGGGATCTAGCTCGCGACTCCCTCGCCTCAAACAGCAACAGCAGAATTAGCATCTCCCGCAGATGACTCTGCAAAACAAAGGAGAGGAAAGAAAAAGAAAGGGGAGAACCCCCAACGGATATGAGAACTAAATCAATACGTAGTTCTTAGTGGGTACCGCCACCAAGCCCAACAGTCTGCCCACTAAGTCTAGTAGAGGCATAAGATAACAATGCAGTAAAAACTGAATAAAAAAGGCTGGAGATACTCTACAGCTACCATGCCTCTCTATATAAATGCTCAATGGGTGATAGAGATGGAAAAATATGCAACCACTCGTACCCAAGGTGCTCAATCGACCTAATCGAACTGACTGCCTCATAGGGTCCAGTCAAGCCTGCGCCTACCTACTGCCATTATATCCACGGAGGACTGGACTTACGTAGGGCGTCCGTGACTGCCAAAACTGGCCCAGCCAGAGGGACTGCGTCGACAAGTCGCGATACTAAAGTAATAGATCCACTCCGGACGTGGCACTCGAGGAGCGCAAGCCTACCGAGGAAAAAGGTATCCGCGCATCTCTGTTGAGCTCAAAGTGGCTCCTGCAGGCTATAATCAAAATCCACGCTCACTCTAAGAACGAAAGGACTCAAGGTCCTCAAATATCTCGCACGACGGTCGGAGTACTCTCAACGACTCAGCTAACCAGCTCTCGTGAATCTCGAGACACTAACGAACTCAACCAACTCATGGCACAAAACACACTGGCTGGAGATACTCCACAGCCGGGACCACCGTTGTAATGACGCTGACTTTTTACTATTTCCTTATCGACATCTTTTGGTTTTAAGCTTGTTTTTGGTGGATTTTTCTTGGTGTTGGTTCGCTTGGATTTTGGGTTGCGGTTACCGTGTCGTGGTAGAGCTCATTAAACGGAGAACGACGATGCGATCGGAGCGAAAATCCGACTTACGGATCTTCCGGAATGAGGTTTTCAGTGTTAACGGGTCCGAAGGTAGGTCCATATGTTTTTTGGTGCATTGGGATCCGTGCTAGCGGGTACGGGGCATTTCGGAGGTTTAGCATGCTTATCAAGGAAGTCGGCTAAAAATCTTTTAAATAACGGAATGGGGTTTTGTTATATGTACAAGAGAAATAAAGGGGGAATAAAATATCCTTTTTGTTCCGATCACTGCAAACCCTAGTTTTGGTAGGAAACCGCCCTTCTTCCTTCTTCCTCGTGGTGCGTGCCAAGGACCGAAACCGATTACGTCGCCAAGACCTGGAACGGATCCAGAAACACCAACGATTGCGGAGAGATCGTAATCGCGCCGTCTTCTTCGTCAGAGATAGGTTAGTTAGCATCGTTCTTTTTCGTGTTGTGAATCTCGTCTCCATGTTATCCATACTTTAGTTTTGCATTTAGAATCTCGTTCTTGAATGTTTGATCGTTGGTTTTACGGTTTCGTTCGTGGGTTTTGTTCGTTGATTTCGATCGTCGGCTTTGACGTAGGTTTCGTTTGATTTCGCCGAGGATTTGGTTTTGATTTTTGTTGGTTTTGTTCTTAAACAAATGTTCGCTGATGGTGAAGGTACCGTCGCGTGATGCCCTAGCCGCGCCACCACTGCGCGCTGCCACTGCTTGTCGCTCCGCAGGCCGCCCGCGCGCCGCCCGCACCGCGTGCCACCGAGCCGCGCTGCCAGGCCTCCCGCGCGCCGCCCGCACAGCGTGCCGCGCTGCTAGGCCGCCCGCGCGCTGCCCGCACCGCGTGCCGCGGTGCCGCGCTGCCAGGCCACCCGCGCGCTGCCCGCACCATGTGCCGCGGTGCCGCGCTGCCAGGCCGCCCGCGCGCCGCCCGCACCGCGTGTGCCCTAGCCGCGAACACCGCCAGCCTGCTGGCTGCCCAAGCCACCGTCGCTGCTGGCTGCCCTAGCCGCCGCCGCCGCTGGATGCTATGGCCGCAGCCGCCAAGCACTACTTGTGCGTGCCAGCGCGGGGCTGCCGCGCTGTGCGCTGCTTGCGCATGCCCGCGCGGGGCTGCTGCGCCGCTGCTATGTCCGCACGGGTCAAGCCGCTGCCGTCTACAGCTTGGCTTGATCGGTTTTGGCTCGACGGTTTTTGGTTCGACGGTTTTCGCCTTCACTGTTTTCGGTTTGACGATTTTTGCTTGGCGTTTTTCGTCGACAGTTTTTGACGGTGCAGTTCGCTGGACGATGCAGTCCGCTTGACGGTGCAGTCCAAGTGACGGTGCAGTCCGCTTGACCGTGCAGTCCGCTGGACGGTGCAGTCCAAGTGACGGTGCAGTCCGCTTGACGTTGCAGTCCGCTGGACAGTGCAGTCTGCTTGACCGTGCAGTCCGCTTGACGGTGCAGTCCGCGTGACGGTGCAGTCCGCTCGACACAGTTGTTTTCGTTTTTCGTCAGATGAGCCTCCGCTCGGTTGTTTTTCATCGCGGACTTCGTCAAGGCAACGATTGGAACCCATTTTCCGTCAATTGCCTCGTCGACAGTCGGATCGCGTCGGAGGTACGATTTTTGCAACCGGAAGGATTTTTGGACACAGAGTTTTTCGTCGATTTCTGTTTTGGGGATAGAAGGGGTTTTGGGTACAGTAGTCGGGACCACTAAATTTGCCAGTTTGGGGGGTAAAATGTTGATTGGTGTTTTGGATATTTTATTAGGCCCGCGTGTGGTGTTGTTTGCTTTGGAGGGTCGCGGGCGCGGTCGTTTATCTTCGTTTCAAGTGGGTACACCCTTAAAACCTCTTTGCGTGTAATTTTTGTTATTATTATTTTTATCATATTAAGGGGTATTGTGGGTGACATGGACCTCCGGATGAATGAATGTCATGGTTGGAGACTGGACGGGCAGTTCTCCCTCTCCGAACAACGGTATAGTTGTTCGGGACATACTTGCGATCGGGACAGTGATCGGTGCGACCATTCGGAAGTCAGAAGGTGGGTACCTTTATCCAAAAGGGGGATGTCGTTGGTTGGAACGTACCGAGCTTTCCCCTTCTTCATTATTGACGTTGGTTTACAGTCATGTTACTTATGAGTACGGTAGTTTTGGGTTTGAGCAATATTATGAGTTGATGACTATCCCCATGTTCTGCACGTGTATCGGCACTTATACTTTTTGGAGCAACGAGTGTCGTAGGTGGACACTCGTTTTATTATGGTTACTATGCTCATGGCGCTTGCACGCACACCAGCAGTTTGGCCACCGTGTCGGTGTACTTTTCCGGAAAGGTGGTCTGCGGACCCGTGAACCCTACGAGGTGACGTAGTAGGGGCCCTTCGCGGTGATTTACGGTGCTGCACTTGTGCAGTGGGGGGTTTACATGCGCCAAAGGTGAGAGCGGTGTAGTTTTCTTTTGCCTGAGGTCTCCGGACCGACATGGCAAGGTGCTCAGTTCAGTCCCTCGGGGTTGACGTGATTGATTGCAGGGTGGGTTATGGATGCTCTGGTTTTACGGTTTGATTTATTATCCGCACCTTTTTGCATCGTAGTTGTAGTTGTGTTTTATCTCTACTCTTCATGTCACTGACTCCCACTGTGCGACAGGTTTGGTCGGGTCTGGGGATCAGGACGATGGTGAGGACGCTACTTAGTGAGGTGTGAGAGTACCTCGGTTAGGTTCCTTGTTTTTCCTCTTTCTTTCCTAGTTGGTTATTTCCTTATGGTTGTTTTGTGCGTGTGGACGCGTTTTATGTGGATGGTGTGGATGTTGAGACCAGCCTTTTGTTTTGTCAAATTGACCTATTTTATAGGACTATGCTTTCAATATAGTGTTTATGGTCGCGTCGTATGGACGCGGGTTTTTCAAACTTAAAAAGGAATTACGAAAATGGCTTTAGAAATGTCACGCCCCGTGGGTTTAAAATAAGCGGAAAACGTATACATTTTTTTTTTTTTTTTTTATAAGTACACCCGCCAGGCACGTGCGCAGATCCGCCACACACACAAATTCACCCCGCAAACGAACGGAGTCTCCTTTGTATATGCAGGGCGTCGCAAGCATAAATCATACTTTAACCACACTAGCCACGAAGTTACGATGAGGGAAAAATATCAACATGCACAAAAACCAAGCCGGCCACCTACATTTTGAAAGGATAAATCTATAGGTTGTAAAACGGTGCCCACACAACACCTAGGTTTTATTAAATATTTTCGCAATCTTTTTACTTGATTTGGAAAGAGTGGCCGAAACAACAACTAGTAAGGGAAACGTTCATCCACGATAAAATATAGTTCGAACCCAACATCCACAACAAAGTATCGCACACACACAAGCTAACTAACCAAAAGTAATCATGACTTAAGTAAAAGATGTTGGGTTTAGGTTAATAAGGATCTAATAGGGGAAAAAACACCTAGAGGGGGGTGAATAGGTGTAAACAATAAACACTCAAAAAATCATTGTGCGATAAAACCCAATGCGGAAAAATAAAAGAACACACAAGATTTTTACGTGGAAAAACTCCAAACCGGAGTAAAAAACCACGGGACCGATAACACGGCGAAATCCACTAGAATTGACACACGTACAAGGTGATATAGCGTACTCACAGACGACTCAACCTTTTACCATACGCTCCTAGTAGATCTTCCCGCTCGCTCCACGACGCTTCTCGAATCCACGATCCGCGCCCAACGCTGAATCCACAGCGTCCAACGTCGAGTCCACGACGTCCAACCGAATCCACGGTCTTCACCCAATGGCACGCTTCGAATCCACGAACGCACCTCGCTCCGAATCCACGAGAGCGATAACACCTTGAATCCGCAAGGCCACGCGAGTCCACGCGCCGATTTTGGGGTAAATCGTTGTTTGTTTGGGTGGTGATGATCCGCCGAATACTTAGATTAAAGATAGATCGGAAATACCATCTAAGTATTCATTGTTTGATTCTACTCAAGATGTGAGTATGAAAACCTAGAATCAAACTAATCAATATAGATGAAGAACCATTAAATAGATCTAATGATTTCCGTTCTTCTCTATATATGTGGATTTTTCTTTTCGGCTATCTTTTCTCAATCAGCCGTTCTATTGCGGATGCCCTAGAAATGAAATGGTAGGGCTATTTATAGGTTAGAAACCCTAGGAAGAATATTCGGATCAAAAACAAACTTTTCTGGAAAGTTTTACCGACGGCGATCCGGATTGCAAAGCCACGATCCGGATTGCAGAAGCACAAAAGACGGTTTCCAGAAAATTGCTGTTCGGGATCCGGATCGAAAGCCACGATCCGGATCGTTCATACAGTTTTACCAGAAAATCATGTTCGGGATCCGGATTGCAATTCCTGATCCGGATCGAAGAAGCAAACAGGTAAAACTAGTGTTCGGGATCCGGATCAGAGAGTGCTGCGATCCGGATTGAACCAGTGTATGAACAAACACCTTTCGGGATCCGGATTGAAAGCCACGATCCGGATCCTGAACATGTCCCATGTCCAGTTTTTGATGAATAAGCAATTAAAACCTCTTCCAGGTGTTTCTACACTATAAGAAGTATTCGGATCATCAAAATTATTTAGTTAAACGTACCTGATCCTTTTGAATTCTTCTTTCTTGAGATTGAGGTATACGATCCAAAGTTTCTTCATCTTCAATCTTCAAGACTTAATACATTCACGAAATACGCCAACTCAAATTCCGTAACAATCTCCCCCTTTGGCGGTTTCGTGACAAAACACAAATCCACAAAGAAAATTCAAAAAGATATTTTTGTTGCTATCACCATACAACAAAAATTTACAAAAGAGTTCCAGAAATTAAAAACATGAGATAAACTCCTAGAACAGACTCTAGACTTAGACATCTGTAATCTCTGCACACAGAAAACATTCTTGACAAACAAATTCGTTAGTTACCTCAAGAATTGGAGCATACAAAACCAAATACAGAGATAGAGTTTAGTCTCATCATGACATTTGAAAAATTCAGATATGTAAGAAAATAATAGTTAAAACCAACATATCTTCTAAACAGTCGAAAACCAAATGTCAAAGTATGTTAGTCCAACATCAACTTGTTAGTCATATTACATGCCCAAATAGTTAGTCGAATAGTTAGTATAGAAGCATGTCACAAATCACAAAAGAAAACCAAAGTTGAGTTGAGGTGGTTCATACTTACCTTGATATTCATTGTTCACATCATTCATTGTTCAGAGTTCTTTCTAACTCTCTCACTCTCTCCCCCTTTTTGTCACAAAACAAAGCCAAATAATTACAAAACAAGGAGAGTTAATACAAATCATAAACCTGCAAAAACAAACGAAGGATTAGAACAGAAAATAAAGCAAAGAACTACTCCTGAGAGTCGGAGTCATCAGATGTTGTGCACCCCATTTTAGCAAACAACTTCTTCACTAGTTTCTTCACTGATGAGACGGACTTATTCAGAGTGACTTGTGAAGCAGTGAGGATTTCCATCTCATTTTTCATAGTATGAACGTCTCCCCTCATTTCAGTGAACTCAGCAGATATACGTTCCTGTTCATTTGACAGCCGCTGTTGTTCTTTAAAGATAGAGGTGACAGAGGCATCATCGTCAGAGGTGGATGGAGGTGCCTGCTGTGAAGGAGGAACTGGGGCTGTGGAAGTAGTTGCTTGGGGTCGAGCTCGTTGCCGGATTGGAGGAGATGGAGGATCATCTTGTTTCGTCGATAGAGACTTTACAATCGTTGTTTCATTGATCGTCCCCAAACTATACATGTAAGAGCTCGCGCTTGTATCCACATTAAACTTCTTAAGGATGCGCATGATAATCATTGGGTATGGTAGTCGCTCTGTGGGGTGAGAGTGTTCGACATACCGCGTCATCCTATGCCAAATGAGGTACGGAATATTCATGTTTGCTCCCATCAAAATGGTCGGGTTTCCAAGAAGATAGAGAAAGAGCATTCTATCCCATCGAAGGACTTTCGTGTTCATATTGGGAAGAATGTTGTAACAGACAATGAAGTTTATGTACTTGTACTCTTTCTTAAGTTCTTTGGAGAAAACAGAATTTCCGGCGGACGGAGTATCCGGAACGCAGATTCCATTAACTACAACTCTCCACGAGTTGGGGTTGAAGCTCTGAGTCTTGAGGTAATGATTCCATCAGATCTGGCTTTCATATTAAGCACCTCTCCAATCAGTTGGGGAGTGACTTTGATCTTGATACCTTTAACCACGGTATGAAATTCTCGTTGTCCGTCCTCATGATCAATTAGACTTGCAGCATTCTGATAAAACATCCGAACTGAGTGTGGACAGTACCCAGTTTTTTCAGGAAAGTTGCAAATTGGAGCGAGACCAACTTGATCAAACAGAGCTCCAAACTCTGCAGATCGATTCCTCATCTGTTGTACATTAACATGTCTTTCTCCTATGCATTCCCTCTTTTCAAAATCTTTGATTCTTGTAGAGCTGACAAATCCCTGAAATGGTGGCTGGCTGGCTATAGGTTCATTGATTGAGATGCCTTGGGCACTACTTCTTTTCCTTGCCGAGGTTTTCATTCTTTTTCCAGTAGGCTCCATTGGCGCCTTTCCTTTCTCAGCTGCTGTAGGAGGAGGCTTAGTTTTGGGTGCTTCAGCAGGAGCCTTTCCTTTTGCGACAGTTGGGACAGCCGCTTCAATTTCGATGTTGTCCCAATCAATTGACTCAGTTTCCGATTCAGTATCGGAGTCAGCCTTTGCTCTTTTTGTCCTTTTACTCCTCTTGGGCTTGGCTGTGTCCTTCACGTGGACCATGGCAGTAAGTAGGAAAATGATCCAGGTGATCACCATTGCTGTCAGTGCTTTGAGTTTAAGAAAGTGTCCTGTGAAAACCAACTCAAGAACATATGAAAAATTGTCAATTTTGAAAAATTTGAAAACATTGTACCTAGACAATCATAATCATATAGAGAAGCCAAGAATCAAATTAGTTTTCCAAAAAGAATTTTAAAAATAGATCAAATCCATGATTTACAAAAATTCCTCTTTTATGCCCTAAAACCGAATTTTTAGAAATCGAAGCCTAAAAACTCGTTAATCAAGTAGAATCCCAGCATAAAAGCAAAACTAATTGACCCAGAGTTCTTATTTCAAAAGAAATTTGATCAAAAACCATTCACAAACGAAAAAGATCCAAGATTTCAACTCACGTTTGATGAAAAACCATAAAAACCGAGTTTTGATCATGAAAACTTACTTGAATCCGAAGAACTTTGAGTTTTGAAGCACCAAGAAGCAAGAAATCTAGAGAGAGAAACTCTAGAGGCTTGAAAACCAGAGATTAGGGTAAAGAAATCAAGAATCTGTATGTTTCTATATAAAACCCTAGCCGTGATCCGGATCGGCCGAGAATGTGATCCGGATCGGCTACCCGCAGGAAAAATCCTGCGTTCGGGATCCGGATCACTTGCCCCGATCCGGATCGGCTACACCTTTTTCTTCAGAAAAATTAGAAAAATTCAATAAAATCCAGAAAAAGTATGTAAGCACTTTACCATGTCAACTTTAAACAAATGGCATCGTTTCATACAACAAGAAATAGATTATGCAAAATCTATCAAAAATATCCAAAAATGAAACGAAAATTTACGAAAGTTAAAACACTTAAAGTTGAACAACTTCAATTACATCTATCCTGATCCTATGTGTAATGCCTTTATCAAATCATCAATTTCAGTAAAGAAAATGAAGTACCAAGATCAATAGATGTTTGAAATCCCAGATAAGTTAGATAATATATCTAGACAATCTGTTGAAGGAGTGGCTCTTTGAGCATCTTTTAAAAAAAATCCCACCTTATACCAACCATGAAATACGACTGAGTCAAGTATTTCAATATGCATTTCATCAACATTTTCAAAACAAAAATTTGCTTTTCATTCATGGAGTATCTTTTTCTTTCATTTTCTCCATGTGGTGGTAGTTTTCACACTCCTCATTGGGATGTAACTCTTTCCACATCTTTTGAGCATTTCACATTTCATTGACTCCCCCTCAATTGGCTATCAATTATTTAATATATAAGGTATTCAACCAAACCATTGATCTCGAATTCATACTCGACTAAGCAATCAAATATGATAATGACTATACCAAGAGATCATTGAGAGAGAAATTGACTTTGATCACTTAAAGATGGTTTAATTAACGTAAATGATCATTGCAACATTGAAATATTATGACATCAAAAGCATAATAAATTTCTAAATGCATAAAAGGATGCAATTAAAGTCAATTATGATTTATGCTCAATTAATGTGCTATGTACAGAACATAGATAAAGAACAAAACAAAAACAAAACAAAAACAAAACCTAATCTAAGCAAAGGTTTCAAAAGAGTTTATTTCAAGGAAAGCATGCCAATTGCTTTACGCAAGTGAATAAAACGTTTTTGATCCAAAGGTTTTGTTAAGATGTCAGCTAATTGATCCTCAGTTGAAATATATGACAGTTGAAGAATGTTTGATTCAACTAGCTCTCTAAGAAAATGATATCTAAGTTCAATATGTTTTGTTCTAGAGTGCAACACAGGGTTTTTAGAAATGTTAATAGCACTAGTGTTGTCACATAAAATGGTTACCGAAGATGTTGAAATCCGGAAATCGCTCAACACGCTCTTCATCCAAATCAATTGGGTTGAACAACTTCCTGCAGAAATGTACTCCGCTTCGGCAGTCGAGAGTGCTATGCAGTTCTGCTTTTTACTGTGCCATGCAACAAGGCAGTGGCCAAGATAGAAGCATGCACCACTCGTGCTTTTCCGGTCATCCACCGATCCAGCCCAATCGGCATCTGAGTATCCAACAATATCCAAAGTCGTTCCCATAGGATACCAAATTCCGAAATTGATTGTACCTTTGATATACCGGATGATCCGTTTCACCGCTTTCAGGTGAACCTCCTTCGGTGCTGATTGATATCTCGCACAAATCCCAACACTGAAGGATATATCCGGGCGACTAGCCGTGAGATATAGTAGACTTCCAATCATACTGCGGTACAGTTTCTCGTCTACATTCTCACTTTGTGATTCACTTCCAAGTCCCTTATGGCTAGTTCCCATTGGAGTCGGAAAATCTTTAGAATTTTCAAGATCAAACTTTTTGACCAACTCCAGTGCATACTTGGATTGACACAAGTGAATTCCTTCATCGTTTTGTTTAACTTGTAATCCAAGAAAATAATTCAATTCGCCCATCATGGACATCTCAAATTCGCTTTCCATGGTCTCCGCGAATTTAGAAGCATCATTATCTCTCGTTGCTCCAAAAACAATGTCATCGACATAGATTTGAGCAACTATGAAATTGTTTTGATAATGCTTCACAAAGAGAGTCCTGTCAGCTCCCCCTCGAGTGTAGCCCTTTTCCAAAAGGTGCTTTGTCAACCTTTCGTACCATGCTCGCGGTGCTTGTTTCAGACCGTAAAGAGCCTTTTTCAGTCGAAAAACATGGTTAGGTAGTTTATGATCCACAAAACCTTTCGGTTGAGCTACATAAACTTCCTCATTTAAAAATCCATTTAAAAAGGCGCTCTTAACGTCCATTTGAAATAATTTGATTTTAAAATGACAAGCGATCGCAAACAATATACGAATGGACTCGAGTCTAGCTACAGGGGCGAAGGTTTCATCAAAGTCTATACCTTCTACTTGAGAATAGCCTTGAGCAACTAACCTTGCTTTGTTCCTGATGATAGTACCTTCTTCGTTTTTCTTGTTCTTGAAGATCCATTTGGTACCTATCACATTGTGTTGCTTCGGAGGCTTCGTCAGTTCCCAGACTTTGTTTCGCTCGAATTGATGGAGCTCTTCCTGCATTGCTTTAATCCAATAATCATCTTGGAGAGCTTCATCAACATTCTTTGGTTCGATTTGAGATACATAGCATGCAAATCCGCAAACCAATTGTCTCCGTGTTCTAACTCCTTCTTGTGGATCTCCAATTATGTTCGATTCAGGGTGATCCTTGGAGATGCGTAACGTTTGAGGTAGAGGAGTAGGCGGAGGTACACGAGATGATTCCTGCACATCAGATAAGCTTGAAGAACCGTTAGATGCATCAACATTATTATCGAAAGAATTGTTAGAAGAAGATGCATTAGCAGGTGTATCATCATCAAGAGAGATATCGAGGGTAGATTTTTCAGATTCAAAGTGAAAAGCTTCATCTACCTTAACATTTATCGATTCTACGATCGTCTTAGATTCTAAGTTAAAAACTCGATATGCTCTGCTGTTTGTAGAATAACCTAAGAAAATCCCTTCGTCACTTCGAGAGTCAAATTTTCCAAGATTTTCGCGATCACGTAAAATAAAACACCGACTCCCAAAGATGCGAAAATATTTGATGTTAGGTTTTCTACAAAACCAAAGTTCATATGGTGTATTCAAAGTCCCCGGGCGCAAATACACTCGATTGATAACATAGACAGCAGTGTTCACCGCTTCAGCCCAAAAATATAAAGGTAAGTTCCGGCTATGAAGCATAACACGTGCCATCTCCTGTACGACCCTGTTTTTGCGCTCGACTACACCATTTTGTTGAGGTGTGTAAGGTGCGGAGAATTCATGTTTAATGCCGTTAGAAGTGCAAAAATCAATGAATTTGGAATTTATGAATTCCCCACCTCTATCACTCCTAACTCGAGTAATCCTTTCATTCTTTTCAATCATAATACGATTGCAGATTTCGAGAAAAGAATCAAAAGTATCAGCTTTTTCTTTTAAAAAGGCTACCCAAGTATATCTAGAAAATCATCAACCAACAAGAAAATATACCATTTACCTCCCAGAGATGGTTGACGAGTTGGCCCCATTAAGTCCATATGCAAAAGTTCCAAAGGCCGTTTTGTACCTATGTGGTTCAAATTCTTGTGTGCAGTCCTAGACTGTTTTCCCTTTTGGCAACCGCCACACACAAGGTTTTGTTCAAAAGAAAGTTTCGGAACCCCCTTGACCACATCTTTATTTGAAATTCTAGCAAGTTCCTTAAAGTTTATGTGACCTAGCCTTTCATGCCAAAGTGTTTCATTTTTCAAAGATGCTAGGTTACATTTTTCAGAAATCTTAGAAGGAACTACATAACAGTTGTTTTCTGATCTAACCCCCTTTAAAAAGAAAGCATGGTTCATGTCAGTTACAGTGCATTTATCAGATGAAAAATTAACTGAATAACCACTATCACACAGTTGACTTATGCTTATGAGGTTAGTCTTAAGGCCATGAACAAATAACACATTATCTAGAACCGGGCCATCTGGAATAGCTACCGTTCCCTTTCCAACAATTTTGGAAGACCGACCATCTCCGAAAACAACAAGTCCTCCGGAGTTTTTCTCAAATGTTTGAAAACAGTTTTTATCGCCGGTCATATGACGGGAACACCCGCTATCCAGGTACCAAGACGAACTATCATATGCATGCAAAGAAACATTGGTAGCAAGACAGGGAAAGATTTCACCTTTGCGCACCCAAACCTTTTTGAAGTGCGTCGGTAATGGTCGTGAAGTTGATTTCCTAGGTGAGAGCGTCTTGCTTGAAGAATTGCTGCTCCTTGATGATGTCGTCTTGAGCGGTGTACTACCAAGGCTCTTTTCCTTCAATTGATTGCAGTTGTTTCCGAGGAATAGCCCTTTTGGTAGTCATTGCAAGATGTGCTTGAGGTGTGCGTTTGGCTTCCGTCTTGCAATTTCTTCTTATGTGCCCTGAAATGCCACAACGAAAACATACCTTGATTCTTGTCGATTCCGAGGAAGATGTAGTAGGTTCGTTGTCGTTGCTTGTCGTGAACACCGGTGTCGGAGGAGGAGATACCGACTGAGGCACAAATACTGTACCACTCGAACTTGGAATGTCTCCAGTTTGAGTGTATCCGAGGCCGAACTTATTTCTTTGACCAAGACCAAGAAGTCTGTCCAACTTACTCCTTCCAGAAGAAAATCTCTTTAAGTCATCCTTCAGTTGGCGTATGGTCTCTGTCATTTCCAATTTTTCCTGTCGAGCCTCGCCGTAGAGCTTCAAGAAGTAATTCGCTTTGTTCACCATATCTATATAATTCTTCTCGAAATGCTCATTGGACTCTTGAAGGGAAACATTTGTCTTAATCAGATTGTCCCTTTCCACTTCAAGATCGGTTGAGATAGAGGTTACTCTTTTTACTTCATCTTCAAGATCCTGCAATCTCTCTTTCAACCCCTTGTTTTGCTTAGCCAGTTTCTTTGAATCCCTCAAAAGTTATGGTAGGCTAAAACAAAATCTTCACCTTCCGAATCATCTGATTCATCGTCCGTTGCAATCTTTTCAACAGTGGAGTTGGACAGTGAGTCGGATGTACTTGCCATTAAGCACATGAAGGGAGAAGATGTAGTGGACGCGTGGAAAGCTGTCGCGTTGTCTTCTTCATCACTTGACGATGACTCATTTGACGTGGAGTTGTCATCCCAAGTAACGACTTGCATCGCTTTCTTCTTAGCCGGATTCTTGTTGGGACATTCCGTTGCAATGTGGCCGTAGCCTCGACATTTGAAACACTGAACTTGTCCCTCAGAACTTTTCTTATCCTTTGAGAAGTTCTCTTGCTTTCTTGACTTGTAGCTTGAAGAACCCTTGCCTTTCTTCGACTTTCCGAAGGATGGAGTTTTGCTTGAATTTCCCCTTCGAAAGTTGCGGCGAAACTTCCTTGTCAAGAGAGCGAGCTGCTTCTCAAAGTCCTCCATAGAAATGTTCTCGTCGTCGTCCGAGGAGGATGAATCCGCGTCTTCTTCTTTAGTTGATTTCAATGCGTAACCTGAAGACTTAGAAGAGGATGCCTTTCCAGAAGAATAGTTAGTAGGAAAAGTCATTTCATAAGTTTGTAAAGCACCTACTAATTCTTCTACACGCATTTCGTCCGGGTGTTTAATTGTTTCAATGGCTGCGACCTTCGGGCGAAATCGTTCAGGAAGAGTTCTTAGAATTTTTCTTACAACTTTAAATTCTGGAATCTTCTCTCCCAAGTTAGCACATGAGTTCACGATGTCTTGCAATCGTGTGTAATAGTCAGTGAAGGATTCATTCTCTGCCATAGAGATAGAGTCAAACTTGCTCGTGAGCATTTGCAGTTTCTGAATCTTCACTAAGTTAGTTCCCTCATGCGTAACTTGAAGAACATCCCAGATTTCTTTCGCAGTCTCACATGCCGAGACGCGAGAGAACTCAGTTTGTGACAAAGCATTAAATAGAGCATTAATCCCTTTGCCATTGTAAGAAGATAAGTCTATCTCTTCCTTGGTCCATTTCGACCTAGGTTTTAAGGTGCGAACATCATCTAAAATTTCAGTTGGATTAGACCATCCTAATTCAATTGATTGCCACACCCTTTCGTCGATGGAAATTAAAAAGCTTTCATCCGTACTTTCCAGTACGCATAATTTGTTCCATCAAAGAAAGGGGGTCGATTGATGTTTCCACCTTCAACCATTGTTTACAACCCTATTCCCGCTCTGATACCACTTGTTGGGTTTAGGTTAATAAGGATCTAAATAGGGGAAAAAACACCTAGAGGGGGGTGAATAGGTGTAAACAATAAACACTCAAAAAATCATTGCGCGATAAAACCCAATGCGGAAAAATAAAAGAACACACAAGATTTTTACGTGGAAAAACTCCAAACCGGAGTAAAAAACCACGGGACCGATAACACGGCGAAATCCACTAGAATTAACACACGTACAAGGTGATATAACGTACTCACAGACGACTCAACCTTTTACCATACGCTCCTAGTAGATCTTCCCGCTCGCTCCACGACGCTTCTCGAATCCACGATCCGCGCCCAACGCTGAATCCACAGCGTCCAACGTCGAGTCCACGACGTCCAACCGAATCCACGGTCTTCACCCAATGGCACGCTTCGAATCCACGAACGCACCTCGCTCCGAATCCACGAGAGCGGTAACACCTTGAATCCACAAGGCCACGCGAGTCCACGCGCCGATTTTGGGGTAAATCGTTGTTTGTTTGGGTGGTGATGATCCGCCGAATACTTAGATTAAAGATAGATCGGAAATACCATCTAAGTATTCATTAGTTTGATTCTACTCAAGATGTGAGTATGAAAACCTAGAATCAAACTAATCAATATAGATGAAGAACCATAGAATAGATCTAATGATTTCCGTTCTTCTCTATATGTGGATTTTTCTTTTCGGCTATCTTTTCTCAATGAGCCGTTCTATTGCGGATGCCCTAGAAATGAAATGGTAGGGCTATTTATAGGTTAGAAACCCTAGGAAGAATATTCGGATCAAAAACAAACTTTTCTGGAAAGTTTTACCGACGGCGATCCGGATTGGAAAGCCACGATCCGGATTGCAGAAGCACAAAAGACGGTTTCCAGAAAATTGCTGTTCGGGATCCGGATCGAAATCCACGATCCGGATCGTTCATACAGTTTTACCAGAAAAACATGTTCGGGATCCGGATTGCAATTCCTGATCCGGATCGAAGAAGCAAACAGGTAAAACTAGTGTTCGGGATCCGGATCAGAGATGCTGCGATCCGGATTGAACCAGTGTATGAACAAACACCTTTCGGGATCCGGATTGAAAGCCACGATCCGGATCCTGAACATGTCCCATGTCCAGTTTTTGATGAAAAAGCAATTAAAACCTCTTCCAGGTGTTTCTACACTATAAGAAGTATTCGGATCATCAAAATTATTTAGTTAAACATACCTGATCCTTTTGAATTCTTCTTTCTTGAGATTGAGGTATACGATCCGAAGTTTCTTCATCTTCAATCTTCAAGACTTAACACATTCACGAAATACGCCAACTCAAATTCCGTAACAAAAGAAAAGTCACCAGCCCCTAATCGGGCTAAGATCCTCAAGTCGCGGCCTCACTGTCGTCCCGGACCCCACCCTTGACCGAACCTGTCACAGTATGGGGAGTCAGTGACCAAAGAGTAAGAGATAGATGTAAAACATAAAAGATGCTAAAAGTACTAAAAGGAAAGCAAACCGATAAATCAGAGCATCCAAAACTCCCCCTCATGAATCCACAATACCCCTGTAAGTCAAAACGGAACACCTGCCAGAAGGTCTAAAGACCTCCAGCGAACAGAGTCACCTTGCTCTCACCTTGGAGCTTTTAACCCCTCTACGGTACTTGTGCTGCACCTAAAGTAACCGTAAGGGGCCCCCACGAGATCACCTTGTGGAGTTCGCGGGTCAACGTACCACCTTACCGGAAAAGTACACCGATGCGGTGGCCAAACCGCTGGTGTGCGCGTAAGCAGCCATGAGCATAAAAATTGAAAACGGTGTGCGATATAGAGTATCGCGACACCCATCGTAACAGATAGTAAAAAAGTGATACTCATGCGAAAAGGGGTTAGTTGAAAACCGTTAGCACATCTACTTTACTCTTACAAACCACATGATGAGACCTCACTTTAAAAAGGACGCACGATAAGGGTACCCACCTTGAATCGTGTTGAACAGAACACCTGAAACCGTCTTGCGCTCTTGCACGATTCCCAGACCTAAAAAGGGAAAACCCCAACAAAACATAACATCGATATGTTAAATCGAGACCTGCGAAAAATCGTAGCCCCGAACTCCGTCCAGAACAAGACAGAGAACGCCAAGACCCACCCAGACGCGTCGCAAGAACAGCACGGCGCAGAGACATCGCGGCGCGGCGGCGCGGTGTATGCGGAGCAGCCCCGCGCGGGCACCAGCCCTGCGCGGGCGTGCGCTGCGGCGGTGTGGCCCCGCGCGGGCACCAGCCCCGCGCGAGTGCGCGCTGCGGCGTTGCGGCCCCGCGCGGGCACCAGATTAAAAGGGTATTAGAGAAAAACGGCATCAACCACAAATTTTTTTATTGGAATTTGTGTCCAACATCCACTAAGTATAATTCACATGTAGTTGACCTATGGAATAACCTGAGTCTTAGATATGCGAGAGTGCGGGTTGTTGAGAATTGTTCTCAGTTTAGCACGGGTGTTGTGCTAGTGTAGTCGGGTTGTTTTGGAGGATGCGGTCGAGGCCGGCTAACACTGGGTTCTTGATGGTTGATGGAAATCAATGGATTAAGCAACCGGCTCAGGAAACGGCAGGTCTGCTGACGGTGTTCTTGCACTTGGTGCGGCTGATAGCACAGCAGATCATTGCGTCGGCTTTTGTTTCCGAACTCCTTCCCCTGCCGACGTTCTTGTCGCCATTAGTAACGGTGACTGGTGGTAGTGTAATCCGTCGGTGTTTGTTAGTGTGTCGACTGTTTTGTCGGTCGTGGGTAACTGGGTAGATACCCTAGCGGGTTGTTTAGGATGTCCCCTTTAGTATCGACCGGACGCCCTTCGACCCCACGATGGGAGGAGGGGGCACCACAGCAGACTGGTGGGAGGATTCATCCTATGCTATGGCAAGGAGCGGACCCACCTGAGGTTTTGGTCGCAAGTATTCGGGGGGGGGTGGTAGCCTCTTGTCTATGTTTGTACCTTTTAGATCTTCTGGTTTTAGGTTACAGCAGATAGTCAGCCGATTCTTTTTGCATCTTGGGCAAGTTATGGGTGGGAATGAGGATTCTTCCCCTACGGTTGTTACCCATAGTTCGGCTTTTACTGTGGTCACTGCGATGGTTGTGGAAATCGTCATGGTGGGGTTTTGGGGTGCTCCTTTGGGTTAAAAAGGAGACCACCGGGGCTAGTAAATCTTGTTCGTTTGGGCACGATTTTGGTTGGAGAGGCCGTGTCTTATTTCGCACAAGTGTGCGTAGGTGGCGACTTTATGTTGGGGGTTTAGCTTTTTGATGCTAGGTGGTGCCGGTTAGCTCTTTTTAAGGGGGTTGTGGTGGCGTAGCTCTGGTTTGGGTTCTCATGTTCTGCACAAGAGGGTCGATTTAGGATGTCTTACAAGTGGGTTGACGCGTGATCTCTCGAGTGCGCATTGTAAACCTAGGCAGTTTCATGGCGAGGTTATTCTCGCTGTATTCGTTGCATGTTCTTTTCCGACCCGATAGGTTTTGGATGGGTAGTCTACTGTACCTGGAGGCCATTGTTTTAGTGGACTTAGAGCTCAGAGTTCTCCTGGTTGGGAGTGTGACTGTTTGGTCTGAGGGATTGTAGCTCGGTTCGTTGCCCGGTGCTTGGAGGGGCAACGGATTGGGACCGAGCGTCAGTGGTTAATCAGAGTGTCGCACCCCTTTCGGTGCCAGGACGGAAGTAGCACCGTATTTCTTGGTTTCGTTGCCAGCTCCCTAGTGACCAAGGCATAGTCTTGAGGATTTTTGGGTTGCGAGTCTGTGATTGATTGGAGCAAGTGTAGGTCAACGGGGGTTGTTGACTACATGGCGTTCCGGCTTTGGTCACTTTCGACTAGAACACCCGGTAGGTATCTCTTTCTTTGGGGTAGACCTTGTGGTAGGTCTTAGAGTAGAAACCTAGTCTTAGTTTTGACCATCGCCTCGGTAGGACGAACAGTCGGAGCGGGCAAACCGGGGTGGTGGTTATGCTCCGAGCTAGTGGCCCCGTGTTGGTGACGGATAGTTTCGTTGATTTTCAGGGCAGGATTACTTGTAGGTAGTGACCCGGCTTGTTTTGTTGGCACCTCTTGGAGCTTTGTGAGGGTATTAGTGTGGTTTCTCCCTTGTTGTTGGGTTATTTTGGGCATGTAAGGGCTCGTCGGTCCGGGTTTGGTGGTAGGACTGGGGTACCTCGATGCATCGCGAGACTTTTATTGCTGACTGCTCAGCACCGTCAGAGTGGTCTGCGGACCGGTGGCGTCATAACGGGGAACTCCAAGTCAGGGAGCAGGCTTACTCAGGTTAGTTTCGATCAAAAGGGACGGGATGGTAGGGTTGCAGGGCAGGTTGAGCCCGCGGTTTGCCTGAAATCTTAGGGCAGGTTCAGTCCGGTAGCTTATCGTTCTGGGTTACCACCAAGTTCCGACAGGATTTATACGGTGTTTCACGTGTCAATGCATCGGGGGTGGGGTTTTGACCACGATGTGGATCTTGGCACGTAAGAGTAGGTAGATTTGTACCCGACTTTTCTCTACTTACTGGGTTGGTAGAGTAACCGTGGGGAGCGTGGAACTACGTGAGTTTTACTTTTGGTTTGGTGAGAGCATTTTCCAGTCTGCTGGCCGGGGGTAGGAGTTAAGTTTTGAGGATGAAACTTCTTTTAAGGGGGTTGTGATGTAATGACGCTGACTTTTTACTATTTCCTTATCGACGTCTTTTGGTTTTAAGCTTGTTTTTGATGGATTTTTCTTGGTGTTGGTTCGCTTGGTTTTTGGGTTGCGGTTGCCGTGTCATGGTAGAGCTCGTTAAATGGAGAACGACGATGCAATCGGATCGGAAATCCGACTTACGGATCTTCCGGAATGAGGTTTTCAGTGTTAACGGGTCCGAAGGTAGGTCCATATGTTTTTTGGTGCATCAGGATCTGTGCTAGCAGGTACGGGGCATTTCGAAGGTTTGAAAAAGTCGATATTTTTTAGCCATATTTACACTATTAATAATCCATTTTTTTTAATTAAATAATCCAGAAAATTTTATTTAAACTTAATTTCGGTTTCAAAAATCATGGTTACTACACGGCTGCAATCATGATGATGTAGTCCTGGAGCGACCGGGACAAGTACTTTACATGGACCTACTTCACATGATGATGATGATGATGATGATGATGACGGACATGACGATGAGTGACTCTTTACTTTTCTTGTTCTTGCTTTTCATTTTCTTTTCGCTTGTTGATGAACAAGAACTTTTATGGTCATGTAACTAAGAACTAATCCTCCTAGTACTTTCCTTTTGTCTAGTATTTTCACTATTTCACAATTTATGACAAAAAGGAGGAGAAGAGAAATGACGGAGACGGGGAGATGAGACGATCGAGATAGGGGGAGATGATAAAAAAGTGAGCCGAAAATCAAAAAGAACAAAAAGGACGAATCAAATGTAGGACTTACATTTAATTTATGACAATTGACTTTTGATTTTGTATGGAGTTTTGTTTTGCAGGATTTACATCACTTTAAGACTCCAAGTGTCATGTCCCGTGGGTTTAATTAGGCAGAAAATGTGTAAGTTTTTTTTTTTTTTTTTTTTTTTTTTTTTTTTTTTCTGAAACAGTCCCACCCTCCAGTACGTGCCCAGACCCACCACACATACAAATTCACCCCACAAACGGACAGAGTCTCCTTTGTATGTGCACGGCGTCACAAACACAATTCACACTTTAACCACACCAGTTAAACAGTCGAGTAGAGGAAGAGGATAATCATAATCAATATCTAACGAGGCCATCAACATTTTGAAAGGATAAATCCACGGGTTTATTAAACAGTGCCCACACGGCACCTATTCTTTCAAAACCATTTTCGCAATCCTTTTCTTTTATTTGAAATTGGCCGTACCCAAAATAACGTAAAGGAAAAACCGTTCATCACGAAATTTCCAACATCCACACCATCCACAAATAAGTATCACACACACAGAGCTAACTAACCGAAATAATAAATAAAAATGAACTAACGGAGAGGTCACCAGCCCCAAACGAGGCTGACTTCCTCTAGTCGCAGCCTCACTGTCGTCACGGATCCCACCTCTGCCCGATCCTGTCACCATGTGGGAAGTCAGCGACACAAAGAGTAAGAGATAAAAGTTAGATGTGCAAAATGCTATAAATACTGGAAATAAAGCAAACCGAAAACCAGAGCAACCACACTCTACTGCATGGATCAATGGTAACCCCCTGTAAAACAATCAGTGCATGCAAAAGAAAACACCTTGCTCTCATCTTATTACTTTTAACCCCTCCACGGCACTTGTGCGGCACCTTAAGTGACCGCGAGGGGTCCCCACTACGTCACCTTATGGGGTACACGGGTCAACGTACCACCTTTCCGGAAAAGTACACCGATGCGGTGGCCAAACCGCTGGTATGCGTGCAAGCAACTATGAGCTTAATGACCGAAGTCCATGTGTAATAATAGGAGTACTCATACAAAAGGGGTTAGTCAAAATTCATTAGCACATCTACTTTACTCTTACATATTACATATGATACCATACTCCAAACTGCAAGAAAAAGTTACCTACCTGAAACGAAGAAAACTGACAGCGCCCACGACCCTCCAAAGCAAAAATAACACCACCCGCGGGCCTAATAAAATATCTAAAACACCAATCAATATTTTACCCCTCACAACTGGCAAAATTAGTGGTCCCAACTACTGTACTCAAAAACCTTTTCTACCCTCAAAACAGGAACCGACGAAAGACTCCGCGTCAAAAAATCCCTCCGGTTGCAAAAAAAACCCGTACTTCCGCCGCGGTCCGACTGTCGACGAGGCAATTGACGGAAAACGGGTTCCAATCGTTGCCTTGACGAAGTCCGCGATGAAAAACAACCGAGCGGAGGCTCATATGATGAAAAGCGAAAACAACTGCGTGCAGCGGACTGCATCGTCAAGCGGACTGCACCATCAAGCGGACTGCACCGTCAAGCGGACTGCACCGTCAAGCGGACAGCACTGTCAAGTGGACAGCACCGTCAAGCAGACTGCACCGTTAAGCAGACTGCACCGTCAAGCGGGCTGCACCGTCAAGCGGACTGCTCCGTCAAGCGGACTGCACCGTTAAGCGGACTGCACCGTCAAGCCAAAACCATCGAGCAAAACCGTCGATGAAAACGCCAAGTGAAAGGTGAAGCAAAACTGTCAAGCCAAAATCGTCGATGAAAACGCCAAGTAAAAGGTCAAGCAAAACTGTCGAGCCAAAACCGTCGATGAAAACGCCGAGTAAAAGGTCAAGCAAAACTGTCGAGCCAAAACCGTCGATGACAGCGGCTCGACCCATGCGAACATAGTGGCGGTGCGGCAGCCCCGCGCGGGCCCAGCCCCGGACGGGCGCTCGCAACCAGCGCGCAGCAGCGCGGTAGCCCCGCGCGGGTGCGACAGCCCCGCGCGGGCACACGCAAACAGTGCGCAGTAGCGCGGTAGCCCCGCGCGGGCACGCGCAAACAGCGCGCAGCATCGCGGTAGCCCCGCGCGGGCACAGCCCCGCGCGGGCACGCGCAAACAGCGCGCAGCAGCGCGGTAGCCCAGCGCGGGCACAGCCCCGCCCGGTAGCACGCGCGGCGGCGCGGTAGCGCACGCGGCGGCAACCCCGCGGGGGCACAGCTCCGCACGGGCACGTGGCGGCGCGGTAGCGCGCGCGACGGCAGCTTGCTTGGCTATGCGCGGCGACAGCGCCTCGGCGGCGCTTGGCAGTGGCCGCGGCGGCTCGGCTAGGGCATCGAGTGGCGGTGGCGGCGACGGCTCGGCTAGGGCATCGAGCGGCGGCTCGACTAGGGCATCGAGCGGCGGCGGTGGCGGCTCGGTTAGGGCATCGAGCGGCGGCGGCTCGGCTAGGGCATCGAGAGGCGACGGCGGCGGCGGCGGCTCGGCTAGGGCATCGAGCGACGACGGAGCCACCGTCGACGATCCTCAGCGTCCCCGCCGAAAACCCCAAAAACTCGTCACCAAGAACCAAACCCCACGAACAAAAACCAGCAATCGGACCGACGATTGAACCGAACAAAAACATCGAACGAAAACCAACATACGAACCGACGGTCAAACCGAACGAAAACAGCGAACCCTAACGCAAAACTAAATTACCGAAAACTGAAAGAGATAAAAGTCGCTAACCTAGCTCTGACAGAGAAGACAACGCGATCCCGATCTCCACGGACGGTGGTGCTTCTGGATTCGCTCCTCGGTATCGGCGACGCTTTCGGTCTCGGTCTTCGACACGCACAACGAGGAAAGATGAAGTATTTAGGATATTAAAATCTTTTTATTGATATTTTATTTCTTTACTTATCTTTGTACGTACGAAAATTCCAATATCTGATATTTTAAAGATATTTTTAGCCGATTTCTCGATATGCGTGCCGATCCTCCGAAACATCCCGTAACCGCTAGCACGGATCCCGATGCACCAACAACGCTTAACGGGTCCTGAGAAATTCCGAACTTATCCACTCGGACCCGCTAACATTGAAACCCTAATTCCGGGAGATCTGTAGGTCAGATTTCCGATCCGATCGCGTCGTCGTTCTTCGTTTAACGAGCTCTATAATGACACGGCAATTGCAACCCAAAAACCAAGCGAACCAACACCAAGAGAAAACCACCAATGCAAGCTTAAAACCAAAAGATGTCGATAAGGAAAAAGTAAAAAGTCAGCGTCATTACACCAAGTCCTAAGTCATATAGTTTGTTCTAGGACTGGTTCAAATGTATTTTTATTTATTGGATCTTTCACGCAAAGAAAGTCAATGTTTTGGTGATGACATTGAATTTTAATTTTTTTTTTGTTTAAGATGAGTGTCTTGAGCGTTTTATATATTTTTGGGTTTTGTCACAAAATTGCCGAAGGGGGAGATTGTTACGGCTTTTTATGTTGGCATATTTTGTTATTTGAGTCGGAGTCTTGAAGTGATCAAATTGTCAAATCAGTAATCGAAGACTCGGAGAAGGTTCAACAAGAGCTCAAATTGACACTTAGGTATGATTAAATTAATCATGGTGATTTAAGTATATTTACAATCTTTGGAATCATGATTTTATTGAAACCTGGTTTAGTAGAGGTTTTGGAAACTTGGTTTTTAACTCATAACTTATTTTAAGTTTGAATTCCGGTACATGGTTTGTTTTGTTAAAACTTATCTTTGAAAATTTTAGTTTTTACATTGAGTGTCGGAACCACACTTTGAGTTCCTCAAAACCCGACACAAGATTTTCTGGAATTTACATTGAGTACCGGAACCCAACTTTTAGTACCGGAGCGCAATAAGAAAATCTGTCTGTTGCGTCATTGAGTACCGGAACCTAATATTCAGTACCGGTACACAATGTTCTTATATGGTAAGAATACTAAACCGACTTTGATTGATTTCCAAAGGTTATAAATAGATACTTAGGGTTTCTCAAGAGGTACCGACCAATTCAGAAACACTTAAGAGCAACCCTAGAGGCTAGGTTTTTATCGTTCATCTTTTTAGCCTCTTTTAGGTCAATTTGACGGTTCTTTGAAGAGATGCTTTTTGTCGAATTGATCTAACCTTTGCTTAGAGATTTCTTCCATGGTTCTCTAATGGTATTCTAAGCAAAGGATCACCATCGAAGCCTATACTTTCGTAACGGGTGAGTTTGCGTCAAGGAGTTGATGTGGCATCGTGGATTCGATGTGTTGAAGGCGTTTCGTGGATTAGAAACATGTTGCTCGTGGATTCGAGTGGCGTTCGTGGATTCGGACGTGTGCATTGGACCTGCAGTCGGTGAGCGCAAGATCCGAAGAAGTTGAAGGTGGGGTTGGAGTCCGTGGAGTTGGTAATCACCTTGTTATCTTTCAAATTCTTAGTGGATTGTTATTGCGTGTTGGTCCCGTGGTTTTTACTCCTGTGATGGAGTTTTCCACGTAAATCTCGGTGTGCTATTTTTATTTTTCGCATTTATTTTAAATTGCACTGAGATTTGGTTTTTTGGTTATTACACCTATTCACCCCCCCTCTATGTGTTTGATAGAACCTATTTTGATCCTTGGGGATCCATAAACCTACAAATGCAACTCGTGAAGTCCTAAGGTAGATGCCACTCGTTGAAACCTTAACTAGGTTATCTCCTAGGTCATAATTCTCATCTTGCAACAAAACACTTTCACACTAACATATAGCACGCAATCCTAACCATTCTATTAGCATGCTTCTTAATTAAAAGCAAAAGGCAAGGGGAGAGGTCACCCTTGTTCGCTAGAATCCCCCACCTCAATAATTCTAGGTCACCCTTGTTCGCTAGAATCCCTCACCTCAATAATTCTTTGTCCTCAAAAGAGAACAATAGTTGATCTCTTGGTCTCTAAGATTTTCCTATAATGAGAGAAAAATCATTAAGGAGTTATTTTTATAATTCACTAATCCCATAACATTTATAAAACTAGGAACCCTATACAAAACATAAAAGAGAAATCCTAGGTTTACTCTCATTTCTCTTGAGGGCTTCTTGAACCAAATGACATAAAAGGGGATGAAAATTCCATTCTTGACATGCTTTGCTAAAAAGAAATTTTGATCTCTTTAACCAAGGGAAAATCCCCTAAAAATTGGAGAAAAACTCAATTTGAATAAATTTTTCATCTCTTTTGAATCCAAAGGATACCACAGAATGAAACTCTAGAATTTAAATCTTGCCTCTTTGATGTCCCTTGCCCAATGGAGAAGAGAAAAGAAAGAATAAAAACTCTTCTTGAAGCTCCGAAGGCCACAACTCAAAGGAGCAGCTGCTAGTGTTGGCAGCAGGTGCTGCTGCTGCTGGCAGCTGCTAGTGTTGCTGGCAGCTGGCAGCAGCTGCTGCTACAATGCTGCTGCTGCTACTGGCAGCAGCAAGCTGTTGGTGCTGGTGCTGCTGGTAGCAGCAAACAACAGCGCTGCTGGTAGCAGCAAACAAGAGTAGGTGCTGCTGCCGTAGCAGCTGCTGCTGGTAGCAGCTGCTGCAGCTTGTGTTGCTGGCGCAGCTGCTGCTGCTGGTGCAGCTGCTGTTGGTAGCAGCAAGCTACAGCACACTTCTTTTTTTCCTTTTCTTCCTTTCTTCCTTGCCTTCTCTGGTGCAATAGGGGGAAAGAGAGAGAGAGAGAGAGTAGGGTACCTCGAGATGAGAGGGAGAGAGGGAGGGAGTTGGCTGCTGCTTCAACTCCAGCTCCTTCTTCTTCTCTCCTTCCTTCCTTTATTTATTTCTTTCTTTCTTTCTTTCTTTCCTTTGCTTTCTCCCTGCTTCCAACAGAGAGGAGTAAGGGGGAGGGGTATTCAATGAAAAAGAGAGAGAGGGAGAGGAGTTCATTTAATGCACGCAGTGGGTAGTTGGGGCAGGCTTTGTGCTTTTACGAAATTGCCCCTAACTTAATAAGAATTCCCCTCACAACCCACCCATTTCCTGTAGGTTAGCTCAGCAGTGAGCAATTTCATGAACCCCTTTTTCTCCACTTCTTCTCACCAACTGGAAAGTTGTAATTGCAATTTTTCTTCTTCCCTCTCATCTATAAATTTTTCTAAATCTCTCCCAAGTTCCCTTGTATTTTTTTGAGAGCTCTAGACCCATAAAAAAGGGCCCTAAAATTGCTTGCCGAAAAACTACAAAGGAAAAACTGCAGTTTTCCAAAAAAAAATTCCTTTTTGTTCCTCCTTGTTTTCTTCTTTTCTTTTGGTTTCTCACCTCAACACTTCTTGCCTTTTTATCAGCAAACTTTTTTGAAGCTCCCGATGATTTCTTTTTATTTTCTTGATTACTCTAAATGCTCAAGAAAGGGCCTCAAAACTGCTTGCCGATAAAAAAAAAAATAGAAATCTGCAGCATGCTAAGTCTTGGAACTCCAACTCAATTTTCGACCCAATGCCCTTCACGTCGGTCCGAAATGCACCGAATTCGACTGTAATCATATTTTAAATATGTTACAAGTACTTTCGCCGCACTTTGCCTTTTTGCGAAGTCAGCGCACTACAACTTAAGCTTCACAACTTGAAGCTTCCAACTTCTCAACCCCAACTCACTTTTCGACTCGACGGCCTTTGCATCGATTCGAAATGCTTCCAATTCACTTGTAATTACATTTTAAATGTGTTACAAGTTTTTTCGCCGTATTTCGCCATTTTGCGGAATCGATGCACTACAATAACTAAGCTCTTAACTCATCATAAAGACCCCAAAGTGACCACGAAATAGCTCCCCTAAGCTGTAACATTACACATAGTTCATAAAATCTGCAAGCAGTATTTCTGTACATTGAGCCACAAAAATAGCATATAACATGTACAGATTACCTTCAAAAATTCTGAAACAATGTGCTCACTTGATCTTCTTGGAGTCTAGAATAGTCCCAAGCCTTTCAATCTTAAAATCCATGAGCAAAAGATAAGAAAATCTCATAAACATTCATTGCTGTTCGGAATTCCAAAATGAGCACAAGGGCTTCAAAAAAGGTGTAAAATACATCTTCAAAAGCTGGAATGAAGGGTTGCCATCAATTTGAAGTTTCGAGATCTGCTAAAGGTGAAGCTCTCCTCCAAATTTCATATCAATACTCCACTCCTAGAGCGCACGGGAAGCCGAGGAAGAAACATTGACAATGCTACCAGCAGTTGTAGGAAATTTTGCGCTTGCTAAAGGAGGAAAGAAGATGAAAAAGAAGCCCTCTAATCTATCCAAAATCAGCCAACAATGGTGGGAGAAGATAGAGGGCTCTTCTCTAGTTGCAAAGAGTATAATTATTGCCCAAATGGTGGAAGAAAAAGCTCCCTCGGATCCAAAATAAAACCACAAAACCTCAAGCCAAATCCCAAGTTTGGGGCGCCCAGATTCACTAGGCATCCTGCGCCCGGAAACCACTCGCCATGCGGCGCCATTCGGAGAGTGCCCGAAACCGCATCGCGCCCCTCCCCGTGCGCCACACGTCCCCCGTTAAGGTGGTGCGTGCCAAGCGCTCCGCGGGCACCATGCTTTCCCGCGGTAAGGTGGTGCGCGCCAATCGTGCCGCGTGCACCACGCTTCTACCGCGCCGTCTGAATCCCCATGCGCCACGTGTCCGCCTTTACCCACGATCAACGGCCCATGGGCCCTGATCCTTCGGGCACCTGAATCATAGATTGGACGCCCGAATCCACTAAAAATACACAAAAAAAAAGTGTTTTTGATCAAAAAATCGCGCTGAGTCTGTTTCTCGCGTCCGTTTGGCGCGCAAATGTACTTGACACTCGAAAAAGATGCCAACACGCCGCTGACCATGTGGCCAAAACATCAACTGGGATTCGGGTCTCCACGAAGATGGTGCGTGAGGACGAAACTAGAGAGCCCTGTTCTGAGCATTGATCATGGATGATCCTTTGTGTTTCCACTCTTCGTTCAGATTGTTCCTAATTTAGTAGATTACTCCAGTTTATTTAGTGTAGTCTTTGATTCAAATCTCCTGGTTTAGTTTGGTTTACTTGTTGGTTATTCTTAATTGTAGCTTCAAGTATATTGTTGTAGCTTATTTATAATTGTGGATTTTGTTATTCTTTAATTACCTTTTGTTAGTTGTTGTTCCTGTGTTGTGGTTGTATGTGTGATTGTGTTGTATTCAGATGCTACGCCATGCATGTATAGGGGAGACTCTATTCGTTTGTACAGAAAAAATCTTTAATTACCTTCTGTTAGTTGTTGTTCCTGCGTTGTGTTGTATTCAGGTGTTACACCGTGCATGTATAGGGGAGACTATTCGTTTGTACAGAAAATTTTTTGCCCATGTGGCAAGTCTGTGTGCGTTTCGGGGTACATTTTAAGTTGTTTTAAAAAAATTTAATATGTTTCCGCTGGTTTTCCTGAAATGGATTTATAGAAAAAATTCCTAGGCATGATAATAAATATTAAAGTATTTTATATAATAATATAATTATAATAATATATAAAATATTTTAATTATTTGATATTTTATAAAGGGTTAATTGCATACAGGTCCCTGCAAATATGTCGAATAGCAAATATATTCCTACAAAATTCAACTTTTCATATTTATCCATTCAAAAATCCTAAGTTCTTCAAATCTACCCCTCTGGTTTAGTACCGTTTGAAATCGGTTTATATTTTAACAGATTCAATGTGAAATGACTTTTTTGCCCCCTTATAAATATATCTCTCCAAAAATTCCAACGATCATCTCCTTCCTAGCTTCGACCTCACTTCGACACGGACGCGGACGGGAGCCTCACGCAGCTGGCTCGCGGGCGGGGTGTCGGTGGGGATCTCGGAGGGGAGCGGCTTAAAGGCGACGGAGGGGGAGGAGGAGGGTGGAGCGGAGGAGAGGAGGGGGTGGCGGAGGCTGACGAAGGAGAGGACCTGCGCCCAGGAGGGCGTCCCCCGCAGGATCTGGAGCAGGATCTGGAGCAAAAACTCCATCCACCCCACCACCGCGCGCCACACCTGCCCCGCCGCCTTCGCCCTCTGCGCCCTCCGTCGCCGCCGCCCCAGCCGCCATGGATGGACCTCGAAGCAAATGAGAAGGTGAGGAGGAGGAAAAGGAAGAGGAAGAGGAAGAGGAAGAGGAAGAAGAAGCACACGTGGTGGTGTACGACCGGATGCTTATTTATTAACTAATTAATTAATTAACTAATTAACTAATTATTTATTAAATTAATTAAATTAATTAAATAATTAACTAATATTTTATCTAATTAATTAAATAATATATTAAATAATTATAATATACAAAGGGTAAAAAGGTAAATTTATTTTTTTATCTAACCAAGGTTAAGCATTTAACCTATAGTTAACTCAACTTTTCTAACAGAGATGGATGGTAGGGGTAGATTTGAATAACGATGGATTTTTGAATGGATAAATATGAAAAGTTGAATTTTGTAGGGATATATTTGCTATTCGACATATTTACAGGAATCTGTATGCAATTAACCCTTTTATAAAATATATTATTTTATTTTTATATGCATTATTGTACAAATATTAAATATTCAATACACGAGAGATAGAGAGATATAGATAAGAACAATATTGATATTTTAAATAATTTTAATCTGCCATTTACACTATTCTTTATTATTCTTAATAAAATTTTCAAATAAAATTTTAGTTATTGTAGAGATAAGAAAATATCAAATCAAATATTTATTTTATTCCTTTGTATTCTAGGATAGTAAATTATTTCATAAATAAAAATATTTATTCTCTTTCCAAACCCAGCCTTAGGGTTCAACTGTTGCTTCAATTTCCATGCAAGGTACAGCTCGAAGAAAAAGAGGCGATTTTCGACGTATAACAATTCCAAAAGATTCATCCATGTCGAGCTCTTCACTGCCGCCCCCCTCGGGCATAGACCAATCAAAGGCGTAGAGAAGGTTCGCAAGCGTGAGCTCTACAACAGTCGTTCCCATGGCAATCCCCGGGCACCCTCTTCGACCCGACCCGAATGGTATGAGCTCAAAGTGTTGTCCCTTTAACTCAATCATGCTATTCTCGAACCTCTCCGGTCTAAAATCCTCTGCGTCAGGACCCCATATCCTCGGATCTCTTTGTATAGCCCATACATTGATCATAACCTTCGTGTTCGACAATATTTTGTAACTGTTAATTTGGCACTCCTTTCGGCTTTCGCGTGGGAGCAAGAAAGCTGCAGGAGGGTGCAATCTCAAGATCTCCTTTACAACTAGCTTGAGGTATGTGAGTTTGTGGAGATCAACCTCTTCTACCACTTCTTTCACCCCGTTTATAGATCTTACTTCATTTTGGGCCTTTCTCATTACGCGCGGATTCCTTATTAGCTCAGACATTCCCCACTCTAGCGCGACAGCACCGGTGTCAGTCCCAGCAATGAACAAATCCTATAAAAGACGATAAAGCCTTATTTCTAATGCGTATATGGCGTAATTCAAAACACAAACCAATAAATAAAAAAAATGACAAGCTAGTCAGAATCTTGATATCAAATCAACGTTATTTTTGCCAATTTAATTCATAAGACATAAAGTAAAGCATGAATTAAAGTTAAGCTATAAAGAGCTCTGGACCCTACCATATATTTATTCATAGGCATACATTTCAGCGTAATAATTTTATACACAAGTTTAATTTTGTCCGTTAATTATTTTTATAATGAATAATTGTGATTTAGTAAAATTTTGAAAATGGCCTTGGATAGCCGGTACTGATCAATTGAGAGCCTTTTCATCATTAACAAATCTCTTTCCAGAATAATTTTATACTTTTACCTACTGCACCTTCTGAAAATTACTAATGACCCAGGCAATTAAGAAAGAGCACTCTCAACTTTAAAACTTTTTTTGGATCCATACCTTACTTTTAATTTTTAAAACTAAGTAGTTTTGTTAAAAAGAAAAAGAGATTTTATAAAATTTATAAATTTTTTTTATCAAATTTAATTATTTTAAGCAAAATAAATTAGTGTAATTGACAATTAATAAACTTAATAAAATTTTAACTAATATAACAAGAATAATTCAATTCTAAAATTCAAACTAATAATAAATTTAATAAAGCCATGGAGTTTTAAATTAGATCCAAATTTAGAATATAAATTTGATCAATATTTTGAATTTTAATATTGTTTCAATATTGAATTAACAATTTGAATTTTTATTTTCAAAAATAAAACTTTTTATTTAAATAAAAAATAAAAGTTGCATTTATAAGTACATTGTAAATTAATTTCCAATCTAAAATAAAAAGGAAGTAAATTTAAGCAATATATTTTTTTTATTTGCATCCTAATTTTAATTCAATCTTTAATTTATTTCCATCTTTAATTATTTATCAATTAAAATGTTTTTTTTGAATTTGAAATAGTAATAGCTCAACTTAAATTCATAGTTATAATTTAAAGTTAATTTTCAAATGTAGAAACTTTATGTTTAAATAGTTAATCAAATTTATTGTTTAACTATAACATAAATTAAATGTAAACTTAAAATTAAAATTTGATTATCTATTTTCGAACTTAATATTGTCTCAATATTGGATTAACAAATTAAATTTAATTTTAAAAATAGAAATCTTTTAATTAAATAAATAATTAAAGTTAGGTTTATAATCACATTATAAATTAAATTCTAATTTAAAATAGATTAATATTTTTGAACTTTCATGTTATTTTAATATTAAATTAACAATTTGAATTGAAATGCATTACTCAATTAGATATAATTTTTTTTTCTAAAAATTAAAATTAAAATTGAATTTAATGTATACTATTTTAAATATAAAATTTTAATTGAAGTTAAATTTCAAATTCAAATTTATGAAAATTTATTAAAGTTATGAAAATTTATGAAAATTTTATTTTAAATATAAAATTTTAATTGAAGTTAAATTTCAAATTCAAATTTATGAAAATTTATTACTTATTAAATTTGCCACTACTAATTTTATTAAGTAACATAATTAAATAAGAAAACAAAGATTTTTTGATGTTATTAACGTTTGTAATTGGAAAGTATTTATTTTTCAACATTGCCCTTATAATTAATTTTGATTGGTAATCTGAGTAGGTATTGTTTAAAAGTCAATCTTATTCTTAAAAAATGGACGGCTAAATTTAAATGAGTTGGTGCATAGAAGTATATATTACTATATATTTTATGGTATAAACAAGAGTACCAAAAAATATTTGATAACACAAAAAATCATTGATTTCATGTGTTTTTTCCTTTTCTTTTTTATATTGTGTGAATTACTAAGTGTATTATCATTTTCCTAACTTTATATAAAATATTTTAACATTTTCTCCTTGTGAAAAATCATCTACTTTTTTTTTTTTTTTTTTTTTTTTGACAATTAGAAAAAAAAAATTAGAGGAACGTTTAATTTAGAAGAAGAATCGAAATCGTAGTAGGAATAAAAATGAGCCAAAATCGAAAATGAAATGATAAAAATAATAATTTGTTTAGCTCATAAGAGGAGTCGAACTCATAATCAAGTCCAAATTAAAATTCAAAAAATTTGTATTTTTATTATAATTTAAATTTATTATCTAAATTTTTAAATAAAATTTGAATTTAAATTTGAACTTATAATTTGAACTTAAATTTAAATTTATAATTCAAACTTAAGTCCAAAGTCAAAAATTTGAATTTAAAACTAAAATTTAAAATTAAAAGAATTAAAATATAAATTTTAAATTTATATTTCAAATTCAAATCTAAAATTAAAATTTAATCTAATAAATATATATAATTTATATTTAAATTCAATTAATTATCAGTAAAAAATTAATATATTTTGGCAATTACTCTAGAATCAAAGTTGAAATAAAATTCGAAATGTCAACCTCTCAATTAATTGTAAATAATAAAACCGACTTATTTTGATTTTCAATTCAACTCTGAATGCTTGCCCTAAGAGATGCCATGCCAAATCCCCTAGTAAAGGCTAGGGGGGATGTTACGAAACGAAATTTGCTCACCATGAGAATCGCCTTAACATGCTCTGTTGAAAGGCGAAATTTGCCTTGGCGATCATCCTGAATCTTCAGAAGAGCATCAATTATATAACGGCCATCCTCCTCGTGATCGGCCATGCGAGCTTGGACGACTTCATTTAGGAAAGCATCTATGGATCGAAAATTCTTCACAAACCTACCCTGCAAGCCAGAAAGCGAGTTGATCCACTCTAAAGACGGGAAGTACTCCCCGATATTGAAGTGGCCCATCATGTCCGTCCACTCCGTCACCATGTCGTGGAAGCGACTCCGCCCGCACTCGCCCTCCACTGCGAACCGCCTCCCTAGCACTTGCCGGCACGTGATGTTGTTGAGCAAGCAGAGGAACATCTCGCTCAAGTTATTAACCGACCCACGTTCCGACCGCGAGTTTTTTAATATTGTCTTTATGAGGATGCCGACCTCCCCCTCCCTTATCGGCCCGAACGACTGCACTCTGGACGTACATAAAAGCTCCGTGACGCAAATTTTCTTAGCATACTTCAAATAGGGATTGTAAGGAGTGAAAGCAATGTCGAGCCCTCCGTAGAAGACCTTCCTCAGAGAGCTAAGAGGAGGCCTTGAACAAAAAGTTTTGTCTTCAGTCTTTAAGACTTCTTCGGCAATTGAAGCGGAGGAGACCACAATCGTCGCGATCTGGCCGAGTTTTAGGTACATGAGCGGCCCGTAGATCTCCGAGAGCTCCCGAAGGGATCGGTGGGGCAACGATCCAAGCTCTTGGAGGTTTCCGAGTACGGGAAGGGGCGCCGGCCCCGGCGGAAACCTTCTCCCCGGTTGTTTACTTCTTATTGCATGCACAATAAGATTCTTTGCATGGATGATAAAAAACAGTAGAGAGATAAGAAGCAGTGAGAGACTTAGGAGACCGTATCCTTCAAAAGGAAAAACTGGATCCATGGATGTGCTTTTGTGTGTGTGTGAGAGCAAATTTGGTGGCAACAGCAGAAACTTATATAGGGCTCGTTGGGCCTAAATTGTATAAAACTAATTTTTACAAAATTAATATTTGATTACAAATTATACAGTATTTTACTAAATTTAAATAACAAACAATTTTTCTCTAAGTAATTTTCTAAAATTGTTTGGCCAATTTTTTTTTGTTACTTAACAATAATTTTTTTTTTACTAAATTTTATTATAAAATAATTTTAAATTTTAAATTTAAATTTAGATTTAAATTTCAATTTAAATTTTAAATTTTCACAAAAATTTTGAATATGATATCTTCATTAAAAATATAAACTTAAATTTTAAAATTAAATATTAATATTTAAAAATTTAATAATTGAATTTTAAAAATTTAAAATTTACAATTTGAAAATAAAAACTTATAATTTTAAATTTTAAACTTTAAACTTTTATATTTTAAAATTTAAAATTTCAAAATGTAAATTTTATCTTAAATTTGAAATTTAAAATTTAAAATTTTGAATTTCAAAATTTACAATTTTAGATTTAAAATTTGAAATTTGAAATTTAAAATTTTAAATTTCAATTTTCATATTTAAAATTTAATATTTAAAAATAAAATTTAAAAAATCAAATATAAAATTTATATTTTAAAATCAAAAATTAAATTTAAATTTAAAATTTTAATCTAAAATTAAAATAAAATTTTAAAATTCGAGTTCAATATCAGAATAAGATTTAAGAAACAGATTTTAACTGTTTCTAATTTTAGGCCTCGAAAATTTAAGAACTGAATCAGAATTAAATTTTGGAAACGAGATTACCGAATATTTTATCAAGCCAAAAATTTACTTTTTGATCTAAAATTACTTTTCAAAGAGAAACACCCACATAGTAGGACAAATATATATATATATATATATATATATATATATATATATATATATATATATATATATATATATATAGAGTAGAGCTTATATACTTTTAAAAGTATAAGCAAATTTATGTTTGTGAATTTTTTATTATTGAATTTTTATTAAAATTTGTGCTATTATAAAGTGAACTAAAGACAGAGAAAGAAAAAATAAAAAATACAAATCTCAATATAAATCCAATGGTAAAAAATTCACAAATATAAATGTGCTTGTGATTTTAAAAACATATATTTGTGAATTTTTTACCATTGAGATTTATGTTATTTACTTTTTCTTTCTCTCTTTTTGGTTGACTTTATAATAGTACAAATCTCAATGCAAATTCAATGATAGACAATTTACAAGTATAAATGAATTTGTGCTTTTGAAAATATATAAGCTCTAATATATATACTAGTGAAGTGCCCGCGCTTTGCTGCGGATATTTTTTGTAATTATTTTTCATAATGTAAAAAAAAATTTAATGTTTCTTTATAACCTTCATAATAAATTATTCATGCATAATTTAAAATTTTATTCTTCTATTTTAATTTTAAATTTAATTCCATAAAATTTAAATTTAAATTAACCTTTAAAATCCAATTAAAAATTATATTAAAGTTATCTTAAATTTTATATTTGGCAGAAAGGAAGAAAAGAAGTATATCAGCAAAGAGGAAAATGGAGGTGATAGAGTAACTACAGATGCATATATAGCAAATTTGCACTCATAGATACCTCCAACCCAATTTTCTTACTTAGTTCTTTAATCAACTTGTCCTTCTCCTAAAATTAATCAGAAAAATAGAAAATAACTTTCAGTAGAGTATAAATAAGAATACTTGTAAACCACCTGATAATCTCATACCTCCAGTTCCACAGTCTTCATTCTGAGGACTGCTGTTGTGCATCCAAGCTCATGTTGCAATTCTTTCAGCTGTACACCCACAAATTAGCAAATTATGAGAATTCAAATTCGAGTCGACATGCGCGCTTGCAAACACACAAAAGAAAACTCTGGTACTACTAAAGCTAAGACCTGCTTTCAGAGCTCTTTCCCCACAGTTTGTGTAACCGTTTCCTAACTCAAGAAGCACAAGCTCGGCATTTTAACAAACCAAAAAAATCATAGCTTCTAGCTAAGAAGCTTGAACTTGAAGCTTTTTCTTCTAGCTCCAATCGAAAGCTATTTGAAGAATTCTAATGCAAAATCTTTTAGGGTTTGCTAATAGTCCTATCCCTTCATAGCCAACAACTAAACCACCTGAACAGGCGAAAGTAAGCACCACCAAACAAATAGGGCAGTTAAAAAAAAGATTGGACTTACTCTATCTTTCCCCGAATTGAGTTACTGAAGATCAAAGCAAGAGAAAGATAAGATTTTTTTTCCTTTTTTTTTCTTATTTGACAATTAAGAAAGATAAAAGAGGAGGAAGAAGGAGAAGGAAAAGCACCATTAGCATCTGAGAGTTGGCCTGAGCAAGTTCCCTATTCTGCAGATTGGCTTTGTGCAACGCGACACGAAGCTTCTGCAACTCAGTATTGCTCTCTTCGATTGTCTTACTATAAACAAAGATCATCACCCACCCAATCCAGTTAACAAAAACTCAACCTTAACCTAAAATTAATTGAACTCCACTCCACGAATGCGCATACTTTCCCTCCCCGAGAAGCTTCAGTAGCTCACTTTTTCCCTGGGACCGTCGCCAGGCTTCGCGCCGCCACGGCGCTGGAGCTGCTCTGCGTGTGCCGCGAGGTGCAGTCCAAGTTCGAGCAAGTCACGCTGCCGCTTCTGATCGTGCACGGCGGCGACGACGTCGTCGTGGTGGGGGCGGGCATCGGCGTCGTGCGGATCGGCGGAGGTTTTGTCGCTCCCAGCGGCGGTCGCGGGCTCGCTCAGGGCGGAGGGGGAGCCGGCGCTGGCGCTCGTGGATGCCGAGGGGGCGCCGGAGATAGCCGCCGCGCCGCAGGATGAGCGCCCGGGCCCCGCCCCGGGAAAGCCCCCTGCCGAGGCCGAGCTCTTGCCCCCATCGTCGTCCTCTCGGCGGCGGGCAATCACCATGGCTTCGCGCGGACGCCACTATAGAGAGAGAGAGAGAGAGAGAGAGAGAGAGAGAGAGGGAACCATGTGCCGGATTGGAAATAGAGTGTCACGCCCCGAGTCCGCCAATTTGTACGGTTCGGGCACGCCAACAGACCCGCCAATCGGGTATGACCTTTCACTACCCGAAAGGAACGGTAACATCCATAATGACACAACCAGTGTATGCGGAAGCTCAATATCAGAGTACTAAAAATCACTACAAATTTAAAACTTTCATTCAGTAACAAACAGTTAATGCGGAAATGAAAGCATACAAGAGTGAACCATAATTTAAATGTATTACACTTTACATTTCTGGACTTGCAAATAAAATTATTATAATTTCTTTAGATAAATTCCTCACCATACAGGGTTCACTCAAGAAATATAAAAATGGGATACCTCTGCTAGACCCTCTAGGTCTCTATGCTGCTGGGCCCTTGCCCCTGTCGTATGCCTCGCTGACTGCATCTGATCCGTCTCGACCACTGCATCCACACCTGATGTCACGCCCCGGCGTCGAAACTGCGACCCGGGCTCGCCAACAGATCCGCCGCCCATACGGGAAGCCCCGTATAGACGAAGCGACAACCTGCAAAAGATCAACTATACTATACAGATATCAGAGCTGAAAGTAAAACTGCTAGAAATAAAAAACTAAGTGAACAACTACAACTCACAAGAGTACAATCCAACCTCACCAAAAAGGACAGCAATCTCTCGAGCAGTAAAATAAATACAACTCTATACCTCACTACAAAGTTCTCTCAACATGAACTCTCAAAAGCAATAAGGGTACATCTACTCTCAGGACGACGACTGGTAGGGATCTAGCTCGCGACTCCCTTACCTCGATCAGAAGAAGCAGCAACAGGAGCAACTGGAACAGGAGTAGAAGTCCCTGTGGGAAAAGACACCACGACGGGTGTGAGAACTACGTCCCAAGTAGTTCTCAGTGGGTGCCGCCAACAAGCCCGACGGTCTGCCCACTAAGTCTACTAGAGGCATAAGGTAACAATAATAATACTGAAATGAAAGGGCTGGAAAAGTAACTCTACAGCTACTATGCCTCTATCTAGATGCTCAAGAAAATGGAACAGATGGAAACATGATGCATCTACTAACACACACAATATACTCACCAAATCTACACTGACTGCCGCAAAGGGTCCAGTCAAACCTGCGCCCACCTACTGCCGCACATCCTCAACAGGACGGGTCTACCGTAGGGTGTCCGTGAAAACTGGCCCAGCCAGAGGGACGGCGTCGACAAGTCGCGATAGCAAGTAACAGGCCCAACTCCGGAGTGGCTCTCGAGGGGAGCGACCCCACCGAGGAAAGTATCCGCGTATCTCTGTCGAGCTCAATATGGCTCATGCAGGCTAAAGTCCAACCCACGATCGACAAGATCGACAACGACACCAACGCTCACACACAGGCTGGAAAACCACACAGCCGGGGGCCACCGTCCACCAGACGGCTCCCACAACAGAACACTAAACTCACAGGAAAGACCGACACCATAAGGGTTCGGAAACCCGATAGGCCGGTGCTTAGAACCCTATCAAACAAGAACAGACTCTAGGCTCCGCCTATCGAAGTTCCCGACCCCTTATAGTTCGGGAACACAACAAACTCGGTACAACACGCAGAAGACACCAACAGGGCCCGAAAGTCCCGGGAGACCTACACCTACAACCCTATCAAACAAGAACAGGTTCCAGGCTCGGCCCCCGTGGCTTTCGTCCCGACAAAGGAACGGCCCCTAGAACCCAGACCACTCGAATCCTTTCGAGTGGGGAGATTTACAGGAAAAAGGTGACATTTGTTATTGAAAATCGTTTTGATCTAGAAGAAATCCATATTTAATGATTTTAGTTCTTTTTAGAAAAACAGTTAGAAAAATAAGTGTTTTACCCAAACCCCGAAGGGCTGATGCCTTTGTCCAATCAAACAAGAACAGACTCCAGCGGCCCTTCGATGCTTGGAAGAAAACATTGGTAGACTAAAATCATGTGTATGTCGAAAAGGGTTCTGGGTTCTAGGTCCGGCTAACACTAATAAACTACTACCACTAACACAGTGGCGACAACCCCAAACAGGGAAAACAAGACCTCCCGGGATCACCGTTTACCCCAAACGGTTCCCGGTACAGACAAGCAATCCGCTACATCTACCAGACTCCACTCTGCTCCCAAGCACGAGTGCAATTGCATCCCACACTAAAAGAAGTCCCGACCGCTCGGCCCACTACCCGGGCGAGGATAACACTAAGTCCAGGAATGAAACATAGAGTGTGGATGTCTAAACATAAATAACCCTAGCCCAAGTGAGGGTTTTCTACTGGTCTGGTTACACATGCAACATATGACGGGGGTGCTAGGTCAGGTTCCAAGAGAACAAATATTTAACATGTGGTAGGAAGCAGAAGAGATCATCAGATAAATACAAGGAATGATAACACTCAAATCCTAGCATGCTACCAAGTCAAATCCCTATCATGCAAGATTCTATATAATAGAATTAGCGCACAGTCCATAGATCCTGAAAGCAAAGCCACCCACCTGAAGACGCTAACTGTCCAGAGTCGTACAGCTGAGAAAAACCAGGAAAATAACAACTCTATGTCCAACAGGTTCAGCACAGTCCACAATCCCTCCTGGATACAACACAAGGCTAAAATTATACTTAAATCCCAAAATTTAACCAAGTATTTCAGTCTGCAAATTCAGCCTCAAAGATGCCAATTTTTCACCTGCAGACAGGGCTCCAAAAATTCTGAAATAAATACCACAGCGTTCCTCGCGTCGATAGCTTCGAAACAAGTACCTGCACGTCCAAATCGAAGTTCCGTAGGCCAAGATATAAATTCCACAGTATCGGTGCGCAAAATCTAACAACCATCCAACTTTAAACTCTTGTACAGATAAAAGGAAAAGTGTATACCTTCGGGAAGGTCTCCAAAAATTCCAAGAAAATTCCACGATGATCCTTGTGTCGAGTAGATGAAAAAAGTCTATAAGCACGTCCTGATCCGAGATCTGTGCGCGAAGATATCCTCAAAGGAAGCTGCTGTCCTCACCAAAAGCTCACAGAAAAAGGGTCCCAATGAGCACGAGAAAACACCCCGAAAAACGCGAAATCTGAAAATGTTCGTGAAACCCAAAATCGTAGCCTCACCTGTCACGAATCCAGCGGCGAAGAAATCGCTCAAAAAGATGGTCGGAGTAGGTCGGGAGAGCTCGTACACCGAAGAGCGACGGAAGAAACACCGAAGAAGGAGCGTCGCGCCGCGCCAAGAAAAAGAGAATCTCGAAAAGCGTGCCCCCAAAAATCTCCAAACTCTGCAGATGGAAGCTTGACAGTGTGGGGATCAACTTTGGTAAAGGGCTCCCTTCGGTTTGAAGCTCGGAAATGCCAAAAAGTCGAAGAGGAAGGAAGCTCGGGCCTTTAAATAGGCTGCAGAAAAACAAATGAAGAAATACCAAGGGGTCCCCACTTTCGGGCGCACCCGAATTTTCGGGCGCCTAAGTGTTGGGCCGGCCCGACACTGTGCCGCCCGAAAATCCTGGTGCGGCCACGTAGCCCGTCACCAACAGGCAGACAGCTGTGCGGGGCGCTCCGGGAGCGGCCACGTCGCACTCCCGGTGACCGACACGCGTCCCGCACAGCGAACAGCTGTGCGGGGCGCGTGTGGTGCCGCGCGTGGCACCTCCCCGGTCAAACGGGTAGGTGGCGCCCGCCAGTGGCAGGGCGACACGTGGCCCTGCCACTGTCGCGGTCACACGTGCGGGCAGGCCGCCCTGCCGCCTGCACGCACGCGCCCCGAGGCGCCCCTCCGCGACCCCGTGCGCCGCGCCTCGTGAGCCCGCGAATGGCATGCCGACACGTGTCCCCTGCACCCGGTCCACGCACCCCACCTTGGTTCCGTGGACCGCGCCGCGTGCACCGACCAACCGGGACTGCCACGCGTCCACCCGCCTGGTCCATGCACCGCCGCGCCAAACCCGTAGACCGCGCATCACGAGCCCGCCAACCAGGCGGCGCCACGTGTCCATGCGCCGGGTCCGTGCACCCAGCCGCGCCCCTCTGTGGACCGAGTGCTGCGGACCGGCCAATAACAAGCCGCCACGTGGCAGCCGGCGGTCCACGGCCCCTCCCATGCACCGAAATTCAGCGAAAACTTCCGGGAGTCCGTTTTTGGGCATCCGGACTCAGAATCAAACAAGCAAATAGCCGTTTTCAAGCGTTTTTCCGCGCTGAATCCAAATCCAACCTCTGTTTGGCCCAAAAATTTCTAAAATTCGGCAAATGCAGCCGAAGGCCAATCCAGCTGTGGATATCACACAGGGTCCATCAGTGGCATCCCTTTGATGCACTATGGGCCAGATACACCAACACTAGGTGTTCTACACCAGGGTTCATGGGAGAAGCAACACGGGGGTCAGGGTCACCACATCCTCCCCCACTAAAAGGAAGTTTCGTCCCCGAAACAACAACACACTACAACAACAAAACAAAAACAATCAAAGAACACAAACACTAAACTAACAAGAAAGGTACGGCTCCACCAGCAAGAAAGTCATCAACCCCAACCCTCGATTTAGAAAACAGCTGAAATTAGCGAAAAGTCCAAAAATTTCGAAAGATCAGTGCCTTCGCCCCAATCAAACAAGAACAGGTTCGGGCACTGTCTCCATTTCTGGAGCAATCTTTCGAAGTTTTCGTCTTGTTCGTAAATTTCAGTACTAAGGCGAGAAAAGTGAGAGAAGTGTTGGTGCCGTTCCTGCTGTGGCCAGAAAAACGAAAGCTATCCCTAACCGAGACTCCTAAGGACATAACCTCTAGTCCTAAACGTCACAACTGCTCCTGAGGTGGCGTCTGTCCAAAGTCGCTGAAGCTGCTGCTGCTGGAAGGATACGCCGACAATCCGAGAAAACGAACTCCTCCAGTCCAACTCGCAGAAGGGTAACTGCTCTCATTCCATTATCAGTCGTAGCACTGCACCGCACCAACCAGTCCAACATGTGTGCTCAAACCAAGTCCTGAAGCTGTCCTTGAATCGTCACATCAGCCGGTGAAGTCCCAAGTCTCAACTGCACTGATCATACACCGCGAACCTCCTCAACTCGTAGGGTACAGGGAAGAATCCAATTGCTAAAACATGTAGCATACTTTCCTAACCCACACCCATGCAAAGATGCTGATGCAGATGCTCAACTAATAATGCAGAAGGATGCAGCGGTATCGAAATGCTCAACTCAGCTAACAGAAATAAATCATACCTGCCGCGACATGATCCGCTGCCGGGGTGTCCTCCACCAGGGCTGCATAAACCCGTCCGCTGGGTGCTGAAGATCGTCGTCCCGTCTGTCCCGACGTCGTACCCCACTCTGTCTGACGGTGTACCGGAGGGGCTTCCGCTTCTTGAACTGGCAAGGGAGGTGCTGTAGCAAGGGGTCGCACTGACAAAATGGCCTGAGGGCAAGCTGCGCGGAAATGTCCCAACTCTCCACAGAGGAAACACCGCCCCCGTCTCTGATCACACTGCGACGGTGGATGAGGCCCGCCACAGATGACACACCGCTCCTGTCGCTGCTGCTGATACTGCTGCTGCTGCGGGGGCCCACCTGATCTCCGGCGCCTACGAAACCCACGACCCTCAGGATGAGATCGTGGAGGTCTCGGAGGTCCCTGCCGACTAGACTGCCCCTCATCCACCGGCGCCGGGCGCTTCGCCCCTGGAATCGCTACAGGGGCTGGAGCCACCTCTGCCATGACTGCCTCTCCAGACTCAACATATAACGCCTGCTCCATCGAAGCCTCTAATGTCTGCAATCTGCAAGAGCGAACAAGCTGATAAATGTCCCGCCGCAGCCCCCGCTCAAACATGTAAATCTGGTGAGCCTCATCCCTGGCCACGTGAGGCATACTAGCTATCAACCGATTGAATTCAGCTATGTATGCATGCACGGGCCGATCTCCCTGGCGGAGACTCCTCAGCTGCTCCTCCAATCTCTGCCGTACACTCTCAGGAAAGAAGGCCCCCAAAAGAAGACTGCGGAACTCCGCCCAAGTGAGAAGCTGCGTCCCAGGCGGACCAGCGGGTCGCACACGCCGCCACCAAGCCTCGGCGTTGCCCTCCAGATAATGCGCTGCCAAGAAGACCCGAAACCGATCCTGAACGAACAAACTCTCAAAGTGACGCTCCATGGCCGTAACCCAAGTCTCGGCCTCCCACGGCTCAGCACCCAGACCAGAGAAACGAGGTGGATCGAACCGGCGAAACCTCATCAACAGATCCACCGCTGCACACTGCTCAGAAGAAGTAAAAGGTCCCGTCGACCCAGACGGTGGT
Source organism: Tillandsia fasciculata (assembly GCA_029168755.2). Lineage (NCBI taxonomy): Eukaryota > Viridiplantae > Streptophyta > Magnoliopsida > Poales > Bromeliaceae > Tillandsia > Tillandsia fasciculata. Next base: position 9,756,201 of record CM054942.1, on the reverse strand, counting down.
CTGCACGAAACCGGCTCGACAGGAACTGCCGGTGCTGACGGAATCACAGGGGGCGCTGCAGCTGGCGAAGAGGGCACAGGCGAACTCTCAGGGGGTGCTACCACAGGCTGTGACCTCTGCTCTAACATAAGCATCATCCGACCCAAGGCCTCCTCCTGGCGTCGGGAAGCCTCCTCCTGGCGCTGCGAGGCCTCCTCCTGGCGTCGCAAGGCCTCCTCCTGGCGTCTAAGGTCTCCTCCTGACGCTGAGAGTCTCCTCCTGGCGCCGAACAGCCTCTGACAACTGAGCCATCTGAGCCCGAAGCTCCTGTACCTCACTCTGCTGACACTGTGCTGGCTCCTCCTGCCCAGGCTCATCGGAGGGGGAAGGCTGAGAACGCGTCTGTACCCTGCGTCGGGGAGGCATCGTGCCCACCTGCAATCCACATGCAAACATCAGGACAATACCAAACAACACTCGACCCAATCTAGCGAAAGTCTAAGACATGTCATCCATTCCTTAGCATTATGTTGTCTGCAGCCAACATAATCGCTTAGGAGAATAAACATGCCAATCACTCATCCCGTCCCTTGGGAGAGGTATAAAACTCAATCAGGACTCTCGCTAACAGTCACGACTCTCACGTAGTCATCCTAATGTCCAACCACAAGCCTAGGGTTTCTAAGTCCCCAATGACCTATATCCTAGGCTCTGATACCACCTAATCTGTCACGCCCCGGCGTCGAAACTGCGACCCGGGCTCGCCAACAGATCCGCCGCCCATACGGGAAGCCCCGTATAGACGAAGCGACTAACCTGCAAAAGATCAACTATACTATACAGATATCAGAGCTGAAAGTAAAACTGCTAGAAATAAAAACTAAGTGAACAACTACAACTCTCAATAGTACAATCCAACCTCACCAAAATACAGAATCTCTCGAGCAGTAAAATAAATACAACTCTATACCTCACTACAAAGTTCTCTCAACATGAACTCTCAAAAGTAATAAGGGTACATCTACTCTCAGGACGACGACTGGTAGGGATCTAGCTCGCGACTCCCTTACCTCGATCAGAAGAAGCAGCAACAGGAGCAACAGGAACAGGAGTAGAAGTCCCTGTGGGAAAAGACACCACGACGGGTGTGAGAACTACGTCCCAAGTAGTTCTCAGTGGGTGCCGCCAACAAGCCCGACGGTCTGCCCACTAAGTCTACTAGAGGCATAAAGTAACAATAATAATACTGAAATGAAAGGGCTGGAAAAGTAACTCTACAGCTACTATGCCTCTATCTAGATGCTCAAGAAAATGGAACAGATGGAAACATGATGCATCTACTAACACACACAATATACTCACCAAATCTATACTGACTGCCGCAAAGGGTCCAGTCAAACCTGCGCCCACCTACTGCCGCACATCCTCAACAGGACGGGTCTACCGTAGGGTGTCCGTGAAAACTGGCCCAGCCAGAGGGACGGCGTCGACAAGTCGCGATAGCAAGTAACAGGCCCAACTCCGGAGTGGCTCTCGAGGGGAGCGACCCCACCGAGGAAAGTATCCGCGTATCTCTGTCGAGCTCAATATGGCTCATGCAGGCTAAAGTCCAAACCACGATCAACAAGATCGACAACGACACCAACGCTCACACACAGGCTGGAAAACCACACAGCCGGGGCCACCGTCCACCAGACGGCTCCCACAACAGAACACTAAACTCACAGGAAAGACCGACACCATAAGGGTTCGGAAACCCGATAGGCCGGTGCTTAGAACCCTATCAAACAAGAACAGACTCTAGGCTCCGCCTATCGAAGTTCCCGACCCCTTATAGTTCGGGAACACAACAACCTCGGTACAACACGCAGAAGACACCAACAGGGCCCGAAAGTCCCGGGAGACCTACACCTACAACCCTATCAAACAAGAACAGGTTCCAGGCTCGGCCCCCGTGGCTTTCGTCCCGACAAAGGAACGGCCCCTAGAACCCAGACCACTCGAATCCTTTCGAGTGGGGAGATTTACAGGAAAAAGGTGACATTTGTTATTGAAAATCATTTTGATCTAGAAGAAATCCATATTTAATGATTTTAGTTCTTTTTAGAAAAACAGTTAGAAAAATAAGTGTTTTACCCAAACCCCGAAGGGCTGATGCCTTTGTCCAATCAAACAAGAACAGACTCCAGCGGCCCTTCGATGCTTGGAAGAAAACATTGGTAGACTAAAATCATGTGTATGTCGAAAAGGGTTCTGGGTTCTAGGTCCGGCTAACACTAATAAACTACTGCCACTAACACAGTGGCGACAACCCCAAACAGGGGAAAACAAGACCTCCCGGGATCACCGTTTACCCCAAACGGTTCCCGGTACAGACAAGCAATCCGCTACATCTACCAGACTCCACTCTGCTCCCAAGCACGAGTGCAAATGCATCCCACACTAAAAAGAAGTCCCGACCGCTCGGCCCACTACCCGGGCGAGGATAACACTAAGTCCAGGAATGAAACATAAGTGTGGATGTCTAAACATAAATAACCCTAGCCCAAGTGAGGGTTTTCTACTGGTCTGGTTACACATGCAACATATGACGGGGGTGCTAGGTCAGGTTCCAAGAGAACAAATATTTAACATGTGGTAGGAAGCAGAAGAGATCATCAGATAAATACAAGGAATGATAACACTCAAATTCTAGCATGCTACCAAGTCAAATCCCTATCATGCATGATTCTATATCAATAGAATTAGCGCACAGTCCATAGATCCTGAAAGCAAAGCCACCCACCTGAAGACGCTAACTGTCCGGAGTCGTACAGCTGAGAAAACCAGGAAAATAACAACTCTATGTCCAACAGGTCCAGCACAGTCCACAATCCCTCCTGGATACAACACAAGGCTAAAATTACACTTAAATCCCAAAATTTAACCAAGTATTACAGTCTGCAAATTCAGCCGCAAAGATGCCAATTTTCACCTGCAGACAGGGCTCCAAAAATTCTGAAATAAATACCACAGCGTTCCTCGCGTCGATAGCTTCGAAACAAGTACCTGCACGCTCAAATCGAAGTTCCGTAGGCCAAGATATAAATTCCACAGTATCGGTGCGCAAAATCTAACAACCATCCAACTGTAAACTCTTGTACAGATAAAAGGAAAAGTGTATACCTTCGGGAAGGTCTCCAAAAATTCCAAGAAAATTCCACGATGATCCTTGTGTTGAGTAGATGAAAAAAGTCTATAAGCACGTCCTGATCCGAGATCTGTGCGCGAAGATATCCTCAAAGGAAGCTGCTGTCCTCACCAAAAGCTCACAGCAAAAGGGGTCCCAATGAGCACGAGAAAACACCTCGAAAAACGTGAAATCTGAAAATGTTCGTGAAAACCAAAATCGTAGCCTCACCTGTTGCGAATCCAGCGGCGAAGAAATCGCTCAAAAAGATGGTCGGAGTAGGTTGGAAGAGCTCGTACACCGAAGAGCGACGGAAGAAACACCGAAGAAGGAGCGTCGCGCCGCGCCAAGAAAATGAGAATCTCGAAAAGCGTGCCCCCAAAAATCTCCAAACTCTGCAGATGGAAGCTTGACAGTGTGGGGATCAACTTTGGTAAAGGGCTCTTCGGTTTGAAGCTCGGAAATGCCAAAAAGTGAAGAAGAAGGGGTTCGGGCTTTATATAGGCCGCAGAAAAAAAATGAAGAAATACCAAGGGGGTCCCCACTTTCGGGCGCACCCGAACTTTCGGGCGCCTACGTGTTGGGCCGGCCCAACACTGTGCGCGCCCGGAAAATCCTGGTGCGGCCACGTCACCCGACAACAGCAGACAGCGGTGCGGGGCGCGCCGGCGCGGCCACGTGGCACTCCCGGTGCCCGACACGCGTCCCGCACAGCGAACAGCTGTGCGGGGCGCGTGGTGCCGCCGCGTGGCACCTCCCCGGTCAAACGGGTAGGTGGCGCCCGCCAGTGGCAGGGCGACACGTGGCCCTGCCACTGTCGCGGTCACACGTGCGGGCAGGCGCCGCCTGCCTGCCGCGCACGCGCCCCGAGGCGCCCCTCCGCGCCCCCGTGCGCCGCGCCTCGTGAGCCCGCGAATGGCATGCCGACACGTGTCCCCTGCACCCGGTCCACGCACCCCACCTTGGTTCCGTGGACCGCGCCGCGTGCACCGACCAACCGGGGACTTCCACGCGTCCCCCGCCTGGTCCATGCACCGCCGCGCCAAACCCGTAGACCGCGCATCACGAGCCCGCCAATCAGGCGGCGCCACGTGTCCATGCGCCGGGTCCGTGCACCCAGCCGCGCCCCTCTGTGGACCGAGCGCTGCGGACCGGCCAATCACAAGCCGCCACGTGGCAGCCGGCGGTCCACGGCCCCTCCCATGCACCGAAATTCAGCGAAAACTTCCGGGGGTCCGTTTTTGGGCATCCGGACTCAGAATCAAACAAGCAAACAGCCGTTTTCAAGCGTTTTTCCGCGCTGAATCCAAATCCAACCTCTGTTTGGCCCAAAACCATTTCAAAAATTCGGCAAATGCAGCCGAAGGCCAATCCAGCTGTGGATATCACACAGGGTCCATCAGTGGCATCCCTTTGATGCACTATGGGCCAGATACACCAACACTAGGTGTTCTACACCACGGTTCATGGGAGAAGCTACACGGGGGTCAGGGTCACCACATCCTCCCCCACTAAAAGGAAGTTTCGTCCCCGAAACAACAACACACCACAACAACAAAACAAAAACAATCAAAGAACACAAACACTAAACTAACAAGAAAGGTACGGCTCCACCAGCAAGAAAGTCATCAACCCCAACCCTCGATTTAGAAAACAGCTGAAATTAGCGAAAAGTCCAAAAATTTCGAAAGATCAGTGCCTTCACCCCAATCAAACAAGAACAGGTTCGGGCACTGTCTCCATTCCTGGAGCAATCTTTCGAAGTTTTCGTCCTGTTCGTAAATTTCAGTACTAAGGCGAGAAAAGTGAGAGAAGTGTTGGTGCCGTTCCTGCTGTGGCCAGAAAAACGAAAGCTATCCCTAACCGAGACTCCTAAGGACATAACCTCTAGTCCTAAACGTCACAACTGCTCCCGAGGTGGCGTCTGTCCAAAGTCGCTGAAGCTGCTGCTGCTGGAAGGATACGCCGACAATCCGAGAAAACGAACTCCTCCAGTCCAACTCGCAGAAGGGTAACTGCTCTCATTCCATTATCAGTCGTAGCACTGCACCGCACCAACCAGTCCAACATGTGTGCTCAAACCAAGTCCTGAAGCTGTCCTTGAATCGTCACATCAGCCGGTGAAGTCCCAAGTCTCAACTGCACTGATCATACACCGCGAACCTCCTCAACTCGTAGGGTACAGGGAAGAATCCAATTGCTAAAACATGTAGCATACTTTCCTAACCCACACCCATGCAAAGATGCTGATGCAGATGCTCAACTAATAATGCAGAAGGATGCAGCGGTATCGAAATGCTCAACTCAGCTAACAGAAATAAATCATACCTGCCGCGACATGATCCGCTGCCGGGGTGTCCTCCACCAGGGCTGCATAAACCCGTCCGCTGGGTGCTGAAGATCGTCGTCCCGTCTGTCCCGACGTCGTACCCCACTCTGTCTGACGGTGTACCGGAGGGGCTTCCGCTTCTTGAACTGGCAAGGGAGGTGCTGTAGCAAGGGGTCGTACTGACAAAATGGCCTGAGGGCAAGCTGCGCGGAAATGTCCCAACTCTCCACAGAGGAAACACCGCCCCCGTCTCTGATCACACTGCGACGGTGGATGAGGCCCGCCACAGATGACACACCGCTCCTGTCGCTGCTGCTGATACTGCTGCTGCTGCGGGGGCCCACCTGATCTCCGGCGCCTACGAAACCCACGACCCTCAGGATGAGATCGTGGAGGTCTCGGAGGTCCCTGCCGACTAGACTGCCCCTCATCCATCGGCGCCGGGCGCTTCGCCCCTGGAATCGCTACGGGGGCTGGAGCCACCTCTGCCATGACTGCCTCTCCAGACTCAACATATAACGCCTGCTCCATCGAAGCCTCTAATGTCTGCAATCTGCAAGAGCGAACAAGCTGATAAATGTCCCGCCGCAGCCCCCGCTCAAACATGTAAATCTGGTGAGCCTCATCCCTGGCCACGTGAGGCATACTAGCTATCAACCGATTGAATTCAGCTATGTATGCATGCACGGGCCGATCTCCCTGGCGGAGACTCCTCAGCTGCTCCTCCAATCTCTGCCGTACACTCTCAGGAAAGAAGGCCCCCAAAAGAAGACTGCGGAACTCCGCCCAAGTGAGAAGCTGCGACCCAGGCGGACCAGCGGGTCGCACACGCCGCCACCAAGCCTCGGCGTTGCCCTCCAGAAAATGCGCTGCCAAGAAGACCCGAAACCGATCCTGAACGAACAAACTCTCAAAGTGACGCTCCATGGCCGTAACCCAAGTCTCGGCCTCCCACGGCTCAGCACCCAGACCAGAGAAACGAGGTGGATCGAACCGGCGAAACCTCATCAACAGATCCACCGCTGCACACTGCTCAGAAGAAGTAAAAGGTCCCGTCGACCCAGACGGTGGTCTGCACGAAACCGGCTCGACAGGAACTGCCGGTGCTGACGGAATCACAGGGGGCGCTGCAGCTGGCGAAGAGGGCACAGGCGAACTCTCAGGGGGTGCTACCACAGGCTGTGACCTCTGCTCTAACATAAGCATCATCCGACCCAAGGCCTCCTCCTGGCGTCGGGAAGCCTCCTCCTGGCGCTGCGAGGCCTCCTCCTGGCGTCGCGAAAGGTCTCCTCCTGACGCTGAGAAGTCTCCTCCTGGCGCCGAACAGCCTCTGACAACTGAGCCATCTGAGCCCGAAGCTCCTGTACCTCACTCTGCTGACACTGTGCTGGCTCCTCCTGCCCAGGCTCATCGGAGGGGGAAGGCTGAGAACGCGTCTGTACCCTGCGTCGGGGAGGCATCGTGCCCACCTGCAATCCACATGCAAACATCAGGACAATACCAAACAACACTCGACCCAATCTAGCGAAAGTCTAAGACATGTCATCCATTCCTTAGCATTATGTTGTCTGCAGCCAACATAATCGCTTAGGAGAATAAACATGCCAATCACTCATCCCGTCCCTTGGGAGAGGTATAAAACTCAATCAGGACTCTCGCTAACAGTCACGACTCTCACGTAGTCATCCTAATGTCCAACCACAAGCCTAGGGTTTCTAAGTCCCCAATGACCTATATCCTAGGCTCTGATACCACCTAATCTGTCACGCCCCGGCGTCGAAACTGCGACCCGGGCTCGCCAACAGATCCGCCGCCCATACGGGAAGCCCCGTATAGACGAAGCGACTAACCTGCAAAAGATCAACTATACTATACAGATATCAGAGCTGAAAGTAAAACTGCTAGAAATAAAAACTAAGTGAACAACTACAACTCTCAATAGTACAATCCAACCTCACCAAAATACAGAAATCTCTCGAGCAGTAAAATAAATACAACTCTATACCTCACTACAAAGTTCTCTCAACATGAACTCTCAAAAGTAATAAGGGTACATCTACTCTCAGGACGACGACTGGTAGGGATCTAGCTCGCGACTCCCTTACCTCGATCAGAAGAAGCAGCAACAGGAGCAACAGGAACAGGAGTAGAAGTCCCTGTGGGAAAAGACACCACGACGGGTGTGAGAACTACGTCCCAAGTAGTTCTCAGTGGGTGCCGCCAACAAGCCCGACGGTCTGCCCACTAAGTCTACTAGAGGCATAAAGTAACAATAATAATACTGAAATGAAAGGGCTGGAAAAGTAACTCTACAGCTACTATGCCTCTATCTAGATGCTCAAGAAAATGGAACAGATGGAAACATGATGCATCTACTAACACACACAATATACTCACCCAATCTATACTGACTGCCGCAAAGGGTCCAGTCAAACCTGCGCCCACCTACTGCCGCACATCCTCAACAGGACGGGTCTACCGTAGGGTGTCCGTGAAAACTGGCCCAGCCAGAGGGACGGCGTCGACAAGTCGCGATAGCAAGTAACAGGCCCAACTCCGGAGTGGCTCTCGAGGGGAGCGACCCCACCGAGGAAAGTATCCGCGTATCTCTGTCGAGCTCAATATGGCTCATGCAGGCTAAAGTCCAACCCACGATCAACAAGATCGACAACGACACCAACTCTCACACACAGGCTGGAAAACCACACAGCCGGGGCCACCGTCCACCAGACGGCTCCCACAACAGAACACTAAACTCACAGGAAAGACCGACACCATAAGGGTTCGGAAACCCGATAGGCCGGTGCTTAGAACCCTATCAAACAAGAACAGACTCTAGGCTCCGCCTATCGAAGTTCCCGACCCCTTATAGTTCGGGAACACAACAACCTCGGTACAACACGCAGAAGACACCAACAGGGCCCGAAAGTCCCGGGAGACCTACACCTACAACCCTATCAAACAAGAACAGGTTCCAGGCTCGGCCCCCGTGGCTTTCGTCCCGACAAAGGAACGGCCCCTAGAACCCAGACCACTCGAATCCTTTCGAGTGGGGAGATTTACAGGAAAAAGGTGACATTTGTTATTGAAAATCATTTTGATCTAGAAGAAATCCATATTTAATGATTTTAGTTCTTTTTAGAAAAACAGTTAGAAAAATAAGTGTTTTACCCAAACCCCGAAGGGCTGATGCCTTTGTCCAATCAAACAAGAACAGACTCCAGCGGCCCTTCGATGCTTGGAAGAAAACATTGGTAGACTAAAATCATGTGTATGTCGAAAAGGGTTCTGGGTTCTAGGTCCGGCTAACACTAATAAACTACTGCCACTAACACAGTGGCGACAACCCCAAACAGGGAAAACAAGACCTCCCGGGATCACCGTTTACCCCAAACGGTTCCCGGTACAGACAAGCAATCCGCTACATCTACCAGACTCCACTCTGCTCCCAAGCACGAGTGCAAATGCATCCCACACTAAAAAGAAGTCCCGACCGCTCGGCCCACTACCCGGGCGAGGATAACACTAAGTCCAGGAATGAAACATAAGTGTGGATGTCTAAACATAAATAACCCTAGCCCAAGTGAGGGTTTTCTACTGGTCTGGTTACACATGCAACATATGACGGGGGTGCTAGGTCAGGTTCCAAGAGAACAAATATTTAACATGTAGTAGGAAGCAGAAGAGATCATCAGATAAATACAAGGAATATAACACTCAAATCCTAGCATGCTACCAAGTCAAATCCCTATCATGCATGATTCTATATCAATAGAATTAGCGCACAGTCCATAGATCCTGAAAGCAAAGCCACCCACCTGAAGACGCTAACTGTCCGGAGTCGTACAGCTGAGAAAACCAGGAAAATAACAACTCTATGTCCAACAGGTCCAGCACAGTCCACAATCCCTCCTGGATACAACACAAGGCTAAAATTACACTTAAATCCCAAAATTTAACCAAGTATTACAGTCTGCAAATTCAGCCGCAAAGATGCCAATTTTTCACCTGCAGACAGGGCTCCAAAAATTCTGAAATAAATACCACAGCGTTCCTCGCGTCGATAGCTTCGAAACAAGTACCTGCACGCCCAAATCGGAGTTCCGTAGGCCAAGATATAAATTCCACAGTATCGGTGCGCAAAATCTAACAACCATCCAACTGTAAACTCTTGTACAGATAAAAGGAAAAGTGTATACCTTCGGGAAGGTCTCCAAAAATTCCAAGAAAATTCCACGATGATCCTTGCGTCGAGTAGATGAAAAAAGTCTATAAGCACGTCCTGATCCGAGATCTGTGCGCGAAGATATCCTCAAAGGAAGCTGCTGTCCTCACCAAAAGCTCACAGCAAAAAGGGTCCCAATGAGCACGAGAAAACACCTCGAAAAACGCGAAATCTGAAAATGTTCGTGAAACCCAAAATCGTAGCCTCACCTGTTACGAATCCAGCGGCGAAGAAATCGCTCAAAAAGATGGTCGGAGTAGGTCGGGAGAGCTCGTACACCGAAGAGCGACGGAAGAAACACCGAAGAAGGAGCGTCGCGCCGCGCCAAGAAAATGAGAATCTCGAAAAGCGTGCCCCCAAAAATCTCCAAACTCTGCAGATGGAAGCTTGACAGTGTGGGGATCAACTTTGGTAAAGGGCTCTTGGCGGTTTGAAGCTCGGAAATGCCAAAAAGATGAAGAAGAAGGGGCTCGGGCTATATATAGGCCACAGAAAAACAAATGAAGAAATACCAAGGGGGTCCCCACTTTCGGGCGCACCCGAACTTTCGGGCGCCCGAATTGGGCGCAGGCCGAGTTACTGTAGCCGCCCGAAAATCCTGGTGCGGCCACGTCAGCCCAAAACAGGACAGCGGTGCGGGGCCGCTCCGCTGCGGCCACGTGGCCCTCCCGCGCCCGACACGCGTCCCGCACAGCGAACAGCTGTGCGGGGCGCATGGTGCCGCCGCGTGGCACCTCCCCGGTCAAACGGGTAGGTGGCGCCCGCCAGTGGCAGGGCGACACGTGGCCCTGCCACTGTCGCGGTCACACGTGCGGGCAGGCGCCGCCTGCCGCTGCACGCACGCGCCCCGAGGCGGGGTCTCGCGCCCCCGTGCGCCGCGCCCGTGAGCCCGCGAATGGCAGCCGACACGTGTCCCTGCACCCGGTCCACGCACCCGCTTGGTTCCGTGGACCGCGCCGCGTGCACCGACCAACCGGGGTGCCACGCGTCCACCCGCCTGGTCCATGCACCGCCGCGCCAAACCCGTAGACCGCGCATCACGAGCCCGCCAATCAGGCGGCGCCACGTGTCCATGCGCCGGGTCCGTGCACCCAGCCGCGCCCCTCTGTGGACCGAGCGCTGCGGACCGGCCAATCACAAGCCGCCACGTGGCAGCCGGCGGTCCACGGCCCCTCCCATGCACCGAAATTCAGCGAAAACTTCCGGGAGTCCGTTTTTGGGCATCCGGACTCAGAATCAAACAAGCAAATAGCCGTTTTCAAGCGTTTTTCCGCGCTGAATCCAAATCCAACCTCTGTTTGGCCCAAAACCATTTCTAAAATTCGGCAAATGCAGCCGAAGGCCAATCCAGCTGTGGATATCACACAGGGTCCATCTGTGGCATCCCTTTGATGCACTATGGGCCAGATACACCAACACTAGGTGTTCTACACCAGGGTTCATGGGAGAAGCTCACGGGGGTCAGGGTCACCACATGCTCCCCCACTAAAAGGAAGTTTCGTCCCCGCACTACAACAACAAAACAAGGAATGAAACAAAGAACACAAACATAAATAACAAGAAGGTACGGCTCCACCAGCAAGCATCAACCGAGAAAACAGCTGAAATTAGCGAAAAGCCAAAAATTTGAAAGATCAGTGCGAACAGACTGTCTCCATTCCTGGGCAATTTTCGAAGTTTCGTCCTTTCGTAAATTTCAGTACTAAGGCGTGAGCCGTCCTCTGTGGCCAAAAAACGAAAGCTATCCCTAACGAGACTCCCATAACCTTAGTCCGTCACAACGTGTCCCCTGCTGAAGCCTCCAAAAATTCTGAAATAAATACCACAGCGTTCCTCGCGTCGAAAACGAAGTACCTGCACGTCCAAATCGGAGTTCCGTAGGCCAAGATATAAATTCCACAGTATCGGTGCGTAAAATCTAACAACCATCCAACTGTAAACTCTTGTACAGATAAAAGGAAAAGTGTATACCTTCGGGAAGGTCTCCAAAAATTCCAAGTCCACGATGATCCTTGGTCGAGTAGATGAAAAAAGTCTACAAGCACGTCCTGATCCGAGATCTGTGCGCGAATATCCTCAAAGGAAACTGCTGTCCTCACCAAAAGCTCACAGAAAAAGGGTCCCAATGAGAACGAAAAACACCCCGAAAAACGCGAAATCTGAAAATGTTCGTGAAACCCAAAATCGTAGCCTCATCTGTCAGAATCCAAAAAAAATCGCTCAAAAAGATGGTCGGAGTAGGTCGGGAGAGCTCGTACACCGAAGAGCGACGGAAGAAACACCGAAGAAGGAGCGTCGCGCCGCGCCAAGAAAGAGAGAATCTCGAAAAGCGTGCCCCCAAAAATCCCAAACTCTGCAGATGGAAGCTGACAGTGTGGGGATCAACTTTGGTAAAGAATCAGGTCGAAGAGGAAGGAAGCTCGGGCTTTAAATAGGCTGCAGAAAAACAAATGTCAAGGGGGTCCCCACTGGGCGCACCCAACTTTCGGGAGGGCGAAGCGGGCGTGCAACTCCCGCCCGGAAACCCGCCCCACGTCACCACACCGCGACGGTGGACCCGCCAGATGGCACACCGCTCCTGTGCTGACCAGCTGCTGCGGGGGCGCGTGGAAGAAACCCACGCCCTCACGTGGCAGGTCCGCCGCGCACTGGCCCCTCCACCGCCCCGGGCGCCCCTCGCCCCGTGCGCCGCGCCTCGTGAGCGAACACGTGCCCCTCCACCCGGTCCACGCACCCACCTTGGTTCCGTGGAAGCCCGCGTGCACCGACCAACAGGGGACTACCAAGCGTCCACCCGCCGGTCCATGCACCGCCGCGCCAAACCCGTAGACCGCGCATCCCGCCAACCATGCGGCATCACGTGCCATGCGCCGGGTCCGTGCACCCAGCCGCGCATCCGTGGACCGAAGATAGCTGCGTGCCAGCGGTCCACGGCCCCTCCCAGCGTTCCGTTTTTTGGGCATCCGGACTCAGAATCAAACAAGCAAATTTCAAGCGTTTTTCCGCGCTGAATCCAAATCCAACCTCTGTTTGGCCCAAAACTATTTCTAAAATTCGGCAAATGCAGCCGTAGGCCAATCCAGCTGTGGATATCACACAGGGTCCATCTGTGGCATCCCTTTGATGCACTATGGGCCAGATACACCAACACTAGGTGTTCAACACCAGGGTTTATGGGAGAAGCAACACGGGGGTCAGGGTCACCACACCTGAACCTGTGGGGGGGGTCACCCAAGGGGTGTGAGAACTACAACTGAGTTCCTAGTGGGTTCAACCACCGAGAAAAAGTGTCCTACACCACTTGGTCCAATGGAAGCAATAATAATATATCACTATCTGTATATACTCAACGACCCAGCACTACTTTGTCTAGTCATACTAGGCTACTAAGCACCAACTCGGCCACTATGCCGCTGTATACAGGGTCAAACTAACCCGGCCACCTTGGCCACTCTAATTTCTCTTTATTCTTTAAATTCTGGTGCTTTAGTTCAAGTTAACCCTCAGAAATTTCTTATCCAATGGGCCCCAGCCCGGTAGTCCTGCTACCATAAGATAAGATTTCTAAGGTTGCCGATAACACACGCAAGTGTTACCCCGTCCTACGGAAGAAACGTCCCGAACGGGTCTCTACCCGGGAGAGGGGCACTGCCTGTTGCTCCAACATGGGCCGCGTTTCACCGTAGGGCCGCCCGTTTTATCTTTAATTTTTTTTCTTTCTTTTCTTTTCTTTTTCTTTTTCTTTCTCTTTTACTTTAGTTCTTAGCCTCTTTGCCTTTGAACCCTTGCTTTTCTTTCTTATTCGAGCTTATAGCTCCCTTTTTGCCACTGGCAAATCTCTTTCTCTTTCCTTTGAGCATTTAGCTCTTTGCTTTCACTTTAAGCCTTTCGAAAGTACCTCGTCCGACGGGTCACTGCCCAGGGAGTCCTGCTCCTCTTGACGAGTCTCAAATTCGAAGGCGCCTTTTATATTCTCTGTCACGCCCCGGGTGTAAACCAGAACCCGGGCCCGTCTACAGATCCGCCGTGCATGCGGTATTTCCCACATACACGAAGCGTCGGTAACCTGCTCAGATATAAGAATAATAATAAAAGAGCATAATAATCAGAGCTAAACTAAAACTACTGTATCTCAGACAGATGCTGGAAGTAAAAGGTACAACAGTAAAATAAAATACAGATGTCTCTCCCAGCTCACCACTAAAATACAAACAGCTGGCAGAAGCCAGACCCAAAAGAAAATAAAAAAACTGTCTGAGAAGTCCTGGTACCCAAAAATCTCCAGCTACAACCCTCGGTGGCTCTCTATCTAGTCCGCAATCCGCTTACCTCGATCAGTTGCTGACGGCCCAGCAACTCCCACAGAGGACTCTGCAAAACAAGGGGGAGAAGGAAACAAGAAAGACAATGGGGGTAAGTACTACTATAAACAGTAGCCTCCCCTAGTGGGTAAAGCCTCAGCTCAGATATGCCCACCAGGTGATCAGAGGCAAAAAGGGAAAGGAAAAGAAAGGGGATGCAGATAAATAAAGCAACTGATAAAATGCTATCCCTAATATGCCTCTACATGACCAACCAATAAGGATGGAGAAAGTGATGCATCAGAATCAAGAAGCCTGTCATAATGACCCAATCTGACAGCCAGTGAACACTGGCACTGCCTGCTCTGCTGTCGAACTCAAGAAACCAGCATGGTGCCCGGCGCTCTGCACCGTGGAAAGCCTACTCCGGAGTGGCACTCGAGGGGAGCGACCCACACGAGTAAAGTATCACTGTATCAAGTATCACTGTATCAAGTATCACTGTATCAAGTATCACTGTAACCACTGTCTCATAATAGCAGGACTGGATCGAGACTCAAGGAAGTGGGAAAAACCCTCCACTAAAGATAGCCCGATCCCCAAAACACCCAATCTGATGCAATAGTAACAACCCGGTCAACCACCCAAGATCCGTGGTCGCCGCAACACCCTGTCATAAACCCAACCTGTCCCAAATCCCCAATACCTGACTACACTGTCCAACACACGCTCGAACCTGAGCGACTAAGCCGCAAGTGTCAACAATAGAAGAAGAAAAGAGCAAATGCATGGTTTCTCCTAAGTCAAGTCCCAAAAATAGTGTAGCAGTAAAAGATGACATAATTATGTGACCAATTTAATCATGCATTGTTCCAATATTTTGTCCAATTTCCAAGAATAATAATTTAGAGTGACATAAGCTAGGGTGACAGTCTCATATGAAAAATTATCAGTTTTGCAGTCCTCAATTCCTATTTAGTCTCCAAGCATACAGTCCAGATTAATTAAGCGATTAAAATCAGGTGATCATTCTAACAATAATTTATCAGGGATCCAATAACCAATAATTAATTTCCTAGAGCATGCAAGTCTACCAATCAACACATTTAGCATCGTCAAATCATGGGTACTCTGATATTCCTAGTGGGCATAACAAAGGAGAGGAGTACAACAACCACCCACCTGAAGTGCAACTGTCCAAGTCCGTACAGCTAGAAAATACCAAAACTCCAAATCCTTGCTCCCACAATTTCAGCACACCCGAAATATTCCTGGTACAGTACAAAGCTCACTAATTACACTTAGGCTCCCAATTATAGCACTAATAATCACATACAACCTCGAATTCTGAACTGTTAAATTATCACCTGCAGAAATTGCCCAGAAAATTCCAATAAAAATATCACGGCGATCCTCGCGTCGATAGCTTCGAAACGGTACCTTGCACGCCCAAATCCGAGTTCTGTACATCAAGATAAAAATTCGGCAAGGGGGCACACTCATACAAAAATCTGTATTAAGGACTGATTACTGTTCACTGAGAAAACAGTAATTTTCACCTCGAAATAAAATTCACAAAAATCCAATAAAAATACGAGCGCGTTCCTTGCGATCCGTAGATGAAAAAGTTGTATAAGCTCGTTTCCGTCTGACGCTCGTGCGCAAAGATATGGCCGAAATACTCCGCTGCTGTCAAGTAAATCCACACAGAAAATGGGGTCACTGTTTGCCTCGGGATCCGTGCCAAAACCTCGAAACGGGAAAGCGCGACCAAAACGAAAGATGAAGTCCTACCTCTTAGGAGTCTACTGGTGCAAGAATCACAGGAAAATGATGTCGGGGTAGCCCAGGGGAGCAAAAATACTATCGCTGCGCCGAAGAAGAACACTAGAAAGCAACGTCGCGCCGCACCGTAAAATGGGGAACCTCGGGATTCGTGCCTCCAAAACTCTTGAAACTTGGCAGGGAGATCAAGCACAAAGAGATGAAAAACTTTGCTTAAGGGTGCTCGGGCTGAAGGTGAATGGGTTGGGAGATAAAGAGGAAAGAGTGGGGCTCGGGTTGGGGGTTTATAAGGCTGAGAAAACAATTCAAGAAATACCCACCATGTCCTAATTTCGGGCGCCCGAAATGTTTCGGGCGCACACAGTGCGGCCCGGCCCAGATTTCCGGGCGCGCACAGTGCGGCCCGGTCCACCACACGGCCCAGCCCACTACACGCCGAGCCCCGCTGCACCCGGAGCACATGCGCCCGCAAATGGCGACGCGCCACGTGTCCCCGGCCGCCCGTGCACCGCGCACGCCGCGCCGTGCACCGCGCACGTCGCCGTGTTTCCCGGTCACCTGCCCGCGTACGGCACCTGCCCCGGTCAACCACTCCGCAGGTTGCGTGGACCGGGAGCACAACACCGAACCAACCAAACCTCGCCACGTGTCCACCCGGTCTACCGTGCACCCGGCCCAAACTCCGTGGACCGCGTCTGCTGCGCCGGCCAACCGGAAGGCGCCACGTGGCCCGCCTCCGGTGCACGACCCCCGCGGTGGACCGCGCTCCTGCCCGCGCCCTCAGCCGCCTGCCCGCGCCCTCAGCCGCCTGCCCGCGGCGGCGCCGCCGCCGCCGCCCGCGCTGCCCGCCGCCGCCGGCCGCCGCCGGCGATCGCCGGCGACACTGTTCCGGCGTGAACAGTACCCGCAAGCTCAAAATCGACAAGTAAATAGCCCATCTTGACCGTTTTCGCGCGCTGATTCCAAAAACGAGGTCCGTTTTGCCAAATTCCGCCTCCAAAATTTGCCGGAGGCTCCCGCAAGCGCCAAAAACTGCCAAAACTTCCGGGAGTCCGCTTTTGGACATCCGGACTCAGAATTGGGCAAACAAAAAGCCATTCTCAAGCGTTTTTCCGCGCTGAATCCAAATCCATCCTCCGTTTGGCCTAAATCCTTTTCTAAAATTCGGCAAAAGCAGCCGAAGGCCAAAACAGCTAACCAAAGCTCACAGGGTCCATCTGTGGCATCCCTTTGATGCACTATGGGCCAGATACACCATCAACAGGTGTTTAAACAGTGGATTCACGGGAAAAAGCTGCATGGGGGTTCAGGGTCCTACATCCTCCCCCACTAAAAAAAGTTTCGTCCCCGAAACAAGGATAAACAAAGCAGACGTACCTCAAACTGCAGCCTCGAACAAGAAGGGGTAGGCATCTCTCATCTCTGTCTCCAGCTCCCATGTAGCCTCTCGCTCCTCATGATTGCTCCACAGGATCTTCACATATGGAATGGCCCGATTGCGCAATTCCCTCACCTCACGAGCAAGAATCCGCAACGGGCGCTCCTCGTAGACCAAGTCCTCGCCGATCTCCAACGAAGTGAAGTCAATCACGTGCGACGGGTCAAAAACATATCTCCTCAGAGCTGAGACGTGGAAGACATCATGAACTCCGGCCAGGCGCGGGGGTAAGGCAACTCTGTATGCCACAGGACCAACTCTGTCAAGTACCTCAAAGGGTCCAATAAAGCGGGGACTGAGCTTTCCCCGCACTCCAAATCTCCGGACCCCTTTCGAGGGCGAGACCTTCAAGAAGACATGATCACCAACCTGAAACTCCAGGTCTCGCCGTCGAGTATCTGCGTAGCTCCTCTGACGACTCTGGGCTGTCTCAAGATGCCGGCGAATAATCCTGACTTTTTCCTCTGCCTCCAAAAGTAACTCCGGTCCCAAAGTCCTCCTCTCACCCACGTCACTCCAATATAAGGGAGACCGACACTTGCGTCCATACAACGCTTCAAACGGAGCCATCTGGATGCTCGCCTGATAGCTGTTGTTGTACGCGAACTCAACCAAAGATAAGTGCCGGTACCACCCTCCTCCAAAATCCATAACGCACGCTCTCAGCATATCCTCGAGGGTCTGTATGGTGCGTTCTGACTGTCCATCGGTCTGTGGGTGGAAAGCGGTGCTAAACCTGAGCTGAGTCCCCAATGCAGAATGCAAACTCCCCCAAAAGCGTGACACGAATCTCGGGTCTCGATCTGACACAATCGAAGCAGGTATGCCGTGAAGCCTCACTATCTCATCCATATATAACTGTGCCAAATGCTCCAGTGACCAAGTCATCTGAACCGGTAAGAAGTGCGCCGACTTGGTGAGTCTGTCAACAATAACCCAGATCGCATCTGCCCCGCTCTGCGCCCTCGGCAATCCAGTGACGAAATCCATAGTGACGTGGTCCCATTTCCACTCGGGAATTGGAAGACTCTGCAACTTGCCAGCAGGGACGCGATGCTCTGCTTTCACTTGCTGGCAAGTTAAACAGTGAGCTACGAATCTCCCAATGTCCCGCTTCATTCCGGGCCACCAAAACTGTGCCTTGAGGTCCTTATACATCTTAGTACCTCCAGGGTGGACGGTATAAGGTGTATGGTGGGCCTCCCTCAAAATCTGATCTCTAATCTCCTGATCCATAGGCACACACACTCGGTCCCTGTACCGCAGTACTCCCGAGCTATCCACAGAAAAATCCCCTGTCTGATCCGCCTGAAGCTGCGTCCTGATCCTCGTCAAGTGGGGGTCCTCACTCTGAGTGTCCCTGATCCTCTCCAACAGAGTGGGCTGCAAGACCATAGACATGAGTCTAGCAGAGACCCCAGGGGATACTACCTCCAGCTGTAATCGCCTCATCTGCTCGACCAACGGCGCCTGCTGCGAGATCAATAAGCTCAGACTCGTCCTCCTGCTCAAAGCATCCGCCACAACATTGGCCTTGCCGGGGTGATAAAGGATACTCAGATCATAATCCTTTAGCAGCTCCAACCACCGGCGTTGCCTCAAATTCAGCTCCTTTTGGGTGAACAGATACTTCAAGCTCTTGTGATCAGTATATATCTCGCAATGCTCACCATACAAGTAATGCCGCCACAGCTTCAGAGCAAACACCACCGCTGCCAACTCCAGATCATGAGTAGGGTAATTTTTCTCATAGTCCTTCAATTGCCGCGAAGCATAGGCAATCACCCTACCCTGCTGCATCAACACACACCCCAGACCACTATGTGAGGCATCACTGTAAATCACAAATCCTTCCCCCATAACAGGGAGGGCAAGGATTGGAGCGGTCATCAATCTCTGCTTCAGCTCCTCAAAACAGCTCTGGCAAGTCTCGCTCCAAACAAACTTAACTCCTTTCCTGGTCAGACGAGTGAGGGGAGAGGAAAGCTTCGCAAAGCCTTCCACAAAACGCCGATAGTAGCCCGCCAAACCAAGAAAGCTCCGCACCTCGGTGATAGTCGTCGGCCTCGGCCAATCTCGAATAGCATCCACCTTGGCCGGATCCACCGCCACTCCAGCAGCTGAAACAACATGACCCAGAAAGGCGACCTCCCGGAGCCAAAACTCGCACTTTTTGAACTTAGCATACAGCTTCTTCTCTCGCAGAAGCTGTAGCACGGTCCTCAAGTGCTCCTCGTGCTCCAGATCACTCCGGGAGTAGATCAGAATATCATCTATGAACACCACCACAAACCGGTCCGAAAACGGCTGAAATATCCTGTTCATCAAGTCCATGAATGCGGCAGGGGCATTTGTCAACCCAAAAGGCATCACAGTAAACTCATAATGCCCGTACCGCGATCTGAAAGCCGTTTTGGAGATGTCCTCGGCCCTCACCCTCAGCTGGTGGTAACCGGACTGCAGATCAATCTTCGAGAACACCGATGCTCCCTGCAACTGATCAAACAAATCATCAATCCGGGGGAGGGGATACTTGTTCCGGATGGTCACTTTGTTCAACTCCCTATAATCCACACACAACCGCAGTGACCCATCCTTCTTCTTCACAAACAACACAGGCGCTCCCCACGGAGAAACACTGGGTCTGATGAAGCCCCTATCCAAAAGATCCTGAAGCTGGGCTTTCAACTCCCTCAACTCAGCTGGCGCCATCCTATAGGGTGCCTTTGAGATTGGTGCAGTCCCAGGGACTACATCAATCACAAAATCAATCTCCCTCTCCGGCGGCGTCGTCGTCAACTCAGGGGGAAACACATCTGGGAACTCTCGGACAATAGGGATATCCTCGAGTCCCAGTGCCGCCGTAGGCACCTCCACCACAGTGGCCAAAAAGGCAGTGCAACCTCTGCTCATCATCCTCCTAGCTCTCGCCGAGGAAATGGTCGCTGCGAACAGCGTGCTCTGGCAGCCTCTGAAGATGAACTCCTCCTGTCCTGGCTCGCGGAGAGTCATCGTCCTCTCTCTGCAATCGATAGTGGCGGAATACCGTGATAGCCAATCCATCCCTAACACCAAGTCAAAATCCTGGAGTTGCTGCAAAACAAGCAAGTCTGCAGGCAAAATCCAAGGCCCCAACTGCACTGGGCAAGCCGCACAACGCTCCTCGACATGCAAACTATGATCAGGAATCCGAACCTCTAACCCATGCAATGATGCACATTCTACTAAAAGGAAGGAAAAGAAAAGCTCCAATAACAATAAGATATGAATCCTACCACCGGAAGTAAAACATACCTGCCGCAACCTGGTCAGCGATAGCAGGATCCTCCATCTGTGCTAAGCATTCATGGCCGCTCGACAAGGGCTGTCTCTCACCAGATATGCGGGGTGGGAAAGATTGGTCTACCTGAAGATCTGTCGGTGAAGTTCCCGGTCGTGGCTGGGAAAAAGTAGGAACAGTTGCCGAAGTGGGTGCTGCAGCTGTCCTTGCGGGGCACGTGGCTCGAATGTGCCCAGGCTGTCCACACTTGAAGCAACGACCCCACCTCAAGTCACATTTATCTGACGGGTGCTGCCCCCTGCAGAAAACACACCTACCTGACGATCGGGCCCGCCTCGGCTGCGACCCCTGCTGCTGCTGATGCTGCTGTCGTGGCCACGATCTCTGCTGGGATGTGGTAGGGGCCAATGCCGAAGAAGGTACTACAAAGGTCGGAAGGGGGCATGTAGCTCGGATGTGACCAGGCTGTCCACATCTAAAACAACGACCATGCCTCAGCTCACAAGTACCGGCGGAATGCTGGCCCCCGCAAAAGGTGCACCTGGCAGCCTGCAGGGGCTGCCTCAACTGTCGAGACCGTCTCTGCGAACCAGCCTGTCCATCAACATCCGGGGCTGGGCGTTTCCTCTCTAAACGCCGCTCTGAAGCCCTAGCTCTCTCTCCGACTACAGAATCACCCCTTTGCGCCAACAGCTGCTCCAAGCGCTGGTCCTGACGAAAGCTCCTTGCCACCAAATGGGTCACTAAGGCCCGCAGTTCCCCCAGCTCGGAAGATACCGCCTGCCCAGGCTCCTCAGGGGGAGTGGGGGTACCCTCGGCGGAAAAACGACGCCGGGGCGACATCCTGCAACAAGAAACGACAAATCAGAAGCAAATCCCCACACGACCCAATCTAGCGAAAGTCAAAGACATCCCCCTATTTCTGTAACTTTATGTTGTCTGCAGCCAACATAACGGTTCACAGAAATAGACTATGTCGATCTCTCTTCACTCACTGGAAGAGTTAACTATAAAAATCACCGACTTTCGCAAAATGTCACGCCACTCACGCCCTATCATCCTAGGGTCTGTCCAAAAGCCTAGGGTTTCCTAAGTCCCAACTGACCTATCCCTAAGCTCTGATACCAACTTAATCTGTCACGCCCCGGGTGTAAACCAGAACCCGGGCCCGTCTACAGATCCGCCGTGCATGCGGTATTTCCCACATACACGAAGCGTCGGTAACCTGCTCAGATATAAGAATAATAATAAAAGAGCATAATAATCAGAGCTAAACTAAAACTACTGTATCTCAGACAGAAGCTGGAAGTAAAAAGTACAACAGTAAAATAAAATACAGATGTCTCTCCCAGCTCACCACTAAAATACAAACAGCTGGCAGAAGCCAGACCCAAAAGAAAATAAATAAAACTGTCTGAGAAGTCCTGGTACCCAAAAATCTCCAGCTACAACCCTCGGGTGGCTCTCTATCTAGTCCGCAATCCGCTTACCTCGATCAGTTGCTGACGGCCCAGCAACTCCCACAGAGGACTCTGCAAAACAAAGGGGAAGAAAGAAACAAGAAAGACAATGGGGGTAAGTACTACTATAAACAGTAGCCTCCCCTAGTGGGTAAAGCCTCAGCTCAGATATGCCCACCAGGTGATCAGAGGCAAAAAGGGAAAGAAGAAGAAAGGGGATGCAGATAAATGAAACAACTGATAAAATGCTATCCCTAATATGCCTCTACATGACCAACCAATAAGGATGGAGAAAGTGATGCATCAGAATCAAGAAGCCTGTCATAATGACCCAATCTGACAGCCAGTGAACACTGGCACTGCCTGCTCTGCTGTCGAACTCAAGAAACCAGCATGGTGCCCGGCGCTCTGCACCGTGGAAAGCCTACTCCGGAGTGGCACTCGAGGGGAGCGACCCACACGAGTAAAGTATCACTGTATCAAGTATCACTGTATCAAGTATCACTGTAACCACTGTCTCATAATAGCAGGACTGGATCGAGACTCAAGGAAGTGGGAAAAACCCTCCACTAAAGATAGCCCGATCCCCAAAACACCCAATCTGATGCAATAGTAACAACCCGGTCAACCACCCAAGATCCGTGGTCGCCGCAACACCCTGTCATAAACCCAACCTGTCCCAAATCCCCAATACCTGACTACACTGTCCAACACACGCTCGAACCTGAGCGACTAAGCCGCAAGTGTCAACAATAGAAGAAGAAAAGAGCAAATGCATGGTTTCTCCTAAGTCAAGTCCCAAAAATAGTATAGCAGTAAAAGATGACATAATTATGTGACCAATTTAATCATGCATTGTTCCAACATTTTGTCCAATTTCCAAGAATAAATAATTTAGAGTGACATAAGCCAGGGTGACAGTCTCATATGAAAAATTATCAGTTTTGCAGTCCTCAATTCCTATTTAGTCTCCAAGCATACAGTCCAGATTAATTAAGCGATTAAAATCAGGTGATCATTCTAACAATAATTTATCAGGGATCCAAATAACCAATAATTAATTTCCTAGAGCATGCAAGTCTACCAATCAACACATTTAGCATCGTCAAATCATGGGTACTCTGATATTCCTAGTGGGCATAACAAAGGAGAGGAGTACAACAACCACCCACCTGAAGTGCAACTGTCCAAGTCCGTACAGCTAGAAAATACCAAAACTCCAAATCCTTGCTCCCACAATTTCAGCGCACCCGAAATATTCCTGGTACAGTACAAAGCTCACTAATTACACTTAGGCTCCCAATTATAGCACTAATAATCACATACAACCTCGAATTCTGAACTGTTAAATTATCACCTGCAGAAATTGCCCAGAAAATTCCAATAAAAATATCACGGCGATCCTCGCGTCGATAGCTTCGAAACGGTACCTTGCACGCCCAAATCCGAGTTCTGTACATCAAGATAAAAATTCGGCAAGGGGGCACACTCATACAAAAATCTGTATTAAGGACTGATTACTGTTCACTGAGAAAACAGTAATTTTCACCTCGAAATAAAATTCACAAAAATCCAATAAAAATACGAGCGCGTTCCTTGCGATCCGTAGATGAAAAAGTTGTATAAGCTCGTTTCCGTCTGACGCTCGTGCGCAAAGATATGGCCGAAATACTCCGCTACTGTCAAGTAAATCCACACAGAAAATGGGGTCACTGTTTGCCTCGGGATCCGTGCCAAAACCTCGAAACGGGAAAGCGCGACCAAAACGAAAGATGAAGTCCTACCTCTTAGGAGTCTACTGGTGCAAGAATCACAGGAAAATGATGTCGGGGTAGCCCAGGGGAGCAAAAATACTATCGCTGCGCCGAAGAAGAACACTAGAAAGCAACGTCGCGCCGCACCGTAAAATGGGGAACCTCGGGATTCGTGCCTCCAAAACTCTTGAAACTTGGCATGGAGATCCAGCACAAAGAGATGAAAAACTTTGCTTAAGGGTGCTCGGGCTGAAGGTGAATGGGTTGGGAGATAAAGAGGAAAGAGTGGGGCTCGGGTTGGGGGTTTATAAAGGCTGAGAAGAACAATTCAAGAAATACCCACCATGTCCTAATTTCCGGGCGCCCGAAATGTTTCGGGCGCACACAGTGCGGCCCGGCCCAAGATTTCCGGGCGCGCACAGTGCGGCCCGGTCCACCACACGGCCCAGCCCACTACACGGCCGAGCCCCGCTGCACCCGGAGCACATGCGCCCGCAAATGGCGACGCGCCACGTGTCCCCGGCCGCCCGTGCACCGCGCACGCCGCGCCGTGCACCGCGCACGTCGCCGTGTTTCCCGGTCACCTGCCCGCGTACGGCACCTGCCCCGGTCAACCACTCCGCAGGTTGCGTGGACCGGGAGCACAACACCGAACCAACCAAACCTCGCCACGTGTCCACCCGGTCTACCGTGCACCCGGCCCAAACTCCGTGGACCGCGTCTGCAGCGCCGGCCAACCGGAAGGCGCCACGTGGCCCGCCTCCGGTGCACGACCCCCGCGGTGGACCGCGCTCCTGCCCGCGCCCTCAGCCGCCTGCCCGCGCCCTCAGCCGCCTGCCCGCGGCGGCGCCGCCGCCCGCCGACGCTGCCCGCCGCCGCCGGCTGCCGCCGGCGATCGCCGGCGACACTGTTCCGGCGTGAACAGTACCCGCAAGCTCAAAATCGACAAGCAAATAGCCCATCCTGACCGTTTTCGCGCGCTGATTTCAAAAACGAGGTCCGTTTTGCCAAATTCCGCCTCCAAAATTTGCCGGAGGCTCTCGCAAGCGCCAAAAACTGCCAAAACTTCCGGGAGTCCGCTTTTGGACATCCGGACTCAGAATTGGGCAAACAAAAAGCCATTCTCAAGCGTTTTTCCGCGCTGAATCCAAATCCATCCTCCGTTTGGCCTAAATCCTTTTCTAAAATTCGGCAAAAGCAGCCGAAGCCCAAAACAGCTAACCAAAGCTCGCAGGGTCCATCTGTGGCATCCCTTTGATGCACTATGGGCCAGATACACCATCAACAGGTGTTTAAATAGTGGATTCACGGGAAAAGCTGCATGGGGGTTCAGGGTCCTACATTCTCTTTATGCTTTTTAGCCACTTTTAGCTTGCTTTTAAACTTTGCCTTTTTACAACAATTTATTTCTTATCCTAGGTCTCGCCATAAGGATAACTAGGAGTCACTTGGACTCTTATCATTTTTCTTTCTGTTCTCTTTGTCTTAAGCAATTTGCTTGTCTTACTTATTAATCACTTTTAGCTCCATCTTGAGCAATTTGCTTGTCTTGCTTATTAATCACTTTTGCTCTACCTTGAGCTCCATTTCTTTTCACTAATTCCTCTTTTACCCTAGGTCTTGCCACAGGGGTAACTAGAGAGTCTCCTGGACTCTTAAACATTTCTCTTTTATTTATTTAGCTCAAATTGAAGTTAAAGTTATTGTCTCCTTTTGCCCAGACACCCTATGACTTGCTAGGATTATATTTGTTAATTCTTTAACCTTGGGATCTCATCCCTTTCCTGATTCCTCACTGAATCCTAGAGTTAACTTAACTCTATTTTTCTGTTCCACTTTTAACTTAGAGTTGCACTGACTCTAATTTCCTGTTCCACTATTATCTTAGAGTTGCACTGACTCTAATTTCCTGTTCCACTTTCACCTTAGAGTTACACTGACTCTAATTTTCTGTCTGTGAGTTTAAACTCCTCTAGATCACCTTAGGTTTTCTTTACCTAAGTTCAATGTCATACTCATCCTAGAGTTCCTTGACTCTATGTTGATCACTCTATCCAGTGTCCTTAGGTTATCACCTAAGACAATGCCACTCATCAAATCCTAGGGTAACTCCTAAGTTGATGTCACTCGTCAAACCCCTATACTAGGTTTTCTCCTAGTCTTACTACCAACAAGTCCTGTTCCCCTTATGTCACGTGATTCCTAGGGTTATACCCTAACATGATCACAATCATAATTAGCTAATCTTTTTCATGCATGCAATTATTTTCATTTCATTCATCAAATAGTAATTACTTCTACGCATGCATATACATCATATATCTTTGGCAATCAACAGTTGCATTTTTCCTCTGTGTCCATTTGCACATGCACATCTATTCCTCTATCTCTGGCAACCAACAGTTGCACTTTTTCATCTGAATCCATCTACACAGGCAATCTTAATAATAATTACCTAACGCCTCTAGCAGGCTACTATCATACTTCGAATTCGAAAAGCAAAGGAGTAAGGGGAGAGGTCACCAAATTTCGGCAGAATTCCCCACCTTGTAGTGTCCCCAATTGCTTGTAGACACTTGCAATTGGTCTCCGCGCGATTCCACTTATTTCCTCGAGCTTGCACGCAAAATGGTGCACATCCCTCGAGTCCGCACGGAAAACGATGCACGTCCTCTAAACCTGCACGCAAAGCGGTGCACGTCAGTAAAACCCACACGCAAAATGGTGCACGCTATTTCAACCTGCACGCAAAACGGCGCGCGTCAACTCAACCTGCACGCAAAACGGTGCACGTACCTCGAATTTGCACGCAAAACGGAGCATGCTTCTCTTAAGGTTGCACGCAAAACGGTGCACGTCTTTTCTAACCCTACACGGGAAACGATGCATAACATTAGGGTCGGCAGGCAAAACGATGCACGACAACACGACCTGCACGCAAAACGGTGCACGTACCTCAAATCGGCACGCAAAACGGTGCACGCCTCACTTTTGGGTTGCACGCAAAACGGTGCATATTTTTCTCGTCCTGCACGCAAAACAATGCAAACATCAGAGTCTGCACGCAAAACGATGCCCGTTAGTCCAACCTGCACGCAAAACGGAGCACATACCTCGTATTGGCACGCAAAACGGTGCATGTTCCTTTCTCAATGTTGCACGCAAAACGGTGCACGTTTTCCCAGTTTGCGCCCAAAACGACGCATATTTGTCAAATCCGCACGCAAAACGGTGCATATCTCCCACGAGCGGCACGCAAAACGAGGCGCGTCCAAAACACCCGCGAAACTCGCGCAGTAAAACGGCACAGAAAATTGGGTCCCTAACATGCACGTGGGGAAAGGGGTCAAATCCAAAATTCAAAAGGAAACTTCAAAACTGTGCCAAAAATACTACAAAAACGACACACGGGGCCTTCCTCGACAATGCCGTGACGTCCATCGCATCCATTAGCCTCTTTGGAGCACCTTGCGCGCACCACGGAGTCCACGGCGCGCTCGTGCGCCCTCGAAAACCCCGCCTCGGAATCGCCCGTACCCCTCCTAGTACGCTCGGGTGAAGCCAAAAAGGAGAAAAGGAGGAAAAAAGGAGCCGTTTGGGCCTTTATAGGCCGAGCCCGAACTTTTGGGCGCAACATTTCGGGCGCCCGAAAGTTTTCGGGCGGCTACAGTAACTGTCCCGCCAAGGTCCACGGGTCCACGCCATGCCAGCTAGGCGCCACGTCAGCACCGCTCGGCCAACCAGGGGACGACACGTGTCCCTGGACCCGTGCACCGCGACCACTGAAATGTGGCGGCCAATCAGGGGCCGCCACGTGGACCGCACCCACGCCTGCTCTGACGCCGGTCGCAGCGATGGGTCGCGTCAGCGCGTCGCGTCGCGCTGACCGCCCAATGGGAGGCCGACACGTGGCCTGTCCCCACTGACACAGCGCCAGGGCCCGCGCGCCTTCCCCGCGCAGCCCTGCAGGCTGCTGCGTCCAATGGGGAGACGCCACGTGGCGTCCCCCACCTACCCCGCGCGCCTCGAGCCGCGCACCCCAGCGCGCCGCGCGTGCTGCCATGCCTCGGGATTCGCGCCCGTGCCTCGGGATTCGCGCCAACTGCCTCGGGATCCGTGCCAACTCCCTCGGGATCCGTGCCACTGCCTCGGGATCCGTGCGCTACAGTAACTTTCGGGCGCACCACCAACCGGACCGGGCTGCTACAGTGAACCGGGTTCGCTACAGTGTAGCCCGGTTCGCTGCAGCCCGAAAAATCGGTTTGCTACAGTATTTTCCGGGCGCCCGGAACCCACTTTCGGGCGCGCGAAACTTGGGCCCAAGCCCAGTTTCGCCCGTTTTCGTCCGTTCTTGCTCGTTTCTCGCCCGTTTTCGCTCAAATTTGACGGGCAGCCACAGTTTAACTTAATTTACCTCATGGTACTTTAACTTTTCAGTTTGGACCATCTCTGGGTCACCATAAGTCCCACTGTATCTAATTTCGCTGGCGGAGCCCGTTCTCACTATTCGGGTGTCCGATCAACGCGAAACTTTTACTGTGGCCTTAAAACACATTTACGGAGCTCCCGTAATTTTCTCAGAATTTTTCGAGACTGTGAATTTTCCACTTACAATCTGGGCCCACTTTCTCACATAAGATTCTAGATATCTTATTTTAAATCCCGATTTGGGCCCGATTCCTTCCCAGGTCATACTTTACTTTTCTAAACCCAATAAAAATAGTATTTCATATCATTTTTTTATTTCCATTTATTTATATACCAAGATCTGGTACATTACATAGAGAGAGAGAACCCATGTGCCCATGTGCATGCACATGGATGGGAAAAGAGAGAAAAGGGGCTTAGGCGACCCATGTGCCCATGTGCAGGCACATGGATGGGAAAAGAGAGAAAAGGGGCTTAGGCGAACATCGGGCGCACGAGAATGAGAAAAATCAATTCCTGAGAAGGCGACACGTCAGTACTCCAATACCAAATGCGGGCAAAGAGAGAAAACAGAGGAAATTGAAAGAGGACGCACGGAGCAAGGGATGCACGCCACGTCGGCTCGGGATGCCTGGGAAGACTCCACGCGGGCTCGGAAGAGCTGAGGATTTATATATTCTTTATTGATATATATATATATATATATATATATATATATATATATATATATATATATATATGCTGGAATACTATTAATAAATACCAAGTCATTTGTGCTATTAAGTTTTTAACCCTTAGATTAAAAGATGTGTGGTTGAGATGATAGGTGGTTAGGAAAATAGTAAAATATAACGGGTGAAAATGATCAAAAATATTGATCTAAGGGTAGAAAACTTGATAGCACCAATAACTTGGTACTATATATTAATAGTATAGTAGTCGGACTCATATATATATATATATATATATATATATATATATATATATATATATATATATATATATATATATATATATAATGTCCTAAAAGTTACTAATTTAGAAAATTTTGTGAATAATAAATTAATTTACTCTCGCCATATATTTATTAGAGGAAGAATGCTGAAATTTATCCTCCCAGGGCATATAAAATATAGCGTTTTGCTATGCATGCGGTTATAAAATGTAGCGTTTTATCATTCTCGATCTCTAGGTTGTGTTTGGAATTCCGATAATTTATTTGATATGAAATTCTCTTATCTAATTAGAACATATGGGTTTGTGATTTTTACTTCATGAAAGCTTTTATGGCCTATAAATTGATAGAATATTATATTTTACTTATAAAATTAATTAATTTATTTTAAAAATAAATTTCTAGTATAATATATTTTATTTATAAAATTGTCTATTTCATTCCGAGTATAATTTTTGAATGTCGAATATACTATTCTGTTTTAAATATTTAATTATATTTTTAAGTTCTAATTACAATCCAAAAATCATTATGTACCGAATACGATAGTATTTTTACTTGATACTTATTTCAACATCCAAATAAAACCTTTGAAAAAATTGATCCAGCACAACGAAAAATAAAATTTTTTGAAAAATATATGCAAGTCAAATAACTGATTTGTACAACTCCACCAATATACATATTTTCCTATTAATTAATTAAAAAGTATTTAAAAAAAATGAAAGTTCTCCACGTGTACCATGAATTTATGGTGTATACATATGAATTTTTGTATAGAGAATACAGAGTGCTTCATAAAAGTATATATTACTTAGTATTTATAAATTTTTAGCCCGAAGATTTATTCCTTTAATCAATTACACTTTTTAAATTATATTATTTCACCAACTATCGACTAAATTTTAGAGGACCACTATCTTTTTAATAAATTACCCTTTCATTCAAGAGTTAAAAATTCACAAGCACCAATAACTTTATGATTTTAGAAATAGAGCTCAATTATATATTTAAAATTCACAAATATAATTGGGCTTATATTTTTAAAAGTATATAAACTCTCTCTCTCTCTCTCTCTCTCTCTCTATATATATATATATATATTATATATATATATATATATAGGGTCCGGCTAGAATACTATCGATAGCACCAAGCAATTAGTGCTATCAAGTTTTCTGTCATTGGATGAAAAGATATGCGGTTGGGATTATAGTGATCCCCTAAGATTTTTACTATTCAACCAACCACCTAGTAAACCCTAGGGGACCACTATCATCTTAACCACACATTTTTTAATCTAATGGCTAAAAACTTGATAGCATCAATGACTTGGTGCTATCGATAGTATTCTAGCCTAATTATATATATATATATATATATATATATATAGATAGAGAGAGAGAGAGAGAGAGAGAGAGAGAGAGAGAGAGAGAGAGAGAGAGAGAGTCCGGCTATTATACTATCAATAGCACCAAACATTTGGTACTATTGACTTTTTGGTTCTTGGATGAAGAGATGTGCGGTTAGGATTATAGTAGTCCCGTAGAGTTTATACTATTTCTGTGATGACTCGGATCTCCGTGAAGGTCTTACGGAGTTTGATTGGGGCTACTCCAGAAATGGAGACAGTGCCCGAACCTGTTCTTGTTTGATTGGGGCGAGGGCTCCGGCCTTCCGGAATTTTTGGACTTTTCGTTATTTTCGGCCGCTTTCCAAATTGAGAGTTGGAGTTGATGACGTTCCTGATGGTGGGGCCTTTACCTTTCTTGTTTGGTTGTGTTGGCATACTTCGAGTAGATTTGGACGGGTTGGTGTTGTGGTTATGGTGCGTTTTAGTTTCGAGGACGAAACTTTCTTTTAGTGGGGGAGGATGTGATGACCCGGATCTCCACGAAGGTCTTACGGAGTGAATTGTAGCTTTTGGAGGCCTACGATGTGTGTTGGAGATGGTTGCGCGCAAATCAGACCTCAGAATTGGACCCAGCGCGAAATTTGGATTAAGAATACCTGTCCGGATGCCTTTGACAAATTTTAGACGTGGAATTTGGCAAAACGGATATCGGATTTGGTTCGGGTGTGGATACAGCGGACGAGACGGTTCAGATGCAGACGGCGAGACATACGACAGGGGCAAGGGCCCAGCAGCATAGAGACCTAGAGGGTCTAGCAGAGGTATCCCTTTTATATATTTCTTGAGTGAACATTGTATGGTGAGGAATTTATGTAAAGGAATTGTAATAAATTTATTTGCAAGTTCAGAGATGTAAAGTGTAATAAATTTAAGTTATGGTTCACTCTTGCATGCTTCCATTTCCGCTTTAGTTGTTGCAAAAATTTAAATTTGTAGTGATTTTTAGTACTCTGATATTGAGCTTCCGCATACACTTGTTGTGTTATTATGGATGTTACCGTTCCTTTCAGGTAGAAAAAGGTTTTACCTGATTGGCGGGTCTGTTGGCGTGCCCGAACCGTACAAATTGGCGGACTCGGGGCGTGACAGGTTATCTTCACGGTTTGTTTACTATATATTTTTCCCTGCTCTACTATCATTCGTCACTGACTTCCCACTTCGTGACAGGGTCCAGGCGGGGAGAGAGGTAGGCGACGGTGAGGACGGGGCAGGAGCTTCTGGGTTGCTGGGGACCCTAGACTGTATTTCTTCTTTCAGCTTTACATTTTATTTACATTGTAGTCACTTGTGAGGTTCTCGATACCCTCGTGGGGTCGGCATGGATGTCGGTATGGTCACATTTAGTTGTCCTTTTATGCATTTCCCCTTCCTTTCATTTCTGTTGGCCGTTTGGAAAAGAAAAAGAAAAAAAACCAAAGAAAAGATTGCGAAAATTGTTTTCAAAAATTTAAGTGTCGTGTGGGCACTGTTTTCAAAACCCTGTGGATTTATGGATTGTGAAAACGAATTTCAAAACTCGAGTGTCGTGTAGGCACTGTTTTCAAAACCATGTGGATTTATGCTGTTTTCGAACACGTTTTCAAACTCTGGGTGCCGGGTAGGCGCCGATTTCAACGACTGTGGATTTATCCTTTCAAAACCCCTCGGCCGTGTTTATTTCTCAGTTACGGTACTTAGTTGTATGCTAGAACTGTTGTGATTGATTGGATGTTGCGTTTGGGACTTGTATTAGCTGCTACGTCGTGCATATACAGAGGTGACTCTGTCCGTTGCAGAGTGACTCTGTGTATGCGGCGGGTCTGGGCATGCGCCGGGGAAGAGGGTTTACTTTTCAAAAGAGAAAAAAAAAAAAAAAAAAAAAAAAAAACATCTTACGCACCAAATGAGTATCTTTTGTGAACCGTTTCCGCTAAAACAAACCCCCGGGGCGTGACAGATTAAGATGGTATCAGAGAGTTCTCTCAATCACAACAGTTAGTGCCGACATCCGTAGGGAATACCTCACTTGCCTACAAATGAATGAAATGGGTAGGGCATAGGACTGTAGAACGTGAGTGATCGGGGGGGGGGGGGGGGGGGGAAATTTGAGTCTTTTCTCGCGCTAAGTGGTTCGCTGTTTGTAGGTAAAGGCTGATATTGACCATCGTTGTGTGTGACAGACATGGCCCGTACTAGATCATCGGCTGGGGACGCCGAGGCAGACGCGACAACGTCAACGGCCGCGGAGAACCAGCTCCTGCGGCAGCAATTGCGGGAGATGGCGGGGCAACTGGCAACTCTCACCGATCACGTGCGTCAGTTGACGCAACAGCAGCAGGCCGCGACGGTGACGGCCGCCCCGGTCCCTCCGCAGGGGCCGACAGCACCGGCCGCGGCACCACCGACAGCGCCAACGCCGGCGGCGACTACGGGACCGGCGCCTGGGACAACCAGCAGGGTTACTCTGGAGGAGACTGTAGTCACACCTACCCCTACCGTGGCTGCCGTCGCCGCAGGGGAGGGAACGGTCGTGATAACTGAGCGAGATCGGGTGCGAGCCAACCTAAAGGACTTCAAGAAACACGACCCCCCCACGTTCGAAGGGGAGACGACTGATCCTTGGGTCGTAGAGAAATGGGTGGGGTCGATAGAGAAACTTTTTGAAGACTTACTCATGGAGGACCACGAGCGGGTTCCCCTAGCGGTCCACTGCTTGGAGGGGAACGCCCGCTTGTGGTGGAAGACGGTACGCCCCGATCCTGCTAAGAGTACCGCATTCCCGTCCTGGGCAACATTCAAACGGGAGCTGTTCGAGGCCTTCTTCACCAGCAGTGTCAAGAAGAAGTTGGAGGATGACCTGAACCACATACAGCAGGGAAACCGGACGGTCATGGAGTACCAACGGGAGTTCGTCTGCCTAGCGAACTGCGTCCCGTTCGTTATAAGGGACGAGTCCCACAAGGCGCAACTCTTTGTGGATGGCTTGCGGAGCAACATCTTCGAGGTGGTGCAAGCAGCCGACCTGCACACCTTCCAGAAAGTGGTCGACAGGGCCACTACGGTGGAACGGGGTTTTGCGGTCACCCGCGCCAGAAGGGAGAACTCGGCGCGGCTGGAGGACAGGAAGCGACAACAGCAGAACCTGGGGGGAAGCTCCTCGAGCGGGGGCGGAACCCCCAAACGGTGGAGACCGCAGGCGGGGCCCCGAGGCGCGCCAGCAGGAGGGCCGAGGCCGGGGAATAGGCCTTGTGTTATATGCGGGGGAGGGCACCTGGCGGGAGAGTGCCCCCAAAGAGGCGACCACTGCTTCAGGTGCGGCAAACGGGGGCACTTCTGCCGCAACTGCCCCTTAGGCGGGGGATCTGCGTCCTCTGCAGCTTCTACGCCCACGCCACAGCTCTCAGGGCGGGGGAAAGCTCCTATGGCGTCGACTTCTAGACCCCCTGCACCACGGCGCGAGGAGGACAGGCAGCCACAACCAGGCGGAAGAGTTTTCTCAATGACCCGCCAAGAGACAGATCCGCCGGAGGACGCACTTGCAGGTATTACTTCCGTTTCAAATTCTCGTGCTAGAACTCTTTTCGATACCGGAGCAACACACTCGTTTATTTCTCGTGATTTCGTATTTATGCATGACCTCGAGGAGACACCCCTCCAAATCTTCTTGACGGTACAAACGGCGGGAGGGACTTTGGAGGCGGTCAGCTTTGTGGCCGCCTGCCCGATTATGCTAGGGCGGCTGGCTTGCCCTTAGGATTTGGTGGTAATCCCCCTGAAGGAGTACGACGTGGTGTTGGGCATGAACTGGCTCACGAGGTACCAGGCACTCATCGATTGTGACAAGCGACAGCTGCGACTACAAGAACCGGGTTTCCCTGAGCATGTGTACATAATGGGCAAGAGCATCTCCTTCCCGGCGGTTATTTCGGCGGCACGGGCCAGAAGACTGGTAGAGGGTGGGTGCGTGGCCTATTTAGCATCGGTGGATTTGGCTACCCGACCCTCGACGACACCCTCAGATATTCCAGTAGTGAGGGACTTTCCCGACGTTTTCCCCACGGAACTGCCCGGGATGCCCCCGGAGCGGGAGGTGGTGTTCCCTATCGAGCTACTACCAGGCACGCAGCCTATTACGAAGGCACCTTACCGAATGGCCTTTGCAGAGCTAAAGGAGCTTAAAGCACAACTGGAAGACCTCTTGGACAAAGGGTTCATCAGACCGAGTGTGTCACCCTGGGGCGCACCGGTGCTTTTTGTGCGGAAGAAAGACGGAAGCCTACGCCTCTGCATCGATTACAGAGGAATAAACAAAGTTACTGTGAAGAATAAGTACCCCCTGCCCAGAATAGATGATCTCTTCGACCAGCTGAGGGGGGCGACGGTTTTCTCCAAGATCGATCTGCAATCGGGCTACCACCAACTCCGGGTTCGGGACGAGGACATCCCGAAGACTGCTTTCCGGACCCGGTACGGCCACTACGAGTTCACGGTCATGCCCTTCGGACTCACGAACGCCCCCGCAGTCTTCATGGACATGATGAACCGGATCTTCAGACCCTTCCTTGATCAGTTCGTGGTGGTTTTCATCGACGACATCCTGATTTATTCCACTACCGATGAGGAGCACGAGGACCATTTGCGAACGATCCTCCAGACCCTCAGAGAGCAGAAGCTGTTCGCTAAACTCAAGAAGTGTGAGTTCTGGCTGCGCGAAGTCGGTTTCCTAGGACATGTGATCTCGGCACAGGGAATCGCCGTGGATCCCAAGAAGGTGGAATCGGTGGTCGACTGGCAGCCGCCGACGTCGGTGACAGAGGTCCGTAGTTTCCTAGGATTGGCAGGATACTATAGGCGCTTTGTTGAGGGTTTCGCGAAGATTGCTACCCTTTTAAATCGGTTAACCAGAAAAGGGGAGAAGTTCATATGGACGGCCAAATGCCAGGAGAGTTTTGAGGAACTCAAGAGGAGATTAACCAGGGCACCAATACTTGTGCTGCCGACACCCGGAGAGGACTATGAAGTGTACTGCGACGCATCGAGGATCGGTCTTGGGGGTGTCCTGATGCAACAGGGGAAAGTGATTGCCTACGCGTCCAGGCAACTGAAGGATTACGAAAAGAACTACCCGATACACGACTTGGAATTGGCTGCTGTAGTCTTCGTTTTAAAACTGTGGAGGCATTATCTCTTTGGAGTCCACTGTAACGTCTTCTCGGATCATCAAAGTCTCAAGTACATCTTTACCCAAAAAGAATTAAACTTGCGGCAGAGGCGGTGGCTAGAGTTGTTGAAGGATTACGACTTGACGATTCAATACCATCCTGGGAAGGCAAACGTGGTGGCAGACGCCTTGAGCAGAAAAGGGCATCAAGAAGGGGCGTCAGGGAGCGCGATAACGGAGCAGAACCACTTGATCGCGGAGTTCGCACGAATGCAGCTGGAGGTGGTGCCCGCAGGCACGGTTATGCGACTTCTAACTTTGGTGGTCAAGCCGACGTTATTTGAGAAGATCCGGGAGGGACAGCAGACCGACCCACACTTACAGTGCGTACGAGACAAGATTCCCCTGGACCAAGAAAGCGATTTCGCGGTGGAAGAAGACGGTACCCTACGGTTCCGCGGACGGATCTGCATGCCGGATTTGTCAGAGTTGAAGGGGGAAATCTTGACAGAGGCACACCGGGCCCTTTATGCGGCACACCCAGGGGGCACGAAGATGTATAGGGACCTCAAACAGATCTACTGGTGGCCCAAAATGAAGGGGGACGTCACCCGACACGTAGCTCATTGCCTGGTGTGCCAACAGATAAAGGCCGAGCATCAGCGGCCAGCAGGGAAGCTACAGCCTCTACCGGTGCCGGAGTGGAAGTGGGATCAGATCACCATGGACTTTGTCACGGGTTTTCCACGCTCGCAACAGGGCCACGACGCGATTTGGGTCGTAGTCGACCGGTTAACCAAGTCAGCACACTTTCTGCCAATTCATACGACCTGGACCCGAGAACGGTTAGCTCAAGCCTATATTAGCGAGATCGTGAGACTACATGGAGTACCGGCATCGATCACCTCGGACAGAGACACGCGCTTTGTCTCGAAGTTTTGGCAGAGCCTTCAGCGGGCTATGGGGACCAGACTACAGTTCAGCACAGCCTTCCACCCTCAGACGGACGGACAGTCGGAGCGTGTGATACAAACCCTCGAAGACCTGCTTCGCGCCTGTGTGCTTGATTGGGGGATCGGTTGGTCACGCTACCTACCTCTCGTGGAATTCGCCTACAACAACAGCTACCAGGCCAGCATCCAGATGGCGCCCTACGAAGCCTTATACGGAAGGCGCTACCGATCCCCGATTTGTTGGGACGACTTGGGAGAACGGAAACTCTTGGGACCCGATTTAGTGGAGGAAACTGAAGAGAAGGTACGCCTTATCAGACAGCGCCTGCTGACCGCCCAGAGTCGACAGAAGAGCTACGCAGACCAGAGGCGCCGTGACTTGGAATTCCAAGTGGGGGAGCATGTGTTTTTGCGGGTCTCGCCGTCCAGAGGAATCAAGCGTTTCGGGCTAAAGGGCAAGCTGAGCCCACGGTTTGTGGGGCCATTCGAGATCCTAGAGCGTATTGGCCCAGTAGCTTACCGCCTCACCCTGCCACCAAACCTCGACCGAGTCCACGACGTGTTCCACGTTTCAATGCTCCGGAAATATCTTCCCGACCCATCACACGTCCTGGACGCCTCTGCACTCGAACTTAAGGAAGACCTAAGCTTCGAAGAAACCCCGGTGAGAATCCTGGCAAGGGAAACCAAGTCACTGCGAAACCGAGCTATCCCCTACGTGAAGGTACTATGGAGCAACCATGAGGAGCGAGAAGCAACATGGGAGCTGGAGTCTAAGATGAGGGAGTGCTACCCCGACCTCTTCACCCCCACCCGGGTTTGAGTTTCGAGGACGAAACTCATTTTTGGAGGTGAGTGGTGTAATAACCGCGGGTTTACATCTCTTTTTGGTCTTACCTGTGAATTTTTTTGAACCGCTTTTCGGCTAAGGGGTCTGGGGTGCGATTTTTCTTTCGTTGTTTCTAGGCAGGCCGTCGGGGCTCGCGGGTATTTTTGGAGAATAAAGCCCGCGAAACGGAGACCGGCGGCGCGATCGGATCTGATTTCCGACCCTGGAATCTCCCGGAATAAATTTCTGAAGTTTGTTGCAGTTCGAGCGTTCAGCACGTCTTATTAGAGGTAAACCAGACCCGGGTTTAATTTAATTTAATTTAATTTAATCTAATTTTATTTGATTTTGACGTTGGGTTTAGACCCAATTGCGCCAAAACGACTAATTAAGTAGGGGTTGGGGATTTAGGTTTGGGAACCCCATTCCTTTCTCTCTTACTTTGGCGTGCGTTGCCCCGAGCGTGGACGAAGAACGCTCTTCCCCAAACCCTTCCTTGGATCGGCGTGGCACCGCGGCAGAGCGATCGAGGAGAGGGAAGAACGCCGCACGTTTCACTACCGGAACCGGGCACGCAGGAACGGACGATCCCTCCTTTCCCAACCATCGTCGTCATAACCGAGGTGAGACGGAGGTTTTACATTTCTCGTTTTTGGGTTCTTGATCGTCTCAATCGGCAAGGAGAGGGGGGGGGGCACAGGCGACGGATTCTCCGGAATCCGCTGCATGTGCGAAAATCACCCCCCCCAATCGGCGCTCCCGTGTGACCGCACGGGGCCGGGCACGCGCCCAGCCCCGCGTGCGGGGTGACCCGCACGGGGCCGGGCGCGCGCCCAGCCCCGCGCGCGGGGTGACCCGCACGGGGCCGGGCGCGCGCCCAGCCCCGCGCGCGGGGTGACCCGCACGGGGCCGGGCGCGCGCCCAGCCCCGCGCGCGGGGTGACCGCACGGGGCCGGGCGCGCGCCCAGCCCTGCGTGGGGTGACCCGCACGGGGCCGGGCACGCGCCCAGCCCCGCGTGCGGGGGTGACCGCACGGGGCGGGCACGCGCCCAGCCCCGCGTGCGGGGGTGACCCGCACGGGGCTGGGCACGCGCACAGCCCGTGTGCGGGCGGGGGCCGCGAAACGGGACGGGGGGTTCGTCGTTTTTTTTTTTTTTTTAGTCGGTGAGCGCCGCTTTTCCCTCGCGGCAGGTGTGTGTGGGAGTCCGAGCGGGCGTATTAGGGCGCGAGGGGACCGAGCGTTGACTTTCTACTCATGACAGGTGGGTTTTTGTTTTAAGTCCTAGCATTTAATTCTATCATGTTGGATGGGGTCAATCTTGTGCGTACTTGGGTTAAATATCGAGGGGTAATAGATATTACTTGTTTGATTGTGTTAACTTGTTAAAACAAAGAGAAAAAGAAAATATAAAAAGGAAAAGGGGTGTTCTAAGCTTTATATGGATCTCGTTCTTGGGTTAAAATATCGTGGGAAGGCATCCACTAATCGTTATGGTTTTACTATTCTCTCGCTCGGATATATATATATAGTGTTTCATATGGCTCTTACGCATGGGTGTATATACATGTTGTTTCACATAGTTCACGTACACACATATATATATATAGTTTCACGGTTACTATGCTCGAGGCAACGACACGCGCACTCGCGGTTTCGCCACCGCAGGGGTGCGCTTTTCCGGAAAAGCGGTCTATTGACCCGTGTATACCCACGAGGTGACGTAGTGGGGCCCCTTATTAGTTGTGGGGTTTGAGGCGCCAAGGTGCGAGCGGTGCGACCCGTCGGTTTAGTTGCCCGACGTGGTCGGGTATTGCAGGTACGGTACGGCCGTCGGTTTAGTTGTCCGACGTGGCCGGGTATAGCAGGATACAGATGTACAGGTTATCGTTTCCCTCTTGAGAGGGTGGTTGCTCCGGTTATCTTCACGATTTGTTTACTACATATTTTTCCCTGCTCTACTATCATTCGTCACTGACTTCCCACTTCGTGACAGGGTCCAGACGGGGAGAGAGGTAGGCGACGGTGAGGACGGGGCAGGAGCTTCTGGGTTGCTGGGGACCCTGGACTGTATTTCTTCTTTCAGCTTTACATTTCATTTACATTGTAGTCACTTGTGAGGTTCTCGATACCCTCGTGGGGTCGGCATGGATGTCGGTATGGTCACATTTAGTTGTCCTTTTATGCATTTCCCCTTCCTTTCATTTCTGTTGGCCGTTTGGAAAAGAAAAAGAAAAAAAACCAAAGAAAAGATTGCGAAAATTGTTTTCAAAAATTTAAGTGTCGTGTGGGCACTGTTTTCAAAACCCTGTGGATTTATGGATTGTGAAAACGAATTTCAAAACTCGAGTGTCGTGTAGGCACTGTTTTCAAAACCATGTGGATTTATGCTGTTTTCGAACATGTTTTCAAACTCTGGGTGCCGGGTAGGCGCCGTTTTCAACGACTGTGGATTTATCCTTTCAAAACCCCTCGGCCGTGTTTATTACTCAGTTATGGTACTTAGTTGTATGTTAAACTGTTGTGATTGAATGGATTGTGCTTTGGGACTTGTATTAGCTGCTACGCCGTGCATATACAGAGGAGACTCTGTCCGTTGCAGAGTGACTCTGTGTATGCGGCGGGTCTGGGCATGCGCCGGGGAAGAGGGTTTACTTTTCAAAAGAAAAAAAAAAAAAAAAAAAAAAAAAATCTACGCACCAAAGAGTACCTTTTGTGAACCGTTTCCGCTAAAACAAACCCCCGGGGCATGACAGTCGAGTCCACGACGTCCGACCGAATCCACGGTCTTCACCCAATAGCACGCTTCGAATCCACGAACGTACCTCGCTCCGAATCCACGAGAGCGGTTGCACCTTGAATCCACAAGGCCACGCGAGTCCACGCGCCGATTTAGGGTAAATCGTTGTTTTTGGGTGGTGATGATCCGCCGAATACTTAGATTAGAAGTAGATCGGAAATACCATCTAAGTATTCATTAATTTGATTCTACTCAAAATCTGAGTTTGGAAAACCTAGAATCAAATTAATCAATATAGATGAAGAAACATAGAATTAAATCTATTGATTTCCTTTCTTCTCTATATGTGGATTTTTCTCTTTTCGGCTTATTTTTCTATTAAGTCCCGTGCCCTAAAAATGAGTCATAGGGTCTATATATAGGTTAGAAACCATTGGAAGAAGATAAGGATCAAAAACCATCCGTTTCTGGAAATTTTCAGGACGGCGATCCGGATCGGATTTACTGCGATCCGGATCGTCGTAGCATGATAGACGATTCCAGAAATCCAAGGGTTCGGGATCCGGATTGCAGGGCCCGATCCGGATCATTCATGCAATTCAGCAAAATCCCATGTTCGGGATCCGGATCGGAATGGCCTAGGATCCGGATTGAAATTGCCAATGAACAATCACCCTTCGGGATCCGGATTGCAAGGTCTGATCCGGATCCTGAACATGTCCCATGTCCAGTTTTTGATTTTTATGCAATTAAAAATTCTTCCAAGTGTTTCTACACTACAAGAAGTATTCGGATCACCAAAAATCTTTAGTTAAACATACCTGATCCTTTTGAATTCTTCTTTCTTGAGATTGAGGTGTATGATCCAAACTTTTTTCATCTTCAATCTTCAAGACTTAATACTTTCACGAAATACGCCAACTCAAATTCCGTAACAATCTCCCCCTTTGGCGGTTTCGTGACAAAACACAAATCCACAAAAGAAAATTCAAAAAGGATATTTTTGTTGCTATCACCATACAACAAAAATTTACAATGGAGATCCAAAAATTAAATACATGAGATAAACTCCTAAAACAGACTCTAGACTTAGACATCTGTACTCTCTGCAAAAAGAAATCATTCTTGACAAAAAAAGATCGTTAGATACCTCAAGAATATTTAGCATACAAAACCAAGCAGAGATGAAGTTTATACTCACCATGACATTTAGTAATTCAGATATGTAATAAGATCAGAATCAATCATTGACATATCTTCTAAGCAATAAGATTCCAAATGTCATAACTTTGCTTTGTTAGTAATCAAACAACTTGTTAGTAATAATACATGTCCAAATAGTTAGTCGAATAGTTAGTAGGGACAAGCAACAAATCACCAAATAAAAACCAAAAGTTGTAATACTTACCTTCCACCAAAGTCAAAGTTTGAGTTCGTTCAAAGTTCTCACACAAAGTTTTCTCTACTCTCTCTCCCCCTTTTTGTCACAAACAAAGCCAAAAATGTAGTCAAAACTACAAAGTGTAAGGAGAGTTAAAAGTTCCAATATCAAGAAAAACCTGAGAACTAAAACTAAAAAAAAACTAAAAACTAAGTCCTAAAAAGGTAAAACCCTGCACAAAGATAAAAAAGAAATGAGTCAAAAAGTAATCAATCATCAGAATCAGAGTCTTCAGAGCTCGTGCAGCCCATTTTAGAGAACATCTTTTTCACCAGCTTGTTCATTGAATTGACCTTCTTAGTTATGGTAATATGAGCTGCCGTGATGAGCTCAAGCTCATTGGAAATTCTTTGCTGTTCCTTCGAAATCTGTTCCAGCTTAATGGATAATCGTTGTTGTTCTTTGTAGATGGATGAGACTGATTCTTCATTCGCTGGTGCGGGTGCTGCTGTGTTGTGAGGTGATGCGCAGTGCTTGTACTGGGTTTCGTTCCGTATGCAGGAACTGGAGTGACATCTGGCAACTTATGGAGGGACTTGACAATGGTAGACTCATCGATCATGCTCAAGCATTGATGATAAGTTGTTGAACTAGTATCAACCTGAAATTTCTTTAAGATCCTCATTATAATTAATGGAAATGGAATTCTTTCAGTGGGATGAGGATGCTCAACATATCTCGCCATTCTATTCCAAATAATGTATGGAATGTTGATATTTAATGCCGTTGCCTCTGACGGATGTCCTAAGAGATACAAAAACAGCAACCGATCCCATCTCACGACTTTCGTCTGCATATTTGGAAGGATATTGTAACATGTGATGAAGTTTAGGAATCTGTACTCAAGACGAAGTTCTTTGGATTTGACAGATTTCTCGTTGATTGTGTTCCCTCCAAACAAATTCCCTCTATAACTTTTTGCCACATCGTGTTTGTCAAACCTATTCCCTTCAAGTAATTAATTCCTGTCTTGCTGGCTTGCATTCCCAAAACCTCGCCAATCAAATGTGGAGTAATCTTAAATCTTGTGCCTTGGATATTCGTGTAAAACTCCATTGGACCGTTTTCAAACTCTCGAAGGTGCCGTGCATTTGTATAGAAGGTCCTCACGTGATGCAGACAGTAGCCAAGCGTTTCTGGGAATCGGCATACTTGAATAAGGTTCGCTTGTTCAATCAGAACACCAAACTCAGGGGAGTGACCTCGTAGAGCCTCAATGTTAACATGCCTCTCGCCAATGCATTCACGATGTGCAAAAGCTCTAAGGCGATCAGTGTTAACGAACACTTCTTCCACACGTGGCGGGGAGTCAGGAGCTATCGGCGTGTCAACATCAATGTCCCGTCGTAGTCCAAAGCGTCTAGTTACTCGTTTTCTTTTCACAGAGATGGTTGGTGCAGCCATAGGTGCTTTTCCTGTGTCCATGGTTGCCTTTCCCTTTGAACCATCGGAGGCTTTTCCTTTGAACTATCAGACGCCTTTTGTTCAGGTTTAACAGGCAATGATTCATCATCGTCTGTCAACTTATCCCAGTCTACTCCATCATTGTCTGCTTCAGTTTCTGAGTCACTGATAAGATCAAATTCACCTTTCGTTGAAGTTTCTTGGCTCTTTTTAATTTTTGTAGCTCGAGTATGTACCATGAAACCAAGAGAAGAATGATCCATGAGAATGCCATTGATCAAGGTGCTTTTAAGAAGATTGAAATCCTGTGAAGAACAACTCAAGAACATGAAAATTTTCAGTTTTCAAAAATTTGAAAAATTGTACCCAAACAATCATAATCATGTAGAGAAACTAAGAATCAAATTAGTTTTGCAAAAAGAATTTTAAAAATAGATCAATTGCATGATTTTCAAAAATTCCTATTATATGCCCTAAAACCGAATTTTCAGAAATCGAAGCCCAAAAATTCGTTAATCAGGAGAAAACCAGCATATAATCAAAACTAATCTACCAGAGTTCTTATTTCAAAAGAAATTTGACCAAAAACCATTCACAAACGAAAAAGATAGAGAAATTTCATCACGTTTTGGTGAAAAATAGAAAACCTGTGAAAAACCGAGATTTTGATCAATAAAACTTACTTGGAATCGAAGAACTTGAGTTAGGAAAGCTCCAAGATGGAAGATTTCTAGAGAGAGAAACTCTGGAGGCTTAAGAACAAAAGATTGTAGTAAAAGAAATCAAAACCCTCTTGTTCTTATAAAACCCTAGCCGTGATCCGGATCGGATCGAGATTTGATCCGGATCGGCCACCCGCAGGAAAAAGCCTGCGTTCGGGATCCGGATCACTTAGTCCGATCCGGATCGGCTTCAACTTTTTCATCAGAAAAATTCAGAAAAATTCCATAAAATCCAGAAAAAGTATGTAAGCACTTTAGCATATCAACTTTAAACAAAAATCATCGTTTCATACAACAAGAAATAGATTATACTAAATCTATCAAAAATACTCAAAAATGAAACGAAAATTTATAAAATTAAAACTCTTAAAGTTGAACAACTTCAATCACATCTAACCTGATCTTATGCATAATGCCTTTATCAAATCATCAATTTTGGTAAAGAAAATGAAATACCAAGATCAATAGATGTTTGAAATCCCAGATAAGTTAGATAATATATCTAGACAATCTGTTGAAGAGAGTGGCTCTTTGAGCATCTTTCATTAAAATCCCACCTTATACCAACCTGAAATTTGACAGAGTCAAGTATTTCAATATGCATTTTATTAATTCAAAAATTGACAAAAACCATGCTTGGTATTCATGTGGTAGTGCACACAGTACTCGGACGACCTTAGCTTTTCTCCATGTGGTGGTAGTTTTCACACTCCTCATTGGGATGTAACTCTTTCCACATCTTTTGAGCATATTACTTTTCTTTGACTCCCCCTCAATTGGCTATCAATTATTTAATATATAAGGTATTCAACCAAAAATTGATCTCGCATTCATACTCGACTAAGCAATCAAATAAGATAATGACTATACCAAGAGATCATTGAGAGAGAAATTGACTTTGATCACTTAAAAGATGACTTAATTAACATAAATGATCATTGCAACATTGAAATATTATGATATCAAAAGCATAATAAATTTCTAAATGCGTGAAAGATGCAATTAAAGTCAATTATGATTTATGCTCAATTAATGTCCTATGTACAAACATAGATAAAGAACAAAAACACAAAACAAAAACAAAACCTAACCTAAGCAAGGTTTCAAAAGAGGTT
Source organism: Tillandsia fasciculata (assembly GCA_029168755.2). Classification (NCBI taxonomy): domain Eukaryota; kingdom Viridiplantae; phylum Streptophyta; class Magnoliopsida; order Poales; family Bromeliaceae; genus Tillandsia; species Tillandsia fasciculata. The sequence continues at coordinate 9,711,342 of CM054942.1, read as the reverse complement.
ATTTCAAGGAAAGCATGCCAATTGCTTTACGCAAGTGAATAAAACGTTTTTGATCCAAAGGTTTTGTTAAGATATCAGCTAATTGATCCTCAGTTGAAATATATGAAAGTTGAAGAATATTTGATTCAACTAGCTCTCTAAGAAAATGATATCTAAGTTCAATATGTTTTGTTCTTGAGTGCAACACAGGGTTTTTGGAAATGTTTAATAGCACTAGTGTTGTCACAAAAATTGTTACCGAAGATGCTGAAATCCGGAAGTCGCTCAACACGCTTTTCATCCATATCAGTTGAGTTGAACAACTACCCGCTGAGATATACTCCGCTTCGGCAGTCGAGAGTGCTATGCAGTTTTGCTTTTTACTGTGCCATGCAACAAGGCAATGGCCAAGATAGAAGCATGCACCACTCGTGCTTTTCCGATCATCCACTGATCCTGCCCAATCGGCATCTGAGTATCCAACAATGTCCAAACTTGTTCCCATAGGATACCAAATTCCGAAATTTATTGTACCTTTGATGTACCGGATGATCCGTTTCACCGCTTTCAGGTGAACCTCCTTGGTGCTGATTGATATCTCGCGCAAATCCCAACACTGAAGGATATATCCGGGCGACTAGCCGTGAGGAAGTAGACTTCCAATCATACTTCGATACAGTTTCTCGTCTACATTCTCACTATGTGATTCACTTCCAAGTCCCTTATGGCTAGTTCCCATTGGAGTCGGAAAATCCTTAGAATTTTCTAAATCAAACTTTTTGACCAACTCCATTGCATACTTGGATTGACACAAGTGAATACCTTCATCGTTTTGTTTAACTTGTAATCCAAGAAAATAAGTCAATTCGCCCATCATGGACATCTCAAATTCGCTTTCCATGGTCTCCGCGAATTTAGAAGCATCATTATCTCTTGTTGCGCCAAATACAATGTCATCGACATAGATTTGTGCTACAATGAAATTGTTTTGATAATGCTTCACAAAGAGAGTCCTGTCAGCTCCCCCTCGAGTATAGCCCTTTTCCAAAAGGTGCTTTGTCAACCTTTCGTACCATGCTCGCGGTGCTTGTTTCAGACCGTAAAGAGCCTTTTTCAAACGAAAAACATGGTTAGGTAGTTTATGGTCCACAAAACCTTTCGGTTGAGCCACATAAACTTCCTCATTTAAAAACCCATTTAAAAATGCGCTCTTAACGTCCATTTGAAATAATTTGATTTTAAAATGACAAGCAATAGCAAATAGGATACGAATGGACTCGAGTCTAGCTACAGGGGCGAAAGTTTCATCAAAGTCTATACCTTCTACTTGAGAGTAGCCTTGAGCAACTAAACATGCTTTGTTCCTGATGATAGTACCATCCTCATTTTTCTTGTTCTTGAAAATCCATTTGGTACCTATCACATTGTGTTGCTTCGGAGGCTTCGTTAATTCCCAGACTTTGTTTCGCTCAAATTGATGGAGCTCTTCCTGCATTGCTTCAATCCAGTAGTCATCTTGAAGAGCTTCATCGACATTCTTTGGTTCGATTAAAGATACGTAGCAAGCGAATCCGCAAACCAATTGTCTCCGAGTTCTGACTCCTTCTTGTGGATCTCCAATGATGTTCGATTCAGGATGATCCTTGGAGATGCGTAACGTTTGAGGTAAGGAGTAGTCGGAGGTACATGAGATGATTCCTGCACATCAGATAAACTTGAAGAACCGTTAGATGCATCATTATTATCGAAAGAATTGTTATTAGAAGATGCATTAGCAGGTGTATCATCATCAAGAGAGATATCGAGGGTAGATTTTTCAGATTCAAAGTGAAAAGCTTCATCTACCTTAACATTTATCGATTCTACGATCGTCTTAGATTCTAAGTTAAAAACTCGATATGCTCTACTGTTTGTAGAATAACCCAAGAAAATCCCTTCGTCACTTCGAGAGTCAAATTTTCCAAGATTTTCGCGGTCACGTAAAATAAAACACCGACTCCCAAAGATACGAAAATATTTGATGTTAGGTTTTCTACAAAACCATAGTTCATATGGTGTATTTAAAGTCCCCGGGCGCAAATACACTCGATTAATAACATAGACAGCAGTGTTCACCGCTTCAGCCCAAAAATATAACGGTAGGTTCCGGCTATGAAGCATAACACGTGCCATCTCCTGTACGACCCTGTTTTTGCGCTCGACTACACCATTTTGTTGAGGTGTATAAGGTGCTGAGAATTCATGTTTAATGCCGTTAGAAGTGCAAAAATCAATGAATTTGGAATTTATGAATTCTCCACCTCTATCACTTCTAACTCGAGTAATCTTTTCATTCTTTTCAATCATAATACGATGGCAAATCTCGTGAAAAGAATCAAAAGTATCAGCTTTCTCTTTTAAAAATGCTACCCAAGTATATCTAGAAAAATCATCAACCAATAAGAAAATATACCATTTACCTCCCAGAGATGGTTGACGAGTTGGCCCCATTAAATCCATGTGCAGAAGTTCCAAAGGCCGTTTTGTACCTATGTGGTTCAAGTTCTTGTGTGCAGTCCTAGACTGTTTTCCTTTTTGGCAACCGCCACACACAATGTTTTGTTCAAAAGAAAGTTTCGGAACCCCCTTGACCACATCTTTGTTTGAAATTCTAGCAAGTTCCTTAAAGTTTATGTGACCTAGCCTTTCATGCCAAAGTGTTTCATTTTTCAAAGATGCTAGGTTACATTTTTCAGAAATTTTATGAGGAACTACATAACAATTGTTTTCTGATCTAACCCCTTTTAAAAAGAAAGCATGGTTCTTGTCAGTTACAGTACATTTATCAGATGAAAAATTAACTGAATAACCACTATCACAAAGTTGACTTATGCTTATGAGGTTAGTCTTAAGGCCATGAACAAATAACACATTATTTAGAACCGGGCCATCTGGAATAGCTACCGTTCCCTTTCCAACAATTTTGGAAGACCGACCATCTCCGAAAACAACAAGTCCTCCGGAGTTTTTCTCAAATGTTTGAAAACAGTTTTTGTCACCGGTCATATGACGGGAACACCCGCTATCCAGATACCAAGACGAACTATCATATGCATGCAAGGAAACATTGGTAACAAGACAAGGAAAAATTTCACCTTTGCGCACCCAAACCTTTTTGGAATGCGTCGGTAATGGTCGTGAAGTTGATCTCCTAGGTGAAAGCGTCTTGTTAAGAATTGCTGCTCCTTGATGATGTCGTCTTGAGCGGTGAACTACCAAGGCTCTTTTCCTTCAAATGATTTGCAGTTGATTTCCGAGGAATCACCTTTTGGTAGTCATTGCAAGAGGTGCTTGAGGTGTGCGTTTGGCTCCCGTCTTGCAATTTCTCCTTATGTGCCCTGAAATGCCACAACGAAAACATACCTTAGTTCTTGACGATCCCGAGGAGGATGAAGTAGGCTTGTTGTCGTTGCTTGTCGTGAATTCCGGTGTCGGAGGAGGAGATACCGACTGAGGCACAAAAACTGTCCCACTCGAACTTGGAATGTCTCCAGTTTGAGTGTATCCGAGGCCGAACTTATTTGTTTGACCAAGACCAAGAAGCCTGTCCAACTTACTCCTTCCAGAAGAAAATCTCTTTAAGTCATCCTTTAGTTGGCGTATGGTCTTGTCATTTCCATTTTTTCCTGTCGAGCCTCGCCGTAGAGCTTCAAGAAGTAATTCGCTTTGTTCACCAATTTCTCATAATTCTTCTCGAAATGCTCATTGGACTCTTGAAGGGAAACATTTGCTTTGGCTAGATTATCCCTTTCCACTTCAAGATCGGTTGAGAGAGAAGTTACCCTTTTTACTTCTTCTTCGAGATCCTGCAATCTCCCTTTCAACCCCTTGTTTTGCTTTGCCAGTTTCTTTGAATCCCTCAAAAGCTTATGGTAGGCAAGAGCAAAATCTTCACCTTCAGAATCTCGATTCATCGTCCGTTGCAATCTTTTCAACATGGGAGGAGTTGGACAAGGAATCGGATGTACTTGCCATTAAGCACATGAAGGGTGAAGATGTAGTGGACGCGTGGAATGCTGTCGCGTTGTCTTCTTCATCACTTGAGGATGACTCATTTGACGTTGAGTTGTCATCCCAAGTGACGACTTGCATCGCCTTCTTCTTTGCCGGATTCTTGTTGGGACACTCCGTTGCAATGTGGCCGTAGCCTCGACATTTGAAGCACTGTACTTGTCCCTCTGAACTTTTCTTATCCTTTGAGAAGTTCTCTTGCTTTCTTGACTTGTAACTTGAAGAACCCTTGCCTTTCTTCGACTTTCCGAAGGATGGAGTTTTGCTTGAATTACCCCTTCGAAAGTTGCGGCGAAACTTCCTTGTCAAGAGAGCGAGCTGCTTCTCAAAGTCCTCCATAGATAGGTTCTCGTCATCGTCCGAGGAGGATGAATCCGCGTCTTCTTCTTTGTTGTTTTCAATGCATAACCTGAAGACTTAGAAGAGGATGCCTTTCCAGAAGAATAGTTAGTAGGAAATGTCATTTCATAAGTTTGTAAAGCACCAACTAATTCTTCTACACGCATTTCGTCCGGGTGTTTAATTGTTTCAATGGCTGCGACCTTCGGGCGAAATCGTTCAGGAAGAGTTCTTAAATTTTTCTTACAACTTTAAATTCTGGAATCTTCTCTCCCAAGTTAGCACATGAGTTTACGATGTCTTGCAATCGTGTGTAATAGTCAGTGAAAGATTCATTTTCTGCCATAGAAATAGAGTCAAACTTGCTCGTAAGCATTTGCAGTTTCTGAATCTTCACAAGGTTAGTTCCCTCATGCGTAACTTGAAGAACATCCCAGATTTCTTTCGCAGTCTCACATGCCGAGACGCGAGAGAACTCTGTTTGTGACAAAGCATTAAATAGAGCATTAATTCCTTTGCCATTGTAAGAAGATGAATCTATCTCTTCCTTGGTCCATTTCGACCTAGGTTTTAAGGTGCGAACATCATCTAATAATTTCAGTTGGATTAGACCATCCTAATTCAATTGATTGCCACACCCTTTCGTCGATGGAAATTAAAAAGGCTTTCATCCGTACTTTCCAGTACGCATAATTTGTTCCATCAAAGAAAGGGGGTCGATTGATGTTTCCACCTTCAACCATTGTTTACAACCCTATTCCCGCTCTGATACCACTTGTTGGGTTTATGTAATATGGATCTAAATAGGGGAAAAAACACCTAGAGGGGGGTGAATAGGTGTAAACAATAAACACTCAAAAAATCATTGCGCAATAAAACCCAATGCGGAAAAATAAAAGAACACGCAAGATTTTTACGTGGAAAAACTCCAAACCGGAGTAAAAAACCACGGGACCGATAACACGGCGAAATCCACTAGAATTAACACACGTACAAGGTGATATAACGTACTCACAGACGACTCAACCTTTTACCATACGCTCCTAGTAGATCTTCTCCGCTCGCTCCACGACGCTTCTCGAATCCACGATCTGCGCCCAACGCTGAATCCACAGCGTCCAACGTCGAGTCCACGACGTCCGACCGAATCCACGGTCTTCACCCAGTAGCACGCTTCGAATCCACGAACGTACCTCGCTCCGAATCCACGAGAGCGGTTGCACCTTGAATCCACAAGGCCACGCGAGTCCACGCGCCGATTTAGGGTAAATCGTTGTTTTTGGGTGGTGATGATCCGCCGAATACTTAGATTAGAAATAGATCGGAAATACCATCTAAGTATTCATTGATTTGATTCTACTCAAAATGTGAGTATGGAAAACCTAGAATCAAATCAATCAATATAGATGAAGAAACATAGAATAAATCTATTGATTTCCTTTCTTCTCTATATGTGGATTTTTCTCTTTTCGGCTATTTTTCTATTAATCCCGATGCCCTAAAAATGAATATAGGGTCTATTTATAGGTTAGAAACCATTGGAAGAAGATAAGGATCAAAAACAACCTTTTCTGGAAATTTTCAGGACGGCGATCCGGATCGGATTTACTGCGATCCGGATCGTCAGTAGCGTGATAGACGATTCCAGAAATCCAAGGGTTCGGGATCCGGATCGCAGTTCCCGATCCGGATCGTTCATACAATTCAGCAAAATCCCATGTTCGGGATCCGGATCGGAATGGCCTAGGATCCGGATTGAAATTGCCAATGAACAATCACCCTTCGGGATCCGGATTGCAAGGTCTGATCCGGATCCTGAACATGTCCCATGTCCAGTTTTTGATTTTTATGCAATTAAAAATTCTTCCAAGTGTTTCTACACTACAAGAAGTATTCGGATCACCAAAAATCTTTAGTTAAACATACCTGATCCTTTTGAATTCTTCTTTCTTGAGATTGAGGTATATGATCCAAATTTTTTTCATCTTCAATCTTCAAGACTTAATACTTTCACGAAATACGCCAACTCAAATTCCGTAACAAGGGGAGTAGAGAGCTTCGCAAAGCCCTCCACGAACCGACGATAATAACCGGCTAGGCCCAAGAAACTCCGTACCTCAGTAACCGTCGTCGGCCTCGGCCAATCCCGAACTGTGTCAATCTTCGTCGGGTCGACCGCTACTCCAGTGGTTGAAACAATGTGGCCCAAGAAAGCTACCTCCCGAAGCCAAAACTCGCACTTTTTAAGCTTGGCATACAACTTCTTATCGCGTAGAAGTTGCAGCACTATCCTCAAGTGCTCCTCGTGCTCCTCATCGCTCCGGGAGTAAATCAGGATGTCATCAATGACCACAACCACAAATCGATCCAAGTACGGCTGAAAAACCCAGTTCATCAGATCCATGAATGCAGCTGGGGCATTGGTCAAACCGAACAACATAACCGTAAACTCGTAATGCCCATACCGGGATCTAAACGCCGTCTTGGGGATGTCCTCGGCCCTCACCCTCAGCTGGTGGTAACCTGACTGGAGATCAATCTTCGAAAACACGGAGGCTCCCTGTAGCTGATTAAACAAGTCATCAATCCGTGGCAGAGGATACTTATTCCGGATGGTCACTTTGTTCAGTTCTCGGTAGTCCACACATAAGCGAAGTGTCCCATCCTTCTTCTTCACGAACAAACAGGCGCTCCCCACGGCGAAACACTGGGCCGAATGAAGCCTCTGTCCAATAGATCCTGTAGCTGGGCCTTCAACTCTCTCAGCTCGGCAGGCGCCATCCTGTAAGGTGCCTTCGAGATTGGTGCGGTTCCGGGTACCACATCAATCACGAACTCGATCTCCCTTTCCGGCGGCATGGTCGTCAGCTCTGGGGGAAACACATCGGGAAACTCGCGGACCACTGGAATATCCTCGAGTCCCCGTGCCGCCGTAGGCACCTCTACAATCGTCGCCAGAAATGCAGTGCATCCTCTACTCATCAACCGCCTGGCCCTCGCCGAAGAAATAGTCAGGGCAAACAACGAACTCTGACAGCCCCGAAAGACAAACACCTCCTGCCCCGGCTCACGAAGAGTAACAGTCTTCTCACGGCAATCAATAGTAGCATAATATCTCGACAACCAATCCATACCAAACACAACATCGAAATCCTGGAGCTGTCGTAAGACGAGCAAGTCGGCCGGCAGAATCCAGGATCCTAACTGTACGGGGCAATCTCTACAGCACTCCTCAACATGCAGAACATGATCCGATATCTGAACCTCTAATGCACATAATAAAGAAGCTACCGCTATACCATGCAAGGATGCGAATGATCTACTGATGAATGAATGAGAAGCACCGGTATCGAAAAGAGCCCGAGCACGGACTGATGAGATCAGAATAATACCTGCGATGACCTGCTCTGCTGCGGAAGCGTCCTCAATCTGAGCGGCATATACACGGCCGCTCGGTGCCGGGGGACGTCGCTCTGGCTGCCGAGAAGAAGAGGAGACAAAATCTGGCCTGCTGTAGGCTGCAGAAGGACCGGCTGGCTGGTAAGGAACGGATGGTGCTGATGCTGATGAAGGAGCTGGATGACCGGCCCTGGGACATGCGCTCGCAATATGGCCGGCCTGCCCGCAGCAAAAACATCGACCCTGTCTCTGCGGGCACTGAGTCGGCGGATGGGGGCCTCCACAGATAATGCACCGATCCGAGCGCTGCTGGCGAGAAGTCTGCTGGGATGACTGCTGCTGTCGCGGTGGTCGACGCTGCTGCTGCTGCTGTGTCTGCCGAGACGCTCCCGATCTCTGGCGTCCCTGGTGCCCCCGGCCCTGAGGGTGGAAACGCGGAGGTCTCGGGGGTCCCTGCCTGCTAGACTGCCCCTCCTCCGCGGAAGCCGGGCGCTTCGCCCCAGAAGTCGCTACAGGGGCCGGGGATACCTCATCCATCACGGCCTCTCCACACTCCACGTACAAAGCCTGCTCCATCGAGGCCTCCACAGTCTGCAGTCTACGGGAGCGGACGAACTGGTAGATGTCTCGACGAAGTCCTCTCTCAAACATATAAACACGATGGCTCTCGTCCCTGGCCACATGTGGCACACATGCCAATAGCTGGTTGAATTCTGCTATGTACATGTGCACTGGCCTATCTCCCTGGTGGAGATTCTTCAACTGCTCCTCCAGTCGCTGTCGGACACTCTCAGGAAAGAAGGCTCCCAGTAACATGCTCCAAAACTCGGCCCAGGAAAGAAGCTGCGTCCCAGGTGGACCAGCTGGTCGCACACGCCGCCACCACGCCTCGGCGTTGCTCTCCAGAAAATAGGTAGCCAGAATAACCCGAAACCTCTCATCCACAAACAAACTCTCGAAGTGGCGCTCCATAGTGGTAATCCAAGTCTCGGCTGCCCAAGGCTCAGCACTCATGCCCGAAAAGCGGGGCGGATTGAGCTGCCGAAATCTCATCAACAAATCGACAACCTCCCGCTGCTCAGTCGTAGTCAAAGATCCCGTCGCCCCGGCCGGTGGCCTACTCGAAATCGGCTCAGCAGGAACCGCCGGTGCAGGCTGCACCACAGGGGGTGCCACAACAGGGGAAGAAGGCACCGGCGAAGCCTCAGGGGGTGCCACTGCCGGCTGTGCTCTCTGCTCCATCATGAGCATCAGCCGCGCCATTGCCTCCTCCTGGCGTCGGGTCGCCTCCGCCATCTGTGCCATCTGGGCACGGAGCTCCTGAATCTCAGCTTGAGGTCCTCGCCCCGAGTCCTCCTGCTCGGGCTCAGAGGACGAAGGCTGCGAGCGCGTCACCATCGAACGTCGAGGAGGCATCCCCACCTGAGTGACAAAGCAAACAATCAGAACTAGAAACAACACTCGACCCAATCTAGCGAAAGTCAAAAGGCATGTCCCCCTTTCAGAAGTACTATGTTGTCTGCAGCCAACATAGTCGCTACCAAAGGAAGACATGTCTATCACTCGTCCCTATCCACTCGGGAGAGTTAGAAACCCAATCACGACTTTCGCTAAAAAGTCTCGGCTCTCACGTGGGTCATCCTAGCGTTTAACCATAAGCCTAGGGTTCCTAAGTCCTCAAAGACCTACATCCTAGGCTCTGATACCACTCTAATCTGTCACGCCCCGGGGTCAGAACTGTACCCCGGGCTCGCCAACAGATCCGCCGCCCCTACAGGAGGCATGTCCCCTTTTCAGAAGTACTATGTTGTCTGCAGCCAACATAGTCGCTACCAAAGGAAGACATGTCTATCACTCGTCCCTATCCACTCGGGAGAGTTAGAAACCCAATCACGACTTTCGCTAAAAAGTCTCGGCTCTCACGTGGGTCATCCTAGGGTTTAACCATAAGCCTAGGGTTCCTAAGTCCTCAAAGACCTACATCCTAGGCTCTGATACCACTCTAATCTGTCACGCCCCGGGGTCAGAACTGTACCCCGGGCTCGCCAACAGATCCGCCGCCCCTACAGGAAGCCCTGTAGAGACGTAGCGTCTAACCTGCAAAAATAGATCAACTATACTAACAGATATCAGAGCTGTAAAGAAACTATCTATAGAAGGAAAAAGAACAGTCTCTCACATATAATACGTACGAACCTCACCAGAATACAGGAGTCTCTCAAAAGAAAGTAAAAGAGTACAACTCGATCCCTCACTACATGATCTCTCAAACCAAAAGACACAACCAAAAAGTACATCGGGTACCTCTACCTCTCACTGCTGCTGAAAGGGAAAAGGATCTACCTCGCGATTCCCTTACCTCGGTCTGTAGGAGCTGGATCAGCAACGGGCACCGCAGGAACTGGAGCTGAAGTCCCTGGGGAAAAGACACCACAACGGGTGTGAGAACTACCTCCCACAGTAGTTCTCAGTGGGTGCCGCCAACAAGCCCGACGGCCTGCCCACTAAGTCTACAAGAGGCATAAAGTAACAAAAGAAATGCAGTATAGAAAAGCTGGAAAGTAGAACATCTACTGCTACTATGCCTCTATCTAAATGCTCAAGGAAAAGGACCGAAGATCAATATATCTCTACTGATACTCGACTCAAATTACCCAATCCAAACTGACTGCCAAAACGGCCCAGTCAAACCTGCGCCTACCTACTGCTGTAGGTATGTCCGTAGCTGCCAAAACTGGCTCAGCCAGAGGGACGATGTCCATGACTGCCAAAACTGGCTCAGCCAGAGGGACACCAACATCGACAAGCCGCGATAGAAGTAGCAAGCCCAACTCCGGAGTGGCACTCGTGGGTAGCGACCCCACCGAGCAAAGTATCCGCGCATCTCTGTCGATCTCAAGTATAGCTCCTGCAGGCTATGATCCAATCACTGTCTCACTCACTAACTAAGAATCCACACTGTCACTATGATCATCTCCTAAAGATCCCAGATCCAACATGTCACTATCTCAATGATAAACAATCTACAGACTGCTACCAACTCTACTCGGTCCCCAGACGCGAGTACAATGCATCCACAGCTACTAGACCTCCCAACCCACGACTCAGGGGAAAGCTACTATGTCCAGAGTGATAAGGGTAACAAGCAAAGTGGGAGACCTAAAGCAATGCATAAATCTAACTATAGTTGTCTAAGTATGATATACAATGCATAATAGATGTGCTAAGTCAAGTTCTCAGATTTAAAATGGTTCTTATATTGAAATAGTGCATAAACTGCAAGAGTATCAATAAGATCATCAGAATTAGCAACTATCTACTGTGGGTACCAACATACAGTTTGCACAGATTATACAGCTCATATACTATCATGCATGCACTTATAATCGTAGAATTAGAGTGCAGTCCATAGATATTGAAAGAAGGATCACCCACCTGAACACGCTAACTGTCCGGGACGGTACAGATAATTAGTCCAGAAACCGACAAAACTCCGAGTCCACTAAGCAAAGAGCACAATAGCGGTGCTTACAAAGTCCTGGGTACAACAACAATTCCATACATACATTAAATTCCACACAAATTCCATACACAAAAATCTGCAAGAACAGTCCCTGTTCACACGAAAATTTCACCTGAAAATACTCCTTAGTAAATTCCAATAAAAATATCATGACGATCCTCGCGAAGTGTAGATGTCGATAGGCTCTTGAATCATCGAAATCCGATATTCAGATGCGAAGATAAAATTCTGCGAAGTTACTGCTGTCAGGATTCTAGACTGTAGCAAAGAGGTGTAAAAATGTACCCCAAACCCTTATAAAAGCTCATTTCTGGGAAATATGATCAACACGGAAAACGTAGATGTACCTCTCGTACAACCGCTGTCGAAAAAATCGTCCAAAAATGAGGTCGGGGTAGCTCTGCAGGTCTCCCAGACTAAACAGCGACGGAAATGGGCCTCCAACAGTATATTGTCGCTCCGCACTACGAGGCAGAAAATGCTGTCGTCACGACTTCCAGAAAATCTGAAACTTCACCGGAAGATGCACAAGAGGGAGAGGAAGAACTTTTGTATAAAGCACAAGAGCTAATTCCCACGAGAAAGGTGAAAATTTTCGGCCCAAAGGGGCCTATTTATAGGCTCCCAAAGGAATCAGCCCAAAAGGCAAAGCCCACAAATTCGGGCCCTAACTTTCGGGCGCTCGAAAACTTTCGGGCGCCTACAGTGTTGGGCCCGTCCCAACACTGTTCACGCCCGGAAGTTCCACGTGCTGACACGTGCCCCCCCGAACAGGCAACACCGGTGCAAGGCCACTCAGCGACTGCCACGTGTCCCGCCAAACAGGAAACACCATCGCGGACCACTCAGCGACCGCCACGTGTCCACCCCGCCAGCACAGTAAGGCGGTTGCGCCCGCCAATGAGCGGGCGCCACGTGTCCCCGGCTGACCCACCGACCGCGCGACGTGCGCGCCGGTCGCGCGACGTGGGTCGCACGTGCGCACGCTTCCCGAGGCACCGACCGCGCGCGTTTCGTGCACCGCGTGTGCTGCACCTGCCAATCAGGGAGTGAAACGTGTCCCCTGCACCCGGTCCACGCTTTCCGCAAGAATTCTGTGGACCGCGCCGCGTGCACCAACCAACCCGAGGCTGCCACCTGTCCCCCGCCTGGTCCATGCACCGCCGCGCACCTCCAGTAGACCGCGCGCCCTGGGCCCTCCAATCAGGCGGTGCCACGTGTCCATGCGCCGGGTCTGTGCACCCCGCCGAGCAGCTCTGTGGACCGCGCATCCTGAACCGGCCAATGACAGGCCGCCACATGGCATCCCGGCGGTCTACGGCCCCTCCCATGCACCATTTTCCACCAAAAACTTCCGGGTGTCCTTTTTTGGCATCCGGACTCCAAATTAAGCAAATAAATAGTCGTTTTCAAGCGTTTTTCCCTGCTGAATCCATCTACGACCTCTGTTTGGCCTAAATCTTTCCAGAAATTTCGGCAAACCCAGCCGAAGGCCAATACAGCAAATAGAAGTACACAGGGTCCATCAGTAGCATCCGATTGATGCACGGTGGGCCAGATACACCAATACTAGGTGTTCCAACAGTGGATTCATCGAAAAAATACTGCATGGGAACTAGGGCCACTACAGCAGCTTCTGGGAGGCCTTGCACGGGTGTGTCACGCCCCGGGGTCAAGACTGTACCCCGGGCTCGCCAACAGATCCGCCGTCCCTACAGGGAGCCCTGTAGAGGCGTAGCGTCTAACCTGCAAAAAGGAATATACTACACTAAACAGATATCAGAGCAAAATAAACTGCTAGAAATAAAATAAGTACAACTCTCAATATACAATAAGTCCTCACCAACAAATACAAAAGTCTCTCAAAGAAAGAAGAAAAGTACAACTCGATACCTCACTACATAATCTCTCCACCATGACACAACCAAAATATAAGGGTACCTCTATAACACACTGAAGCTGAAGGGGGGAAGGGATCTATCTCGCGACTCCCTTACCTCGGTCTGGAAGAGCAGGATCAGCTACTGGCACCGTAGGAACTGGAGCTAAAGTCCCTGGGGAAAAGACACCACGACGGGTGTGAGAACTACCTCCCACAGTAGTTCTCAGTAGGTGCCGCCAACAAGCCCGACGGCCTGCCCACTAAGTCTACTAGAGACAAAAGTAACAAAAGAATGCAGTATGAAAAGCTGGAAAGTAAACATCTACTGCTACTATGCCTCTATCTACAATGCCCAAGGGAAAAGAACAGGAGGACGATATGCCACTACTGACACTCAACTCAGAATACCCAATCTAAACTGACTGCCACAACGGGTCCAGTCAAACCTGTGCCTACCTACTGCTGTAGGTATGTCCGGTACTCCAACCCGGTATCTAGCTCAATCTCAAAGCCGGTACTACAACCCGGTCTCGCCTGCTCCGGAGTGGCACTCGAGGGGAGCGACCCGCTCGAGTCAAATAACTGCGCAACACTGTCAAGCACAAAAGTGGCACACGCAGATTATGATCCAATCACTATCTCACTTAATGGCTAAAAATCCACACTGTCACTATGACCATGTCCCAAGGATCCCAGATCCACTATCACTATCACTATGCAAACTGGTCTACAGACTGCTACAAACGCCACTCGGTCCCCAGACGCGAGTGCAAATGCAAATCCCCAGCTAATAAACCTCCCGGCCCACGACTCGGGAAAAAAAATCACTATGACCAGAGTGACTAGAGTACTACCACTGTGGAAAGCTAAGGTGATAAATAATTCTGATGTATGTTCAAGTTACTGCAGTTTAATGGCGCATGATAATTAAGTAACAGGCAATTACGCTAAGTTAAATTCCCAAGTTGCAGAGTTTATCAAAAGATCGACAGATTTAGCAATTAGCTACAGTGGTTTTCATGTTGTAAGGGTTCAAATACTGCAAGTGGTTCAATGAGGTCATCAGATTTAACAACTATCAACTGTGGATACTAACATACAATTCTCACATAATATTGGGGCCATAAATTAACGTGCATGCTACTACATTCATAGAATTAGAGTGCAGTCCATAGATTTTGAAAGCAGGATCACCCACCTGATTGCGCTAACTGTCCGGGGTCGCACAGATAAAAAGCCCAGAAACTGATAAAACTCCGAGTCCACTAAGCAAAGAGCACCATAGTGGTGCTTACAAAGTCCTGGGTACAACAACAATTCCACATTTACATTAGATTCCACACTAATTCCTTATACAAAAATCTGCAAGAACAGTCACTGTTCAAACGTAATTTCCACCTGAAAATAATTTTCTACAAATTCCAATAAAAATATCACGACGATCCTCGCGAAGTGTAGATGTCGATAGGTTCTTGAATCGTCGAATTCCGATGTCCGGATGAGGAGATAAAAATCCGCGAAGTGAGTGCTGTCCAGGAATCTCACAGCAAAACAGCAGCTCAGTAATGCCTCGAAATCCGTGCCAAAAACCCAAATCTAGGCAAAACACTCAACACGAAAGTCGAAGATTTACCTCTCGTGAATCCAACGCCGCAAAAATCGCTGAAATCGGCTGTCGGGGTAGCTCTGTGGAATTTTTAGACCGAAATGCGACGATAACGGGCCTCCAACAGAAATCCGTCGCTCCGCACTTCGAGGCAGAAAACACAGTCGTCGCGGCTTCCAAAAGTTCTGAAATTTCACCAGGAGATTCCCAAGAGGAAGAGGAAGAAATTTGGTAAGGGGAGCAATGGCTAATTCCCCTCGAAAAGGGCTCAAAATCGCGGCCCAAGTGGCCTATTTATAGGCCCACAAGGAAAAGCAGCCCAAAAAGCCACTTAAGTCACTTTCGGGCCCAACTTTCGGGCGCCCGAAAGTTTTCGGGCTGCTACAGTAACGGGCCGGCCCGTTACTGTATGCGCCCGAATCTTCCTCAGGCCGCCACGTGTCCCTGATCCGCCTTCTGCACCCGGCGCACGAACCCCGACGAATCCTGCGGCGCCACGTGTCCCGACCAGGCGACGTGCACCGCTGCGCCCGACCAACCACGGGGCGCCACGTGGAGCCCCCACGCTGACCCGGTCAACGCGCACGTCGCGCGACGTGCGCGGCCGCGCCGCCGCCGGAACCGGGTCGGGCACGCGCCCCGAGGCACCGCCTCAGCCGCCACCGCCGTGTGGACCGGGTGCACCAGAACCCGCCAACCACACAACGCCACGTGTCCCCGGTCTACCGTGCACCGGAGCCAAAAGTTCGTGGACCGCGTGCACAACACCGCACCAACCACAGAATGCCACGTGGCCTACCCTCGGTCCACCGTACACCCCGCCAAGGCCCGTGGACCGCGCCCGCTGCGCCGGCCAACCGCAGCGCGCCACGTAGCCCGCGCCCGGTGCACGCGCCCCGCGGTGGACCGCGCGCCTGCACCGCCCTCCGCCGCCGCCGGCGCCTCTCCGGCCGCCGGAACAGTAACCTAAGCCTCGATTTCCGTGTTTTTGCGTCCGGGCTCTGAAAAATTCAAGTAAATAGTCCATTTCGCTCGTTTTCGCGCGCTGATTCCAAATCCGAGATCCGTTTAGCCAAATTCCGCTTCTAAAATTTCCCGAAAATTCCCGAAAAAGTGTACTTGATCCGGTTTCCATGTCGGGTCCAATTCTTAGCTCCAATAAGCGCGCAAACACCTCACACACCCATAAAGGACTCTCCGCAAAGATAATAAGCTCTAATTTCACCAGAAACCCAAATCTGGGGCCCGACACACACACACACGCTCCTTGAAGCCTCCAAACCAACAGTAAACACTAAAGTGGGGATTCGGGTCCTCACATCCTCCCCCACTAAAAGAAAGTTTCGTCCTCGAAACAATCACGGCTCAAAAGGGAGTCTCCAAGTCCAAAGGTAAGCATCCATCAACACAAACTCCAACTCCCCAGTCGCTACAAACTCTCCACAAAGCGCGTCCAACCGCGGAAAAAGCTCAGGAATTCCCAAACACTGGGGACGAGGTAGAACAGCCAACTCTACGCGTCAAAGCTATTCGAATTACGCCGCAAAACTTAACAAGAAAGGAAAGAGCCCCCACCAGTAGGAAGGTCATCAACCTCCAACTCTCAGATTAGAAAACAACTGAAATTAGCGAAAAGTTCGAAAGTTCCGAGAGACCAGAGCCCTTGCCCTAATCCAACAAGAACAGGTTCGGGCACCGTCCCCATTTTGGAGTAGTCTTCGTATCTTTCATCCTGTTCGCGAATTTCAGCACAAGAGTGAGAAAATAAGGGAGAGAATGGTTGATGCCGTTCCTGCTGCGGCAACAAAACGGAAGCTACGGTCTATCCGTGCCCCTAAAAGAAACACACTCTAACCCAGACCCCTAGAGACAACCTTCTAGTCCTTGGCGTCACCTACGCTCGACAAGTCGCACCTAACCCAAAGCCGCTGAAGCTACTGCTGCAGGAAGGATGCCTCAGTAACCAGTAGAAATGATCTTCTGTCGTCCAACTTGCGGAAAGGCCACTATTCTCCGTTCGCAATCGAATGTTGCACGATACCGCACCAGCTGTGTCACGCCCCGGGTGTAAACCAGAACCCGGGCCCGTCCACAGATCCGCCGTGTACACGGAATTTCCCGTGTACACGAAGCGCTGGTAACCTGCTCAGATAAAGATGATATAATAAAAGAGCATAAACAGAGCTAAACTAGAACTAATACATCTCAGATAAAGCTGAAAAGTAAAGTGCAGAAATAAACTCTCAATAATACAAATATCTCTCCCAGCTCACTGATCAAATACAACCAGCCGGTCGCAGCCGGACCAAAAAGAAATGAAAAGTAGAGTATCTGAGAGTATCAGGGTACATCTAGTAACTGAACTGGTGCCGGGGTAGACCGCTATCTAGTCCGCGATCCACTTACCTCGATCCGCTGCGGAGGGTCCTGCAACTCCCGCAGACGACTCTGCAAAACAAAGGGGGAAGAGAAAAGAAAAGCAGTGGGGAGTGAGAACTACTATAGAACAGTAGCCTCCTCCTAGTGGGTAAACCTCAACTCAAATGTGCCCACTAGAACTATAAGAGGCGGAGGAATAAAACAAGGTGGTAAGCTGTAAATATGTCTACTGATGATGTAAGAAGCTACCACTATATGCCTCTAGGGTGCTCAGCTAAGAGTATGGCCAACTGTATGCATCAGAATAAGAATGCCTGCCTGGGTAGCCCAACCTAGTCACCGGCGAACACCGGTACTGCCCACTATGCCTACTAAGTCCCAACTCAGCTATGGGATGTGGACCGGCTCCTGACCGGCACGGTCCCATCCCGAGGGCGACAGACCGGCTCCTGACCGGCACGGCCCCGCCCCAAGGCAACAGACCGGCTCCTGACCGGCACGGTCACAAAATACACACTCCGGAGTGGCACTCGAGGGGAGCGACCCACACGAGCATAGTGCCTCAGTAATAGGTATCAAGTCAGCAGAACTGGATCATGACTCTGATCAAAGTGGGAAAACCCGTCCACTAAAAGGAGACCCGATCTCGAAGATGATGCAAGATAGACAAATAGTGGAAAACTCCATCTACTAGAGACCTGATACCCAATCTGATGCATAAGCAGCAATCACTATCCGGTCAACCGCCTACTGTCCGCGGTTGCCGCAATGCCCTGCCCTCACAGCCTGCCTGTCCCAAAACCCACAACTGTCTGACTACACTATCCCAGCCCCTGCTCGCACCCGAGCGCACTATCCCCCAAATGTAGACAAAAGAAGAGAAAAGCATGGTTTCTCCTAAGTCAATTCCAGTATGATAGTGTAGCAGAAAAAGGTGGCCTAACTAAATGTCCATACACGCATGCAAAGTCCTTTATCATTATTAAGCATGATTCAAGTATTCTAGTTCTCACAAAGTAGAGATATGCCGTTTAAATAAACTTCCATTTTACTAAGTTGCCCCAAAATAGTTTATGTATATGTAAAAGAGGTCCCGTCATGCATATACAACATATCCATTTATCACATAAGCATAAGAGGTCCCAAAGTGTACACGTAATATAGTCCCCTTTTAGATGCAAGCCCTAACAGTAAGTCCAATTCCCAATCAACATGCCATTTTCACTTTTACCGGTTCATTTAGCAAGATAATAAAGAAGCAACTCAAATAGGCCTAGTGGGGACATCACAAGTAGGAGGTTAAACAACGGTACCCACCTCGAGCGCTAAATCCAAGTCCCGGCGGCGAAGTCCGCGCTCGATCCTCAACCGTCCCCGAAATACTGCGCCAAGAGTCCCAAAGAACACACACAAATTTACTAATCAAGTTTAATCCAAATCTGTCCCCAAAATCAGATTTACTGTTCAGCCATTTTTACCTGCGAAACGTGCCCAATAAATTCCCAGAAAAATTCTATCACGATCTACGCGACGAACTGGTCGAAACGAGTACCTGCACGTTTTCCCACGATTTTTCTGTGCTGAGAACGAAAATCGACAAGAGGGACACCCCAAAGCAAATCGATCACAAAAACTGAATCTGAAGATACTGTAAAAAGGGGGTTCTCACCATCAGGGAAATTCCACAAAGTTCCACAAAAATTCAGAGAGATTCCTTGTGATGCGTAGATGCAAATCCCCTTTTGAATCGCCTCAATCCGATGTCCGGTTGCGGAGATATCCTCAAAACAATACTGCGCTGTCCAAAACTCCACCCCAGAAAATGAGGTCACAAGATGACCCGAAAAACCCATGAAAACCTCGGAATGAGGGAAAACCCATAGAAATAAGAAATGTAGCCCTACCTGTTACGAAGACGATGGCGCAAGAATCGCTGAAAAATACTGTCTGGTTAGCTCGGGAGAGCTAAAACACTGTCGCTGCGCCGAAGAAGAATCCAGGAATGCAACGTCGCGCCGCGCCGAAAAATCCAAATCTCGAAGTGCGTGCCACCACAGATCCTCAAACTTCACCAGGAGATGGAGAACTCGAAGGGGAGAAACTTTGCTGAAGACACCTTGGTGAGAAGAGGCTCGGAAATGGTGGAAAAAGCAAGATGAATAGGGCTCGGGTTGCTTAAATAGGCCAGCCAAAAGAACTTTTGGGGAAATTCCATCCGGGTCCCCACTTTCGGGCGCCCGGAAATTTCCGGGCGCGCACAGTGCGGCCCGGCCCAGAATTTCCGGGCGCGCACAGTGCGGCCCGGCCCAAAACGCCCCGTCGGACGGGATCCGAAAACCGTCCAACCCGCCTCCAAGCCCGCCACGTGTCGCCCGAACAGGCGACAGCCAAAACCCCCACTCCTGCTGCGCCGCGTGGCCAACCCCGGGTGTCGACACGTGTCCCCGACCACAGTACCGCCGCGCCTGCCCGCACAGTCTGCGCCCGCTGCCCCTCCTGCCCGCACAGTTGACCAGCCAATAGGATCGCACCACGTGTCCTGCCCCTGACCGGTGCACCCGGTGCACGAACCTCTGAACACCGAACCAACCAAAGCCTGCCACGTGTCCACCCCCGGTGCACCGTGAACCAAAGCCAACCCGAAACTCCGTGGACCAACGCCTGTGAGCCAGCCAACAAGATGATGCCACGTGTCCTCCGCCTGGTGCACGCCCGCCGCGTGGACCGGCCGCCTGCCCGCTCACCCGCGCGCTGCCCGCGCCCTGCCCGCGCCGCCTGCCGCCGCTGCTCCGCCTGCCCGAGGCCGCGCCGCCGCCGCCGGCGCTGCCCGCCGCCGCCGCCGGCCGCCGGCGATCGCCGGAATCACTGTTCCGGCGGTGAACAGTAACCCGAGCTCCGAAAAATGCCGCAAATAGTCCGTTTGAAGCGTTTTCGCGCGCTGAATCCGAATTTGACGTCCGTTTCGCCAAATTCTCACTCTAAAAATTGCCGGATGCCCCCGGAAGAGTATTCTTAGTCCGAAATTCGCGCCGAGCCCAATCTCAATATCCGTTTCGCGCGGGAACACCTCTAAACATCCAATGGGGTCCCCTGATCACCCGCGTGATCCATTTTAAGCCCGAAGTCTAACACTTGTGTCCAAATTGGCCCCCGAACACCGCCGGCACGCCCCGTAGGCCTCCAGAAGCTGTCGGTCACCCTGTAAAAGCCCCAAATACCTCCCGCACACCGCGTAGGCCTCCAGTAGCCACCTCAAAGCACCGCTACAGCTCTGCGGAGATCCAGGTCATCACAAACTGGTCCATCCCAAGCGCTCAATCTGAGTCGGGGAGCTGCAACTGAACCATCACAACAATCGGCGCGCCTTTCAAAGTTCAGTTGTTCTGATCATGCCCAAAATTCGCCTCTGCTGAAAGATACTAGGATGAATCCAAACGCTAATGCAAGTCACAAAATCTCTACCCCTAAATTATGCTAAGATGCACATGCCCTGATACCATGCAGATAGATGCAAAAACTCTACTGATGAATAAATGAGATGCACTGGTAACTAAAGAGCCCGAGCACGGACTGCTGAGAACAGACTAATACCTGCGACGACCTGCTCTGCTGCTGAAGTGTCCTCAACCTGAGCGGCATAAACACGACCGCTCGGTGCCGGGGGACGTCGCTCTGGCTGCCGAGTAGAGGATGAGGCAATATCTGGCCTGCTGTAGGCCGCAGTAGGGCTGGCTGGCTGGTAAGGAACAAACGGTGCAGATGCTGATGAAGGAGCTGAATGGCTGGCTCTGGGGCACACGCTCGCAAAGTGATCGGCCTGCCCGCAGCGAAAACAATGGCCCTATCTCTGCGGGCACAGAGTCGGTAGGTGTGGGCCTCCACAGATAACACACCGATCTGGGCGCTGCTGCTGAGAAGTCTGCTGTGAGAACTGCTGCTGTCGCGGGGGTCGACGCTGCTGCTGCTGTATCTGGCGAGACGCCCCCGATCTCTGGTGTCCCTGGTGCCCCTGGCCCTGAGGGTGGTAACGCGGAGGTCCCGGGGGTCCCTGCCTGCTAGACTGCCACTCCTCCGGAGATGCCGGGCGCTTCGCCCCAGAAGTCGCTACAGGGGCCGGAGATACCTCATCCATCACGGCCTCTCCACTCTCCACATACAAAGCCTGCTCCATCGAGGCCTCCAAGG
The DNA here is from genome assembly GCA_029168755.2 of Tillandsia fasciculata. NCBI lineage: Eukaryota > Viridiplantae > Streptophyta > Magnoliopsida > Poales > Bromeliaceae > Tillandsia > Tillandsia fasciculata. Next base: position 9,690,000 of record CM054942.1, on the reverse strand, counting down.
TCTGCAGTCGGCGGGAGCGGACAAACTGGTAAATGTCTCGGCGAAGTCCTCTCTCAAACATATAAACGCGATGGCTCTCATCTCTAGCCACATGAGGCACACAAGCCAGTAACTGGTTAAATTCCGCTATGTACATGTGCACCGGTCTATCTCCCTGGCGGAGATTCTTCAACCGCTCCTCCAGCCGCTGTCTAACACTCTCTGGAAAGAAGGCTCCAAGCAACATGCTTCGGAACTCGGCCCAGGAAAGAAGCTGCATCCCCGGTGGACCAGCGGGTCGCACACGCCGCCACCACGCCTCGGCGTTGCTCTCCAGAAAATGGGTAGCCAGAATAACCCGATACCTCTCATCCACAAATAAGCTCTCAAAGTGGCACTCCAAGGTGGTAATCCAAGTCTCGGCTGCCCAAGGCTCAGCATCCATGCCCGAAAAGCGGGGCGGATCGAACCGCCGCACTCTCATCAGCAAATCAACAACCTCCCGCTGCTCTGTCTCAGTCAACGCTCCCGTCGCCCCAGCCGGTGGCCTACTCGAAACCGGCTCAGCAGGAATCGCTGGCGCCGGCTGCACCACAGGGGGTGCCACAACAGGGGAAGAAGGCACCGGCGAAGCCTCAGGGGGTGCCACTGCCGGCTGTGCTCTCTGCTCCAATAAGAGCGTCAGCCGCGCCACTGCCTCTTCCTGGTGTCTAGCCGCCTCAGCCATCTGTGCCATCTGGGCACGGAGCTCCTGAATCTCAGCCTGTGGTCCTCGCCCCGAGTCCTCCTGCTCGGGCTCAGAGGACGAAGGCTGCGAGCGCGTCACCATCGAACGTCGAGGAGGCATCCCCACCTGAGGGACAAAACACACAATCAAAACCAAAAGCAACACTCGACCCAATCTAGCGAAAGTCAAAAGGCATGTCCCCCTTCCCGAAGCACTATGTTGTCTGCAGCCAACATAGTCGCCACAGAAGGAAGGCATGTCTATCACTCGTCCCTATCCACTCGGGAGAGTTGGAAACCCAATCCAGACTTTCGCTAAAAATCTCGGCTCTCACGTGGGTCATCCTAGGGTTTAACCATAAGCCTAGGGTTCCTAAGTCCCAAGACCTACACCCTAAGCTCTGATACCACTCTAATCTGTCACGCCCCGGGGTCAAGACTGTACCCCGGGCTCGCCAACAGATCCGCCGTCCCTACAGGGAGCCTTGTAGAGGCGTAGCGTCTAACCTGCAAAAAGGAATATACTACACTAAACAGATATCAGAGCAAAATAAACTGCTAGAAATAAAATAAGTACAACTCTCAATATACAATAAGTCCTCACCAACAAATACAAAAGTCTCTCAAAGAAAGAAGAAAAGTACAACTCGATACCTCACTACATAATCTCTCCACCATGACACAACCAAAATATAAGGGTACCTCTATAACACACTGAAGCTGAAGGGGGAAGGGATCTATCTCGCGACTCCCTTACCTCGGTCTGGAAGAGCAGGATCAGCTACTGGCACCGCAGGAACTGGAGCTGAAGTCCCTGGGAAAAAGACACCACGACGGGTGTGAGAACTACCTCCCACAGTAGTTCTCAGTGGGTGCCGCCAACAAGCCCGACGGCCTGCCCACTAAGTCTACTAGAGACAAAAGTAACAAAAGAATGCAATATGAAAAGCTGGAAAGTAAACATCTACTGCTACTATGCCTCTATCTACAATGCCCAAGGGAAAAGAACAGGAGGACGATATGCCACTACTGACACTCAACTCAGAATACCCAATCTAAACTGACTGCCACAACGGGTCCAGTCAAACCTGCGCCTACCTACTGCTGTAGGTATGTCCGGTACTCCAACCCGGTATCTAGCTCAATCTCAAAGCCGGTACTACAACCCGGTCTCGCCTGCTCCGGAGTGGCACTCGAGGGGAGCGACCCGCTCGAGTCAAATAACTGCGCAACACTGTCAAGCACAAAAGTGGCACACGCAGGTTATGATCCAATCACTATCTCACTCACTGGCTAAAAATCCACACTGTCACTATGACCATGTCCCAAGGATCCCAGATCCACTATCACTATCACTATGCAAACTGGTCTACAGACTGCTACAAACGCCACTCGGTCCCCAGACGCGAGTGCAAATGCAAATCCCCAGCTAATAAACCTCCCGGCCCACGACTCGGGAAAAAAAATCACTATGACCAGAGTGACTAGAGTACTACCACTGTGGAAAGCTAAGGTGATAAATAATTCTGATGTATGTTCAAGTTACTGCAGTTTAATGGCGCATGATAATTAAGTAACAGGCAATTACGCTAAGTTAAATTCCCAAGTTGCAGAGTTTATCAAAAGATCGACAGATTTAACAATTAGCTACAGTGGTTTTCATGTTGTAAGGGTTCAAATACTGCAAGTGGTTCAATGAGGTCATCAGATTTAACAACTATCAACTGTGGGTACTAACCTACAATTCTCACATAATATTGGGGCCATAAATTAACGTGCATGCTACTACATTCATAGAATTAGAGTGCAGTCCATAGATTTTGAAAGCAGGATCACCCACCTGATCGCGCTAACTGTCCGGGGTCGCACAGATAAAAAGCCCAGAAACTGATAAAACTCCGAGTCCACTAAGCAAAGAGCACCATAGTGGTGCTTACAAAGTCCTGGGTACAACAACAATTCCACATTTACATTAGATTCCACACTAATTCCTTATACAAAAATCTGCAAGAACAGTCACTGTTCAAACATAATTTCCACCTGAAAATAATTTTCCACAAATTCAAATAAAAATATCACGACAATCCTCGTGAAGTGTAGATGTCGATAGGCTCTTGAATCGTCGAATTCCGATGTCCGGATGAGGAGATAAAAATCCGCGAAGTGAGTGCTGTCCAGGAATCTCATAGCAAAACAGCGGCTCAGTAATGCCTCGAAATCCGTGCCAAAAACCAAAATCTAGGCAAAACACTCAACACAAAAGTCGAAAATTTACCTCTCATGAATCCAACGCCGCAGAAATCGCTGAAATCGGCTGTCGGGGTAGCTCTGTGGAATTTTTAGACCGAAATGCGACGATAACGGACCTCCAACAGAAATCCGTCGCTCCGCACTTTGAGGCAGAAAACACAGTCGTCGCGGCTTCCAAAAGATCTGAAATTTCACCAGGAGATTCCCAAGAGGAAGAGGAAGAAATTTGGTAAAGGGAGCAATGGCTAATTCCCCTCGGAAAGGGCTCAAAATCGTGGCCCAAGTGGCCTATTTATAGGCCCACAAGGAAAAGCAGCCCAAAAAGCCACTTAAGTCACTTTCGGGCCCAACTTTTGGGTGCCCGAAAGTTTCCGGGCTGCTACAGTAACGGGCCGGCCCGTTACTGTTTGCGCCCGAATCTTTCTCAGGCCGCCACGTGTCCCTGATCCGCCTTCTGCACCCGGCGCACGAACCCCGACGAATCCTGCGGCGCCACGTGTCCCGACCAGGCGACGTGCACCGCTGCGCCCGACCAACCACGGGGCGCCACGTGGCGCCCCCACGCCGACCCGGTCAACGCGCACGTCGCGCGACGTGCGCGGCCGCGCCGCCGCCGGAACCGGGTCGGGCACGCGCCCCGAGGCACCGCCTCAGCCGCCACCGCCGTGTGGACCGGGTGCACCAGAACCCGCCAACCACACAACGCCACGTGTCCCCGGTCTACCGTGCACCGGAGCCAAAAGTTCGTGGACCGCGTGCACAACACCGCACCAACCACAGAATGCCACGTGGCCTACCCTCGGTCCACCGTACACCCCGCCAAGGCCCGTGGACCAAGCCCGCTGCGCCGGCCAACCGCAGCGCGCCACGTGGCCCGCGCCCGGTGCACGCGCCCCGCGGTGGACCGCGCGCCTGCGCCGCCCTCCGCCGCCGCGTTCCGCCGCGCTCCGCCGCCGCGTTCCGCCGCGCTCCGCCGCCGCCGGCGCCTCTCCGACCGCCGGAACAGTAACCTAAGCCTCGATTTCCGTGTTTTTGCGTCCTGGCTCCGAAAAATTCAAGTAAATAGTCCATTTCGCTCGTTTTCGCGCGCTGGTTCCAAATCCGAGATCCGTTTAGCCAAATTCTGCTTCTAAAATTTCCCGAAAATTCCCGAAAAAGTGTACTTGATCCGGTTTCCATGTCGGGTCCAATTCTTAGCTCCAATAAGCGCGCAAACACCTCACACACCCATAAAGGACTCTCCGCAAAGATAATAAGCTCTAATTTCACCAGAAACCCAAATCTGGGGCCCGACACGCACACACACGCTCCCTGAAGCCTCCAAACCAATAGTAAACACTAAAGTGGGGATTCGGGTCCTCACACGGTGTTTCCTGTTTGGCGGACACGTGGCAGCATCTGGTGGTTTCGGGCGTGAACAGTGTTGGGCCGGGCTCAACACTGTAGCCGCCCGAAAACTTTCGGGCGCCCGAAAGTTGAATGGCTTGCTTTTGGGCTGTTTTTTCTTGGGGCCTATATATAGGCCACTTTGGGCCGAGTTTTTCACCCTCTTTTCGTGGGAATTAGCTCTTGAGCCTTTTATGAAAGATTTTCCTCTCCCTCTTGCCAATCTTCTGGTGAAGTTTCAGATTTTTTGGAAGCCGCGACGACTGCGTTTTCTGCCTCATAGTGCGGAGCGACGGTATACTGTTGGAGGCCCATTTCCATCGCAGTTTAGTCTGGGAGACCTGCTGAGCTACCCCGACCTCATTTTTGGACGATTTTCGACAGCAGTTGCACGAGAGGTATATCTACGTTTTCCGTGTTGATCACTTTTCCCAGAAATGAGTTTATGTTGGGGTTTGGGGTACATTTTTACACCTCTTTGCTCAGTTTAGAATCCTGACAGCAGCAACTTCGCAGAATTTTATCTTCACTTCTGGATATCGGATTTCGACGATTCAAGAGCCTATCGACATCTACACTTCGCGAGGATCGTCGTGATATTTTTATTGGAATTTCTGGAAAATTATTTTCAGGTGAAATTTTCGTGGGAACAGTAACCTTACTTGCAGATTTTGGAATAGTGATTGTTGTGTGTGTTTGGTGTATAATTGTTATATGTTGTTGTACCCAGGACTGTAAGAGCACTTTTTCTGTGCTCCTTGCTCTATGGATCTGGGAAATTGTCGATTTCTGGTCTATTTATCTGTACCGTCCCGGACAGTTAGCGCGTTCAGGTGGGTGATCCTGCTTTCATTATCTATGGACTGCACTCTAATTCTATGATTATAAGTGCATGCATAATAGTATATGAGCTGTATAATCTGTGCAAACTGTATGTTAGTACCCACAGTTGATAATTGCTAAATTTGATGATCTTATTGGAACTCTTGCAATATAAGAATCATTTAATCTGAGAACTTGACTTAGCACATCTATTAGGCATTGTATATCCTACTCAGACAACTACAGTTAGATTTATGCATTGCTTTAGGTCTCCCACTTTGCTTGTTACCTTTATCACTCTGGACATAGTTTTCCCCTGAGTCGTGGGTTGGGAGGTCTAGTAGCTGTGGATGCATTGTACTCGCGTCTGGGGACCGAGTAGAGTTGGTAGCAGTCTGTAGATTGTTTATCATTGAGATAGTGACATGTTGGATTTGGGATCTTTGGGAGATGATCATAGTGACAGTGTGGATTCTTAGTTAGTGAGTGAGATAGTGATTGGATCATAGCCTGCAGGAGCCATACTTGAGATCGACAGAGATGCGCGGATACTTTGCTCGGTGGGGTCGCTACCCACGAGTGCCACTCCGGAGTTGGGCTTGCTACTTCTATCGCGGCTTGTCGATGTTGGTGTCCCTCTGGCTGAGCCAGTTTTGGCAGTCATGGACATCGTCCCTCTGGCTGAGCCAGTTTTGGCAGCTATGGACATACCTACAGCAGTAGGTAGGCGCAGGTTTGATTGGACCGTTGAGGCAGTCAGTCTGGATTGGGTGATTTGAGTCGAGTAGCAGTAGAGACATATTGATCTTCGGTCCTTTTTCCTTGAGCATTTAGATAGAGGCATAGTAGCAGTAGATGTTTTACTTTCCAGCTTTTCTATACTGCATTTTTTCTTTTGTTACTTTATGCCTCTTGTAGACTTAGTGGGCAGGCCGTCGGGCTTGTTGGCGGCACCCACTGTGAACTACTCTGGGAGGTAGTTCTCACACCCGTTGTGGTGTCTTTTTCCCCAGGGACTTCAGCTCCAGTTCCTGTGGTGCCCGTTGCTGATCCAGCTCCTACAGACCGAGGTAAGGGAATCGCGAGATAGATCCCTTTTCCCCTTTCATCTTCAGCGAGAGATAGAGGTACCCGATGTTACTTTTGGTTGTGTCTATATTTGAGAGATCTTGTAGTGAGGGATCGAGTTGTACTCTTTTATTTCCTTTTGAGAGACTCCTGTATTCAGGTGAGGATTTTATGTATATTTTATGTGAGAGATTGTTCTATTTCTTGTAGTTAGTTAGTTTTCTTTATCGCTCTGATATCTGTTAGTATAGTTGTGTTGGGTTATAAGTAAAAGGATCTAAATAGGGAAAAAAACACCTAGAGGGGGGTGAATAGGTGTAAACAAAAAACACTCAAAAAATCATTGCGCAAATAAACCCAATGCGGAAAAATAAAAGAACACGCAAGATTTTTACGTGGAAAAACTCCAAACCGGAGTAAAAAACCACGGGACCGATAACACGGCGAAATCCACTAGAATTAACACACGTACAAGGTGATATACCGTACTCACAGACGACTCAACCTTTTTCATACGCTCCTAGTAGATCTTCCCGCTCGCTCCACGACGCTTCTCGAATCCACGATCCGCGCCCAACGCTGAATCCACAGCGTCCAACGTCGAGTCCACGACGTCCGACCGAATCCACGGTCTTCACCCAGTGGCACGCTTCGAATCCACGAACGTACCTCGCTCCGAATCCACGAGAGCGGTTGCACCTTGAATCCACAAGGCCACGCGAGTCCACGCGCCGATTTTGGGGTAAATCGTTGTTTGTTTGGGTGGTGATGATCCGCCGAATACTTAGATTAAAGATAGATCGGAAATACCATCTAAGTATTCATTGATTTGATTCTACTCAAAATGTGAGTATGGAAAACCTAGAATCAAATCAATCAATATAGATGAAGAAACATAGAATAAATCTATTGATTTCCTTTCTTCTCTATATATGTGGATTTTTTCTTTTCGGCTATTTTCTTCTGTAATAGCGGATGCCCTAGAAATGAATACAGGGCCTATTTATAGGTTAGAAACCCTTGGAAGAATATACGGATCAAAAACAGCCTTTTCTGGAAAGTTTTACCGACGGCGATCCGGATTGGATTTGGCGATCCGGATTGCAGAAGCACAAAAGACGGTTTCCAGAAAATTGCTTGTTCGGGATCCGGATCGTAGTCCCCGATCCGGATCGTTCATACAGTTTTACCAAAACATCATGTTCGGGATCCGGATTGCAATTCCTGATCCGGATCGAGGAAGCAACAGGTAAAACTAGTGTTCGGGATCCGGATCAGAGGATGCTGCGATCCGGATTGAACCAGTGTATGAACCAACACCCTTCGGGATCCGGATTGCCGAGCTCGATCCGGATCCTGAACATGTCCCATGTCCAGTTTTTGATGTTTAAGCAATTAAAACCTCTTCCAGGTGTTTCTACACTATAAGAAGTATTCGGATCATCAAAATTCTTTAGTTAAACGTACCTGATCCTTTTGAATTCTTCTTTCTTGAGATTGAGGTATACGATCCAAAGTTTCTTCATCTTCAATCTTCAAGACTTAATACATTCACGAAATACGCCAACTCAAATTCCGTAACAATCTCCCCCTTTGGCGGTTTCGTGACAAAACACAAATCCACAAAAGAAAATTCAAAAAGATATTTTTGTTGCTATCACCATACAACAAAAATTTACAAAAGAGATCCAGAAATTAAAAACATGAGATAAACTCCTAGAACAGACTCTAGACTTAGACATCTGTAATCTCTGCACACAGAAAGCATTCTTGACAAACAAAATCGTTAGATACCTCAAGAATTGAAACATTCAAAACCAACTACAGAGATAGAGTTTATTCTCATCATGACATTTGAAAAATTCAGATATGTAAGAGAATCATAGTTAAAACCAACATATCTTCTAAGCAATCGAAAACCAAATGTCAAAGTATGTTAGTCCAACATCAACTTGTTAGTCATATTACATGCCCAAATAGTTAGTCGAATAGTTAGTATAGAGGCATGTCACAAATCACATAAGAAAAACTAAAGTTGAGTGGAAGTCATACTTACCTTGATATTCACAATCATCATTCATTGTTCAAAGTTCTCTCTAACTCTCTCCCCCTTTTTGTCACAAAACAAAGCCAAAACGTAGCAAGAGCTACAATATGTAAGGAGAGTAAAAAAAAAGTCTATTAATATGCACAAATTGAGAACTAAACTAAAAGAATCAATAAGACTAAAACCTAAAAACCTGCACAAAAAGAAATGAGTCAAAAATAGTCAGTTGTCAGAATCTGAATCTTCAGAACTTGTGCAACCCAGCTTGTAGAACATCTTTGTCAATCGCTTGTGCACAGAATTGACCTTTTTAGTGATAGTAATGTGAGCTGCCGTGACTATCTCAAGCTCATTGCAAATTTTTTGTTGCTCTTTCAAGATCTGTTCTTGCTTGACAGATAGTTGTTGTTGCAACTTGAAGATCGAAGTCAATGATGCTTCATCATCCGTGCCGGGTTCTTGTCGAGATGTTGAGGCCGAGGTGCCGTCACAAGGTTTCTTTCCAATAACATGAGGCAATTTGTGAAGTGACTTCACAATTGTTGATTCATCTATCATCCCGCAACTGTGCTGATATGATGTAGAGCTTACATCAATGTCAAACTTTCGTAAGATCCTCATGATGAGTAGAGGAAATGGAAGTCGCTCAGAGGGATGAGGATGCACAATATATCTTGACATTCTGTTCCAAATTATATAGGGAATATTCATATTCAATCCAATAGCCTCAGATGGGTGACCTATGAGATATAGGAAAAGCAGCCGCTCCCATCTCACAACCTTGGTCTGCAAGTTGGGCAGAATGTTATAACATGTTATGAAGTTTAGAAAACGGTACTCCAGTCGTAGATGTTTGGATCTGACACTCTTGCCGTCAACTGATTTAGTTCCTTCCAAACAGATCTTGTCGATCACAGTTTGCCACAATGCAGTTGTCAAACTTTTTCCTTTCAAAAAGTTAAGCCCCGATGTGCTAGAATCCATTCCAAGGACTTCACCAATCAACTGCGGTGTGATCTTAATCTTCATTCCTTGGATGTTTGTATAGAAATGCATAGACCCATTTTCATCCTCTTGAAGATGTCTCGCATTCGTGTAGAAGGTTCTCACACGATACAAACAATATCCTAGAAGTTCAGGGAATCGGCAGACTTGAAGCAGAGAAGCTTGTTCAATTAAGGTTCCAAATTCTGGTGAATGATTGCGAAGGGCTTCAATGTTGACATGACGTTCTCCGATGCATTCACGTCGTTCAAAGGCTCGAAGACGGTCAGTATTAACGACTACCTCTTCAACACGTGGCGGAGAGTCAGGAGCTATTGGTGTGTCAATATTAGTGTCTCGTCTTAATCCATAACGTCGAGCAAGTCGTTTCCGTTTCACAGAGATAGTTGGAGCAAACATAGGAGCTTTCCCAGTGTCCATGGGTGCTTTTTCTTTTTGTTTAGATTTAGTAGGCAATACCTCATCATCATCATCATCTGTCAACATATCCCAGTGTACTTCATCAGGGTTTTCTTCAAGTTCTGTGTCACTTATAACTTCCACTTCACCTTTTCGTTGGAGTTTCTTGGCTCGTTTCAGTTTGTTGGTTGCTCGAGTATGTACCATCGTAACCAGTAGCAAGATTAACCAGGAGAATGCCATTGGTGTGAGTGCTTTGAGTTTTGAGAAAGTGTCCTGTGAAAACCAACTCAAGAACATATGAAAAATCGTCAATTTTGAAAAATTTGAAAAATTGTACCTAGACAATCATAATCATGTAGAGAAGCCAAGAATCAAATTAGTTTTCCAAAAAGAATTTTAAAAATAGATCAATTCCATGATTTTCAAAAATTCCTCTTTTATGCCCTAAACCAGAATTTTTAGAAATCGAAGCCTAAAAACTCGTTTATCTTGAGAAAACCCAGCATAAAAGCAAAACTAATTGACCCAGAGTCCTTATTTCAAAAGAAATTTGATCAAAAACCATTCACAAACGAAAAAGTTCAAGATTTCAACTCACGTTTGATGAAAAACTGTAAAAACCGAGTTTTGATCAATAAAACTTACTTGAATCCGAAGAACTTTGAGTTTGGAAGCTCCAAAATGCAAGAAATCTAGAGAGAGAAGCTCTAGAGATTTTAGAACAAAAGATTAGGGTAAAAGAAATCAAATCCTCTTTGTTCTTATAAAACCCTAGCCGTGATCCGGATCGGATCGAGAATGTGATCCGGATCGGCTACCCGCAGGAAGAATCCTGCGTTCGGGATCCGGATCACTTACCCCGATCCGGATCGGCTTCAACTTTTTCTCCAGAAAAATTCAGAAAAATTCCATAAAATCCAGAAAAAGTATGTAAGCACTTTACCATGTCAACTTTAAACAAAAGACATCGTTTCATACAACAAGAAATAGATTATGCAAAATCTATCAAAAATACCCAAAAATGAAACGAAAATTTACGAAAGTTAAAACACTTAAAGTTGAACAACTTCAATTACATCTATCCTGATCTTATGTGTAATGCCTTTATCAAATCATCAATTTTAGTAAAGAAAATGAAGTACCAAGATCAATAGATGTTTGAAATCCCAGATAAGTTAGATAATATATCTAGACAATCTGTTGAAGGAGTGGCTCTTTGAGCATCTTTTACTAAAAATCCCACCTTATACCAACCATGAAATACGACTGAGTCAAGTATTTCAATATGCATTTCATCAACATTTTCAAAACAAAAATTTGCTTTTCATTCATGGAGTATCTTTTTTTTCTTTCATTTTCTCCATGTGGTGGTAGTTTTCACACTCCTCATTGGGATGTAACTCTTTCCACATCTTTTGAGCATTTTACATTTCATTGACTCCCCCTCAATTGGCTATCAATTATTTAATATATAAAGTATTCAACCAAACCATTGATCTCGAATTCATACTCGACTAAGCAATCAAATATGATAATGACTATACCAAGAGATCATTGAGAGAGAAATTGACTTTGATCACTTAAAAGATGGTTTAATTAACGTAAATGATCATTGCAACATTGAAATATTATGACATCAAAAGCATAATAAATTTCTAAATGCATAAAAGGATGCAATTAAAGTCAATTATGATTTATGCTCAATTAATGTCCTATGTACAAAACATAGATAAAGAACAAAACAAAAACAAAAACAAAACCTAACCTAAGCAAAGGTTTCAAAAGAGTTTATTTCAAGGAAAGCATGCCAATTGCTTTACGCAAGTGAATAAAACGTTTTTGATCCAAAGGTTTTGTTAAGATATCAGCTAATTGATCCTCAGTTGAAATATATGACAGTTGAAGAATGTTTGATTCAACTAGCTCTCTAAGAAAATGATATCTAAGTTCAATATGTTTTGTTCTAGAGTGCAACACAGGGTTTTTAGAAATGTTAATAGCACTAGTGTTGTCACATAAAATGGTTACCGAAGATGTTGAAATCCGGAAATCGCTCAACACGCTTTTCATCCAAATCAATTGGGTTGAACAACTTCCTGCAGAAATGTACTCCGCTTCGGCAGTCGAGAGTGCTATGCAATTCTGCTTTTTACTGTGCCATGCAACAAGGCAATGGCCAAGATAGAAGCATGCACCACTCGTGCTTTTCCGGTCATCCACTGATCCAGCCCAATCGGCATCTGAGTATCCAACAATATCCAAAGTCGTTCCCATAGGATACCAAATTCCGAAATTGATTGTACCTTTGATATATCGGATGATCCGTTTCACCGCTTTCAGGTGAACCTCCTTCGGTGCTGATTGATATCTCGCACAAATCCCAACACTGAAGGATATATCCGGGCGACTAGCCGTGAGATATAGTAGACTTCCAATCATACTGCGATACAGTTTCTCGTCTACATTCTCACTTTGTGATTCACTTCCAAGTCCCTTATGGCTAGTTCCCATTGGAGTCGGAAAATCCTTAGAATTTTCAAGATCAAACTTTTTGACCAACTCCAGTGCATACTTGGATTGACACAAGTGAATTCCTTCATCGTTTTGTTTAACTTGTAATCCAAGAAAATAATTCAATTCGCCCATCATGGACATCTCAAATTCGCTTTCCATGGTCTCCGCGAATTTGGAAGCATCATTATCTCTTGTTGCGCCAAAAACAATGTCATCGACATAGATTTGAGCAACTATGAAATTGTTTTGATAATGCTTCACAAAGAGAGTCCTGTCAGCTCCCCCTCGAGTGTAGCCCTTTTCCAAAAGGTGCTTTGTCAACCTTTCGTACCATGCTCGCGGTGCTTGTTTCAGACCGTAAAGAGCCTTTTTCAGACGAAAAACATGGTTAGGTAGTTTATGATCCACAAAACCTTTCGGTTGAGCCACATAAACTTCCTCATTTAAAAACCCATTTAAAAAGGCGCTCTTAACGTCCATTTGAAATAATTTGATTTTAAAATGACAAGCTATCGCAAACAATATACGAATGGACTCGAGTCTAGCTACAGGGGCGAAAGTTTCATCAAAGTCTATACCTTCTACTTGAGAGTAGCCTTGAGCAACTAACCTTGCTTTGTTCCTGATGATAGTACCTTCTTCATTTTTCTTGTTCTTGAAGATCCATTTGGTACCTATCACATTGTGTTGCTTCGGAGGCTTCGTTAATTCCCAGACTTTGTTTCGCTCGAATTGATGGAGCTCTTCCTGCATTGCTTTAATCCAGTAGTCATCTTGGAGAGCTTCATCAACATTCCTTGGTTCGATTTGAGATACATAGCATGCAAATCCGCAAACCAATTGTCTCCGTGTTCTAACTCCTTCTTGTGGATCTCCAATGATGTTCGATTCAGGGTGATCCTTGGAGATGCGTAACGTTTGAGGTAGAGGAGTAGACGGAGGTACACGAGATGATTCCTGCACATCAGATAAACTTGAAGAACCGTTAGATGCATCAACATTATTATCGAAAGAATTGTTAGAAGAAGATGCATTAGCAGGTGTATCATCATCAAGAGAGATATCGAGGGTAGATTTTTCAGATTCAAAGTGAAAAGCTTCATCTACCTTAACATTTATCGATTCTACGATCGTCTTAGATTCTAAGTTAAAAACTCGATATGCTCTGCTGTTTGTAGAATAACCTAAGAAAATCCCTTCGTCACTTCGAGAGTCAAATTTTCCAAGATTCTCACGATCACGTAAAATAAAACACCGACTCCCAAAGATACGAAAATATTTGATGTTAGGTTTTCTACAAAACCAAAGTTCATATGGTGTATTCAATGTCCCCGGGCGCAAATACACGCGATTAATAACATAAACAGCAGTGTTCACCGCTTCAGCCCAAAAATAAAAAGGTAAGTTCCGGCTGTGAAGCATAACACGTGCCATTTCCTGTACGACCCTGTTTTTGCGCTCGACTACACCATTTTGTTGAGGTGTGTAAGGTGCAGAGAATTCATGTTTAATGCCATTAGAAGTGCAAAAATCAATGAATTTGGAATTTATGAATTCCCCACCTCTATCACTCCTAACTCGAGTAATCCTATCATTCTTTTCAGTCATAATACGATTGCAGATTTCGAGAAAAGAATCAAAGGTATCAGCTTTTTCTTTTAAGAATGCTACCCAAGTATATCTAGAAAATCATCAACCAATAAGAAAATATACCATTTACCTCCCAGAGATGGTTGACGAGTTGGCCCCATTAAGTCCATATGCAAAAGTTCCAAAGGCCGTTTTGTACCTATGTGGTTCAAGTTCTTGTGTGCAGTCCTAGACTGTTTTCCTTTTGGCAACCGCCACACACAAGGTTTTGTTCAAAAGAAAGTTTCGGAACCCCCTTGACCACATCTTTGTTCGAAATTCTAGCAAGTTCCTTAAAGTTTATGTGACCTAGCCTTTCATGCCAAAGTGTTTCATTTTTCAAAGATGCTAGGTTACATTTTTCAGAAATCTTAGTAGGAACTACATAACAATTGTTTTCTGATCTAACCCCCTTTAAAAAGAAAGCATGGTTCATGTCAGTTACAGTGCACTTATCAGATGAAAAATTAACTGAATAACCACTATCACAAAGTTGACTTATGCTTATGAGGTTAGTCTTAAGGCCATGAACAAATAACACATTATCTAGAACCGGGCCATCTGGAATAGCTACCGTTCCCTTTCCAACAATTTTGGAAGACCGACCATCTCCGAAAACAACAAGTCCTCCGGAGTTTTTCTCAAATGTTTGAAAACAGTTTTTGTCGCCGGTCATATGACGGGAACACCCGCTATCCAGGTACCAAGACGAACTATCATATGCATGCAAGGAAACATTGGTAGCAAGACAAGGAAAATTTCACCTTTGCGCACCCAAACCTTTTTGGAGTGCGTCGGTAATGATCGTGAAGTTGATCTCCTAGGTGAGAGCGTCTTGCTTGAAGAATTGCTGCTCCTTGATGATGTCGTCTTGAGCGGTGTACTACCAAGGCTCTTTTCCTTCAAATGATTTGCATTGATTTCTGAGGAATAGCCTTTTTGGTAGTCATTGCAAGAGGTGCTTGAGGTGTGCGTTTGGCTTCCGTCTTGCAATTTCTCCTTATGTGCCCTGAAATGCCACAACGAAAACATACCTTGATTCTTGTCGATTCCGAGGAGGATGTAGTAGGTTTGTTGTCGTTGCTTGTCGTGAATTCCGGTGTCGGAGGAGGAGATACCGACTGAGGCACAAATACTGTCCCACTCGAACTTGGAATGTCTCCAGTTTGAGTGTATCCGAGGCCGAACTTATTTCTTTGACCAAGACCAAGAAGTCTGTCCAACTTACTCCTTCCAGAAGAAAATCTCTTTAAGTCATCCTTCAGTTGGCGTATGGTCTCCGTCATTTCCAATTTTTCCTGTCGAGCCTCGCCGTTGAGCTTCAAGAAGTAATTCGCTTTGTTCACCATATCCATATAATTCTTCTCGAGTTGCTCATTGGACTCTTGAAGGGAAACATTTGTTTTAATCAAATTATCCCTTTCCACTTCAAGATCGGTTGAGAGAGAGGTTACCCTTTTTACTTCTTCTTCGAGATCCTGCAATCTCCCTTTCAACCCCTTGTTTTGCTTAGCCAGTTTCTTTGAATCCCTCAAAAGTCTGTGGTAGGCTAGAGCAAAATCTTCACCTTCAGAATCATCTGATTCATCGTCCGTTGCAATCTTTTCAACAGTGAGGAGTTGGACAAGGAATCGGATGTACTTGCCATTAAGCACATGAAGGGTGAAGATGTAGTGGACGCGTGGAAAGCTGTCGCGTTGTCTTCTTCATCACTTGAGGATGACTCATTTGACGTGGAGTTGTCATCCCAAGTAACGACTTGCATCGCTTTCTTCTTAGCCGGATTCTTGTTGGGACATTCCGTTGCAATGTGGCCGTAGCCTCGACATTTGAAGCACTGAACTTGTCCCTCTGAACTTTTCTTATCCTTTGAGAAGTTCTCTTGCTTTCTTGACTTGTAAGTTGAAGAACCCTTGCCTTTCTTCGACTTTCCGAAGGATGAGTTTTGCTTGGATTACCCCTTCGAAAGTTGCGGCGAAACTTCCTTGTCAAGAGAGCGAGCTGCTTCTCAAAGTCCTCCATAGAAAGGTTCTCGTCGTCGTCCGAGGAGGATGAATCCGCGTCTTCTTCTTTAGTTGATTTCAATGCGTAACCTGAAGACTTAGAAGAGGATGCCTTTCCAGAAGAATAGTTAGTAGGAAATGTCATTTCATAAGTTTGTAAAGCACCTACTAATTCTTCTACACGCATTTCGTCCGGGTGTTTAATTGTTTCAATGGCTGCGACCTTCGGGCGAAATCGTTCAGGAAGAGTTCTTAGAATTTTTCTTACAACTTTAAATTCTGGAATCTTCTCTCCCAAGTTAGCACATGAGTTTACGATGTCTTGCAATCGTGTGTAATAGTCAGTGAAAGATTCATTCTCTGCCATAGAGATAGAGTCAAACTTGCTCGTGAGCATTTGCAGTTTCTGAATCTTCACTAGGTTAGTTCCCTCATGCGTAACTTGAAGAACATCCCAGATTTCTTTCGCAGTCTCACATGCCGAGACGCGAGAGAACTCAGTTTGTGACAAAGCATTAAATAGAGCATTAATTCCCTTGCCATTGTAAGAAGATAATCTATCTCTTCCTTGGTCCATTTCGACCTAGGTTTTAAGGTGCGAACATCATCTAAAATTTCAGTTGGATTAGACCATCCTAATTCAATTGATTGCCACACCCTTTCGTCGATGGAAATTAAAAAGGCTTTCATCCGCACTTTCCAGTACGCATAATTTGTTCCATCAAAGAAAGGGGGTCGATTGATGTTTCCACCTTCAACCATTGTTTACAACCCTATTCCCGCTCTGATACCACTTGTTGGGTTATAAGTAAAAGGATCTAAATAGGGGAAAAAACACCTAGAGGGGGGTGAATAGGTGTAAACAATAAACACTCAAAAAATCATTGCGCAAATAAACCCAATGCGGAAAAATAAAAGAACACGCAAGATTTTTACGTGGAAAAACTCCAAACCGGAGTAAAAAACCACGGGACCGATAACACGGCGAAATCCACTAGAATTAACACACGTACAAGGTGATATAACGTACTCACAGACGACTCAACCTTTTACATACGCTCCTAGTAGATCTTCCCGCTCGCTCCACGACGCTTCTCGAATCCACGATCCGCGCCCAACGCTGAATCCACAGCGTCCAACGTCGAGTCCACGACGTCCGACCGAATCCACGGTCTTCACCCAGTGGCACGCTTCGAATCCACGAACGTACCTCGCTCCGAATCCACGAGAGCGGTTGCACCTTGAATCCACAAGGCCACGCGAGTCCACGCGCCGATTTTGGGGTAAATCGTTGTTTGTTTGGGTGGTGATGATCCGCCGAATACTTAGATTAAAGATAGATCGGAAATACCATCTAAGTATTCATTGATTTGATTCTACTCAAAATGTGAGTATGGAAAACCTAGAATCAAATCAATCAATATAGATGAAGAAACATAGAATAAATCTATTGATTTCCTTTCTTCTCTATATATGTGGATTTTTTCTTTTCGGCTATTTTCTTCTATAATAGCGGATGCCCTAGAAATGAATACAGGGCCTATTTATAGGTTAGAAACCCTTGGAAGAATATACGGATCAAAAACAGCCTTTTCTGGAAAGAATTACCGACGGCGATCCGGATTGGATTTGGCGATCCGGATTGCAGAAGCACAAAAGACGGTTTCCAGAAAATTGCTTGTTCGGGATCCGGATCGTAGTCCCGATCCGGATCGTTCATACAGTTTTACCAAAACATCATGTTCGGGATCCGGATTGCAGTTCCTGATCCGGATCGAGGAAGCAAGCAGGTAAAACTAATGTTCGGGATCCGGATCAGAGGAGGCTGCGATCCGGATTGAACCAGTGTATGAACCAACACCCTTCGGGATCCGGATTGCCGAGCTCGATCCGGATCCTGAACATGTCCCATGTCCAGTTTTTGATGTTTAAGCAATTAAAACCTCTTCCAGGTGTTTCTACACTATAAGAAGTATTCGGATCATCAAAATTCTTTAGTTAAACGTACCTGATCCTTTTGAATTCTTCTTTCTTGAGATTGAGGTATACGATCCAAAGTTTCTTCATCTTCAATCTTCAAGACTTAATACAATCACGAAATACGCCAACTCAAATTCCGTAACAAGTTGGGTCTATTTTTGCAGGTTAGACGCTACGTCTCTACAGGGCTTCCGTTAGGGGCGGCGGATCTATTGCGAGCCCGGGGTACAGTTCCGACCCCGGGCGTGACAGATTAGAGTGGTATCAGAGCCTAGGATGTAGGTCTTTGAGGACTTATGAACCCTAGGCTTAGGTTAAACCTAGGATGGCCACGTGAGAGCCGAGACATTTAGCGAAAGTCTTGATTGGGTTCAAACTCTTCCGACTGGATAGGGATGAGTGATAGACATGTCTTCCTTTGGTAGCGACTATGTTGGTTGCAGACAACATAGTGCCTCTGAAAGGGGGACATGCCTTTTGACTTTCGCTAGATTGGGTCGAGTTTTGTTTCTGGTTCTGATTGTTTGCTTTGTCCCTCAGGTGGGGATGCCTCCTCGACGTTCGATGGTGACGCGCTCATAGCCTTCGTCCTCAGAGCCCGAGCAGGAGGACTCGGGGCGAGGACCTCAGGCTGAGATTCAGGAGCTCCGTGCCCAATGGCACAGATGCGGAGGCGACCCGACGCCAGGAGGAGGCAATGGCGCGGCTGATGCTCATGATGGAGCAGAGAGCACAGCCGGCAGTGGCACCCCCTGAGGCTTCGTCGGTGCCTTCTTCCCCTGTTGTGGCACCCCCTGTGGTGCAGCCTGCACCGGCGGTTCCTGCTGAGCCGTTTCGAGTAGACCACCGCCGGGGCGACGGATCTTTGACTACGATAGAGCAGCGGGAGGTTGTCGATTTGCTGATGAGATTTCAGCATTCGATCCGCCACGCTTTTCGGGCATGAGTGCTGAGCCATGGCAGCCGAACTTGGATTACCACCGTGGAGCGCCACTTCGAGAGCTTATTTGTGGATGGAGGTTACGGGTATTTTGGCTACCCATTTTCTGGAGAGCAACGCCGAGGCGTGGTGGCGGCATGTGCGACCAGCTGGTCCACCTGGGACGCAGCTTCTTCCTGGGCCGAGTTTCGGAGCATGTTGCTAGGAGCCTTCTTTCCTGAGAGTGTCCGACAGCGACTAGAGAGCAGTTGAAGAATCTCCGCCAGGGAGATAGGTCAGTGCACATGTACATAGCGGAATTCAACCAGCTGTTGGCATGTGTGCCTCATGTGGCCAGAGACGAGAGCCATCGTGTCTACATATTTGAGAGAGGACTTCGTCGAGACATCTACCAGTTCATCCGCTCCCGTAGACTGCAGACCGTGGAGGCCTCGATGGAGCAGGCTTTGTACGTGGAGTGTGGAGAGGCCGTGATGGATAGGTATCTCCCGGCCCCTGTAGCCACTTCTGGGGCGAAGCGCCCGGCTTCCGCGGAGGAGGGGCAGTCTAGCAGGCAGGGACCCCCCGAGACCTCCGCGTTTCCACCCTCAGGGCCGTGGGCACCAGGGACGCCAGAGATTGGGAGCGTCTCGGCACACACACAGCAGCAGCAGCAGCGTCGACCACCGCGACAGCAGCAGTCATCCGCAGACTTCTCGCCAGCAGCGTTCGATCGGTTGCATTATCTGTGGAGGCCCCCATCCGCCGACTCAGTGCCCGCAGAGACAGGGGCGGTGTTTTCACTGCGGTCAGGCCGGCCATATTGCGAGCGCATGTCCCAGGGCCGGTAATCCAGTTCCTTCATCACATCTGCACCACCATTCCTTACCAGCCAGCCGTTCTTCTTGTTGGGTTATTTAATATGGATCTAAATAGGGAAAAAAATACCTAGAGGGGGTGAATAGGTGTAAACAATAAACACTCAAAAAATCATTGCGCAAATAACCCAATGCGGAAAATAAAAGAACACGCAAGATTTTTACGTGGAAAAACTCCAAACCGGAGTAAAAACCACGGGACCGATAACACGGCGAAATCCACTAGAATTAAAACACGTACAAGGTGATATAGCGTACTCACAGACGACTCAACTTTTACCATACGCTCCTAGTAGATCTTCCCGCTCGCTCCACGACGCTTCTCGAATCCACGATCCGCGCCCAACGCTGAATCCACAGCGTCCAACGTCGAGTCCACGACGTCCGACCGAATCCACGGTCTTCACCCAATACTACGCTTCGAATCCACGAACGTAGTTGCACCTTGAATCCACAAGGCCACGCGAGTCCACGCGCCGATTTAGGGTAAATCGTTGTTTGTTTTGGGTGGTGATGATCCGCCGAATACTTAGATTAAAGATAGATCGGAAATACCATCTAAGTATTCATTGATTTGATTCTACTCAGAATGTGAGTATGGAAAACCTAGAATCAAATCAATCAATATAGATGAAGAAACATAGAATAAATCTATTGATTTCCTTTCTTTTCTATATATGTGGATTTTTCTTTTCGGCTATTTTTCTCTATAATAGCGGATGCCCTAGAAATGAATACAGGGCCTATTTATAGGTTAGAAACCATTGGAAGAAGATAGGAAACAAAAACTGCCTTTTCTGGAGATTTTTACCGACGGCGATCCGGATTGGAATTGGCGATCCGGATTGCAGAAGCAAGAAAGACGATTTCCAGAAAAAAGGTAGTTCGGGATCCGGATCACAAAGTCCGATCCGGATCGTTCATACAGTTTTACCAGAACATCAATTTCGGGATCCGGATTGCAAGCCCTGATCCGGATCGAGGAAGCAAACAGGTAAAACAAGTGTTCGGGATCCGGATCAGAGGATGCTGCGATCCGGATTGAACCAGTGTATGAACAAACACCCTTCGGGATCCGGATTGCCGAGTCCGATCCGGATCCTGAACATGTCCCATGTTCAGTTTTTGATGTTTAAGCAATTAAAAATTCTTCCAGGTGTTTCTACACTATAAGAAGTATTCGGATCATCAAAAATCTTTAGTTAAACGTACCTGATCCCTTTGAATTCTTCTTTCTTGAGATTGAGGTATACGATCCAAAGTTCTTTCATCTTCAATCTTCAAGACTTAATACATTCACGAAATACGCCAACTCAAATTCCGTAACAATCTCCCCTTTGGCGGTTTCGTGACAAAACACAAATCCACAAAAGAAAATTCAAAAAGGATATTTTTGTTGCTATCACCATACAACAAAAATTTACAAAAGAGATCCAGAAATTAAAAACATGAGATAAACTCCTAAGAACAGACTCTAGACTTAGACATCTGTAATCTCTGCACAAAGAAATCATTCTTGACAAAAGAAATCGTTAGATACCTCAAGAATTGAATCATACAAAACCAAATACAGAGATAGAGTTTATTCTCATCATGACATATGAGAATTCAGATATGTAAGAGAATCATAGATAAGGACCAACATATCTTCTAAGCATTCAAAAACCAAATGTCACAAAAATTAGTCCAACATCAACTTGTTAGTCATATTACATGCCCAAATAGTTAGTCGAATAGTTAGTATAGAGGCATGCAACCAATCAACAATTAGAAACCAAGTTGAGGTTGAGAAGAACATACTTACCTTTTGTTCACACATTCACACTTCACACATTCATTGTCACAGTTCATTGTCATTGTTCAAGTTCTCTCTAAACTCTCTCCCCCTTTTTGTCACAAAAGAAAGCCAAACATGTAGCAAAAGCTACGAAATGTAAGGAGAGTTAAACAAGTTTAAATACAAAGCAGAAACTTGAGAACTTGAAAAAAAAAACAACCAAAATGTGAAAACCTGCAGAAGAAAAGATTAGAGGAAACTTTATGAAGACTCGTCAGAGCTGATACACCCAAGCTTCTGAAACATTTTCTTGATCCGTTTGTTTATGGAAGCTTGTTTCCTTCTTAACTTCTCTGACTTCTTTCTTTACATCTTTGAGATCTTCCTTCATTTCAGCGAACTCAGCAGACATGCGTTCTTGTTCGTTGGAGAGTCGCTGTTGTTCTTTAAAAATTGAGTTTACTGAAGCATCATCTTCTGAAGTCGATGGAGGCACTTGCTGTGCAGGTGGGATAGGAGCTGTAGAGGTAGTTGCTGGTTGTCGAGCTCGTCGGATTGGAGGAGATGGAGGATCATCTTGTTTTGTCGATAGAGATTTTACTATCGTTGTTTCATTGATCGTACCTAAACTGTACATATAGGAGCTCGCGCTTGTATCAACTTTGAATTTCTTAAGGATTCGCATGATGATCATTGGATAGGGTAGTCTCTCTGTGGGGTGAGAGTGTTCCACATATCGTGACATCCTAGCCCAAATGAGATAAGGAATGTTCAAGTTTGCTCCCATTGCTGCGGTTGGGTTCCCAAGAGATAAAGAAATCATTCTATCCCATCGAAGAACCTTTGTATTCATATTGGGAAGAATGTTGTGCAGACAATGAAGTTGATATACTTATACTCTGTTCGAGCTCTTTAGAAAATACCGAATTTCCGGTAGACAAAGTATCCGGAATGCAAATTCCATTGACTACAACTCTCCAAGAGTTTTCTGTGAAGACTTGAGTCTTCAGATAATGAAGTCCATCAGATCTAGCTTTCATACTGAGTACCTCTCCAATCAATTGGGGAGTGACTTTGATTTTGATACCTTTAACCACGGTGTGAAATTCTCGACGTCCGTCAACATGATCAGTTAGACTTGCAGCATTCTGATAAAACATCCGAACTGAATGTGGACAATACCCAGTTGACTCAGGAAAGTTGCAAATTGGACCGAGACCAACTTGATTATATAAAGTCCCAAAGCTGCAGAGCGTTCATCATTGGTTGGACATTGACATGTCTCTCACCAATGCATTCTCTTCTCAAAATCCTTGATTCTCGTGGAGCTAATGAATTCCTGAGGAGGGGGCTGGCTAGCAATTGGTTCCTCAATTGAAATTCCCTTTGCACTGCCTCTTTTTCTTGCACCAGTCTTTGTTCTTGTTCTGATTTGACTTGGTTCCATGGGAGCTTTTCCCTTTTCTGCAGCAGTAGGAGGAACCTTTGTCTTTGAGGCTTCTGCAGGTGCTTTCCCTTTGGATACAATAGGGACATCTTCCTCAATCTCTAGGTTATCCCAGTCAATCGAGTCCGTTTCCGAATCCGTGTCGGAATCATTCTCAGCTCGCTTGGTTCTCTTTGCTTTCTTAGGTTTGGCAGTGTCCTTAACATGGACCATTGCAGCAAGTAGGAAAATGATCCAGGTGATCACCATTGCTGAAAGTGCTTTGAGTTTAAAAGGTGTCCTGTGAAAAATCAACTCAAGAACACATGAAAAAATCATCAATTTTGAAAAATTTGAAACATTGTACCTAGACAATCATAATCATGTAGAGAAGCTAAGAATCAAATTAGTTTTCCAAAAGAATTTAAAAATAGATCAATCCAATGATTTTCCAAAAATTCCTCTTTTATGCCCTAAAACAGAATTTTTAGAAATTGAAGCCTAAAAACTCGTTAATCATGTAAAAACCCAGCATAAACGTAAAACTAATTGACCCAGAGTCCTTTTTCAAAAGAAATTTGATCAAAACCATTCACAAACGAAAAAGATCCAAGTTTTCAACTCACGTTTGATGAAAACCATAAAAACTGTGAAAAACCAAGATTTGATCAACAAAACTTACTTGGAATCGAAGAACCACTACAAGAAATTCGTCTTTTGGTGGCATATATTTTTGTTGCTAAAAGAAATAAAATTGATGCTAAAATTATTAGCAACATTTAGTATTTAGTGTTACCTATGCCCGAGTTGGTGATTCTTTTACCAACATTTGAGTGAATTGTTGCTAATATTAAGCATAAAGAGACACATGATAAGTGTTGCTGTATAAGTAGATTTTGCAACATTTATTGTTTGTTGGTATAGTTAATCATTCCCAACATTACTAAGTGTTGCTAATCTTTTTATAATTTAATCATTCTCAATAATTATAAATGTTGCTAATAGTGGTATAAAATAATCATTTCCAACATTGCTAAATGTTGCTAATGTTGATACTCCCAACTTACTAAATGTTGCTATTTATAATTTAACATTCAACATCGAAATTCAAATTTCGTTAAATACTATACTAATTTTTAAATATTAAATAATAAATAATATATTAAAAGATAATAAATAATATTTTAGCTAATTGACATTCAATAATAAGAAATTACACATAACAAAATTTAACCAGTCACATAACAAATTACATATTTAACTTGTTTATACATCTAATATGCCAAACTATCAATATTTTTTTGATTCCAATAGGTTCAAAATGTATGGCATGAAGATGAACACAACATTACACCAAAATGTCCCAAGATTATATATCTAATATGCCAAAATATCTCAAAAGGCCATTTGTTAAATACATATTCTTCAATATATAAATAGTAGCATATAAAAGTGATCATGACAAAATTATAAGAAATATACTCCACGTCTTTTTGCTTCCCAAAGGTTTATAATGTATGGCGCGGAGATGAACAAAAACATCATGCACTACTTGCACTTAACCTGCAAAAAGAACAAAGAGCAAATTAAACTTATTTATAATATGCTATAAATGATGAAATATAATTGAAAAAATAAAACATGGTTGAGATAACTCATCCTTACAAAAGTATATGGCCAAGCAACAGTTGCTCCAACAATATCTCCAATAGTTTGATAGCTACTATATGGTCTAAGCAGTGGTTCATTGCGTACTATCGACACATCAACATGAATCTCCCAACACTGTGGTCCTAATTCGAATCCGCCTACTTTTGTAGTTGGGTCTGTATTCAAAAGATAGCCTTGTGCTACATAATTGTGAGGCTTTTGCAAACTTTTCAAGTAAACTTCAGTTCCAATCTAACAATAAGTGAAGAAATAAATATAGTAATTTAAACTTATATATATTGTAAAGAAAAAAATCATCATGAAAGCAGAAAAAAAAAGAGATAGAAGATAACCATAACATTTGATACTGCTTGAACTCTCTTTGAGATATTCTTAACTCGATGCACCTACAATATTAATTAGAATTAACAATTATAAGATTCTAATATTAGTTTATGCCTTTAAAATGAGAAAAATAAAACAACAAGCAATTTCACTTTGTCAAAAATAGAAATTAACGTAACTAACAGAATAGGCAATAGCTATTAATAATCTTCAAGTCATCTAAAATTGATAAGCAAAATACTAAAACTAACTAATTAATTTTGGTTGAAAATTTTGAACTTTAGCAAGATTACTCAAGAAAAACCATTTGAGATGCTAAAATACCTGAGTTGGTGGTGCTTCATAACTAGAATGAGAAGAGGTTGCCTGATTATTAGGAGGTGATCCATTATGAGGAATATCATTGCATTTCTAGATTGAAAAAAAAAGTTAGATGATATATCAACTTTTCATATACAACATAAAAGATAAAATTACTTATAAATTATGCTTACTAGTTTGAGGCCTTGTGGAATGCATGATGTTCCTTCTCCTAATATGCAATGGCCTTGAGACCCTTTACCTATTGATTCTACCAATGTCTTCATTGTCATCATTTCCTTATGTATGTCTTCATATTTTTGTCTCATATCTGCTAATTCTGATTGCATTATGTGTTTCTCCTCCTCAGCTTTTTTTTTGGTCTCAGAAAGCATTCGAATATAATTAGCACGAGTTATCTTTGATTTTCGAAGTTCATTTGGAATAGGACCCAATCCATGACATTGAAGTTGAGTACTTTTCTCGTCCTCTTTAAGTAACAATGATAAAAGGTCATTTCGGGATGGATCTCTTTGTGCAACTTCAGGATATAACGGAACTAACTCTCCAATATTTGTCTGTAAAAAGTAAAAAATTTAATTGACTAATTGAAACAACTTTTATAACTACAAAATTTATCCAAATCTAAAGACATACCATTATTTCCGAGCAATACTGATTTAAAGGCTTGCCATTCTTCTTGGTATGTGTTCTTATGTAGAGTTCATGTCTTCTCGGTTGAACATGATTATTTTTTTTGCCATCTAACAATATTTAAAGATTAACTTTTATTAACAATCTATTAAGTTATGAAAGTATTAGTAAAGAAAACACTATAATTTAGAGGATTAAGTTTACCTCAGCACGAACCCTTGCAAAGCTTTTTGTGCCCGCAGTATGTGTGGTATTTAGCATTGCGCGGCTAGCTTTATTTTTGGCACTACGTTCCTATTAAAAGTAAACGTATATGTACTCAAAAAAGTAATTAGAACAACTAAACTTGAACAACTATCTAAAATTTAATGCAAAGGTTGTGTAGAACTATTTATAGCAACCATAAAATCAATTTAATTATATGCAAAATAATGAGGATCAATTTCTATTGTCTATTAAATAAAGCTATTCACTGACCCCAAACTATCAAAATTAAGTTAAAAAGTAATATTCATACCTGTCCTACTTGAGAGTCCCAATACTTAACAAGAAATTCCCATTCTTTCGGATGGACTCGAGAATCACAGGATGCTATCTTTTCCTCGTAAGTTTTCTTAGTATCATAGTGAACTTTTTTCAATTTGCTTTTGAACTCTCTCCATTTTTTTCCTATGGACATAATAACCCAATTTCTTCCTTCTTCTGGAATTTGAAACTTTTTCTAGACAAAAAGTAAAGAAATATCAATAAAACATCATAAGAAAAATATGACCTACAAAGAAAAGAAAGAAAATTTTCTATACCTGCACAATCATCCACATAATATCCTTAGTTGTATTTGGAACAACTATCCAATCTTTATAACTTAGAGAAATTATTTGTCCATTTCTTGCCATTAGTCCCAAAAAGTTACT
>CM054942.1:9624141-9663226 GCA_029168755.2 Tillandsia fasciculata | reverse complement strand
TCCGATTGTGTTTTCGGGTGTCGTGTCAACTCCAACCAGCGAGCACGGCTTTAGTTAGGTTGAGAACTATCTACTGGTACCTTCAGTTCATGTTTGAACCCCTCGGATATTTTAACGAGTCGAAATGTGTAGTTTTTGAGAATAATTATGTGATTTTAGAAAACCCTGGGGAGTTAGATGCAAATGTAACTTTGTGGGCTGTCTCGGGCAGCGTTTACATGGTCTCTAAACTTTTTGTTGGAGGTCCGTTAGTCTTCGTTGAGCAGGAATCGGGTAACGAACCGTAAATCGCGAAATCGTCGGTTTAACGGCTTTCGGCGCATATTCGCGTACTTTGATGAAATAAAATGACAATGGACTTTATTATCTACCTCTGGTCATTCCTGATAGACCTTGAGTCCTTAGACATATCATGTTTACCTGCTCGTCAACTGTGCTGTTCCAGAGAGCCCCGTGATTTTAGTTTCTCGTTTGCAATTTTATTATGCAATTTACTTTCCGATGTTTTAAAGTTTTTTACTAATAGTTTTGTTTAATTAGGATTTGCAAGGACCTATTTAGTCTATCTGCCGCCATATTAGACATCAATCTATGGATAAGAGTTGGATGAATGAACCCAGGTTTGATTTAGTACGATTTTTCAAGCTACGAAATATGGTCTTATTTGGAATTAATATTTTGACATATTAACTCACGTCCACTTAAATAAATATAGGGTGAGCAAAAAGTATCTTGATGGAGTCTCGAACTTTCTTGAATTTGCATTTCTCAAAGTGGTCCGAGAAGGAACAATTCTCTGCCCTTGTAAAAGATGCGCTAATTGTTTTTGGCAAAATAAGGATACTGTACTAGAGCATTTAATATGTGATGGCTTTTTGGAAGGATACACATCTTGGATTTATCACGGAGAAGATGTTACATCACCGTCCTCAACATACAACAATGATAATCTTAACACAAATGATGATATGCGTGGTATGATAAATGAAGCATTTGGTATGTTTGATGTGGGTGAAGAGGAGATAGCAACAAGAGAACAACATTTAAATGAAGATCCTAATGAAGAAGCTAAGAAATTTTACAAACTAATTGAAGATTCTGAGAAAGAATTATATCCTGGTTGCAAGAAGTTCTCGAAACTCTCTTTTATTGTTCGTTTATTTCACATTAAGTGTTTAAATGGATGGACCAATACTTCATTCACAATGTTACTTTCTTTGCTAAAAGAAGCACTTCCGGAGGGTGAAACACTACCAGATTCATTTATGAAGCAAAAAAATTATTAATGACCTTGGTTTAGGTTATAATAAAATTGATGCTTGTCCAAATGACTGTCAGTTATACTATAAGGATACAGCAAATGCAGATTCATGTGCCATTTGTGGCACTTCAAGATGGAAAACAACTGATAGCAATGTTGAACTTGATACAGCCAAGTCTTCTAGAAAAGCAACTCGAAAAATCCCGGCAAAGGTTTTAAGACACTTTCCTTTAAAATCCAGGCTACAAAGATTGTTCATGTCATCAACAACTTCTTCATTAATGAGATGGCATCATGAGGATCGAATTAATGATGGAGTGATGAGACATCCTGCTGATTCCCCACAATGGAAAACTTTTGACTTTCAAAATCCAGAATTTTCTTCAGAACCTCGCAATGTAAGGCTTGGCTTGGCGAGTGATGGCTTCAATCCTTTTAAATCAATGAGTACATCACATAGCACGTGGCCAGTAATCTTAATACCATATAATTTGCCACCATGGTTGTGTATGAAACAACCACATTTGATAATGCTTTACTCATCCTGGCCCAAATGCACCTGGAAATGATATTGATGTCTATTTACAACCACTAATAGATGAGTTGAATGATCTTTGGTTGAATGGTTTGTACACTTATGATGCTTCTACAAAGCAGAATTTTCAAATGCATGCCGCATTATTGTGGACTATTAGCGATTTTCCTGCGTATGCGAATTTATCAGGATGGAGTACAAAAGGACGATTGGCATGTCCGTCTTGTAATGTGGATACTGATTCACATTATCTAAAACACGGTCGAAAATTATGCTATATGGGACATCGTAGATTCTTAGGAAAGAATCACAAATTTCGACGTGATAGATTATCTTTTGATGGAAACCAAGAACTTAGAGATGCACCTGTTCCGTTATCTGGTTCTAAACTGTTAGATCAATTGAAGGACATTGAGAATACGTTTGGTAAGAGTCGTGGCGGTGATCATAAAGGTAAGCGAAAGAAAGGTAAAAAACAACTTTTACCTCATTCTTGGAAGAAAAAAAGTATATTTTTTTCCTTACCTTATTGGGAAAAGCACCTTATACGTCATAATCTAGACGTAATGCACATTGAAAAAAATCTTACTGATAATGTGATTTGGACAATACTAAGCACTGATGGCAAAACAAAGGATACTATTAAAACTCGTCTGGATTTACAACTTATGGGCATTCGGAGCTCTCTTCATTTGAAGCAACAAGGAAATAAAACTATAATTCCTTCCGCTTGCTACTCACTTTCTACAAAAGAAAAGGGGATATTCTTCAAATTACTGAAGTCAGTTAAAGTTCCTGATGGATATGCAGCAAATATATCAAAATGTGTGCATATAAAGGAGCGCAAAATTATAGGACTAAAAAGTCATGATAATCATATCTTGATGCAACAACTGCTTCCTTTAGCATTGCGGAAGGTTTTGCCTAAGAATGTAAGTTTGACACTCATGGAATTAAGTAACTTTTTTAGAGAAATTTGCTCCAAATCTCTTAGAGGAAGAGAACTCCAACAACTGCAAGCTCAAATAGAACTGACACTTTGTAAATTAGAAAGGATATTCCCACCATCTTTTTTTGACATAATGGTTCATTTGGCTATACATCTAGCATACGAAGCAAGAATTGCTGGACCAGTGCAATATCGGTGGATGTATCCAATAGAAAGGTACTTAAATATTCTCAAAGTTTATATAGATAAAAGCGTGTAGACATTATTTTAACTTTATCATATTTTGATTTTGCATACTCATACGCGTTACTTATTAAATTGTATAGGTTTCTTTCTACCTTGAAATCTTATGTACGTAATCGAAGTCATCCTGAAGGGTCAATTGCTGAAGGGTACCTGGCAGAAGAAAGTTTAACATTTTGCTCACAATATTTGCAAGGCATTGAAACAAGATTAAATCGTTCGAAACGCAACAATGAAGAGGAGTTAGAATTAGAAAAGAACCCACTGTTTCCTTTGTCATCAAAAGGTTATCCCATAGGGCATGGTGAGATGTTTGAACTAGATGAAACTTCGTGGGTGCAAGCACATCGCTATGTGCTCTTCAATAGCGATGTTGTATCTCCATACCTTCAGTAAGATATTCAATACCTAAAATAATTTTCATCTTATAGGTTATTTTGGACTATTCTAATGAGCTTTTGTTACATTAACTTGTAGAAAACATATTGACATGATCAGAGTTGCAAATCGTCGAATGCGACATAGAGAAGTTGAGCGTATTCATAGTGACACATTTCATATATGGTTTAAAGAGCATGTAAGTTAATATATCCATAAGTGTGTATAGTTTAAAGTGTATCTATGTGATATTACAAATGCGCTAACTATAATTATAAATTGACGTGTAGATTTTCAGATTAGTTGAGTCAACAAGCGAAGCTGTTTCACAAGAAATCATTGCACTGGCGCGAGGCCCTAATAGAGTCACAGAGAGATTTAAAGGTTATGTGATTAATGGCTTCAGGTTTCACACTAAAGATCGTGAAGTAAATAGAAAAACTCAAAATAGCGGCATTGTCGTCGTTGCTAGTACATCAAGTTACGCCAGTGCAAAAGATCAAAATCCAGTAGCAGGAGATGTTACATACTATGGTATTCTCACTGATATTATAGAGCTAAACTATTGTGAGCACTTCAAAGTAACATTGTTCAAATGTGATTGGGCAGATACTCGCTCCTATCGCAAGGGAGTGAGAAGAGACGATTTTGGGTTTACGCTAGTAAATTTCAATCGACTATTATTTACCGGTGATCAATTGTCAGATGAACCATTCATTCTAGCATGTCAAGCAAAACAAGTCTTTTATGTGCAAGACCCTGTCGAGAAAGAATGAAAAGTTGTTATTCATACAAAGCCAAGAGACTATTTTGATATGCAACCAGAAGTTCTGACAAATGACATAGACGTGCATTTAGATAATATCATAATTGATAGTAACGCAAATGATGCAGAAGAAGAATTTAGTTGGAACAGAAATGATGTTCCTGAACTTACAATTGATACTCCTCTAATAAATACTCATTTATTGGACACAAATACTTTTGATGATGCGGAGTTTCATAATGACAATGAGGTAAATGACTCCACTTTAATATAGGTGTATCATACTTTTCGATTTTATGCGATATCTTATTTGATTAACACTTTACTATTTTATATGATATCTTGTGAGTTCATCCACTAGTTATGATATTTATATTATTATATGATTTTTTGTTCATATGAACTTGACTAACAAATACTTTATATATCTTGATTTTTTTTTTAATACAGGAATCACAATGAAGAAAAAGAATGGTAAAGAAAAAGTTTCAACAGGACCACATTTTGATCAAAGAGATTATGACGAAATGCTCCTAAACCAGGACCAGTTTCCATCAAATCCAGATCAAAATCTTGAGCAACAACTTCATACGTATTTTTCTCAATTGGTTTCAAGTTTACGCCAAAATCAGTCCCCGACTACCAATGAAATGATCAATCATCACAAACAAAATCAAGCTGGACAAAGTGAACCAAATCATGAGCCGAAAGGAACATTGCCCCAAAAACGAAAGATTTCTAGTCCTTTCCTACTTCGTCAGCCTCAAACCAATCGAACTGTACTTCAGGAACCTTCCTTTGAATTACTTCGTGATGATGCAACTCTATCTAATCCAATTTCTAGTCCTTTTCGACATGATGATTTCTTGCAGAATCAAAATAATGATCCTGCTAACATTGAAGAAAATGATTCTGAAGAAGATGACTCTCATGATGATTCTGAAGACGATAATGCGATAGATGGTATATTTTTTTTTTATTCTCTTATAGTATAAAATAATAACTATTGAGTTGAATTTTTGTACAATTATATTTCTTAATTGATGAAATATATTAATAATAATGATTTCTCTTGCTATATATTTTTCGTAAGCAGGTTCAACACAAGCATCGAAGAATACACGAGGGCGTACAAAGTTGCTCAAATTGTTTAAAAGAACAAAACCGGTAAAAGTCAAATTCAATGTATATGGACAACCGATTGGAAAATCAGCAGCTACCCTTAGCAATTTTTTGGGGCTCATAGCTAGAAACGGACAAATAACTCCTCTTAGTCATAAAGATTGGAGACATGTTCCAAGCACGGATAAAAACTTAATGTGGAACATAGTACAGGTAGATTTAATAATATTTATATCGATTTCTATCGTATTATTTGATATTTATCAATATACATATTTAATCTTGATGCAGAGAAAGTTTAAAATTCCAGAAGAAGAAAAAAGATGGATTATGATGTCTATTGGTAAAAAGTGGAGAGAGTACAAATGTTTGTTGAAGAAACGACACTATGATCCTCATACAACCTACGCGGAAAGAATAGCAGACCGTGATTCACGGGTCTTACCAAATGAATGGGAATTTCTTGTCAAGTATTGGAATTCTGAAGCAGCATTGGTATAAAAAATGATACTTATAAATCACAATTGTTGTGTCTTTTATATCTTTATATACGTAGAAAATTACAATTTAGCATTATTTCTATATTTTTCATATTGATAATTTACTAGTTTGACTGTATTGGATTTAAATTTTATATCTTTGCCTCATTATAGGATCGTAGTGCAAAAAATAAAGCTACTCGTGCAAAGCAAGATATCACGCATACCGCAGGCACAAAGAGCTTTGCAAGGGTTCGCGCAGAGGTAAAAATCTTTTTTCTCTTTGAAATTGTGTATATAAATTTGTTATTATATTTTCTAAACAAACTAACTTTTCTACGTGTTGCTAGATGACAAAGGAGAATAAAGTTACACCGAAAAGACATGAATTATATATAAGAACACATACTAAAAAGAATGGCGAGGCTCTGGAAAGCTGTGAAAGTAACATTGTATGTTTTAAACATGTTAAAATTATATCTACTATCTCAAAATATTTGTCTCTCATTTACTTTCTTTTTTGTAGGCTGCAATCAAAAATTTTTCATCTCAGAATCCAAAAATTGCACAAAAAAATGCAGCTCGAGATGATCTGTTAGTGATGGCTTTAGGAAAAGAAAAAGGGGGAAATTATGTTCGTTGTTACGGGTTGGGTGCTGCTCCCTCAGAAGTCTTTGGCACAAATCCAACTCGAGCTGAATGCTTAAGAATGCTCTCCGAAACTAAAAGGTTAGCTGAAGAGGAGAAACATACAATGCAGAAGGAGATTGTTGAAATGAGGCAAGAATTATCCATGATGAGGGCAAGGTTGGAATCAATGGAAAAAAAATCACAAGACTTGAATTTGACTGAAGATAGAGACATTCCATCTAATCCAGTAGGCACATCTAATCCAATAGGCAGTCCACAAGTAAACTCGAGTGTACTTATATTTATTTTATTTTTTAAAAATAACCATCTAATTATAATGAGATAAATCATCTAATCTTTTTTTTTTTTTTTTTTTTTTTTTTTTTTTGCAGAATGGTAATAATAATAACATTCCCTTTGAAGAACCACCGAGTAATGAAATACAATCTTCTGAATCTAGCTTTGAAGTACCACGAAATCAGGTAATTTTATTATAATTAATTTATCTTAATTTTTTTTCTATAAATTTATATGTACTTAAGATCAATATAGATATCCAATAAATACTATATTTGAATGCAGGGTTATCGAACAAAAGTTGTTGAAAAGGATGTCCATACTTTAGATAATGGGGTACCTTCTATTTCTTATTCTGAATTTTCTTATTACTTATTTCTAATATATATAAATCACAAGTTTTATTTCATTTTTTAGTTATTATTTAATATTATTTCAATATAAAGACTAGTACAAATTACTTATTGCACTTTAAAAGTTTAACTGTATTTACTTATTTTTACTCAATATTAGGGCGGAATTGAAGTATATTTGAAGAGCTTGAGAAAACCTCACAAGCATGTTGCGCAAGGTTTTTTGTTGAGTACAAATCCAACAACGAAATTAGGTGGTGTCGAGTTAGGATCACAATGCTCGGAGGTGCAAATAAATGTTCCAATAGAGCATAACGAGCCATTATTAAGATCATATGGAGGTTTTCAAACAATTGGAGATGCTGTTGGAGCATCTGTGGCTTGGCCCTTTACATTTGTATAAGATCTATATTTTTATCCTTTCGTCAATTTAATTATTTAATATATAGACTTTTGACTCGTTAAAACTAACTTTTAACGTGTTCTTTTTTTGACAGATTCAACGCAGGTAATGCTACCTTTGGAATTCAAGACAATTTAAACAATTTTAAGATGTATTTTTATATTCGCAAACAATTTTATGTCGTGTACTGACCTATTTGGATGCGTTATTTGTGTACGTATTGGTACTTTTGTGTTTAGAAATATTTTGTGGTCATTTGTTATTTTTTTGGATGTTGAATGTACTGAAGATTTTAACTTATTGTTTGATTAATTGAAAATGAGCTTAGTAAATTATTTTTGTTATTTTGTTATGTACGATTTATGCATAAATATTGAAAATATTGAAATCTCATATTATCCATTGAATTTGTATTTTTTGAAATTAATAAGATTTAATTATTTTATGATAATGCAAATAATAATTTATATTATTTTTATTTATTTAAAAATATAATTTATAAATATTTAAAATTAGCGGCATTTATTAATGCCGGAATTAACAACAGATTATCAACATTTGTATAATATTGCAAATAAACTAATAATTACCGGCATTTATTAACAATACATTACCAATATTTATATAATATTGCAAATAAACTAATAATTACCGGCATTTATTAACAATACATTACCAATATTTGTATAATATTACAAATAAACTAATAATTACCGGCATTTATTAACAATACATTACCAATATTTGTATAATATTGCAAATAAACTAATAATTACCAGCATTTATTAGTGTTGTAGATAATAAAAAAATACTGGCATTTAATAATATCGCTAATAACCACATCTATAACGGCATTTATTTAATGCTACTAATTATTTAATTTTAACGGCAATATAATTAAATGCCGGTAGAAGAATCAGCAACACGACTTTAGGCGGCACTAATTGCTAAATGCCACTAATTATTTTTACGGCACTTTTTGACCTTTAGGCGGCAATTACAGAATGCCGCTAAATCACAATTTTTTTGTAGTGTTAAATGCTACCCAAGTATATCTAGAAAAATCATCAACCAATAAGAAAATATACCATTTACCTCCCAAGGACGGTTGACGAGTTGGCCCCATTAAATCCATGTGTAAAAGTTCCAAAGGCCGTTTTGTACCTATGTGGTTCAAGTTCTTGTGTGCAGTCCTGGACTGTTTTCCCTTTTGGCAACCGCCACACACAATGTTTTGTTCAAAAAAAAGTTTAGGAACCCCCTTGACCACATCTTTGTTCGAAATTCTAGCAAGTTCCTTAAAGTTTATGTGACCTAGCCTTTCATGCCAAAGTGTTTCATTTTTCAAAGATGCTAGGTTACATTTTTCAGAAATTTAGTAGGAACTACATAACAATTGTTTTCTGATCTAACCCCTTTTAAAAAGAAAGCATGGTCCTTATCAGTTACAGTACATTTATCAGATGAAAAATTAACTGAATAACCATTATCACAAAGTTGACTTATGCTTATGAGGTTAGTCTTAAGGCCATGAACAAATAACACATTATCTAGAACCGGGCCATCTGGAATAGCTACCGTTCCCTTTCCAACAATTTTGGAAGACCGACCATCTCCGAAAACAACAAGTCCTCCGGAGATTTTCTCAAAGTTTTGAAAACAGTTTTTGTCACCGGTCATGTGACGGGAACACCCGCTATCCAGATACCAAGACGAACTATCATATGCATGCAAGGAAACATTAGTAACAAGACAGGGAAAAATTTCACCTTTGCGCACCCAAACCTTTTTGGAATGCGTCGGTAATGGTCGTGAAGTTATTCTCCTAGGTGAAAGCGTCTTGTTGAAGAATTGCTGCTCCTTGATGATGTCGTCTTGAGCGGTGAACTACCAAGGCTCTTTTCCTTCAAAGATTTGCATTTGATTTTCGAGGAATCACCTTTGTGGTAGTCATTGCAAGAGGTGCTTGAGGTGTGCGTTTGGCTCCCATCTTGCAATTTCTCCTTATGTGCCCTGAAATGCCACAACGAAAACATACCTTAGTTCTTGACGATCCCGAGGAGGATGAAGTAGGCTTGTTGTCGTTGCTTGTCGTGAATTCCGGTGTCGGAGGAGGAGATACCGACTGAGGCACAAATACTGTCCCACTCGAACTTGGAATGTCTCCAGTTTGAGTGTATCCGAGGCCGAACTTATTTGTTTGACCAAGACCAAGAAGCCTGTCCAACTTACTCCTTCCAGAAGAGAATCGCTGTAAGTCATCCTTTAGTTGGAGAATGGTCTTTGTCATTTCCATTTTTCCTGTCGAGCCTCGCCGTAGAGCTTCGAGAAATAATTCGCTTTGTCCACCATTCTTGTATGTTCTTTCTCGAGAAGCTCATTGGACTCTTGAAGGGAAACATTTGCTTTGGCTAGATTATCCCTTTCCACTTCAAGAGCGTTTGAGAGTGAAGATGTTCTTTTTGCTTCTTCTTCGAGATCCTGCAATCTCCCTCTCAAACTCCGGTTTTGCTTTGCCAGTTTCTTTGAATCCCTCAAAAGCTTATGGTAGGCAAGAGCAAAATCTTCACCTTCAGAATTGCTCGATTCGTCGTCCGTAGCGTTCTTTTCAACATGGGAGGAGTTGGACAAGGAATCGGATGTACTTGCCATTAAGCACATGAAGGGTGAAGATGTAGTGGACGCGTGGAATGCTGTCGCGTTGTCTTCTTCATCACTTGAGGATGACTCATTTGACGTGGAGTTGTCATCCCAAGTAACGACTTGCATCGCTTTCTTCTTTGCCGGATTCTTGTTGGGACACTCCGTTGCAATGTGGCCGTAGCCTCGACATTTGAAGCACTGAACTTGTCCCTCTGAACTTTTCTTATCCTTTGAGAAGTTCTCTTGCTTTCTTGACTTGTAGCTTGAAGAACCCTTGCCTTTCTTCGACTTTCCGAAGGATGGAGTTTTGCTTGAATTTCCCCTTCGAAAGTTGCGGCGAAACTTCCTTGTCAAGAGAGCGAGCTGCTTCTCAAAGTCCTCCATAGATAGATTCTCGTCATCGTCTGAGGAGGATGAATCCGCGTCTTCTTCTTTAGTTGATTTCAATGCATAACCTGAAGACTTAGAAGAGGATGCCTTTCCAGAAGAATAGTTAGTAGGAAATGTCATTTCATAAGTTTGTAATGCACCAACTAATTCTTCTACACGCATTTCGTCCGGGTGTTTAATTGTTTCAATGGCTGCGACCTTCGGGCGAAATCGTTCAGGAAGAGTTCTTAGAATTTTTCTTACAACTTTAAATTCTGGAATCTTCTCTCCCAAGTTAGCACATGAGTTTACGATGTCTTGCAATCGTGTGTAATAGTCAGTGAAAGATTCATTTTCTGCCATAGAGAAATAGCAAGTTTCAAACTTGTTCCCTCATGCGTAACTTGAAGAACATCCCAGATTTCTTTCGCAGTCTCACATGCCGAGACGCGAGAGAACTCTGTTTGTGACAAAGCATTAAATAGAGCATTAATTCCTTTGCCATTGTAAGAAGATGAATCTATCTCTTCCTTGGTCCATTTCGACCTAGGTTTTAAGGTGCGAACATCAGAAATAATTTCAGTTGGATTAGACCATCCTAATTCAATTGATTGCCACACCCTTTCGTCGATGGAAATTAAAAAGGCTTTCATCCGTACTTTCCAGTACGCATAATTTGTTCCATCAAAGAAAGGGGGTCGATTGATGTTTCCACCTTCAACCATTGTTTACAACCCTATTCCCGCTCTGATACCACTTGTTGGGTTATAAGTAATTGGATCTAAATAGGGGAAAAAACACCTAGAGGGGGGTGAATAGGTGTAAACAATAAACACTCAAAAAATCATTGCGCAATAAACCCAATGCGGAAAAATAAAATAACACGCAAGATTTTTACGTGGAAAAACTCCAAACCGGAGTAAAAAACCACGGGACCGATAACACGGCGAAATCCACTAGAATTAAACACGTACAAGGTGATATAACGTACTCACAGACGACTCAACCTTTTACCATACGCTCCTAGTAGATCTTCTCCGCTCGCTCCACGACGCTTCTCGAATCCACGATCCGCGCCCAACGCTGAATCCACAGCGTCCAACGTCGAGTCCACGACGTCCGACCGAATCCACGGTCTTCACCCAGTAGCACGCTTCGAATCCACGAACGTAGTTGCACCTTGAATCCACAAGGCCACGCGAGTCCACGCGCCGATTTAGGGTAAATCGTTGTTTGTTTTGGGTGGTGATGATCCGCCGAATACTTAGATTAGAAATAGATCGGAAATACCATCTAAGTATTCATTGATTTGATTCTACTCAAAATGTGAGTATGGAAAACCTAGAATCAAATCAATCAATATAGATGAAGAAACATAGAATAAATTCTATTGATTTCCTTTCTTCTCTATATGTGGATTTTTCCTTTACGGCTATCTTTTTTTATTTTGCGGATACCCTAGAAAATGAATATAGGGTCTATTTATAGGTTAGAAACCATTGGAAGAAGATAAGGATCAAAAACTGCCTTTTCTGGAGATTTTACGACGGCGATCCGGATTGGAATTGGACGATCCGGATTGCAGAAACAAGAAAGACGATTTCCAGAAAAATGCTAGTTCGGGATCCGGATCGTAGTCCCCGATCCGGATCGTTCATACAGTTTCACCAAACATCACGTTCGGGATCCGGATTGCAAATCCTGATCCGGATCATGCAAGTGAAAAGGTAAAACAAGTGTTCGGGATCCGGATCATGAAATGCTGCAATCCGGATTGAAATAATGTATGAACAAACACCCTTCGGGATCCGGATTGCCGAGCACGATCCGGATCCTGAACATGTCCCATGTCCAGTTTTTGATGTTTATGCAATAAAACTTTCTTCCAGGTGTTTCTACACTACAAGAAGTATTCGGATCACCAAAAATCTTTAGTTAAACATACCTGATCCTTTTGAATTCTTCTTTCTTGAGATTGAGGTATATGATCCAAAGTTCTTTTATCTTCAATCTTCAAGACTTAATACTTTCACGAAATACGCCAACTCAAATTCCGTAACATATTGGATTGAAGCAATGCAAGAAGAGCTCCATCAATTTGAGCGAAACAAAGTCTGGGAATTAACGAAGCCTCCAAAGCAACACAATGTGATAGGTACCAAATGGATTTTCAAGAACAAGAAAAATGAAGATGGTACTATCATCAGGAACAAAGCACGTTTAGTTGCTCAAGGCTACTCTCAAGTAGAAGGTATAGACTTTGATGAAACCTTCGCCCCTGTAGCTAGACTCGAGTCCATTCGTATCTTATTTGCGATAGCTTGTCATTTTAAAATCAAATTATTTCAAATGGACGTTAAGAGCGCCTTTTTAAATGGGTTTTTAAATGAGGAAGTTTATGTGGCTCAACCGAAAGGTTTTGTGGACCACAAACTACCTAACCATGTTTTTCGTCTGAAAAAGGCTCTTTACGGTCTGAAACAAGCACCGCGAGCATGGTACGAAAGGTTGACAAAGCACCTTTTGGAAAAGGGCTATACTCGAGGGGGAGCTGTCACGCCCCGGGGGGTTCAAACGCGCGGAAGAGGAGCCACCCTTGCTCCTAATTCAGCTATACATTTTTTTTTTTGAAAACCATATCTCCCCGGCGCGTGCCCAGACCCGCCGCATATACAAATTTACTCTGCAAACGGGCAGAGTCTCCTCTGTATATGCACGGCGTACTGACTACATCATACATTCATCTCAAGCATTAACCACACTAATCAAGGTACAAACACATACAACATGCAAAGAAAAAGGCCGACTGATTTGAAAGGATAAATAAACGCAGGGTTTTTAAAAGCGACGCCCACACGACGCCATCATTTTTGAAAGCCACTTCGAAAACCACATAAACCCACAGAGTTTTGGAAAACGACACCCACCCGATGCCAACTTTTGTAAAACCAGTACGAAAACGCATAAATCCCACAAGGTTTTGAAATCCGGTGCCCACACGACACCTACGTTTTGAAAACAGGTTTCGCAAACGATTTTCTTTGCTTTTCGTTGTTTAAAACGGCCAAGTAAGGAAAAGAGTAACATTCATTTACATAACTTAATGAAAGAAAGGGCAACATCCACTTCGACCCCACGGGGGTGTCGCAATCTACAAATAACTAACCGAAATAATAAAGAGAAAAGGAGAAAGGAGTCACTGTGTCTGAAGCCTCTAAATGTCAGTACAGCACCCTCACGACCTCACCGGTGCCCTAGCACTCGCCCCTGAACGAACCTGTCACGAAGTGGGAAGTCAGTGACTAGAAATAGTATGATAAACAAAAGGCTAAAACATAGCAAACCACTACAACCGGAGCAACCGTCTCTCTCAAACACCGCCTACAATAGTCATACCCTGTATCATAGCAAAAACCGGGCACCCTTCCCGACCACCGCACCGGGCCCCTACCCCGGTGCCCCCTGCCGAGCTCCTGCCTCGGCCGTCGAGCACCTACCCCGACATCACCGCTCACACCCCCCACCTATGAGGGCCCCCCATTCCTAACGCTACCATCGCGTGGGGTACACGGGTCAACGTACCACTTTTCCGGAAAAGCACACCCTTGCGGAGGCCAATCCGCTGGTGTGCGTGTAGTAGAACAAGAGCCAACAATCGACAATAAGCAAGATAATAGCAAGACAGGGTTAGTACAATAATGAGAGAAGACTTACTATCCACCTTGCCCCAAACATACTATTTTTATCAATAAAATCCTATTCCCAGCCCGCTCGGCGCCCTCCCGCGGGCAGCCCCCGCGCGGCGCGCTTGTCGCGCGGCGCCCCGCCTGCGGGCGGCCCGCGCGGCACCTGCCCGCGCGGTGCCTGTCTGCGGGCGGGTGCCCGCGCAGCGCGCCTGCCGCGCGGCGCCCCGCCTGCGGGCGGCCCGCGCGGCACCTGCCCGCGCGGTGCCTGCCTGCGGGCGGGTGCCCGCGCGGCGCGCCTGCCGCGCGGCGCCCCGCCTGCGGGCGGCCCGCGCGGCACCTGTCCGCGCGGTGCCTGCCCGCAGGCGGGGCGCCGCGCGGCGAAAAAAGGGTGCCCGCGCAGTGCGCCTGCCGCGCGGCGCCCCGCCTGCAGGCGGCCCGCGCGGCACCTGTCCGCGCGGTGCCTGCCTGCGGGCGGGTGCCCGCGCGGCGCGCCTGCCGCGCGGCGCGCCTGCCGCGCGGCGCCCCGCCTACGGGCGGCCCGCCCGGCACCTGTCCGCGGGTGCCTGCCTGCGGGCGGGTGCCCGCGCAGCGCGCCTGCCGCGCGGCGCCCCGCCTGCAGGCGGCCCGCGCGGCACCTGTCCACGCGGTGCCTGCCTGCGGGCGGGTGCCCGCGCGGCGTGCCTGCCGCGCGGCGCCCCGCCTGCAGGCGGCCCGCGCGGCACCTGTCCGCGCGGTGCCTGCCTGCGGGCGGGTGCCCGCGCGGCGGGCCTGCCGCGCGGCACCCCGCCTGCAGGCGGGCCCTGTCTGCGGGGTGCCTGCCTGCGGGCGGGTGCCCGCGCGGCGGGCCTGCCGCGCGGCGCCCCGCCTGCAGGCGGCCCCCGCGGCATCTGCCCGCGCGGCGCCGGTCTGCGGGCGGCGCCAGCGCGGTGCTCCTGCCGCGCGGCGCCCCACCTGCAGGCGGCCCGCGCGGCGGCGGCGGCGCCCCCGATGTCCCCTCTCCAAAGACCGCGATCCGACTCCCCCTACCGGAAACTACGAAAACAAGAACTCAAAAAGGCGTACCTTGCTTCGCGAGGGAACGAGGAGGAAGAGAGGGAATGCCCGCCTTCGTCCGGAGATCCCCGCAACCTTGCGCCGCACCTTGGACCGCAAACGGGGAGGGAAAGGGGAGGGTTTTTCTTCCGCTCTTTACACGATCAACTCAAATCACCTAGGGTTTGGGTTAAAATACTAGTCGCCCTCCCCCCATAGGTCACCTCACCTGACCTAAAACAATCGGGTCAATCCGAGCGTTAAATCCCCCAAAATCCTAGGTCAATAGCCGCCCCAACCGGGATTAAAAGAGAGGGTCCGGATTACCTCGAAAGTCGTGCAAGTCGCCGCGCGGATCTCGGAGCGCCTGCGGGGGATCCGAAAATCAAAAATTAATTCTGGTTGAACCGAGAGTCGGAATTCGGAACCGATCGCGTCCCCGCGCTCCGTTTCGCGAGCTCTACTGCAGAAAAATGCCCACGAGCCCGACGGACTGTCCGGAAAAACACCAAAGTTAGGCCCCCAGTCGGGCGGTCACTAGAAAAGGGATAACGGGAAAAGTCAAAGAAAGGCCAGGTCTTACACCACTCACCGCTAAAAACAAGTTTCGTCCTCGAAACTTAACCCTCACCTGCGGCGAAGAGGTCCGGGTAGCACTCCCTCATCTTTGACTCAGGTTCCCAAGTTGCCTCACGCTCTTCTTGATTGCTCCACAGCACTTTCACGTAGGGAATTGTCCGATTTCGTAGCTTTTTGTCCTCCCGGGCTAGGATCCGCACCGGCACTTCCTCGAAGCTTAGGTCCTCCTTAAGCTCGATTGCAGAGACGTCGAGCACTCGCGATGGATCGGGGAGATACTTCCGAAGCATGGACACGTGGAACACGTCATGAACTCGGTCAAGGTTTGGCGGTAGGGCGAGGCGGTAGGCCACCGGGCCGATGCGCTCCAGAATTTCGAACGGCCCCACGTACCGTGGGCTCAACTTGCCCCTCAACCCGAACCGCTTCACCCCTTTGGACGGCGAAACCCGTAGCAGTACGTGTTCCCCCACCTGGAACTCCAAATCGCGACGTCTCTGATCCGCGTAGCTCTTTTGTCGGCTCTGGGCGGTCACTAATCGTCGCCTGATGAGACTCACCTTTTCCTCAGTTTCCACCACCAAGTCCAGTCCCAAAAACCTCCGCTCCCCCAGATCGTCCCAACAAATCGGGGATCTACAGTGCCTGCCGTACAACGCTTCGTACGCGCCATCCGGATGCTCGCCTGGTAGCTGTTGTTATAAGCGAACTCTACAAGAGGTAGGTAGCGCGACCATCCGTCTCCCAAATCCAATACGCAAGCTCGGAGCATGTCCTCGAGGATCTGGATCACCCGCTCGGACTGTCCATCCGTTTGAGGGTGAAAGGCTGAGCTAAAGTGTAACTTGGTTCCCAAGGCTCGTTGTAGACTCCGCCAAAAGTTCGAAACGAACCTTGTGTCTCTGTCTGAAGTAATAGATGTCGGTATTCCGTGTAGCCTCACAATCTCGCCGATGTAGACCTGGGCCAGTCGGTTGCGTGTCCAGGTCGTGTGGATGGGTAGGAAGTGAGCCGACTTCGTTAGTCGATC
This sequence comes from Tillandsia fasciculata, assembly GCA_029168755.2. Classification (NCBI taxonomy): domain Eukaryota; kingdom Viridiplantae; phylum Streptophyta; class Magnoliopsida; order Poales; family Bromeliaceae; genus Tillandsia; species Tillandsia fasciculata. The sequence continues at coordinate 9,646,471 of CM054942.1, read as the reverse complement.
CACGACGACCCAGATAGCGTCATGCCCCTGCTGTGAACGTGGAAATCCGGTGACGAAGTCCATCGTGATTTGCTCCCATTTCCATTCGGGCACAGGTAGTGGTTGCAATTTCCCCGCCGGTCGCTGATGCTCAGCCTTCACCTACTGGCAAATCAGGCAGTGTGCTACGAAACGCGTCACGTCCCCCTTCAACCTTGGCCACCAGAAGGTCTGTCTGAGGTCCCTGTACATCTTGGTGCCCCCAGGGTGCGCCGCGTAGGGGGCGCAGTGCGCTTCAGTCAGGATTTCCTTCTTCAGATCCGGCGAATCGGGCACGCAAATCCGTCCTCGAAATCGAAGAGTGCCGTCTGTTCCCACTGCAAAGTCTCCCTTCTGTTCTGGTGAAATCCTATCCCGTTCCAGCTGTAACTGTGGATCAGTACCTTGGCTCTCCCGAATCCTCTCGAATAGGGTCGGCGCGACTGTTAGAGCCAGAAGTCGCTCAACCGTCCCTGCTGGTACAATCTCCAACCTCAACCGTGAGAATTTCGCGATTAAGTCGTCTTGCTGGGTGATCGCGCTCGCCGAAGTCCCTTCCGCTTGACCCTTCCTGCTCAGGGCGTCCGCCACAACATTTGCTTTCCCGGGGTGGTACTGGATTGACAAGTCATAATCCTTGAGTAACTCTAACCACCATCTCTGTCTCAGGTTTAGCTCCTTCTGGGTGAAGAGGTACTTAAGGCTTTGGTGGTCGGAGAACACGTTACAGTGCACACCGTAGAGGTAATGCCTCCACAGTTTCAGAACAAAAACCACCGCGGCTAGCTCCAAGTCGTGGGTCGGGTAGTTCTGCTCATAGTCTTTGAGTTGTCTCGAGGCATAGGCGATAACCTTTCCTTGTTGCATCAGTACTCCCCCCAATCCTGTCCGTGATGCGTCACAGTAAACTTCGTAGTCTTCCCCGGGTGTCGGTAAGGTAAGCACAGGTGCTCTGCTCAATCGCTCCTTAAGTTCTTCAAAACTTTCCTGGCTCTGGGTCGTCCAAATGAACTTTACTCCTTTCCGGGTTAGGCGGTTCAGGGGGGTTGCAATCTTCGAGAAGCCCTCGACAAAGCGTCTATAATATCCCGCAAGGCCCAGAAAGCTGCGGACCTCTGTCACCGAAGTCGGTTGGGGCCAGTCGGTCACTGACTCTACTTTCTTAGGATCCACCGTGATTCCTGCAGCTGAAATGATGTGCCCTAGAAACCCCACCTCGCGAAGCCAAAACTCGCATTTCTTGAGTTTGGCGTACAACTCCTGTTCTCTAAGAGTCTGTAAAACAATCCGTAGATGCTCCTCGTGCTCCTCATCGGTAGGCGAGTAGATCAGAATGTCGTCGATGAAAACCACTACGAATTGGTCCAGGAAGGGCTTGAAAACCCGGTTCATCATGTCCATAAACACCGCTGGGGCGTTGGTAAGCCCGAACGGCATTACGGTGAACTCGTAGTGGCCGTACCGGGTCCGGAAGGCCGTCTTCGGAATATCCTCGTTTTTCTACTCTGAGTTGATGGTAGCCGGACTGCAAGTCGATCTTGGAGAATACCGTCGCCCCCCGTAACTGATCAAAAAGGTCATCGATCCTGGGTAGGGGGTATTTGTTCTTCACAGTGGCCTTATTGATTTCCCGGTAGTCGATGCAAAGCCGCAAGCTCCCGTATTTCTTTCGCACGAAGAGTACCGGTGCGCCCCAAGGCGACACACTCGGTCTAATAAATCCCTTGTCCAGGAGATCCTCAAGCTGCGCCTTTAGTTCCTTCAGTTCTGCAAAGGCCATTCGGTAGGGGGCCTTTGAGATCGGTCGGGTACCGGGTGGAAGCTCGATCGGAAACTCAACCTCTCGCTCGGGGGGTAGTCCAGGTAGCTCGGTCGGGAAGACATCTGGGAAGTCCCTCACCACCGGAATGTCGGAGAGTGCCGTAGAGGGTCCCGTGGCCAGGGCCACCGACGCCAACAAAGCCACGCACCCTCCCTCAATCAATTTCCTGGCTTGCGACGCTGGTATGATGGATGGAAAAGAGACGCTCTTGCATGCCAAGTAGACGTTCTCTGGGAACTCTGGGTGCAATAGCCGCACCTGGCGTTTCTCGCAATCGATCACTGCTTGGTACCCCGTGAGCCAATCCATCCCTAGCACCACGTCGTATTCCTTCAGTGGGATCACCACCAGATCCCGGGGCAGGAAAGCCTCCCCAACCTTATCGGGCAGGAGGGTATAAGGTTGCGGGCCTCCAGGGTTCCTCCCGCGGTGTGAACATACATCAGACTGGGTAAGGGCCTCATCTCAAAACCGTGGGTTAGCGCAAAGTCAACAGACATAAACGAGAGAGTTGCTCCGGTATCAAAAAGGGTTCTAGCACGGTAAACGGAAACAAGTGTGGTACCTGCGACGACATGCTCAGACGAATATGCCTCCTGCTGGTTCATTGAGTAGACGCGGCCTCCCGATGGTGGCGGCCTGTCCCCTGTCGGCCGGGATGCTGGCGGTCTGGAGGCTGACGCCACCGGGGCTTTGCCTCGCCCCGCGTGCTGGGATGACGGCGCGGATGCTGTTGAAGATGCAGGGCCTTGGTTCAGGGGGCAGTTGAAGCGAAAGTGCCCCGGCTTACCGCATCGGAAACAATGGTCCTGTCTCTGGGAGCATTCCGTCACTCGGTGCGCCCCGCCGCAGATCACGCAAGGCCGATCGTCCGAGCGTTGTCCTCCTCCTGGCGCGCCCCTGTTCCTCTGCTGGGACTTCCACCGCTTAGAGGGCCGACTCCCACTGGAGGAGTCTCCCCCCGAAAAGGTCTGAGTCCGCTTCCGGTCTTCCTGCTGATGAGGGCCTTCCCTCCGAGCGCGCGTAACGGCGAAGCCGCACTCTACTATAGTGGCCCGGTCGACCACCGCCTGAAAGGTATGTAGGTCTGCCGCATCCACCACTTGGAAAATGTCGGTCCTCAGTCCATCCACGAACAGTTGAGCCTTATGGGACTCGTCCTGAATGACGAACGGGACGCAGTTCGCCAGCCTCACGAACGCCCGTTGGTACTCCATCACCATTCTGGTTCCCTGTTTAATGTAGTTGAGATCGTCCTCTAGTTGCTTCTTGACGCTGTTCGTAAAGAACGCCCCGAACAGTTGTTGCTTAAAAGTGGTCCACGATGGGAGGGCAGTACCCTTCGCGGAGTCGGGGCGTGCTATCTTCCACCATATGCGGGCGTTCCCCTCCAAAAAGTGAACGGCCAGGGGGACCCGCTCGTGGTCTTCCATCAGTAGGTCCTCGAACAATTTTTCCATTGAATCCACCCACTTCTCCACGACCCAGGGGTCCGTCGTCTCCCCCTCAAATGTCGGCGGGTCGTGCTTCTTGAAGTATGCTACGTTGGCACGCACGCGATCCCGCTCCGTTAGCGGAGCCGAGCCCTCCCCCGTGGCGATAGCGGCCACGACGGTAGGAGGCCTCACCCCGATCTCCGCGGGGATGTCCCTGGCTGAAGTTCCCGGCGTCGATCCTGCTGCTGCCGTCGGAGGGGCTACATCCGGCACCGTCTGCCGGGTTGACGGCACCTCCGGCACCGCGGCCCGGGTAGGGGCAGCTCCTGCCTCAGCCTCCATCGTCGGCGGTCCAGTCGCCGGCGCAGTTGGCCCCGGAAGAGGGCCCGAGGCTACCACCACCGTTGCAGCGGCCTGCTGTTGCTGTGTCAGCTGGCGCACGTGATCCGTCAGGGCCGCCAACTGCTCCGCTATCTCCCGAAGCTGTTGCCTCAGGAGTTGGTTCTCTGCGGCCGCCGACGCCGTTGCGTCTGTCCCTGCGTCCTCGGCGCTCGATCTTGTTCGGGCCATAATCTGAACACATGCACAAACCAGTTACTTCTAGCCTAAACCCAGAAAGATAACACCGCGAACGCCGACTCTCAAAGGAAGAGACACCTAATTTCCCTTCCCCCCCCCACGAGCACTCGCGTTCTACTAGTCTATCCCAGTTCACTTTATTAATCAGTAGTTAGTATATTGCGCCCCGTGGATGTTGGGCCCCGACTATTGTGGTTAAAGTTTTCCCTCTCTGATACCATCTTAATCTGTCACGCCCCCGGGGGTTCAAACGCGCGGAAGAGGAGCCACCCTTGCTCCTAATTCAGCTATACATTTTTTTTTTTGAAAACCATATCTCCCCGGCGCGTGCCCAGACCCGCCGCATATACAAATTTACTCTGCAAACGGGCAGAGTCTCCTCTGTATATGCACGACGTACTGACTACATCATACATTCATCTCAAGCATTAACCACACTAATCAAGGTACAAACACATACAACATGCAAAGAAAAAGGCCGACTGATTTGAAAGGATAAATAAACGCAGGGTTTTTAAAAGCGACGCCCACACGACGCCATCATTTTTGAAAGCCACTTCGAAAACCACATAAACCCACAGAGTTTTGGAAAACGGCACCCACCCGATGCCAACTTTTGTAAAACCAGTACGAAAACGCATAAATCCCACAAGGTTTTGAAATCCGGTGCCCACACGACACCTACGTTTTGAAAATAGGTTTCGCAAACGGTTTTCTTTGCTTTTCGTTGTTTAAAACGGCCAAGTAAGGAAAAGAGTAACATTCATTTACATAACTTAATGAAAGAAAGGGCAACATCCACTTCGACCCCACGGGGGTGTCGCAATCCACAAATAACTAACCGAAATAATAAAGAGAAAAGGAGAAAGGAGTCACTGTGTCTGAAGCCTCTAAATGTCAGTACAGCACCCTCACGACCTCACCGGTGCCCTAGCACTCGCCCCTGGACGAACCTGTCACGAAGTGGGAAGTCAGTGACTAGAAATAGTATGATAAACAAAAGGCTAAAACATAGCAAACCACTACAACCGGAGCAACCGTCTCTCTCAAACACCGCCTACAATAGTCATACCCTGTATCATAGCAAAAACCGGGCACCCTTCCCGACCACCGCACCGGGCCCCTACCCCGGTGCCCCCTGCCGAGCACCTGCCTCGGCCGTCGAGCACCTACCCCGACATCACCGCTCACATCCCCCACCTATGAGGGCCCTCCATTCCTAACGCCACCATCGCGTGGGGTACACGGGTCAACGTACCACTTTTCCGGAAAAGCACACCCTTGCGGAGGCCAATCCGCTGGTGTGCGTGTAGTAAAACAAGAGCCACCAATCGACAATAAGTAAGATAATAGCAAGACAGGGTTAGTACAATAATGAGAGAAGACTTACTATCCACCTTGCCCCAAACATACTATTTTTATCGATAAAATCCTATTCCCACGGTTCCAGGGAATGTACCCACCTCGATGAAAGTCGTCCGGTGCTTGGCTCGTCCGTGACCGTATGCCTGCCTTTTAGAATGTCTCGTACCCCTGAAGGAAGCGAAGGTGTGTGTCAAGGCTAAGGGATTTGGACACTGACACCGACTCCCTACCAAAACCGACGACTGACGTGACCCCCGAACTCCGCTCGGCGGGGTTCCCCGCACGGCACCGACCCGTGCAGCGCGTTCTCCGTCTGCGTACCGCTCCAACGGCCCCAACCCATTGCGGCGGCTCGACGGCTCGCTCGCCGCACAGCGTGCGGCCTGTGGGTGGCCCGCGCGGCCCCAGCCCGCTCGGCGCCCTCCCGCGGGCAGCGCCCGCGCGGAGCGCTTGTCGCGCGGCGCCCCGCCTGCGGGCGGCCCGCGCGGCACCTGCCCGAGCGGTGCCTGTCTGCGGGCGGGTGCCCGCGCAGCGTGCCTGCCGCACGGCGCCCCGCCTGCGGGCGGCCCGCGCGGCACCTGCCCGCGCGGTGCCTGCCTGCGGGCGGGTGCCCGCGCAGTGCGCCTGCCGCGCGGCGCCCCACCTGCGGGCGGCCCGCGCGGCACCTGTCCGCGCGGTGCCTGCCTGCGGGCGGGTGCCCGCGCAGCACGCCTGCCGCGCGGCGCCCCGCCTGCGGGCGGCCCGCGCGGCACCTGTCCGCGCGGTGCCTGCCTGCGGGCGGGTGCCCGCGCGGCGCCCCGCCTGCGGGCGGCCCGCGCTGCACCTGTCCGCGCGGTGCCTGCCTGCGGGCGGGTGCCCGCGCGGCGCCCCGCCTGCGGGCGGCCCGCGCGGCACCTGTCCGCGCGGTGCCTGCCTGCGGGCGGGTGCCCGCGCGGCGCCCCGCCTGCGGGCGGGTGCCCGCGCGGCGCCCCGCCTGCGGGCGGCACCTGTCCACGCGGTGCTTGCCTGCGGGCGGGTGCCCGCGCAGCGCGCCTGCCGCGCGGCGCCCCGCCTGCAGGCGGCCCGCGCGGCACCTGTCCGCGCGGTGCCTGCCTGCGGGCGGGTGCCCGCGCGGCGTGCCTGCCGCGCGGCGCCCCGCCTGCAGGCGGCCCACGCGGCATCTGCCCGCGCGGCGCCGGCCTGCGGGCGGCGCCCGCGCGGTGCGCCTGCCGCGCGGCGTCCCACCTGCAGGCGGCCCGCGCGGCGGCGGCGGCGCCCCCGATGTCCCCTCTCCAAAGACCGCGATCCGACTCCCCCTACCGGAAACTACGAAAACAAGAACTCAAAAAGGCGTACTTTGCTTCGCGAGGGAACGAGGAGGAAGAGAGGGAATGCCCGCCTTCGTCCGGAGATCCCCGCAACCTTGCGCCGCACCTTGGACCGCAAACGGGAAGGGAAAGGGGAGGGTTTTTCTTCCGCTCTTTACACGATCAACTCAAATCACCTAGGGTTTGGGTTAAAATACTAGTCGCCCTCCCCCCGTAGGTCACGTCACCTGACCTAAAACAATCGGGTCATTCCGAGCGTTAAATCCCCCAAAATCCTAGGTCAATAGCCGGCCCAACCGGGATTAAAAGAGAGGGTCCGGATTACCTCGAAAGTCGTGCAAGTTGCCGCGCGGATCTCGGAGCGCCTGCCGGGGATCCGAAAATCAAAAATTAATTCTGGTTGAACCGAGAGTCAGAATTCGGAACCGATCGCGTCCCCGCGCTCCGTTTCGCGAGCTCTACTGCAGAAAAATGCCCACGAGCCCGACGGACTGTCCGGAAAAACACCAAAGTTAGGCCCCCAGTCGGGCGGTCACTAGAAAAGGGATAACGGGAAAAGTCAAAGAAAGGCCAGGTCTTACAGGAGCTGACAGGACTCTCTTTGTGAAGCATTATCAAAACAATTTCATTGTAGCTCAAATCTATGTCGATGACATTGTATTTGGCGCAACAAGAGATAATGATGCTTCTAAATTCGCGGAGACCATGGAAAGCGAATTTGAGATGTCCATGATGGGCGAGTTGACTTATTTTCTTGGATTACAAGTTAAACAAAATGATGAAGGTATTCACTTGTGTCAATCCAAGTATGCAATGGAGTTGGTCAAAAAGTTTGATCTTGAAAATTCTAAGGATTTTCCGACTCCAATGGGAACTAGCCATAAGGGACTTGGAAGTGAATCACATAGTGAGAATGTAGACGAGAAACTGTATCGAAGTATGATTGGAAGTCTACTTTATCTCACGGCTAGTCGCCCGAATATATCCTTCAGTGTTGGGATTTGCGCGAGATATCAATCAGCACCGAAGGAGGTTCACCTGAAAGCGGTGAAACGGATCATCCGGTATATCAAAGGTACAATAAGTTCGGAATTTGGTATCCTATGGGAACAAGTTTGGATATTGTTGGATACTCAGATGCCGATTGGGCTGGATCGGTGGATGATCGGAAAAGCACGAGTGGTGCATGCTTCTATCTTGGCCATTGCCTTGTTGCATGGCACAGTAAAAAGCAGAACTGCATAGCACTCTCGACTGCCGAAGCGGAGTACATTTCAGCAGGAAGTTGTTCAACCCAATTGATTTGGATGAAAAGCGTGTTGAGCGATTTCCGGATTTCAACATCTTCGGTAACCATTTTATGTGACAACACTAGTGCTATTAACATTTCTAAAAACCCTGTGTTGCACTCTAGAACAAAACATATTGAACTTAGATATCATTTTCTTAGAGAGCTAGTTGAATCAAATATTCTTCAACTGTCATATATTTCAACTGAGGATCAATTAGCTGATATCTTAACAAAACCTTTGGATCAAAAACGTTTTATTCACTTGCGTAAAGCAATTGGCATGCTTTCCTTGAAATAACCTTTTTGAAACCTTTGCTTAGGTTAGGTTTTGTTTTTGTTTTTGTTTTGTTCTTTATCTATGTTTGTACATAGGACATTAATTGAGCATAAATCATAATTGACTTTAATTGCATCTTTTCATGCATTTAGAAATTTATTATGCTTTTGATATCATAATATTTCAATGTTGCAATGATCATTTATGTTAATTAAGTCATCTTTTAAGTGATCAAAGTCAATTTCTCTCTCAATGATCTCTTGGTATAGTCATTATCTTATTTGATTGCTTAGTCGAGTATGAATGCGAGATCAATTTTTGGTTGAATACCTTATATATTAAATAATTGATAGCCAATTGAGGGGGAGTCAAAGAAATGTAAAATGCTCAAAAGATGTGGAAAGAGTTACATCCCAATGAGGAGTGTGAAAACTACCACCACATGGAGAAAAAGAAAGAAAAAGAAAAAGATACCCCATGAATGCAAAGCAAATTTTTGTTTTAAAATTGTTGATGAAATGCATATTGAAATACTTGACTCAGTCATATTTCATGGTTGGTATAAGGTGGGATTTTTGATAAAAGATGCTCAAAGAGCCACTCCTTCAACAGATTGTCTAGATATATTATCTAACTTATCTGGGATTTCAAACATCTATTGATCTTGGTATTTCATTTTCTTTACCAAATTGATGATTTGATAAAGGCATTACGCATAAGATCAGGATAGATGTGATTGAAGTTGTTCAACTTTAAGTGTTTTAAATTTCATAAATTTTCGTTTCATTTTTGAGTATTTTTGATAGATTTTGTATAATCTATTTCTTGTTGTATGAAACGATGATTTTTGTTTAAAGTTGATATGGTAAAGTGCTTACATACTTTTTCTGGATTTTATGGAATTTTTCTAAATTTTTCTGGAGAAAAAGTTGAAGCCGATCCGGATCGGGGTAAGTGATCCGGATCCCGAACGCAGGATTTTCCTGCGGGTAGCCGATCCGGATCACATTCTCGATCCGATCCGGATCACGGCTAGGGTTTTAATAGAACAAAGGGATTTGATTTCTTTTACCCTAATCTTTTGTTCTCAAGTCTCTAGAGCTTCTCTCTCTAGATTTCTTGCATCTTGGAGCTTTCCAAACTCAAGTTCTTCGAATTCAAGTAAGTTTTATTGATCAAAATCTCGGTTTTTCACAGTTTTTCTTGTTTGCTCAAAACGTGAGCAAAAATCTTGCTTCTTTTTCGTTTGTGAATGGTTTTTGATCAAATTTCTTTTGAAATAAGAACTCTGGGTAGATTAGTTTTGATTATATGCTGGGTTTTTCCTGATTAACGAATTTTTGGGCTTCGATTTCTAAAAATTCGGTTTTAGGGCATATAAGAGGAATTTTTGAAAATCATGCGATTGATCTATTTTTAAAATTCTTTTTGCAAAACTAATTTGATTCTTAGCTTCTCTACATGATTATGATTCTTTGGGTACAGTTTTTCAAATTTTTGAAAACTGAAAGTTTTCATGTTCTTGAGTTGGTTTTCACAGGACACCTTCATAACTCAAAACACTTTGGTCAATGGCATTCTCTTGGATCATTCTTCTCCTGATTTCGATGGTACATACTCGAGCTACAAACAAATTGAAAAGGGCCAAGAAACGTCAACAAAAAGGTGAGTTTGTTCAGATCAGTGACACTGAAGTGGAAGCAGATTATTATGAGGTAGATTGGACTGAATTGACAGATGATGATGATTCTTTGCCTAAACAAAAAGCGTCTGACGGTTCAAAAGGAAAAGCTTCTGATGGTTCAAAAGGAAAAGCACCCATGGACACAGGAAAGGCACCTATGGCTGCACCAACCATCTCTGTGAAAAGAAAACGATTAACTAAATGCTTTGGACTACGATAAGACGCTGATGTTGACACACCAAAAGTTCCTGACTCCCCGCCTCGTGTGGAAGGAGTGTTCGTCAGCATGGATCGCCTTCGAGCTTTTGAACGTCGTGAATGCATCGGAGAACGACATGTTAACATTGAAGCTCTCAGGAATCACTCACCAGAGTTTGGAACTTTAATTGAGCAAGCAAATCTCATCCAAGTTTGCCGATTCCCCGAATTACTTGGGTATTGTCTGTATCGTGTAAGAACCTTTTACACGAATGCAAGACATCTTCAAGAAGATGAAGGTGGATCAATGCATTTCTATACAAATATCCAAGGGATGAAACTTAAAATCACGTCGCAGTTAATCGGCGAAGTCCTTGGAATGGAATCTAGCACATCGGGGCTCAACTTTTTGAAGGGAAGAAGTTTGACGAATGCCTTCTGGCAAACTGTGATAGACAAAATTTGTTTGGAAGGGACTAAACCAGCTGATGGTAAAAGTGTAAAATCCAAACATCTTCGACTGGAGTACCGTTTTCTAAATTTCATCACGTGTTACAACATTATTCCTAATATGCAGACCAAGGTCGTGAGATGGGAGAGACTACTGTTCCTATATCTCATAGGTCATCCCTCTGAGGCTGTAGGATTGAACATGAATATTCCCTACATAATTTGGAATAGAATGTCAAGATATATTGTGCATCCTCATCCTTCTGAGCGACTTCCGTTTCCATTACTCATCATGAGGATCTTACAAAAGTTTGATATTGATATAAGCTCGACATCTTACCAACACAGTTGCGGAATGATAGATGAGTCAACAATTGTGAAGTCACTTCACAAATTACCACATGTTACTTCGACACCTTACTCTGGAAAGAAACCTTATGTCGGCACCTCGGCCTCACCGTCTCAACAAGAACCCGGTGCGGATGATGAAGCATCACTAACTTCGATTTTCAAGCAACAACAACGACTATCCGTTGAGCAAGAACAGATTTCGAAGGAACAGCAAAGAATTTCCAATGAGATTGAACTCATCACGGCAGCTCATATTACCATAACTAAGAAGGTCAATTCAATGGACAAACGGGTGAAAAAGATGTTCTCTAAAATGGGTTGCACGAGCTCTGAAGACTCGGATTCTGATGATTGATTACTTTTTGACTCATTTTCTTTTCTTTTTGTGCAGGATTTTACCTTTTAGGATTTAGTTTTATTCTTACTTTGCGTTAGTTTTAGTTCTCAGGTTTTTCATGTTAATGGAACTTTTAACTCTCCTTACATTTTGTAGTTTTGACTACGTTTTGGCTTTGTTTCTGTGACAAAAAGGGGGAGAGAGTTTAGAGAGAACTTGAACAATGACATGAACAATGATGATGTGAAAACTGTGTGAATGTGTGAACATTAAGGTAAGTATGACTTCATCAACTTCAACTTTGCTTTTATCTTGTGATTTGCTTTTATCTTGTGATTTGTTGCTTTTATCTTGTGATTTGTTGCATGTCCCTACTAACTATTCGACTAACTATTTAGGCATGTATTATGACTAACAAGTTGATGTTGGACTAACATTTTGTGACATTTGGTTTTTGAATGCATAAAAGATATGTTGGTTTTTGTCTATGATTTTCTTACATATCTGAATTTTCAAATGTCATGATGATCATATAAACTCTATCTCTGTATTTGGTTTTGTATGTTTCAATTCTTGAGGTATCTAACGATTTCTTTTGTCAAGAATGATTTCTTTGTGCAGAGAATACAGATGTCTAAGTCTAGAGTCTGTTTTAGGAGTTTATCTCATGATTTTAAATTTTTTGGATCTCCATTGTAAATTTTTGTTGTATGGTGATAGCAACAAAAATATCTTTTTGAATTTTCTTTTTTGGATTTGTGTTTTGTCACGAAACCGCCAAAGGGGGAGATTGTTACGGAATTTGAGTTGGCGTATTTCGTGAAAGTGTTAAGTCTTGAAGATTGAAGATGAAGAACTTTGGATCATATACCTCAATCTCAAGAAAGAAGAATTCAAAAGGATCAGGTATGTTTAACTAAAGATTTTTGGTGATCCGAATACTTCTTATAGTGTAGAAACACCTGGAAGAATGTTTAATTGCATAAAAATCAAAAACTGGACATGGGACATGTTCAGGATCCGGATCGGGCCTTGCAATCCGGATCCCGAAGGGTGTTCGTTCATACACTGGTTCAATCCGGATCGCAGCATCTCATGATCCGGATCCCGAACACTAGTTTTACCTTTTTGCTTGCACGATCCGGATCAGGATTTGCAATCCGGATCCCGAACGTTGATGTTTGGTGAAACTGTATGAACGATCCGGATCGGGGACTTCGATCCGGATCCCGAACAAGTGTTTTTCTGGAAACCGTCTTTCTTGCTACTGCAATCCGGATCGCCCAATTCCAATCCGGATCGCCGTCCGTAAAATTTTCCAGAAAAGGCTGTTTTTGATCCTTATCTTCTTCCAATGGTTTCTAACCTATAAATAGGCCCTTTATTCATTTTCTAGGGCATCCGAAAAAAATACGACCGAAAGAAAAAATCCACATATAGAGAAGAAAGGAAATCAATAGATTAATTCTATGTTTCTTCATCTATATTGATTGATTTGATTCTAGGTTTTCCAAACTCAGATTTTGAGTAGAATCAAATCAATGAATACTTAGATGGTATTTCCGATCTATTTCTAATCTAAGTATTCGGCGGATCATCACCACCCAAAAACAACGATTTATCCCAAATCGGCGCGTGGACTCGCGTGGCCTTGTGGATTCAAGGTGCAACCGCTCTCGTGGATTCGGAGCGAGGTACGTTCGTGGATTCGAAGCGTGCTACTGGGTGAAGACCGTGGATTCGGTCGGACGTCGTGGATTCGACGTTGGACGCTGAGGATTCAGCGTTGGACGCAGATCGTGGATTCGAGACGCGTTGTGGAGCGAGCGGAGAAGATCTATTAGGAGCGTATGGTAAAAGGTTGAGTCGTCTGTGAGTACGCTATATCACCTTGTACGTGTGTTAATTCTAGTGGATTTCGCCGTGTTATCGGTCCCGTGGTTTTTTTACTCCGGTTTGGAGTTTTTCCACGTAAAAATCTTGCGTGTTCATTTTTATTTCCGCATTGGGTTTTATTGCGCAATGATTTTTTGAGTGTTTATTGTTTACACCTATTCACCCCCCTCTAGGTGTTTTTTCTCCTATTTAGATCCATATTAGTATAACCCAACACGCTCCACGATGGTGGCCCTGTCCACCACCTCCCGGAACGTGCGCAAGTCCGTTGCCTGAACCATCTCGAAGATGTCGCTCCGTAGCCCGTCCACAAAAAGACGGGCCTTGTGGGGTTCATCCCGTATAACAAACGGGACGCATGTCATGCCCCCGGGGGTTTTTGAGTCATTTAAAGCGGAAAATTTGCGTGTCTATTTTTTTTTTCTTAATAAGGTGATATAAACCTCAACCCCGATGCGTGCCAGACCGCCACATACACAAATTCACTCTGTCCACGGACAGAGTCTCCTTTGTATATGCACGGCGTCTCATTTACAACATACCATTCATCACACATTAATCACCAACCTACAACCATACCGTAGACATTCATCACCAATTAAAGCAAGTTTATAAAGCGGCGTCAGTGTTTGGAAAGGATAAAACCCAGCGTTTGCAAAACCCGTGCCCACACGGCACTTCGTTTTGAGAAAACATTTTCACAATCCTTTAATTTACCATGAAAACATGCCGGAATGAAAGCACCACTAATAGTATCAAAACATAAGAAGATACAACTCATCCACAGTGCTAACTAATACATGTCCACAGCTAAAGTGATCCACAAGCAAAAGACTAAAATAGCGTAAAAAGGAAATGAGATATAATATTGATAACCAAGTGTCCGACTACGATCCTCACGACGCAGTCCCACCGCCATCCCGGCTAACGCACCTAGAAACACCTGTCACGGAGTGGGTAAAGTCAGTGACAAACAAAGTAGATGTCTAATAATGTCAAGGAGGGAAAAACAAACCGAACACCGAGTACACCGTAACCTTTCGTTAAAAACCTGTGCATATTTTAAACTGGGCACCAACCCCAGACCACCTGTCGGGGAGACTGAAGTCTCCCCTCGTGCACAACCACCTTTGATGCTTTTACCTCTTCGCGGTGCTGGTGTGTCACCCTCAGCTGGCGCGAAGAGGTCCCCGCTTGCACCGATACCTTTGCGGGGCACACGGGTCAAAAGACCACTTCTCCGGAAAAGTACACCGGTGCGGTGGCCAATCCGCTGTGTACGTGCAGCATCCGAAACCGGATTGCCAAGATTGGCGTGTAATGGGCACCGCGACCGCAGCCGCGTAAATTGTTAGATAAATTACCATTAAGCGAAAGGTTAAACTGTCCATCTACTTTGTTAGGTGAATTTAAGAATACTTTAATGATGAAAGATGCACTTACAGCACCGGTTGCACTCATCGCAACCGTACCGACCTTGTTGGAGAGCAATCGGAACACCTATATCCTTCGCGCTCCCCCGCTGCGCACCCGGACCTAAGAAAAGTCCGCACGGACAAATTATAGTCAAGCACACACACTAACACCTCAAAACGGAAAAACCCCCACCTTACAATTTGACGGAATAAGCCCGGCACCGTCCGGTCGCCAAACCGGAACACTCCCCGCACCGCCGTCGCCGCCCGTCGGAGCCCCGCGCGGCTCGAACCCGCGCGGCGGGCTCCGCGGGCGGCGCCCGTGCGGCGCCCGCGCGGCGCCTGCGCGGGCGGAGCCCCGCGCGGCGCCCGCGCGGGTGCGGGCCCGCGCGGTGCCCGCGCGGGCGGGGCGCCGCGCGGCGCCCGCGCGGGCGGAGCCCCGCGCGGCGCCCGCGCGGATGCGGGCCCGCCCGGGTGCCCGCGCGGGCGGGGCCCCGCGCGGCGCACCGCGCGGCGCCCGCGCGGGCGCGGGCCCGCGCGGCGCCCCGCAGGGTGCCCGCGCGGGCACGGACCCGCGCGGCGCCCGTGCGGGCGGAGTCCCCGCGCGGCGCCCGCGCGGGTTGCCCGCGCGGCGGGGCCGCCCCGCGCGGCGCTCGCGCGGGTTGCCCGCGCGCCGCCCCGCGCGGGTTCGCCCGCGCGGCGCTCGCGCGGTTCCGTCGCCGCCTTCGCCGTTCGCGACCCTCCCCCGTCTTCGCCGTCCGCGGTCCTCTCCGCCTTCGCCGTCCGTTTCGCGGCGACGAGGACGACGTCGGTGACGGGGACGACGGAGGAGTCCAAAAATTACCAACCAAAGGTCGACGGAAAAATTCCCAAAAATTCCAAAAAAAAATATTTTGCTTACCGAAGATTGTCGGGAAGGTCGCCCGGCCTCACTTTTGCCTTCCGATCGATGTCCGGAGCAATCGGGTTCCTTTCTTTTCCCTTCTCCTTTCTTCGGTTAGGGTTCCGTCTCTTTTCTTTTTCTCTCCTCACCGGTTGGGGTTTTCGGTACGCACGAAAGGGGCGATTTGAGAGGCGGTATTCCTAAATTAGGGTTTCGTTGGTAACGGGGGGATAAATAAAATCTGTTATTTATTTATCCCCTTTTTATCTAATTTCACGCATACCATCGTCAAAATCCCCCTCGGATATTTGACCTTAAATAATTAGTTCCTTAACTAATTAATCCTTACCGTCGATCCCTCATATTTGCTCATTTGATTTAATTCCTCTTTATCTTACGTACGTAGGAAAACCCGAAATTCCCCGTTTCTAGTTCTCAAGTAAATATCCGACTGACGGGATATTTCCTCACCTTTAAATCCTGACCACCGATTATTTAATCACCTTTATTAAATAATCATGGGAAATCAATTCCCAATTGGATTCAAATTATCGGATATTTAAATCTTAAATTTTAAATCCTGGTCACCGATTATTTAATCACCTTTATTAAATAATCTTGGGGAAATAATTCCCAATTTAAACATCCGGATTTTATCTCTTATCCAATCCACGAGATAAAATCCCACCAATTTAAATCCTTTAATTCATTCGTAAGAGAATCCGAATTCCCTTTGTCGGATAATTGATTAATTAATTAATTAATCCTCTTTACGAGATAACCCACCTTATCTCTAACGGGTGCAAGATATTTTGCACGGTTTCCGATGCGTGACTAATTACCGCATCGCTAAGGATCCCGTTCCGGGAGATCCCGACATCGGATTTCGAATCCGATCGCACCGTCGGTCATCGTTTTTCGCGCTCTATTGCAGAAAAATACACACACCTCGTCCCGGCCGACTTAAGAAAATTAAATAATTTTATTTCGTTTAAGGCCTAAGTGATTACATGTGAGTTCAGAAATACCCCTAAGGGTCGGGTCACTACACCACTCACACTTTATAAAAAGTTTCGTCCCGAAACTTAAACTCAAACCTCACTAAACAATTCGGGAAAACATTCCCTCATCTTTGATTCCAGTTCCCACGTCGCCTCGCGCTCTTCGTGGTTGCTCCACTGGACCTTCACATAGGGGATCGTTCGGTTGCGCAACTTCTTGTCCTCTCTTGCCAAAATCCGCACCGGCGTCTCCTCGACGCTCAAGTCCTCTCGCAACTCAATGGTGGAGGCATCCAAGGCATGAGAGGGGTCTGCCAGGTACTTCCGGAGCATCGAAACGTGGAACACGTTGTGGACTCGTTCGAGGTTCGGGGGCAGGGCCAACCGGTACGCCACCGGTCCCACGCGCTCCAGGATCTCGAACGGTCCCACGTATCTTGGGCTCAACTTCCCCTTTATGCCGAAACGTCGGTTTCCCTTGGAGGGTGAAACCCGGAGCAGCACGTGCTCGCCCACCATGAACTCTAAGTCTCGGCGTCTGTTGTCCGCGTAGCTTTTCTGTCTGCTTTGGGCGGTCAGTAGCCTTTGTTTAATCAAACGCACCTTTGCTTCGGTCTCCTCCACCAAATCTGGGCCCAGAAACTTTCGCTCACCTAAGTCGTCCCAGCATATTGGAGACCGACAGCGGCGCCCGTACAGGGCCTCGTACGGCGCCATCTGAATACTGGCCTGGTAACTGTTATTGTAGGCAAATTCCACCAGGGGCAAACACCGTGCCCACCCTTCGCCCAAGTCCAGAACGCATGCTCGAAGCATGTCCTCCACGATCTGTATCACCCGCTCCGATTGCCCATCGGTTTGCGGATGAAAAGCTGTGCTGAAGTGCAACTTGGTCCCCATCGCTTGTTGCAGGCTTCGCCAAAAGTTCGACACAAAACGTGTGTCTCTGTCCGACGTGATGGATGTCGGTACACCGTGCAACCTTACTATCTCATCGAGGTATGTTTGCGCCAGTCGTTCCCGGGTCCACGTCGTGTGTATGGGCAAAAAGTGGGCCGATTTCGTCAAACGGTCCACGATCACCCATATCGCATCGTGTCCCTGTGGCGATCTCGGGAATCCGGTCACAAAATCCATGGTAATCATGTCCCACTTCCACTCGGGCACCGGTAAAGGTTGCAATTTTCCTGCCGGCGCTGATGCTCGGCCTTCACCTGTTGGCACACCAGGCAGTGTGCCACAAATCGCGTCACGTCTCCCTTCATTTTGGGCCACCAGAAGGTTTGCTTGACGTCCTTGTACATCTTCGTTCCCCCGGGATGCGCTGCATATGGGGCAGTATGCGCCTCCCGCAGGATCTCCTCCTTGAGCTCCGGTAGATCCGGCACGCAGATTCGTCCCCGAAATCGTATCGTGCCGTCGGAGTCCACCATGAAATCGCTCTCCTTGTCGGCGGTTATTCTACTCCGCACCAGCTGGAGCTGATCATCAGTCGATTGGCCTTCGAGAATCCTGTCCAGCAGAGTAGGTCTGACCACCAGTGTCAGAAGTTGTGCGACTGTCCCTGCCGGTACTACCTCTAGTCTCAATCGCGAAAATTCCGCAATCAGACTATCCTGCTGTGTAATGGCGCTTACATCCGCTTCCACGGCCTGTCCTTTGCGACTCAGGGCGTCGGCCACCACGTTGGCCTTTCCCGGGTGATAGTGGATCGTAAGATCGTAATCCTTTAATAGCTCAAGCCACCGCCTTTGTCGCAGATTTAGCTCCCTTTGGGTGAAAAGGTACTTGAGGCTCTTATGATCTGAGTACACATTGCAGTGTGCCCCATACAGGTAGTGTCTCCAAAGCTTGAGGACAAACACCACCGCTGCGAGTTCCAAATCGTGCACGGGGTAATTCCGCTCGTACTCCTTGAGCTGCCTTGATGCATAGGCTATGACCTTTCCCCGTTGCATGAGTACTCCACCCAATCCATTTCGCGACGCGTCGCAATATACTTCGTAATCCTCCCCTGGCTCTGGCAGGGCGAGAATCGGGGCTCGCGTCAACCTATCCTTAAGCTCCTCGAAGCTCCTCTGGCACTTATCCGTCCAGATGAACTTTTCCCCCTTTCTTGTCAAACGGGTTAAGGGGGTGGCTATCTTGGAGAAACCCTCCACGAAGCGCCGGTAATACCCGGCTAATCCCAGGAAGCTTCGAATTTCCGTCACCGTGGTCGGTCGGGGCCAGTCTGTCACCGAATCTATCTTCTTCGGATCCACCGCGACTCCAGCCGCCGAGATTACGTGCCCCAAGAAACCGACCTCTCGGAGCCAAAACTCACACTTTTTGAGTTTGGCGTAGAGTTTCTGTTCCCGTAGGGTCTGGAGGACTGTGCGCAGGTGTTCTTCATGTTCCTCGTCGGTACGCGAGTAGATGAGGATATCGTCGATGAAGACCACCACGAACAAGTCCAGAAAGGGTTTGAATACCCTGTTCATCATATCCATGAACACCGCCGGGGCATTTGTGAGCCCGAACGGCATTACCGTAAACTCGTAATGGCCATAGCGAGTACGGAAAGCCGTTTTGGGGATGTCCTCCCCCTTGACCCGGACCTGATGATAGCCCGACTGCAGGTCAATTTTTGAGAACACCGTCGCCCCCCGTAACTGGTCAAAGAGGTCGTCAATCCTTGGCAGGGGGTACTTATTCTTGACCGTGACCTTATTTATCTCCCGGTAGTCGATGCACAACCGGAGACTTCCGTCCTTCTTCCTCACAAACAGGACGGGCGCGCCCCAAGGTGACGCGCTTGGTCTGATGAAACCTTTGTCCAAAAGGTCCTCCAACTGTGCCTTGAGTTCCTTCAGCTCCGCGAAGGCCATCCTGTACGGTGCCTTGGTGATGGGCTTGGTGCCGGGGAGCAGTTCAATCGGGAAGTCAACTTCCCGTTCCGGCGGCATTCCGGGGAGCTCCGCCGGAAATACATCCGGAAATTCCCTTACCACTGGAATTTCGAAAGGCGAGGGAACGGGTCGGGTGGCTAAATCTACCGAGGCTAGATAGGCCACGCACCCGCCCTCTATCAGCTTCCTAGCCCGCAACGCGGAGATGACAGCCAAAAAGGAAGTGCTTTTACATGCCAAGTACACGTTTTCCGGGAATCCCGGCTTCTGTAGTCGTACCTGACGTTTCTCACAAACGATTAGCACCTGTCACACGGTAAGCCCATCCCTTCCGAGTATCCCCTCGAATTCTCTTACCACTAAGTCTCAGATGTCGAATCGTTGGCGCTAACCATTAACCCCAAAAGCCTGAGCTTTTAGAGGTGCGCATCCGATTCACTTAAAGCGGCATATACCGCACCACAGATCTCGACCAGACCCAACCCACCTGGATGTTGGGTCTATTGTGGGGCCTCTTGCCGTTAGGTCTATTGCGGACCGCAGCCCACTCAACCTATTGGGCTCACCCAACCCAACTCACTAGTCCCCGGGCTTATTGTCTCAAGGCAGAAGTTGGACCTATTTGACCCATAATAAAGGGCCAACACCAAAGACAACTAAGTCTTCGCATCCTTATTGGGCAGGAAGGTACAGAGTATTTGCTCCTAAGGGTTCTCCTGGGGTCAAGACCAACATTACTCTTCGTAAGGGGTCTTTCCTGCTACTACTTCCCTCGGGTAGTGCGTCCTTTGTCGTGTCGTCGCATAAGACCCCTCATCCGTGTCGCGACTCCGAAGATCATTCCTGGGTTCGGGGCAGTAAAAACGGAACTGTCCCAGTTTGTCACGATAGAAGCAAAGGTCGGGCTTCCGGAATGAATAATTTCCCCCGAGGTGCTCCTCTGTAGATGATGCATGGCCGGTCTCCGCTAGAAAATCCCCCTCCTGAGAAGTGCTGGGGTCGTTTCTTGTCCATGTCGTACTCCGAGTCCTCTGTCTGATGTGTTTCCAGGTTCCTTGCGGTGTCTTCGGATATTGGGGTGTCGACCCCGTCGGGAAAGTCGTTCCCGGGTTGTGGCTGGGTCGTTTCGGCCCCCGGCAGACTCACGATCCTTCTGCCGAGTGCGTGGAACGGCCATTCCCGCCCCACCATAGTGGTCCTATCGATCACTTCTCGGTAAGCGGGTAGACCCACCGTCGGTATTACCCGATTAGCGTCGCTATGTGGACCACACTTGTGAAGGCGAGCCTGGTGGGGTTCGTCTTTCCTAACAAAAGGGGAGAGCGCTATGCCATGTCGCGTAATCCGTTGTTGGAGTAGCCGATTCTCCACTGTTGCCGGAACCGTCGTATCCTCTTCTGCACCATCGATTGAAGAGCGGCTTCGGGCCATTAACCGTGCAAACAAAGAAACCAAGTTAGCCCTAAGGTTATCACCCTAGCACCTAGACTTACGATTACACCTATATTACGTTCCCGTTTCCCCGTACTCTCACGTACTACGCACCTATACCTTGGTTATCTCATGTCCCATTTGCTTGTGGCACCTTGCTCTGTGGATGTAAATCACGTCTACTATGGTTGTGGTTGTATTTCTCTGATACCATTTAATCTGTCACGCCCCCGGGGGTTTTTGAGTCATTTGAAGCGGAAAATTGCGTGTCTATTTTTTTTTTCTTAATAAGGTAACATAAACCTCAACCCCGGTGCGTGCCAGACCGCCACATACACAAATTCACTCTGTCCACGGACAGAGTCTCCTTTGTATATGCACGGCGTCTCATTTACAACATATCATTCATCACACATTAATCACCAACCAACAACCATACAGTAGACATTCATCACCAGATTAAAGCAAGTTGTATAAAGCGGCGTCAATGTTTGGAAAGGATAAAACCCAGAGTTGTAAAACCCGTGCCCACACGGCACTTCGTTTTGAGAAAACATTTTCGCAATCCTTTATTTATCATGAAAACATGCCGCAATGAAAACACCACTAATAGTATCAAACATAAAAGTACACCTCATCCACAGTGCTAACTAATACATGTCCACAACTAAAGTAATCCACAAGCAAATACTAAATAGCATAAAAAGGAAATGAGATATAAATACGATAACCAAGAGTCCGACTACGATCCTCACGACGCAGTCCCACCGCCATCCCGGCTAACGCACCTAGAAACACCTGTCACGGAGTGGGTAAAGTCAGTGACAAACAAAGTAGATGTCTAACAATATCAAGGAGGGAAAAACAACCGAACACCGAGTACACCGTAACCTTTCGTTAAACACCTGTGCATATTTTAAACTGGGCACCAACCCCAGACCACCTGTCGGGGAGACTAAAGTCCCCCTCGTGCACAAACACCTTTGATGCTTTTACCTCTTCGCGGTGCTGGTGTGACACCTTCAGCTGGCGCGAAGAGGTCCCCACTTGCACCCACTACCTTTGCGGGGCACACGGGTCAAAAGACCACTTTTCCGGAAAAGTACACCCATGCGGAGGCCAATCCGCCTGTGTACGTGCAGCATCCGAAACCGGATTGCCAAGATTGGCGTGTAGTGGGCACCGCGACCGCAGCCGCACAAATTGTTAGATAAATTACATTAATCGAAAGGTTAAACTGTCCATCTACTTTGTTAGGTAAATTTAAGAATACTTTAATGATGATAGATGCACTTACAGCACCGGTTGCACTCATCGCAACCGTACCCACCTTGTTGGAGAGCAATCGGAACACCTATATCCTTCGCGCTCTCCCGCTGCGCACCCGGACCTAAGAAAAGTCCGCACGGATAAACTATGGTCAAAACACACACTAACACCTCAAAACGGAAACCACCACACAATTACACATTATACGAAAAAGCACCCCACCGTCCGGTCAACCGGAACACTCCAACCGCACCGCCGTCGCCCCCGTCGGAGCCCCGCGGGCTCGAACCCGCGCGGCGGCTCCCCGGGCCGCCGTGCGCGCCCCGCGGCGCCCCGCGCGGCCCGCGCCCCGCCGCAGCGCGGGCCCGCGCGGGCGGCCCCGCGCGGCGCCCGCGCGGGTGCGGGCCCGCGCGGGTGCCCGCGCGGGGC
>CM054942.1:9578221-9624041 GCA_029168755.2 Tillandsia fasciculata | reverse complement strand
AAACAGCGTAAAAAGGAAATGAGATATAATTGATAACCAAGTGTCCGACTACGATCCTCACGACGCAGTCCCACCACCATCCCGGCTAACGCACCTAGAAACACCTGTCACGGAGTGGGTAAAGTCAGTGACAAACAAAGTAGATGTCTAATAATGTCAAGGAGGGAAAAACAAACCGAACACCGAGTACACCGTAACCTTTCGTTAAAAATCTGTGCATATTTTAAACTGGGCACCAACCCCAGACCACCTGTCGGGGAGACTGAAGTCTCCCCTCGTGCACAACCCACCTTTGATGCTTTACCTCTTCGCGGTGCTGGTGTGTCACCTTCAGCTGGCGCGAAGAGGTCCCCGCTTGCACCGATACCTTTGCGGGGCACACGGGTCAAAAGACCACTTCTCCGGAAAAGTACACCGGTGCGGTGGCCAAACCGCTGGTGTACGTGCAGCATCCGAAACCGGATTGCCAAGATTGGCGTGTAATGGGCACCGCGACCGCAGCCGCTTAAATTGTTAGATAAATTACCATTAAGCGAAAGGTTAAACTGTCCATCTACTTTGTTAGGTGAATTTAAGAATACTTTAATGATGAAAGATGCACTTACAGCACCGGTTGCACTCATCGCAACCGTACCCACCTTGTTGGAGAGCAATCGGAACACCTATATCCTTCGCGCTCCCCCGCTGCGCACCCGGACCTAAGAAAAGTCCGCACGGACAAATTATAGTCAAGCACACACACTAACACCTCAAAACGGAAAAACCCCCACCTTACAATTTGACGGAATAAGCCCGGCACCGTCCGGTCGCCAAACCGGAACACTCCCCGCACCGCCGTTGCCACCCGTCGGAGCCCCGCGCGGCTCGAACCCGCGCGGCGGGCTCCGCGGGCGGCGCCCGTGCGGCGCCCGCGCAGGTGCGGGCCCGCGCGGTGCCCGCGCGGTGCCCGCGCGTGCCCGCGCGGTGCCCGCGCGGCGGGGCCCCGCGCGGCACCCCGCGCGGCGGAGCCTCGCGCGGCGCTCGCGCGGATGCGGGCCCGCGCGGGTGCCCGCGCGGGCGGGGCCCCGCGCGGCGCACCGCGCGGGCGCGGGCCCGCGCGGCGCCCCGCGGGGTGCCCGCGCGGGCACGGACCCGCGCGGCGCCCGTGCCGGCGGAGTCCCCGCGCGGCGCCCGCGCGGGTTGCCCGCGCGGCCCCCGCGCGGGGCGGGCGCCCCGCGCGGCGCTCGCGCGGTTTGCCCGCGCGGCGCCCCGCGCGTTTCGCGCCGCGCGGCGCTCGCGCGGTTCCGTCGCCGCCTTCTCCGTTCGCGACCCTCCCCCGTCTTCGCCGTCCGCGGTCCTCTCCCGCCTTCGCCGTCCGTTTCGCGGCGACGAGGACGACGTCGGTGACGGGGACGACGGAGGAGTCCAAAAATTACCAACCAAAGTCGACGGAAAAATTCCCAAAAATTCCAAAAAAAATATTTTGCTTACCGAAGATTGTCGGGAAGGTCGCCCGGCCTCACTTTTGCATTCCGATCGATGTCCGGAGCAATCGGGTTCCTTTCTTTTCCCTTCTCCTTTCTTCGGTTAGGGTTCCGTCTCTTTTCTTTTTCTCTCCTCACCGGTTGGGGTTTTCGGTACGCACGAAAGGGGCGATTTGAGAGGCGGTATTCCTAAATTAGGGTTTCGTTGGTAACGGGGGGATAAATAAAATCTGTTATTTATTTATCCCCTTTTTATCTAATTTCACGCATACCACCGTCAAAATCCCCCTCGGATATTTGACCTTAAATAATTAGTTCCTTAACTAATTAATCCTTACCGTCGATCCCTCATATTTGATCATTTGATTTAATTCCTCTTTATCTTACGTGCGTAGGAAAACCCGAAATTCCCCGTTTCTAGTTCTCAAGTAAATATCCGACTGACGGGATATTTCCTCACCTTTAAATCCTGACCACCGATTATTTAATCACCTTTATTAAATAATCATGGGAAATCAATTCCCAATTGGATTCAAATTACCGGATATTTAAATCTTAAATTTTAAATCCTGGTCACCGATTATTTAATCACCTTTATTAAATAATCTTGGGGAAATAATTCCCAATTTAAACATCCGAATTTTATCTCTTATCCAATCCACGAGATAAAATCCCACCAATGTAAATCCTTTAATTCATTCGTAAGAGAATCCGAATTCCCTTTGTCGGATAATTGATTAATTAATTAATCAATCCTCTTTTGAGATAATCCACCTTATCTCTAACGGGTGCAAGATATTTTGCACGGCTTCCGATGCGTGACTATTTACCGCATCGCTAAGGATCCCGTTCCGGGGGGGATCCCGACATCGGATTTCGAATCCGATCGCACCGTCGGTCCTCGTTTTCCGCGCTCTATTGCAGAAAAATACACGCACCTCGTCCCGGCCGACTTAAGAAAATTAAATAATTTTATTTCGCTTAAGGCCTAAGCGATTACATGTGAGTTCAGAAATACCCCTAAGGGTCGGGTCACTACAACGCAGTTAACCAATCTCACGAACTCTCTTTGATATTCCACGACCGAGCGGTTCCCTTGTCTAATGTTCTTCAGGTCGTCTTCCAATTGCCACTTGACGCTGT
This sequence comes from Tillandsia fasciculata, assembly GCA_029168755.2. NCBI lineage: Eukaryota > Viridiplantae > Streptophyta > Magnoliopsida > Poales > Bromeliaceae > Tillandsia > Tillandsia fasciculata. The sequence continues at coordinate 9,621,435 of CM054942.1, read as the reverse complement.
CGGAGAAGAAAGCGCCAAAAAGTTCCTCTCTAAAGGCCGACCATGTCGGTAGTGGGTCACTTGTAGACGGATCCGGGCGTACCGTCTTCCACCAGATGCGAGCATTCCCTTCTAGGAAGTGGACAGCTAGGGGAACCCGCTCGTGTTCCTCCATCAGTAGGTCCTCGAAGAGTTTTTCCATGGTATCCACCCATTTCTCGACGACCCATGGATCGGTCGTCTCTCCCTCGAAAGTGGGAGGGTCATGCTTCTTGAACTCGGTCAAATTCGTCCTGACCCTTTTCCGCATCGCTCGCTGCTCCGTGGTCCCTCCTGCAGTAGCGGACCCCCCAAGAGCAGGGGTCGTTCCTGCCTCCCCCGCTGTCGCTCCCAATACGGGCCCCGAGGTCGTCGGGGTAGGTACATCCCTTGGGGCTAGGGGCTGTTCCGTTGTCGTACCACCCACCCCGTGCGGTTCCGTAGTGGGTGCGGTGGTTTCGGGCGGAGGGGTCGGATCGCGCTCGGCTGGCGCGGTTGCCTGTCGCTGCGTCAATTGACGAACCTGCTCCGTCAGTGTCGCTAACTGCCCGGCCATTTCCCGCAGTTGTCGCCGGAGGAGCTGGTTCTCTGCGGCGGCCGGGGTCACCCCGTCCGCGTCCGCATTCTCGGTGGACGAACTAGTCTGGGCCATCGTCCGCTGTAAACAAAGAAACCATGTTAACCCTAAGGTTATCACCCTAGCACCCTATCTTACGATTTCACCTATATTACATTCCCTTTTTTCCCGTACTCTCACGTACTACCGCACCTACACCTTGGTTATCTCATGTCCAATTTGCTTGTGGCACCTTACACTGTGGATGTGGATCACGTCTACTATGGTTATGGTTGTTTCGTCTCTGATACCATTTAATCTGTCACGCCCTCGGGGGTTTTTGAGTCAAGCAAGGCGGAAAATTGCGTGTATATTTTTTTTTCTTAATATAGTAACATAAACCTCATCCCCGGTGCGCGCCAGACCGCCACATACACAAATTCTCTCTGCCAACGGACAGAGTCTCCTTTGTATATGCACGACGTCTTATTTACAATATCATCCATCAACCATCAACCATCAACCATACAGTAGACATACATCACCAATCAGAGTACATTAATTTAACTACTGTTTTAAAAGACTGGTGTCCACTCGACACCTTATTTTTTTCAAACAAGTTATTAAAGCGGCGTCACCGTTTGGAAAGGATAAAACCAGCAGTTGCAAAACCCGTGCCCACACGGCACTTCGTTTTGAGAAAATGTTTTCGAAATCATTTGGTTTTTCATGAAAACGTGCCGCATTTGAAAACATCACTAGAAGTATCTAAAACGTAAAAGTACATCTCATCCACAGTGCTAGCTAATACATGTCCACAACTAATATAATCCACAAGCAAATTAACTAATAAAAGCATGAAGGAAAATGAGATAAATCCAAGAATCCTGACTACGGTCCTCGCGACGCAGTCTCACCGCCATCCCGGCTAACGCACCTAGTAACACCTGTCACGGAGTGGGTAAAGTCAGTGACAAACAAAGTAGATGTTTAAATAACAACAAGGAAAGAAGAGCAAACCGATTACACCGGGACCTTTCGCTAAAACCCTGCAACTTACTTTACTCACTTTAATTACTTTAGTGACACCGTCCCGTCAGAGTAGTCGACGATCTCCCCACGGGACATTTGATGCTTTTAACCTCTTCACAGGGCTAGTGCGACACCTATAGCAGCCGTGAAGAGGTCCCCACACTACGTGGGGCACACGGGTCATATAGACCACTTCTCCGAAAAAGTACACCCATGCGGGGGCCATTCCGCCTGTGTACGTGCAGCATCTGGAAACACCTTGCCGAGATCGGCGTGTATTTAGCACCGCGACCGTAGCCGCAACAATTATTATATAAGATAAAATGCAATCATGCGAAAGGTTAGACAGTCCATCTACTTTGTTAGGCATGTTAAGAATACTTTTTATGATGATAGATGCACTTACTACACTTGTTGCACTTATAGCAACTGTATCCACCTTGTTGCGGGAAGATCGGAACACCTGGATCTTTCACACACTCCCGCTCCGCACCCGGACCTATGAAAAGTCCGCAAGGATAAACTATGGTCAAAAAAACATACTAACATCTCAAAACGGAAACCCCAATTTACTTATTTTGACAGAAAAGTCCAACACCGTCCGGTTCGCAGAAAACCGGAACCCCGCGCCGCCGTCGCCGCCCGTCGGAGCCCCGCGCGGCGCGGCTCCGCGGCGGCGCCCGCGTGGGTTTCAGCCCACGCGGCGCCTCGCGCGGGTACTGCCCGCGCGGCGACCGCGCGGCGCCCACGTGGTTGCGGGCCCGCGCGGGTGCCGCCCGCGCGGCAGCCGCGCAGCGCCCCGCGCGGTGTCCGCCCGGTTGCGGGCCCGCGCGGCGCCCGCGCGGTCTTCTCTGTCGCTGCTCGCGGTGGCGACCGGCCATCCGCGTAAATCTTCCGCGCGATGCCCTAGCGGCATCGCGCGTCGCCGTCGCCCGTTCCGCGCCCTACGACGACGGTGACGGCGACGATAACGGAGACGACGGAGAAGCCCGAAACTCAACAAAAAGGACGACGAAAAAATCCCGAAAAATTCCAAAAAATATTTTACTCACCGAAGATCGACGGGAAGGTCGCCCGGTCGCGTTCTTGCCTTCGGTTCGGTGTTCGGGAGGATCGGGCTCTTTCTCTTTTCCCTTTTCCTTCCTTCCGGCTAGGGTTTCGTCTTTTCCTTTTTCTCTTTCTTTCTCTCCTCACCGGTTAGGGTTTTATTTTTCCTTTCTTTCCCTCCGATAATCGGGATCACTTATATAATCCCTATTATTTAATTATTTATTTAATTAATTTCCTCTTTAATTCGTACGTACGTAGAAAGGAAAAACCCACAAATATCCGGATTTTATCTCTCAACAATAAATATCTGATCCACGAGATAAAATCCCACCCTTTTAAATCTTAGTCACCGATTATTTAATTTATTTAATTAAATAATCATGGGAAATAAATTTCTAATTTTATTTATCGTCACCGATTAATTAATTTCTTAATTAATTAATCACACGGATTATCCGAACTTCCTCAGAAAGCGTGTCGGATATTTTACACGAATTCCGATGCGCGCCTTAAGTTATCGCGATCTTAGAAACCCCATTCCGGGAGATCCGTACATCGGATTCCCGATCCGATCGCACCGTCGGTCTTCATTTTTCGAGCCCTTTGCCAGAAAAATACCCGCACCCCGCACCGGCCGACTTTTAAAAATTAAATAATTTTATTTCACTTAAAGGCTTAAATAATTTACATGTGAGTCAAAAATACCCCTAAGGGCCGAATCACTACACCTCGATCAGCTGTCTCCGCGCGAGCTAAGCCGGAACAGCAACCTCAGGAAACCTGTCACCGCAGCAGGTGTGAGAACTACTGCAGAAGGTAGTTCCCACTGGGTACCATCACCAATATCCACGGTATGCCCGCTAAGTCTACTGGAGGCAAACAGATAGGTATGCAGATAGATAATAGGAAAGCTGAGAGAAACTACAGCTAATAGGTCTCAATCATCATGCTCAAGAAACTCTACTATGAACATACTATGCATACACTCTCCACTACTAATAAGCCTCAAGTACCATGCTCAAAGGAAAACTCATCTAAAAACATGCTATGCAATCACCCGCCCATATCACCCAATCTCAATGACTGCCACATAGGGTCCAGTCAAGCCTGCGCCAACCTACTGCCACTACGCCCAAAAAGGACTTAGTCGTACGTAGGGCGTCCCACACGGACTATCTCAATCTCACGCAAAGTGATCCCATGGTAACTCAGCCAGGGGTATCATCATCATCATCGCATCCGGAGCGTAACTCCAGGGGAGCGACCCCACCGAGCTCAAGCATGTCTCATCTGTCTCAACAAGCGGCACATGTAGGCTATGATCACGATCAACAGATCGGAAGCTCAATGCTCAAATAATACAACTCAGTCGGGAAACCCTCCACGACTCAATTAGGAAATGCCCAAACACTCTCACAGCTATGTCGGAGAACCCTCCACGACTCAATCTGATAATGCACAACCTATGGCTAAGTCGGGAAACCTCCACGACTCGATCTGCTAGAGCCCAAAACTCTCAAAGCTAAGTCGGAGAACCACCTCCACAACTAAATCAGAAAGACACAATCCATGATCTAGAATAATCTCATCACTCCCCACAAGGAAGCTCAAACCCACATGACACTAGAAACTCAACACACAGTGTCACGCCCTGGGTGTAAACCAGAACCCGAGCCTGTCTACAGATCCGCCGTGCACACGGAATTTTTCGCGTACACGAAGGGCCAGCAGCTTGCTCAAATAAAGAGATATAATAAAGAGCAATAAAAACAGAGCTGAACTAAAACTACTACATCTCAGACTGAAGCTGGAAATAAAATACAGTACATCTGTAAAAATGATACATCTGTCTGTCCCAGCTCACCAAAATAAATACAACCTGCTGGCAAAAGCCAGTCCCAAAAGGAAAAGTACAACCGTCTGAGGAAACATGGGTACACCAACAGTCCAGCTAACACGCTCATCCTGCCTCGAGATCTATCTACTCAGCCGTCCTCTCTCCTCGACCCGCCGCTGAAAGCCCAGCAGCACCCGCAGAAGACACTTCAAAACAAGGGAGAAGAAAAAGAGGAAAGAAGAATGGGGATGAGAACTACTAGTAAACCAGTAGCCTCCCCTAGTGGGTAAATCCTCAAACTCTGACACACCCACTAGGTCTACCAGAAGCAAAAGGGAAAGAAGAGTGGTAAGCAATAATGACTGCTGAAGAAAGGAAACTACCACTACTATGCCTCTAAATGCAGTCCTAGACTGGAATAACCATATGCAACAGTAACCAACCGTCCCAGATGAACCCAATCTGTACTGCCCTCATCATCGGGCAAGTAAGCCGCGTCGATATGATAGCAAAACTCCTGCTGCCGTCCTCATCATCGGGCAAATAAGCCGCGCCGATGTGATAGCAAAACTCTTGCTGCCGCCCTCATCATCGGGCAAATAAGCCGAGCCGATGTGATAGCAAAAACTCAATGCCTGTCTGACCCCCACGCTCCGGAGGGGAACTCGAGGGGAGCGACCCACACGAGGAAAGCATCACCGGGCATATAAAGCCGCGCCGGTGCGATAATAGAACTCAATCACTATCACAAGTATCATAAAAGCAGGACTGGATCACAACTATACTCAAGTGGAACAAAACCCTCCACTAAAGAACCCCGATCCCCAATCTAATGCATAAGTAACCATCTGGTCGACTGCCCAATATCCGCGGTCGCCGTGATACCCACTGTCAACAATCAAGCCCAACAACCGACAACCGGTCAACCGCCTAATATCCGCTGTCACCGAAATAACCCACAATCACAATCATGTCCCACATCCGACATCCCGTCAACCACCTACTATCCGCAGTAGCCGTAATAACCTCCAATCCAAAATCGGGTAAAAATAGTCTGTATCTGGTCAACCGCCTACTATCCGCGGTAACCGCAATACCCCACAACCCATAATCAAATACCACCTGTCCCCGACCCCAAGGTCTCGGCTACACTATCCCATACCCCTGCTCCAACCCGAGCAACAAGAACCACCTGACTAAAGAATAAGGAGAAAAGAAGCAAGCATGGTTTCTCCTAAGTCAAGTTCCAACATGATAGTGTAGCGATAAGAAATGGCCTATCTAGATGACCATAGAAGCATGCAAGTGTTCTCAAGGAAAAATAAATTAAGTCATTGATCATTAGCAGTATCCACCTATGCATGTCACCTATCCTCAAGTAATACCACTAACAAGATAAATCATCTTGACCCAATATAATAAGCAATTCCACATGCAAGGTTAAGTGCTAACACAGAAATCTATATACCGACACGAGCATGCAAATATTCCACCATCAAGGCAAATTACATGGCCTCAATATCATAATCAAATCCACATGCAAGGTTTAGTGCTAACATAGCAATCCATAATTCCACACAAGCATGCCTAAGTTCCAATTACAATTATGTTTCCCACATAGTGATTCCTTAATAACATTTCCAACATGATGTGTCTCACATGACAAACTCATAAGAATAGCAATTACCGATCATAGATGTCCCAAAATGATCTCTCTAATACTCCTAGTGGGTAAGTCAGAAAAGAGGGATATAGCAACCACCCAGCTAGAAATGCGCAATCCACAGCTGTAAAACTTCCTCGCTGTTCAATATCCTTTTTCCACGCCAAACGCCCAAAACTGAAAAATATAAACCAAACGGTGCGCAATTAAACCAAATAACATGCAACATGCCGCTGTCCACACAACCAGCCCTGAAGATGGCTAAATCTCACCTGCGAGATAAACTCAAAAAAATCCGAAAAAATAACCTCTGCGTTCGTCGCGTCGAGCCGATCGAAATGAGTACGTGCACGTCCAAAACCGACACCTGTAGGCCAAGATACAAAATCGGTAAGGTGACTACCTCCAAAAATTCCAAGTACAAAATCTGTAACACTTCATCCAGAAAAAATGGGATTATCACCTTCGGGGAAAACTTAAAAAAATCCAGGAAAATTCGAGGATGCTCCTTGCGATGTGTAGATGCAAAACAACTATTGGCACGCCTCAGTTCGATGTCTATGCGCGGAGATATCGCTGAAAAACCGTGGTGCTGTCCAAAAACTCCGCAGCAGAAAAGGGTCATAAGAAGGCTCGGAACACACCAAGAAAAACTCGAAAAAAGGGGAAGCTTAGAACACAAAAGTCATAGCCCTACCTGTCGTGAAGCCAACGGCGCAAGAATCACCGAAAAAGATGGTCTGAGTAGCTCGGGGGAGTCCACTCAACGAAATGCGACGGAGAAGAACACCAATGCAAGAACATCTCACTGCGCCGTAAAATCGGGAACCTCGAATTGCCAGCCACCAAAAAATCCCAAAAATCCTCCACAAGGTGTAGATCAAAGAGGGGAACAACTTCTCTGTAGAAGTCTCCCAGAGAAACAGCTCCGAAAAGGTCCAAATCGTAGCTCAAACCGCCCTTTTTATAGGCCAAACGAAACAAATGCCAAAATACCCCCTGTGTCCCCGAATTCGGGTGCTCGAAACATTCGGGTGCTGAATCCGGGTCCCCACAACCCGCTGCGAAGAGCGCCCGAAATGCTCCCGTGCTGCCATGTCACCGAAAAACAGCGGACACTGAAACCGGCCGCTAGCTCTGCGCCACGTGGCCCCACGCGGAAGGCGACGCGTGGCATGCCCACACGCGGGAACCGCGCGTCAACGTGCCCACGTGCCGCCTGCGCCCGCCGCCTGCGCCCCCTGCCAGGCACGCATCCCGATGCCGCCTCACCAGCTATGTGGACCGGGCACACGTGGACTGGCCAACCAACGGTCGCCACGTGGCCCCGCCCGGTCCACGGCTCCCTGCGCACCCCGTAGACTGCGCCTACTGAACCATCCTCTCCTCCGCTGCCACGTGCCCCTCCGCCACATGGTGCACTCCCCCCGCCGCACCCGCGCCTGCCCGCGCGCCTGCCCGCGTGCATCCGCGCTACCCGCGCATGCGCGCTGCTCGCTCTGCTGCCCGCGACGTTGCCCGCCGCTGCGCCGCCGTGCTCCGCCGCTGCCCGCCGCTGTGCCGCCGTGCTCCGCCGCTGCCCGCCGCCGCCGGCGCTGCCCCTCGGCGTCGGAACAGTATCCAAGCCTCGAAATCCATGCACGGGCATCCGGGCTCCGAAAAATATAAATAAATAGTCCATTTTCATCGTTTTCGCGCGCTGAATCCAAATCCGCTGTCCGATTTGCCAAATTCTAACTCCAAAATTTGCTGAATGCATCCAGACAAGTGTTTTTAACCCAAATTTTGCACTGAGTCCAATTCTAATGTCTGTTTCACGTGAAACCCCTTGTAAACATTCGACGGGATCATCCGATTACCCTCGTGATCCATTTTAATCCCTGAGTCCAACACTTGTGTCCAATTTATGTACAAACACCTCCAACATACAGTACAGGCCCCCAGAAGTCACCGATCGCACTGCAACAGCTCTGCGGAGATCCAGGTCATCACATCCTCCCCCCCTAAAAGAAGTTTCATCCTCGAAACTAAGGTCATCCCTCAAGCCAGAACCTCGAACAAGTAGGGGGGGGTGTAGGCATACAATCATTCTTAATTCAAGCTCCCAAGGCTGTCCAATACCTCCTCTAGAGACGCGATGCAATCCTCGGGTCTCTAACTAGAACAAAATAGAGGCGGGCACTCCAGAAAAACCGCACCACCTCATCCAAGTACAGCTGGGCTAACTGCTCGAGTGACCAAGTAGCCTGCATCGACAAAAGCATCCGCTCCTCCCAGGGCCCCTCGGTAATCCAACCACGAGTCCATCGGCACAAAAGCTCGATCCAAATACCTCCATACTCCCGAGGTATCCAAAATAAAGTCCCCCGACTTATCACTTGGACTCTGATCTCTAATCCTTAAGCCGCCGGGATGCATAAGCAATTTCCCTGCTCCCTGAATCCACACGCATCCACATAAGGTCGAACAATCCAGTTCATCAAATCCATTACCGTGGCAAGGCACTGGCCAATCTATTAGGCATGGCTGTGAACTCACATTGCCCGTACTGTCCTAAAAGCTGTATTCGGGGAAATCCTCAGCCTTCACCTTCAATTGGTGATAACCAAATTGCAACTCAGTCTTTGAGAAAGTATAAGACCCTTGCAGCTGGTCAAACATATCCTCCATGCTCAGCAAAGGGTACTTGTTCCTGATGGTCACCTCATCCAAGTACCGATATTCCTCGCAAAGCCAAAGTGAACCATCCAAAGTAACACAATCCAAGTCCCGCAGCTGAGTCAAGACCATCCGGTCTACCGGCACTATCCTGGACCCTATCTACACCGGGCAGGACCAACAACATTCCTCCACGTGCAAAGTGTGATCGGAAATCTGAACCTCCTGTGCACGTAGCATCCATCCTACCCCTAAGTCATGCTGCTGAAATATAACCATACCTGCAGTAACCAGATTCTCTACCGTGGCGCCCCAAAACTGGGCGGCACAGACCCATCGACTCGATACAGGTGGTCGTCGCTCAGTCTGCCTACAAAATCACAACCAACCACACAAAGGGAGTACGACCTCTGCCTCTGCTCACACCGGGCGACAAATGTGGCCCTCCGCAGGTAACACATCCATGCCACCGCTGCTGCCGATATTGATGCTGATGCTGCTATCGGGGTCCGCCCGACCTCTGGTGTCTCAAAAATCCACCATCCTGGGAAAAGAAATCGGGAAAGCTTCTTCCGACTGATCTGTCCTCCATCACCCGGCGCCAAGCGCCTCTATCAGAACTCGCCTCTGGCGACAGGTCAAAACTCAAAGGAGCTGCAGCGCCACACTCCATACCCGACGCCTACTCTATTGAGGCGTCCTAAATCCGAAATGGAGGGACCCAATGAGCCAAAAGGTATCCTGGTGCAGTCCACTCTCAGACATACATATACGATGCGCCTCGTCCCTCTACACATAGAGCACGCCGTTCCGCAACTGCGTTAACTCTTGACACAAAAGGCTTTTAAGTACTCTCTATCCCACACCGAACATGACCCTGCCTCCAAAGGTTCCCTACTCAATCCCACGAATCGGAATGACTCATCCGCCAAAACTGGCTCACTTGATCAAAGCAATCCCACAGCTTTCCCGCTGTTCACTATCCACCCTGCCTCGGTGCCCCAGCACTAAACGTCGGGACGGAGTGGGCTACTCGCTACTCCGACAACTGTGCCACTGCGCTGCTCCGACAACTGTGCCATTGCGCTGCTCCGATAACTGTTCCACTGTGCTGCTCCGACAACTGTGCCACTGCGCTGCTCCGACAACTGTGTCACCGCTCCGACAACTGTGCCACTGGGCTGCTCCGACAACTATGTCACCGCTCCGACAACTGTGTCCTACGCTGCTCCGACAACCGTGTCACTGCTCCGACAACTGTGTCACTCCACCGCTGATCTGCCTCCAACACTCATACCCTTCGGGTCCGGACCTCTCAGACTCCAATTTGGGTATCCGGCCCGAAACAACCAGCTCAGACCCAAATGTCGCTCCAAGGTGCACCCGGGTCAGGGCCCAACGTCGGGGAGACACCGCTCACCACGACAAAACCGCAACGTCGGGGAGACACCGCTCACCCTGCCTCCAAAGGCTCCATACTCAATCCCACGAATCGAGATGACTCATCCGCCAAAACTGGCTCATTCGATCGATGTTGTCCCATAGCTTATCCATTGTCCACTATCCACCCTGCCTCGGTGCCCCAGCACTACTCGCTGCTCCGACAACTGTGTCACTACCCCGACAACTGTGTCACTGCGCTGCTCCGACAACTGTGTCACTGCCCCGACAACTGTGTCACTGCGCTGCTCCGACAACTGTGTCACTGCCCCGATAGTTAGTTAGGTTAGACCCTTTCGTAGTACGATGTCAGCCCAGACCCTTGGACGGCTATAGAAACGGATAATGGTGCGCCTCCCCACCCTCTAAGGTTGGGAAGACTGTCGTGTCCTTGGGACTTAGTAGTAAACCCCTGCTGAAGGTTTTGGATGTAGTGTTAGTGAAAGTTTGCCTTACGGAACACCAGGCTTTGAGCGACTTCGAGAAGCGCCTAGTGTGGCTACAGGAACCTGGCTTTCCAGGTTCACGTACTCTAGGCATGCTAGAGCACCTCTTCCTCTTGCAGTACCTCCACGACATGGGCTAGAAGACTGGTGGAGAGCGGATGTATAGTATTTTTTTTTAACCTCGGTGGATCTTGTGGCACGACCCTCGACACTGCGTACGGAGATCCCTGTCGGAAAGGGGGTTCCTCAGTTGTCTTCCTGGCCGAACTAATTGAGATGCCCTGAGAGAGAGACCGTTTTCACTATCGAGCTCCTGCCTGGTATGCAACCTATGACCAGGCACCGTATCGGTTGGCGGTTGCGGAACTAAAGGAGCTCAAGGCCCGCTAGGAGATCTTCTGGGCAAAGGGTTCATCAGGCCGGGGGTGTCGCCTTGGGGTGCGTCCGTACTTTTAGTACGGATGATGGATGGAAGCTAACGCCTGTGCATCAACTACCGGGACTTAAGTAAGGTCACAGTGAAGAACAATTACCCCTGCCTCGGATTGATGACCTGTTCGACTAGCTACAAGGAGCGACGGTATTCTCCAAGATTGACCTACAATCCCGCTACCGCCAGATTAGGGTTCGAGGAACTCGAGAATAGATTAAACCGGGCACCCATTTTACCTTACCGACGCCCGACGAAGATTTCGAAGTCTACTGTGACGCGTCAAGGAACGGCCTAGGATGTGTACGGATGCAACAAGGGAAAGTTCGCATGACATGGAATTTGCGGCTGTCGTATTAACCTTCAACCTCTGGAGGCACTACCCGTGTGGGGCTCACTACAACATCGCTTCGGATCACCAGAGTCTCGAATATCTCCCCACACTGAAGGAATTGAACCTACGACAAAGGCGTTGATTGGAACCGTTAGAGGACTACGGTCTGGCCATATTTATTAACACCCCCGGAAGGGCAACCGCAGTTGCCGGCGCCTTGAGTAGGTAGGGTCAGACAGAAGTACTGCTAAGGAGCGCCCCTACTCAGCAGGAGCGTGTAATCGCGGTTCTCTCGCGGAAAAGATTGGAGGTTGTACCAGCCGGTACTGTTTAGCGACTCTCTTTCCTTGTAGTCAAGCCGACCCCGTTCGAGAAAATCCTAGAAGGTCAAAGGACAGACACGCAGCTAAAGCTTACAAAGGGCAAGTCCACTTCGAAGATAGAGAGAGCGACGTTTCGGTGGGCATGAACGACGCAACCCGGTTTCAGGGACATGTTTGCGTACCCGACCTGCCCGATTTAAAGGACGAGATTCCAACGGAGATGCGCGGTGCTCCCTACACAGTGCACCCGGGTGGCACAAAGATGTACAGAGATCCGAAGCGGACGTTTTGGGATGGCCGGCATTGAAGAAGGACGTAACGCGAGTCGTGGCGCACTGTCTAGGTTGTCAGCAAGTAAAAGCCGAGCACTAGCGCCGACGGAGTTATTGCAGCCACCACCGGTGCCGGCATGGAAGTGGGGGTGGATCACCATGGATTTCGTCACGGGGTTTCCGCAATTGCAACAAGGTCATGACGCAATCTGGGCGGTAACAGATTGTGTGGCAAGACAGCTCATTTCCTACCTATCCCTACGGCATGGACCCGCGACCGCCGGGCGCGGGTCCACATCCACGATTTTGAGAGACTGCATGGGGTACCGATATTGACCCCTTCGGACAGAGACACGCGTCGTAGTAAACTTTCGGGAGAAGACCGAGACAAGGGTATGCCTCAACTGGCAGCGGCTAGTGACCGCCCAGAGTTGGCAGAAGAGCTACGCAGATCGAAGACGACGGGACTCGGAATTTCTAGTTGGGAAGCGCGTTTGCCCTGGTCTCGTCATTCCAGGGATCAAACGGTTCGGACAGCGGGGCAAACTGGGCCCGCATTTTCTTGGACCTTCGAAAACCCTAAAGCGCATCGGCCCGGCAAGGTATCGTTGAATGCCGCCACCGGATCCCAACCGGGTGTACAACACTGCTCATGTTCCGATGCTCCTGAAGTGTCTCGCAGATCTGTCACTTATTGTGGAGGTTTCCGCGTTTGAGCGGCGAGAGGACTTGAGCTTCAGAGAGGCACCACTACGGATTTTGGCACGGGAAGACAAAGAGTTACGCAACCTGGTAATCCCCTACGTGAAGGTGCTGTGGAGTAATCACGAAGAACGCGAAGCGACATAGGAATTGGAAACGAGGATGAGAGAGTGTTTTCCAATTTTTTTTAGCATAGAAGAAAGTTAAGTTTCGAGGACGAAACTTCTTTTAAGTGGTGAGTGATGTAGTATCCTAACTTTTCGGGGGTCGTTGTTGACCCTTGTCGTTTGATGTTAGTTGTAGGTGCCCTTTCTTATCGACTTTTGGTGAGTTGTGTCTTGGTGCACGATAGTATTTTTCAGTGATAGGGCTCGAAAAATGATGAACGACGGTGCGATCAGATCTGAAATCGGACTTACGGATCTCCCGGAATGGGGTTCGAAGCTCCCGGTGACCGTAAAGTGCACCGAGATCCGTGCATTGTAAGTTGCACGACTTTCGAGGAAATCTGAATTAGATCTTGGCTTAGGGTTTGGTGGACATATTATATATTTATATAGCACCCTGTTAGCAATAACCTTTTCTTTTCTTTCTTTTTCTTTTCTTTCGAGAACGTGAACGGAGAGAAGGGATTTTCGAAATTTGAAAATTCGAATTAGGGGATCGAGCGAAAAAGGCGAAGGAAGAACGGGGGGAATCCATCTCTCGGGGAGCTTTGTTGGGTTTAGGTTAATAAGGATCTAAATAGGGGAAAAAACACCTAGAGGGGGGTGAATAGGTGTAAACAATAAACACTCAAAAATTCATTGTGCGATAAAACCCAATGCGGAAAAATAAAAGAACACACAAGATTTTTACGTGGAAAAACTCCAAACCGGAGTAAAAAAACCACGGGACCGATAACACGGCGAAATCCACTAGAATTAACACACGTACAAGGTGATATAACGTACTCACAGACGACTCAACCTTTTACCATACGCTCCTAGTAGATCTTCTCCGCTCGCTCCACGACGCTTCTCGAATCCACGATCCGCGCCCAACGCTGAATCCACAGCGTCCAACGTCGAGTCCACGACGTCCAACCGAATCCACGGTCTTCACCCAATGGCACGCTTCGAATCCACGAACGCACCTCGCTCCGAATCCACGAGAGCGGTTGCACCTTGAATCCACAAGGCCACGCGAGTCCACGCGCCGATTTTGGGATAAATCGTTGTTTGTTTGGGTGGTGATGATCCGCCGAATACTTAGATCAAGATAGATCGGAAATACCATCTAAGTATTCATTGTTTGATTCTACTCAAGATGTGAGTATGAAAACCTAGAATCAAACTAATCAATATAGATGAAGAACCATTGAATAGATCTAATGATTTCCGTTCTTCTCTATATATGTGGATTTTTTCTTTTCGGCTATTTTCTCAAATGGCCGAAATGCGGATCTATTTTCCGATGCCCTAGAAATGAAATAGAAGGGCTATTTATAGGTTAGAAACCCTAGGAAGAATATTCGGATCAAAAACAAACTTTTCTGGAAAGTTTTACCGACGGCGATCCGGATTGCAAAGCCACGATCCGGATTGCAGAAGCACAAAATGCGGTTTCCAGAAAATAGCCTGTTCGGGATCCGGATCATAATCCCCGATCCGGATCGTTCATACATTTTCACAAAACACCCCATTCGGGATCCGGATTGCACAAGCTGTGATCCGGATTGCAGCAATGTATGAAACAACACCTTTCGGGATCCGGATTGAAAGCCACGATCCGGATCCTGAACATGTCCCATGTCCAGTTTTTGATGAATAAGCAATTAAAACCTCTTCCAGGTGTTTCTACACTATAAGAAGTATTCGGATCATCAAAATTATTTAGTTAAACGTACCTGATCCTTTTGAATTCTTCTTTCTTGAGATTGAGGTATATGATCCAAAGTTTCTTCATCTTCAATCTTCAAGACTTAATACATTCACGAAATACGCCAACTCAAATTCCGTAACAATCTCCCCCTTTGGCGGTTTCGTGACAAAACACAAATCCACAAAGAAAATTCAAAAAGGATATTTTTGTTGCTATCACCATACAACAAAAATTTACAAAAGAGTTCCAGAAATTAAATACATGAGATAAACTCCTAAGACAGACTCTAGACTTAGACATCTGTTATCTCTGCACACAGAAAACATTCTTGACAAAAGAAATCGTTAGATACCTCAAGAATTGAAACATTCAAAACCAGATACAGAGATAGAGTTTTTCTCATCATGACATTTGAAAATATCAGATATGTAAGAGAATCATAGTTAAAACCAACATATCTTCTAAGCAGTTGAAAACCAAATGTCAAAGTATGTTAGTCCAACATCAACTTGTTAGTCATATTACATGCCCAAATAGTTAGTCGAATAGTTAGTATAGAAGCATGCCACAAATCACAAAAGAAAAACCAAAGTTGAGTTGAGATTCATACTTACCTTGATATCATCGATATTCACAATCATTGTTCAAAGTTGATCATTGTTCATTGTTTTCTCTAACTCTCTCCCCCTTTTTGTCACAAAACAAAGCCAAAACGTAGCAAAGCTACAATATGTAAGGAGAGTAAATAAAGACATAAAGTTCTAAAAATATGCACAAACTGAGAACTAATCGAAAAGTAGAGAGAGAAAAAATCCTGAAAACTAAGAGCTAAGGTAGAAGATGCTGCTCAGTCTGAAGAATCTGAACTAGTACAGCTCAGTTTGCTCAGAATCCCCTTAAGCAAATTCGTAAGGTTTGAGTACTTTTTCTTGATCTTCTTGTGTTCAGAAGAGATCTGCTGAAGCTCTCTCGATATTCTCTCATGTGTAGCAGAGATTCTTTGTTGTTCCTGACGAATCGATTCCAAAATCTCTGTCTCAGTTGTCTGTGTCTTTGAGTGAGATGAACGCTGTCTAGATGCAGATGGTGCATCTTGTCCTGCAGTCCATGGAGATTCAGTTTGCAGAATTCCCGAAAGTGAACGTGCTCTTGTGAGAGGCCCACTCTGCTGGCTCGTACTTCTTTGAACATTCCTTCTTCTTGTATATTGTTTGGTTGTGGAGGCAGATTTCATAAGTCTTTTTCCTTTGTTGAATTTCCTGTCCTCTTCATCAATTTTTCGCTGAACGTCCTTGAAGAATTCGTCCCATTCTTCTTCGTCGTAGTCTGAGCTGTCCTCATTAGCTTCTTTCGGTTCGTCCCGAGTTGAGACGCCTGGTTCCTTTTTAACAGATGAACTTCCTGGCACCATTGTGACTAGTAACAGAATCAACCAGGAGAAGGCCATTGAGTCTAGTGCTTTGAGTTTCGAAAAGTGTCCTGTGCAGACCAACTCAAGAACATATGAAAAATTGTCAATTTTGAAAAATTTGAAAACATTGTACCTAGACAATCATAATCATGTAGAGAAGCCAAGAATCAAATTAGTTTTCCAAAAAGAATTTTAAAAATAGATCAATTCCATGATTTACAAAAATTCCTCTTTTATGCCCTAAAACCGAATTTTTAGAAATCGAAGCCTAAAAACTCGTTAACCAGATGAAATCCCAGCATAAAAGCAAAACTAATTGACCCAGAGTTCTTATTTCAAAAGAAATTTGATCAAAAACCATTCACAAACGAAAAAGATCCAAGATTTCAACTCACGTTTGATGAAAAACTGTAAAAACCGAGTTTTGATCAATAAAACTTACTTGAATCCGAAGAACTTTGAGTTTTGAAGCTCCAAAAGCAAGAAATCTAGAGAGAGAAGCTCTAGAGACTTGAAAACCAGAGATTAGGGTAAAGAAATCAAAAATCTGGATGTTTCTATATAAAACCCTAGCCGTGATCCGGATCGGCCGAGAATGTGATCCGGATCGGCCACCCGCAGGAAAATCCTGCGTTCGGGATCCGGATCACTTGCCCGATCCGGATCGGCTACACCTTTTTCTTCAGAAAAATTAGAAAAATACATAAAATCCAGAAAAAGTATGTAAGCACTTTACCATGTCAACTTTAAACAAATGGCATCGTTTCATACAACAAGAAATAGATTATGAAAATCTATCAAAAATATCCAAAAATGAAACGAAAATTTACGAAAGTTAAAACACTTAAAGTTGAACAACTTCAATTACATCTATCCTGATCTTATGTGTAATGCCTTTATCAAATCATCAATTTTGGTAAAGAAAATGAAATACCAAGATCAATAGATGTTTGAAATCCCAGATAAGTTAGATAATATATCTAGACAATCTGTTGAAGGAGTGGCTCTTTGAGCATCTTTAATCAAAAATCCCACCTTATACCAACCATGAAATACGACTGAGTCAAGTATTTCAATATGAGTTTCATCAACAATTTTTCAAACAAAAATTTGCTTTTCATTCATGGAGTATCTTTTTCTTTCATTTTCTCCATGTGGTGGTAGTTTTCACACTCCTCATTGGGATGTAACTCTTTCCACATCTTTTGAGCATTTCACATTTCATTGACTCCCCCTCAATTGGCTATCAATTATTTAATATATAAGGTATTCAACCAAACCATTGATCTCGAATTCATACTCGACTAAGCAATCAAATATGATAATGACTATACCAAGAGATCATTGAGAGAGAAATTGACTTTGATCACTTAAAAGATGGTTTAATTAACGTAAATGATCATTGCAACATTGAAACATTATGACATCAAAAACATAATAAATTTCTAAATGCATAAAAGGATGCAATTAAAGTCAATTATGATTTATGCTCAATTAGTGTGCTATGTACAGAACATAGATAAAGAACAAAACAAAAACAAAAACAAAACCTAATCTAAGCAAAGGTTTCAAAAGAGTTTATTTCAAGGAAAGCATGCCAATTGCTTTACGCAAGTGAATAAAACGTTTTTGATCCAAAGGTTTTGTTAAGATGTCGGCTAATTGATCCTCAGTTGAAATATATGACAGTTGAAGAATGTTTGATTCAACTAGCTCTCTAAGAAAATGATATCTAAGTTCAATATGTTTTGTTCTAGAGTGCAACACAGGGTTTTTAGAAATGTTAATAGCACTAGTGTTGTCACATAAAATGGTTACCGAAGATGTTGAAATCCGGAAATCGCTCAACACGCTCTTCATCCAAATCAATTGGGTTGAACAACTTCCTGCAGAAATGTACTCCGCTTCGGCAGTCGAGAGTGCTATGCAATTCTGCTTTTTACTGTGCCATGCAACAAGGCAGTGGCCAAGATAGAAGCATGCACCACTCGTGCTTTTCCGGTCATCCACCGATCCAGCCCAATCGGCATCTGAGTATCCAACAATATCCAAAGTCGTTCCCATAGGATACCAAATTCCGAAATTGATTGTACCTTTGATATACCGGATGATCCGTTTCACCGCTTTCAGGTGAACCTCCTTCGGTGCTGATTGATATCTCGCACAAATCCCAACACTGAAGGATATATCCGGGCGACTAGCCGTGAGATATAGTAGACTTCCAATCATACTGCGGTACAGTTTCTCGTCTACATTCTCACTTTGTGATTCACTTCCAAGTCCCTTATGGCTAGTTCCCATTGGAGTCGGAAAATCCTTAGAATTTTCAAGATCAAACTTTTTGACCAACTCCAGTGCATACTTGGATTGACACAAGTGAATTCCTTCATCGTTTTGTTTAACTTGTAATCCAAGAAAATAATTCAATTCGCCCATCATGGACATCTCAAATTCGCTTTCCATGGTCTCCGCGAATTTAGAAGCATCATTATCTCTTGTTGCTCCAAAAACAATGTCATCGACATAGATTTGAGCAACTATGAAATTGTTTTGATAATGCTTCACAAAGAGAGTCCTGTCAGCTCCCCCTCGAGTGTAGCCCTTTTCCAAAAGGTGCTTTGTCAACCTTTCGTACCATGCTCGCGGTGCTTGTTTCAGACCGTAAAGAGCCTTTTTCAACGAAAAACATGGTTAGGTAGTTTATGATCCACAAAACCTTTCGGTTGAGCTACATAAACTTCCTCATTTAAAAATCCATTTAAAAAGGCGCTCTTAACGTCCATTTGAAATAATTTGATTTTAAAATGACAAGCGATCGCAAACAGTATACGAATGGACTCGAGTCTAGCTACAGGGGCGAAAGTTTCATCAAAGTCTATACCTTCTACTTGAGAATAGCCTTGAGCAACTAACCTTGCTTTGTTCCTGATGATAGTACCTTCTTCGTTTTTCTTGTTCTTGAAGATCCATTTGGTACCTATCACATTGTGTTGCTTCGGAGGCTTTGTCAGTTCCCAGACTTTGTTTCGCTCAAATTGATGGAGCTCTTCCTGCATTGCTTTAATCCAGTAATCATCTTGGAGAGCTTCATCAACATTCCTTGGTTCGATTTGAGATACATAGCATGCAAATCCGCAAACCAATTGTCTCCGTGTTCTAACTCCTTCTTGTGGATCTCCAATTATGTTCGATTCAGGGTGATCCTTGGAGATGCGTAACGTTTGAGGTAGAGGAGTAGGCGGAGGTACACGAGATGATTCCTGCACATCAGATAAGCTTGAAGAACCGTTAGATGCATCAACATTATTATCGAAAGAATTGTTAGAAGAAGATGCATTAGCAGGTGTATCATCATCAAGAGAGATATCGAGGGTAGATTTTTCAGATTCAAAGTGAAAAGCTTCATCTACCTTAACATTTATCGATTCTACGATCGTCTTAGATTCTAAGTTAAAAACTCGATATGCTCTGCTGTTTGTAGAATAACCTAAGAAAATCCCTTCGTCACTTCGAGAGTCAAATTTTCCAAGATTCTCACGATCACGTAAAATAAAACACCGACTCCCAAAGATGCGAAAATATTTGATGTTAGGTTTTCTACAAAACCAAAGTTCATATGGTGTATTCAAAGTCCCCGGGCGCAAATACACGCGATTGATAACATAAACAGCAGTGTTCACCGCTTCAGCCCAAAAATATAAAGGTAAGTTCCGGCTGTGAAGCATAACACGTGCCATTTCCTGTACGACCCTGTTTTTGCGCTCGACTACACCATTTTGTTGAGGTGTGTAAGGTGCGGAGAATTCATGTTTAATGCCATTAGAAGTGCAAAAATCAATGAATTTGGAATTTATGAATTCCCCACCTCTATCACTCCTAACTCGAGTAATCCTATCATTCTTTTCTATCATAATACGATTGCAGATTTCGAGAAAAGAATCAAAGGTATCAGCTTTTTCTTTTAAGAAAGCTACCCAAGTATATCTAGAAAAATCATCAACCAACAAGAAAATATACCATTTACCTCCCAGAGATGGTTGACGAGTTGGCCCCATTAAGTCCATATGCAAAAGTTCCAAAGGCCGTTTTGTACCTATGTGGTTCAAGTTCTTGTGTGCAGTCCTAGACTGTTTTCCCTTTTGGCAACCGCCACACACAAGGTTTTGTTCAAAAGAAAGTTTCGGAACCCCCTTGACCACATCTTTATTTGAAATTCTAGCAAGTTCCTTAAAGTTTATGTGACCTAGCCTTTCATGCCAAAGTGTTTCATTTTTCAAAGATGCTAGGTTACATTTTTCAGAAATCTTAGAAGGAACTACATAACAATTGTTTTCTGATCTAACCCCCTTTAAAAAGAAAGCATGGTTCATGTCAGTTACAGTGCATTTATCAGATGAAAAATTAACTGAATAACCACTATCACACAGTTGACTTATGCTTATGAGGTTAGTCTTAAGGCCATGAACAAATAACACATTATCTAGAACCGGGCCATCTGGAATAGCTACCGTTCCCTTTCCAACAATTTTGGAAGACCGACCATCTCCGAAAACAACAAGTCCTCCGGAGTTTTTCTCAAAAGTTTGAAAACAGTTTTTATCGCCGGTCATATGACGGGAACACCCGCTATCCAGGTACCAAGACGAACTATCATATGCATGCAAGGAAACATTGGTAGCAAGACAGGGAAAGATTTCACCTTTGCGCACCCAAACCTTTTTGAAGTGCGTCGGTAATGGTCGTGAAGTTGATTTCCTAGGTGAGAGCGTCTTGCTTGAAGAATTGCTGCTCCTTGATGATGTCGTCTTGAGCGGTGTACTACCAAGGCTCTTTTCCTTCAATTGATTGCAGTTGTTTTCCGAGGAATAGCCCTTTTGGTAGTCATTGCAAGATGTGCTTGAGGTGTGCGTTTGGCTCCCGTCTTGCAATTTCTTCTTATGTGCCCTGAAATGCCACAACGAAAACATACCTTATTCTTGTCGATTCCGAAGAGGATGTAGTAGGTTGTTGTCGTTGCTTGTCGTGAACACCGGTGTCGGAGGAGGAGATACCGACTGAGGCACAAATACTGTACCACTCGAACTTGGAATGTCTCCAGTTTGAGTGTATCCGAGGCCGAACTTATTTCTTTGACCGAGACCAAGAAGTCTGTCCAACTTACTCCTTCCAGAAGAAAATCTCTTTAAGTCATCCTTCAGTTGGCGTATGGTCTCTGTCATTTCCAATTTTTCCTGTCGAGCCTCGCCGTAGAGCTTCAAGAAGTAATTCGCTTTGTTCACCATATCCATATAATTCTTCTCGAATTGCTCATTGGACTCTTGAAGGGAAACATTTGTTTTAATCAGATTGTCCCTTTCCACTTCAAGATCGGTTGAGATAGAGGTTACTCTTTTTACTTCATCTTCAAGATCCTGCAATCTCCCTTTCAACCCCTTGTTTTGCTTAGCCAGTTTCTTTGAATCCCTCAAAAGTTTATGGTAGGCTAAAGCAAAATCTTCACCTTCCGAATCATCTGATTCATCGTCCGTTGCAATCTTTTCAACAGTGGAGTTGGACAGTGAATCGGATGTACTTGCCATTAAGCACATGAAGGGTGAAGATGTGGTGGACGCGTGGAAAGCTGTCGCGTTGTCTTCTTCATCACTTGAGGATGACTCATTTGACGTGGAGTTGTCATCCCAAGTAACGACTTGCATCGCCTTCTTCTTAGCCGGATTCTTGTTGGGACACTCCGTTGCAATGTGGCCGTAGCCTCGACATTTGAAACACTGAACTTGTCCCTCAGAACTTTTCTTATCCTTTGAGAAGTTCTCTTGCTTTCTTGACTTGTAGCTTGAAGAACCCTTGCCTTTCTTCGACTTTCCGAAGGATGGAGTTTTGCTTGAATTTCCCCTTCGAAAGTTGCGGCGAAACTTCCTTGTCAAGAGAGCGAGCTGCTTCTCAAAGTCCTCCATAGAAAGGTTCTCGTCGTCGTCCGAGGAGGATGAATCCGCGTCTTCTTCTTTAGTTGATTTCAATGCGTAACCTGAAGACTTAGAAGAGGATGCCTTTCCAGAAGAATAGTTAGTAGGAAAAGTCATTTCATAAGTTTGTAAAGCACCTACTAATTCTTCTACACGCATTTCGTCCGGGTGTTTAATTGTTTCAATGGCTGCGACCTTCGGGCGAAATCGTTCAGGAAGAGTTCTTAGAATTTTTCTTACAACTTTAAATTCTGGAATCTTCTCTCCCAAGTTAGCACATGAGTTCACGATGTCTTGCAATCGTGTGTAATAGTCAGTGAAAGATTCATTCTCTGCCATAGAGATAGAGTCAAACTTGCTCGTGAGCATTTGCAGTTTCTGAATCTTCACTAAGTTAGTTCCCTCATGCGTAACTTGAAGAACATCCCAGATTTCTTTCGCAGTCTCACATGCCGAGACGCGAGAGAACTCAGTTTGTGACAAAGCATTAAATAGAGCATTAATCCCTTTGCCATTGTAAGAAGATAAGTCTATCTCTTCCTTGGTCCATTTCGACCTAGGTTTTAAGGTGCGAACATCATCTAAAATTTCAGTTGGATTAGACCATCCTAATTCAATTGATTGCCACACCCTTTCGTCGATGGAAATTAAAAAGCTTTCATCCGTACTTTCCAGTACGCATAATTTGTTCCATCAAAGAAAGGGGGTCGATTGATGTTTCCACCTTCAACCATTGTTTACAACCCTATTCCCGCTCTGATACCACTTGTTGGGTTTAGGTTAATAAGGATCTAAATAGGGGAAAAAACACCTAGAGGGGGGTGAATAGGTGTAAACAATAAACACTCAAAAAATCATTGCGCGATAAAACCCAATGCGGAAAAATAAAAGAACACGCAAGATTTTTACGTGGAAAAACTCCAAACCGGAGTAAAAAACCACGGGACCGATAACACGGCGAAATCCACTAGAATTAACACACGTACAAGGTGATATAACGTACTCACAGACGACTCAACCTTTTACCATACGCTCCTAGTAGATCTTCTCCGCTCGCTCCACGACGCTTCTCGAATCCACGATCCGCGCCCAACGCTGAATCCACAGCGTCCAACGTCGAGTCCACGACGTCCGACCGAATCCACGGTCTTCACCCAATGGCACGCTTCGAATCCACGAACGCACCTCGCTCCGAATCCACGAGAGCGGTTGCACCTTGAATCCACAAGGCCACGCGAGTCCACGCGCCGATTTTGGGTAAATCGTTGTTTGTTTGGGTGGTGATGATCCGCCGAATACTTAGATCAAGAGTAGATCGGAAATACCATCTAAGTATTCATTAGTTTGATTCTACTCAAGATGTGAGTATGAAAAACCTAGAATCAAACTAATCAATATAGATGAAGAACCATAGAATAGATCTAATGATTTCCGTTCTTCTCTATATGTGGATTTTTCTTTTCGGCTATTTTCTCAAATAAATGCGGATCTATTTTCCGATGCCCTAGAAATGAAATAGAAGGGCTATTTATAGGTTAGAAACCCTAGGAAGAATATTCGGATCAAAAACAAACTTTTCTGGAAAGTTTTACCGACGGCGATCCGGATTGGAAAGCCACGATCCGGATTGCAGAAGCACAAAATGCGGTTTCCAGAAAATAGCCTGTTCGGGATCCGGATCATAATCCCCGATCCGGATCGTTCATACATTTTCACAAAACACCCCATTCGGGATCCGGATTGCACAAGCTGTGATCCGGATTGCAGCAATGTATGAAACAAACACCTTTCGGGATCCGGATTGAAAGCCACGATCCGGATCCTGAACATGTCCCATGTCCAGTTTTTGATGAATAAGCAATTAAAACCTCTTCCAGGTGTTTCTACACTATAAGAAGTATTCGGATCATCAAAATTATTTAGTTAAACGTACCTGATCCTTTTGAATTCTTCTTTCTTGAGATTGAGGTATATGATCCAAAGTTTCTTCATCTTCAATCTTCAAGACTTAATATATTCACGAAATACGCCAACTCAAATTCCATAACAAGCTTTACGTTGGAGACGAGAGGGACGATCCACCTTCCCCTTCCTCGCAGGATCGGTAAGCGATCGTGTTGTTTTCCTTTTTGCAATTTCTGTGGGGTCTAGGGTTGGGTGCTAGTCGTTCGAGTGTCGCACGCGTTGTGGGTTTTGTGGTAACGGGAAGCCGCCGCCGCCGTTGTTAAACGAGAGGCCGCTGCCGCCGTTATCATATCCACGGGGTTGTCGCCGCAGTCGCCGTGTTCGCGGGGTCATCGCCGGAGCCGCGGGGGACGAAACGGGAGAAGTACTGTTCATCCCCGTACGGCTGCCCTCACGCGGTCCATGTCACGCCCCGGAGGTCTAAGGATAAGCGGAAAAGCGTATATATATTTTTTTCTTTATAAATAACGACCTCGCCCACCAGTGCGTGTCAGACCCGCCACATATACAAATTCACTCTTCAAACAGATAGAGTCTCCTTTGTATATGCACGGCGTCACATTTACAACAACATTCTTTAACCACACAGTCACAGTGAACATAGTAAGGAAGAGTAATTCCATTCAATCACATCAAGAGATAACCACGAGTTTGCAAACGGTGTCCACCCGACACCCAACTTTTTCAAAACGTCTACACATTCACAATAAGGCGGCTACATGTTTTTGAAAGGATAAATCCAGAGGTTTTCAAGATTGTGCCCACACGACACTCGGGTTTTGGAAAGCGACTTCGAAACCTTTGTTTAATGTGAAACGGCCGCATAAGAATTCATAACAGTATGTTAAATCCACAGTGTCAACTAATCAACTATCCAACATCCAATATGATCCACAATCAAGCAAATTAAACTAACAGTTAAACCAGAAAGAGAAATAAGATAAACCAAACAAGAGTTCTGTAGTAAAGCCTCATACGGATATGGTCCTGTAGACGCTGCCTCACCACCGTCCCGGTTACTACACCTAGTCGGACCTGTTACGAAGTGGGTAAAGTTAGTGACAAATAAAGTAGATGTTTCAAACAATTAACAATAACTTTAAAACAAACGAAATACACCGGAACCTTTCGCTTTTCCTTATCATGAGTCCACATCACTTGATTTAATCACATGGTACCTGTCGGGGAGTCGACGATCTCCCCTCGTGAACAATTACTTTACTTACGTGATGCCTTTAACCCCTTCACGGTGCTAGTGCGGCACTTATAGATGGCGTGAAGAGGTCCCCACCCGGCACTTTCACTTTTGTGGGGTACACGGGTCATTCAGACCACTTATCCGAAAAAGCACACCCATGCGGAGGCCAATCCGCCTGTGAACGTGTAAGCATCCAAGAACATGATAGCCGAAACCGGCGTGTAACAATCACCGCGACACTTGGTCGCCACAGTTAATAACAGAAGAAACAGTACATATTCATGCGAAAGGTTAAATCAATTGAAACATCTCATCTACTTTATTAGACAGGTTATTATACTTTTTACGATGACATATTGCACTTATTGCAAAGGGTACCCACCTGGTTGCGGAAAGATCGGAGCACTTGGATCTTTAAACACTCCCGCTGCGCACTTGGACCAAAAGAAGTACCCAAAAACGATAATTAATAAAACGCTCTTACACCGCGAAAGCGGAAATCCAAAACTAACCCCGCGACGAAAAACCCAAAAACGTTGCTCTTACATCACTTGACGGCTCCCCGCGCGCCCACCCCCGCGGACATCGTCGCCCGCGGAGTTTGCCCGCGCAGATGCCGCCGCCCGCGGATGCCCCTCGCGGCACGAAGCCGCGCGGCGTGCGTCCGCGGGCAGCGCCCGCGCGGCGCCCGTTGGCCCGCGCGGGTGCCCCGCGCGGCGCAAGGCCGCGCGGTGTGTGTATGCCCGCGGGCGGCGCCTGCGCGGCACCCGCCCGCTCGCGGGCGCCCCGCGTGGCAGGAGGCCGCGCAGCGCCTGCCTGCCCGCGGGCGCCCCGCGCGACACGAGGCCGCGCGGCGAGCGCCCCCGGGCGGCCGCGCGCGCGGCACGAGGCCGCGCGGTGTGCGCCCCCAGGCGGCTCCCGCGCGGCGCCCGTGCGGCGCCCGCCCGCCCGCGGGCGCCCCGCGCGGCGTCCACCCGCCCGCGCAGTGCCGTAGCGGCGCCCGCGCGTCGTCCGTCCGCCCGCGCGGTGCCATAGCGGCGCCCGCGCGTCGTCCGCCCGCCCGCGCCGTGCCCTAGATCGCGCGACGGCGGCGGCGGGCCAGCAGTGACGACGGGGACGGAGACAGCGATGAAGACAATGAAAAAGATACGAAAACCCCAATAATACAACAAAACGAAATCTACTTACCGAAAATTCCGACGGGGAAGTCGACCGATCGCACTCCTAATTTCGGTACGAGGTTCGG
The DNA here is from genome assembly GCA_029168755.2 of Tillandsia fasciculata. Taxonomy (NCBI): domain Eukaryota; kingdom Viridiplantae; phylum Streptophyta; class Magnoliopsida; order Poales; family Bromeliaceae; genus Tillandsia; species Tillandsia fasciculata. The sequence continues at coordinate 9,595,028 of CM054942.1, read as the reverse complement.
GGTGATCGGATTCCTCCGTCTTCTTCCTCTTTCTTTCTTTTTCCCTCCTCCGGTTAGGGTTCCGCCTTTTTCTTCTCTTTTCTCCCTCGTTCTCTCCGGCTAGGGTTTCTCTTTTTGCGAAAAGTGGGATTTTTCCTTTTCGTACGTACAATTAAATCCCACCTTTTAATATCTGTCACCGAATAATTAATTCTTTAATTAATTAATCCTACGGGATAAACCCATATTTTCTCATAAAGCGTGCAGGATATTTGCATAGATTCCGATGCACGTTAAGTCACCGCAACTCTAAAAACCCTGTTCCGGGAGATCCCTACGTCGGATTTCAGATCCGATTGCACCGTCGGTCATCATTTTTCGAGCCCTTTTACAGAAAAATACTCGTGCCACAACTCCACCGACTCACAAAAACTCGGTAATTCAAATTCACTAAAAGAAATACTTTATTAACAGGAGGGTAAAAATTACTGAAAAAGTCGTGTCATTACACCACTCACACTTTATAAGAAGTTTCGTCCTCGAAACTTAATTACAACTCTCGCTAAACAACTCGGGAAAACATTCCTTCATTTTTTATTCCAGTTCCCACGTCGCTTCGCGTTCTTCGTGGTTGCTCCACTGGACCTTTACATAGGGAATGGTCCGATTGCGCAATTTCTTATCCTCTCGTGCCAAGATCCGCACCGGCGTCTCCTCGACGCTTAAGTCCTCTTGTAACTCGATAGTGGATACATCTAGGGTGTGAGAGGGGTTGGGGAGGTACTTCCGGAGCATTGAAACGTGAAACACGTTGTGGACTCGATCGAGGTTCGGCGGCAAGGCCAACCGGTACGCCACCGGGCCCACGCGTTCTAGGATCTCGAACGGTCCCACGTACCTCGGACTTAACTTTCCCCTCAGGCCGAAACGTCGGGTCCCCTTTGAAGGCGAAACTCAGAGCAACACGTGTTCGCCCACCATGAATTCCAAATCCCGTCGTCTATAGTCCGCGTAACTTTTCTGTCTGCTCTGGGCGGTCAGCAGCCGTTGTTTGATCAGGCGCACCTTTGCCTCGGTCTCCTCCACTAAATCTGGGCCCAAAAACTTGCGCTCTCCCAAGTCGTCCCAGCATATTGGAGACCGACAGCGGCGCCCATACAGAGCCTCGTATGGCGCCATTTGAATGCTGGCTTGATAACTGTTGTTGTAGGTGAATTCCACAAGGGGTAGGTATCGAGACCACCCTTCGCCCAAGTCAAGAACGCATGCCCGGAGCATGTCTTCGAGGATTTGGATCACCCGCTCCGATTGTCCGTCAGTTTGCGGGTGAAAAGCCGTGCTGAAATGCAGTTTGGTTCCCATTGCTCGTTGTAGGCTCTGCCAAAAGTTCGACACAAATCGCGTGTCTCTGTCCGACATAATGGACGCCGGTATTCCATGCAACCTCACTATCTCATTAATGTATGTTTGCGCCAGTCGTTCCCGAGTCCACGTCGTATGTATGGGCAGGAAGTGGGCCGATTTCGTCAAACGATCCACTATGACCCATATCGCATCATGTCCTTGTGGCGATCTCGGGAAGCCGGTCACAAAATCCATCGTAATCATCTCCCACTTCCATTCAGGCACCGGCAACGGTTGTAACTTTCCTGCTGGGCGTTGATGCTCGGCCTTTACTTGTTGGCACACCAGGCAATGTGCCACGAATCGGGTCACGTCTCCCTTCAACTTAGGTCACAAGAAGGTTTGCTTTATATCTTTGTACATCTTTGTTCCCCCAGGGTGCACTGCGTAGGGAGCAGTATGCGCTTCCCTCAGGATTTCCTCTTTGAGTTCCGGTAGGTCCGGCACGCAAATTCATCCTCGGAATCGTATTGTGCCATCAGTGCCTATCGCGAAATCGCCCCCTTGGTCTGAGGGTACTCTGTCTCGCATAAGTTGTAACTGGGTATCTATCGATTATTCTTCCAAGATCCTGTCCAGCAGGGTGGGTCTGACCACCAGGGTCAGAGTCGTGCGACCGTACCCGCTGGCACTACCTCCAGTCTCAATTGCGAAAACTCTGCAATCAGACGGTCCTGCTGGGTAATAGCACTTACCCCTGCTCCTTCTGTCTGCCCCTTGCGGCTCAAGGCGTCGGCCACCACATTTGCCTTCCCCGGGTGGTAGTGGATCGACAAGTCATAGTCTTTCAGTAGCTCGAGCCACCGCCTTTGCCGCAAGTTTAGCTCCTTCTGGGTGAAGAGGTACTTGAGGCTCTGATGATCGGAATACACATTGCAGTGTGTCCCGTACAAATAGTGTCTCCACAACTTGAGGACAAACACGACTGCTGCAAGCTCCAAGTCGTGCACGGGATAATTTCTCTCGTACTCCTTCAGTTGTCTTGACGCATAGGCTATGACCTTACCCCGTTGCATAAGCACACCTCCGAGACCGTTTCGCGACGCATCACAGTAAACCTCATAGTCCTCCCCAGGTTCCGGTAAGGCGAGAACCGGGGCCCGCGTCAATCTGTCCTTGAGTTCCTCAAAACTCCTCTGGCACTGATCCGTCCAGATAAACTTCTCCCCCTTCCGGGTCAGGCGATTCAAGGGGGTAGCTATTTTGGATAAGCCTTCCACGAAGCGCCGGTAATACCCTGCAAGACCCAGGAAGCTTCGTACCTCTGTTACTGTTGTCGGCCGGGGCCAGTCGGTTACAGAGTCTATCTTCCTCGGGTCTACAGCAATTCTAGATGCCGAAACAACATGCCCCAAAAAGTCCACCTCGCGGAGCCAAAACTCACACTTTTTGAGTTTGGCATAGAGTTTCTGATCCCGGAGGGTCTGAAGGACTATACGTAGGTGCTCCTCATGTTCCTCATCTGTACGTGAGTAGATAAGAATATCATCAATGAAGACCACTATGAATAAATCTAAGAAGGATTTGAACACCCTATTCATCATGTCCATAAATACCGCTGGGGAATTGGTGAGCCCAAACGGCATTACCGTGAATTCGTAGTGGCCGTAGCGAGTCCGGAAGGCCGTTTTGGGGATGTCCTCACCCCTATCTATGAGCTGATGGTAGCCTATAGTGATTCGGCTTTTTCGTGTAATTGTGACTCACATGTCAATTAATTATACCCTTAAGTGGAATAAAATTATCTAATGTTTAAAAGTCGGTCGGTGTGTGGTGCGGGTATTTTTCTGTCGAAGAACGCGAAAAATGATGACCGACGGTGCGAACGGATCTGAGATCCGATGTCGTGATCTCCCGGAACGGACTTCGTAGTGATGCGATGATTAGTCGTGCATCGAAACCCGTGCAAAATATCTTGCACCCGTCTGGGATAATGGGGGTTATCTCGTAGGGGATAATTAATTAATTAATTAATTATCCGGTGACGGAAAAAGGACTTTTCCTTTACGTATGAGTTGAAAAGAAAATAAATAAATAAAAAATAAATAAATAAATAAATAAATAAATAAAAAGAAAATAAATTAATAATAAGAGTATATATAAAATTCCGGTTACCGGAAGGAAAACCCTAGTTTAAAATACCGCCTCCTCAAACCCCTCCTTCTCGTGCGTACCGAAAAACCAAAAGAAACCCTAGCCGGTGAGAAGAAAAGAAAAAGGGAAAAAGGAAAGAAAGACGGAACCCTAGCCGAAGTGACAGAAGGAAGAAAAAGGGAGGGAGAAGGAGTCCGATCACCCCGAACATCGAACCGGAGGCGAGAACGCGATCGGACGACTCCCCCGTCGATTAATCTGGTGAGTAAACCCTCGTTGTAATTTTTTGGGATTTTCCTGTATTTTTCCTCGTTGGGTTTTCGGTCGTCCCCGTCGTCTCCGTCGCCGCCACCGTCGTCGTGCAAGTTAGGACACGGAGCGGACGATGGAGACGCGCGATGCCACTAGGGCATCGCACGGATGGACGCCGCGGGCGGACGGACGCCGCCCGCGGGCGGCTACCGCGGGAGCCGCGCGGGCACCGCGGGAGCGCCGTGCGGGCCGTACCCGCGCGGGCACCGTGCGGGCCCGCACCCGCGCTGGCGCCGCGCGGGTTGAGCGCCGCGCGGGCACCGCGCGGGCCCGCACCCGCGCGGGCGCCGCGCGGGCTGAGCGACTCTCGGGCGCCGCGCGGAGCGCCGCGCGGCCGAGAGCCGCCCGGGGCGCCGCGCGGGAACCGCCCGCGGAGACGCGCCGCGCGGTTCCAGGCCGCGCGGGGCTCCGGCGGGCGGCGACGGCCACGCGGGGATCTAGCGTTTGGTGAATCGGACGGTTTTGGGATTTTCCGTCAAGGTAGGTAAAATTGGACTTTCGTTTTGTGATGTTAGTGCATGGTTTTGACTATAGTTTACCCCTGTGGACTCTTCTTAGGTCCAGGTGCACGACAAGAGTGTGCGAAAAATCCAAGTGTTCCGATCTCCCCTCAACCAAGTGGGTACCCTTGCTATAAGTGCAACAAGTGCAGTAAGTGCACTATATCATCGTAAAAGGCTCGGTAATTTGTCTAATAAAGTAGATGGACTGTTAAACCTTTCGCATAAATGTTTTTATTTATTCTAACATAATAATTGTGGCGACTGCGGTCGCGGGGCTCAACACATGCCGACACCGGCAAATTTTGGGGTGGGATGCAGCACGTACACAAGCGGATTGGCCTCCGCATGGGTGTACTTTTCCGGAGAAGTGGTCAACTTGACCCGTGTGCCTCACAAAGGGGTGGGAGCCGTGGGGACCTCTTCACGACAGCTAAGGTGGCCGCACTAGCTCCGTGAAGGGGTTAAAAGCATCAATGGGGTTGTGCACGAGGAGGGACTTCCGTCTCTCTGACAGGTACTCTAGGGTTGGTGCCCAGCTTATTTTGCGCAGGGTTTTAGCGAAAGGTTCCGGTGTAATCGGTTTGCTCTTAAATCCATGTTAATCTTAAGACATCTACTTTATTTGTCACTGACTTTACCCACTCTGTGACAGGTTTGACTAGGTGCGTTAGCCGGGATGGCGGTGAGACTGCGTCGCGAGGATCGTAGTCTTAGGAGGCTTACTACTCGTGATCTCTTGGGTTTATCTCATTTCCTTTTTGCTACAGTTAGTTTAATTTGCTCTTGTGGTTCATGTTAAATGTAGACAATTAATTAGTCGGCACTGTGGATTGGATGTATTTTTATGGTTTAGCTACACTTGTGGTGTTTTCGTGTGCGGCATGTTTTGATAACAACCAAATGATTGCGAAAACGTCTTTCCAAAGCGGAGTGCCGTGTGGGCACAGATTTTATAACCTCTGGTTTTATCCTTTCCAAATGGTGTTGCCGCTTCAATGGTTTGAATGTTTAATTGCTTTAAAAATAGGGTGTCGGGTGGACACCGTTTTTAAAACCGTAGATAAATATTTCTCCTGCTTTATGTTTGATGACGACTGCATGGTTGATGGTTGGCATTGTAAATGGGACGCCGTGCATATACAAAGGAGACTCTGCCCGTTTGCAGGGTGAATTTGTATATGTGGCGGTCTGTCGCACACCGGGGGCGAGGTTGACTTTCATGTACGACGACAAAAAAAAAATTAATGTGCGTTTTTCTGCTGATCCAGAGACCCCCGGGGCGTGACAATATCCCTCTTTTCTGATGTACCCACTAGGAATATTAGAGAGATCCTCTCTATTGGACATGTTGAATGATCATCTAACGGACATGCATGTTTAATTGAAATAATTGTGAGCCTATCATATGGACAATATCATAGTGGAAACTTGATAGTGGTTGGAACTTATAGATGCTTATGGGAGTATTATTGGCATTTCACTTAGCATGGGGGATTTACTTTTATGTTGGGATATTATGAAATGTCTTGCGGGAGGGTACCACTTGAGGATCTTTTGGATAGGCATAGGGGGATGGTTTATGTGAGGGTGATTAGCAGATTATAGACAGGTGTGGTCGGATTATGATTTTAGCATGATGATTATACCCAGGTGAAGCTATTAATTGATACACTGGTCGAACCACTAATTGTCACACTTTCTCCTATTTCTCATGAGGACATAGGCTAGCTTATATGGACATCTTGTTGGGGCCATTTCTTACCGCTACACTATATGTTGGGACTTGATTTAGAAGAAACCCTATTTGCTTCTTCTCTTCCTATTCTTTAATCAGGTGATTATTTGTTGCTCGGGTTTGAGCAGGGGTTGGCATAGTGTAGCCGGAGCCTGGATTTTAGCTTCTAGGGTATTGTGGCTACCGCGGATAGTAGGCGGTTGACCAGATGTCGGATAGGGGACATGTTTGTGATTATGGGTGTTGTTGTGAACCCCTTACTTTTGATTACCCGCTAGGCATTGGAGTAGCTTCTATTATTAAAAAGGCTAATTAATAAATTGTGGGCTTTGGGCCTGCAGTATAGATAGGCATAGGCTATCCCTTATTTACTGTCCTTATGCACTTATCAGCATGCTTTAGCAAGGTAAGATCATATCGATATCTGTTTTATTTTTATATATATCATCTTGGGACATTTGCATGCTTGTATGGTCACCTAGATAGGCCACCTTTTTCTGCTATACTATCATGCTGGAATTGACATAGGAGAAACCCTTTTTATTATTCTTTTCTCCTTTTATTTGAGGCTCAGGGTATTTGTAGCTCGTGCGCGAGCAGGTTGTTTGGGATAGTGTAGTCAGGTCCTTGGGTTTTGGGACAGGCAGGGTATTGCGGCAACCGCGGACATTGGGCGGTTGACCGGAGATTTCTTATGCATCAGATTGGGTATCAGGTCTCTAGTGGATGGAGTTCCCATGATTTGTCTATCTTGTACCAGGTTGAGATCGGGTCTTTCTTTAGTGGATGGGTTTTTCCACTTTGATCAGAGTCATGATCCAGTCCTGCTGATTTATGATACTTATGTTACTGAGATACTTTTCCTCGTGTGGGTCGCTCCCCACGAGTGCCACTCCGGAGTATGCGACCGGACGGATAGAGGCCGGTCTACTACTACTATAGTATGCGATCGGACGGGCAGAGGCCGATCTATTACTTACCTTGGGATACGACCGTACCTGGCAGTAGTCGGTCAGTACTCCCACAAATGAGTTTAGCAGGCAGTACCAGTGTTTACTGGTGGTCAGATTGGGTTATTCAGGAAGGCATTTATATTCTGATGCATATCCTTAGCTATTTCTCTTAGCTCAGCATTTAGAGGCATACTAGTGGTAGCGTTTCATCAGGAGTTATATTCATAGCATACCACCTTTATTCCATTTTTGCCTCTGGTAGACCTAGTGGGCGTGTCAGAGTTTGAGGTTTTACCCACTAGGGGAGGCTACTGGTTTACTAGTAGTTCTCACCCCCATTCTTCTTTTCTCTTTTTCTTCTCCTTTGTTTTGCAATGTCTTCTGCGGGTGCTGTTGGGCTTTCAGTGGCGGGTCGAGGAGAGAGGACGGCTGAGTAGATAGATCTCGAGGCAGGATGAGCGTGTTAGCTAGACTGTTGGTGTACCCATGTTTCCTCAGACGGTTGTACTTTTACTTTGGGACTGGCTTTTGCCAGCAGGTTGTTTTTATTCTTGTGAGCTGGGAGAGACTGATGTATCATTTATACAGATGCATTGTATTTTATTTCCAGCTTCAGTCTGAGATGTATTAGTTTTAGTTCAGCTTTGTTTTTATTGCTCGTTTTTTTTGCATCTCTTATATTTGAGCAGGTTATTGGCGCTTCGTGTACACGGGAAATACCGTGTGCACGGCGGATCTGTAGACGGGCCCGGATTCTGGTTTACACCCGGGGCGTGACAACCTCTCCCTTTGCTCCTTTGCTTTTGGATTTAGAAGCATGATAGTAACCTGTTAGAGGCGTTAGGTAATCATGATTAATGATCGCACGTGTAAATGGACACAGATGAAAAGTGCAACTGTTGGTTGCCAAAGATAGATGATAAACATGCATGTGTAAATTAATTTAGAGGAAAAGTGGCATTTATAATTTATCCAAAATAGGGGATAAACTTGTATGTGTAGATGGACACAGACGAAAAGTTCAACTTAGAGTTGCCAAAAAGGAGATGATAAATTTGCATGTGTAAAAGGACTTAGAGAAATAATTGCCTGCGTAAAAGTGGTTATTGATTTAATGATTGTGATCATGTTAGGGTATAACCCTAGGAATCATGTGAAAGCATAGGAAAAAGAACATGTTGGTAGTAAGACTAGGAGAAAACCTAGATTCAGGATTTAATGAGTGACATCAAACTTAGGAGCATATCCTAGGATTGAATGAGTGGCATTGTCTTAGGAGATAACCTAAGAACGTTGGATAGAGTGATTAACATGGAGTCAATGAACTCTAGGGTAAGCATGACATGGAACTTAGGTAAAGGGAACCTAAGGTGAATTAGAGTCAGTGTAACTCTAAGTTAAAAGGGGAGCAGGAAAATGGAGTTAAGGTAACTCTAGGATTCAGCGAGGAATCAGGAAAAGGGGATGAGATCCCAAGGTTAAAGAATTAAACAAATATAATCCTAGAAAGTCATAGGATGTCTGGGCAAATGGACAATAACTTTAACTTCAATTTGAGTTAAATAAATGAAAGAGAAATATTTAAGAGTCCAGGAGACTCTCTAGTTACCCGTGTGGCAAGACCTAGGGTAAGGGATGAATTAATGAAAAAGATAAAGCTTAAGAGAAAGCTAAAAGTGGCTTAATAAGCAAGATAAGCAAAAGTGTGATAACCGCGGGTTTAGTTGTCCTTCTGGACTCTCCTTTGAACTGTTATGGAACCGTTTTGCGACCAAGGGGATTCGGGGGTGACTTAATTTTGCCTTGTTCCTGGGCAGACCGTCGGGGCTCGCGGGTATTTTTGGATAATAAAGCCCGCGAAACGAAGACCGGCGGCGCGATCGGATCTGATTTCCGACCCCGGAATCTCCCGGAATAATTTTTTGAAGTTTGTAGCAGCTCGGGTGTTCAGCACGTCTAATTAGGGGTAAACCAGACCCGGGTTATTTAATTTAACCTATCTTAATTGGGTAATTTAACTTAATCTATTTTATTTGGGTAATTTAATTTAATCTATTTAAATTGGTAATTTAATTTAATCTAAACTTGATTTACATCCGATTGGGTTCAGACCCAATTACGCCAAATCGTGTATTAAATAAGGGTTGGGGGGTTTAGGTTTGGGAACCCTATTTCCCTCCTCTCTCTTTTTGGCGTGAGTTGCCCAGAGCGTGGACAAAGAACGCTCTCCCCCAAACCCTTCCCCTTGATCGGCGTGGAGCATCGTGACGAAGCAACCGAGAGGGGGGAAGAACACCGCACGCCTTCTACCGGAATCGGGCACGCAAGAACGGACGATCCTCCCCCCCCTCTCAACCATCGTCGTTGAAACCGAGGTGAGACGGAGTTTTTCTGTTAATTGTCTTTTGGGGTTTCTGATCGTTCCATCGGCGAGGAGGGAACGCACGCTTTCTTGTTTCGTTTCTTGGTTCGTTTCTTGTGTCGTTCTTGATCCGGGCGAGGGAAGGGAAATCCTTGAATTTGTCGGGGTGGGATTTCCCTTCGTCTCGTGCCGCGAGCGAGGCAATTTTGGGGACCAAACGGGAGGCCGCCGCCGCCGTGGTTAAACGGGAGGCCGTCGCCGCCGTCACCGTGTTCACGGGGTCATCGCCGGAGCCGCTATGATCGCGGGGTCGCGATCTGAATCGAAAACGAACCACCTGTTGGGGTTTTTCTGGCCGCGGTCCACACGCCCCGGGTGCACCCGGCGCACGCCGTTCCGGCCCGGGGCAGCGGACCCGGCGCACAAAGCTGTGCGCCAGGCCGCGCGGTCCACCGGGCCGGCGTGCGCCCGGCGCACACGTTCCGGCACGGGGCCGCAGACCCGGCGCACAAATTGGTGCGCCAGGTCTGCGCGGTCCACCGGGCCGGCGTGCACCCGGCGCACGCCCTCGCGGCCGGGGGCCGGACCCGGTGCACGGCGCGGTGCGCCTGGACGCGCGGTGCACGCCCGAGCGTGCACCCGGCGCTCGTCAACAGTAGCGGGGGGCCGTGGACCCGGTGCGCGCCCGCAACCCGTGCGCGGCCCGGCCCGTGACACCCTGTGCACTACTGCAGGGTGCTCCCGGTCTGCGCCGCGCCCGCCCGCCGCCGTGGACCCGGTCCACGCCTGGTCCCGTGCACCAAGGCTCCAAATAAAAGCCCAGAAGCTCCGTTTTTAGCCCGGTTCGCACCATTTTGTGTGTTTTTAACCACGAAGACGTTTTTAACAAGTATCACTTTTATTGTAGCGGTCTGGGCACACAGCGAGGGCATTTTAGTTGGAGTTCCGCACGCCTTCTCCTTCGCACAGAGGTGGGTTGTTGCTTTAAGTCCTTGCTTTTAATTCTATTAAATTGGGTGGGGTCAATCTTGTGCGTACTTGGGTGAAAGATCGAAGGGTGATAGACATTACTTGTTTGACTGTACTAACGTTTAAAACAAAGAGAAAAAGAAAATATAGAAAAAAGGGGATGTTCTAAACTTCATATGGATCTCGTGCTTGGATTGAAACAGTGTGTTTTGATTTTGAAAGTTCTAGCATTTAGTTCTATCATGTTGGACGGGGACAAGCAAGTGCGTACGTGGGTTGACTGGGGTGTTTAGCGTCGATCCCCGAGGACCGTTTACTTTAAATATTACCTATTATCGTTCCACTTTAAATGCTACCGGTTTATCGTTACTCTAGATGTTACATGTTACCGCTTTACTTCGATTATACTTGTTAGTAGGGTACTTTGATTACACATGCTACTATCTTGCTCTTGTTCATTACTACTATCTTGCTCTTGTTCATACATCATGGTTACTTGGCTCGAGGCTGCAGCACGCGCACACCGCGGTTTGGCCACCGCAAAGGGTGCGCTTTTGCGAAAAAGTGGTCGATGACCCGTGTAGACCCACGAGGTGACGTAGTGGGGGCTCCGTAGGTGGGGAGTTTGAGGCGCCGAGGTGCGAGCGTTGAGACCCGTCGGGGTAGGTGCCCGACGGGGTTACCGAGGTAGGTGCTCGATGGAACGCCGGGGTAGGTGCCCGGATTTTGGTTGTGCAGGTGTGCGAGGTTTATCTCCCGTGTTGGGGGAATGGTTGCTCCGGATGTTTACGGTTGGATGCACTTATTACTTTCCTGCTTACTATCGCTTTTATATTGTCGCTGACTTCCCACTTTGTGACAGGGTCCTTAGGGAGGGGGAGAGTAGCCGACGGTGAGGACGAGGCTGGAGTTTCGGGTCTTTGGAGACCCCGTTTGCACTTCCTCCTTTACTTCCCGCTTTACATTTACTAGTGTAGTCTCGTGCGTGGTTCTCGATACCCTCGTGGGGTCGGTGTGGATGTCGATAAACTTCTACTTATTTACTAAAATGTCTTTCTTCTCTCTGTTGGCCGCTTTTAAAAAGAAAAAAAAAGAAAAGAAAAAGGGATTGCGAAAACTGTTTTTAACCTCAGTGTCGTGTGGGCACTGTTTTCAAAACCCTGTGATTATTATGGATTTTAAAAAAAGGATTTCAAAACGTGAGTGTCGGGTGGGCACTGTCTTCAAAACCCTGTGGTTTTATGTTGTTTTCGAAATGGACTAAAAAAAAAAAAAAAATTCTAGGCGCCGAGTGGGCGCTGTTTCTTTAAAACCATGGATTTATCCTTTCAAATTGACCGGCCGTGTGAATACTTCTGTCTTGTGAGCATGTAGACCTATATGTATGATTTTGGAACTGTTGTGATTGAATTGTGGATTGTGATGGAACATTGTACAATTACGACGCCGTGCATATACAGGGGAGACTCTGTCCGTGTGCAGAGTGACCCTGTGTATGCGGCGGGTCTGGGCACGCACCGGGGGGAGCTTTTCAAAAAAAAAAATTGATACGGGTTAAACACGTACTTTTGGTGAACTACTTCCGCTAAACAGAAACCCCCGGGCGTGACAGATTAAGATGGTATCAGAGACTGCTTTCAATCATAACAGTAAGTGCCGACATCCACGGGGATACCCCACTTGACTACAAATAAATGAAATGGGAAAGGAATAGGAGAGAAGAACGTGAGTGATCGGGGAGGGGAAATAGTCTAAGTCCTTTCTCTCGATGAGTGGTTCTTTTCTGGGTTAGCGAAAACTAGAGCTAACCTTGTGTGTGTGTGATAGGTATGGCCCGTACTAGATCGTCAGCCGAGGACACGGGGGCGGATGCGGCAGCGACGACGGCCGCGGAGAATCAACTCTTGCGGCAACAATTGCGAGAGATGGCGGGGCAGCTGGCAACCCTCGCGGACCACGTGCGTCAGTTGACGCAACAGCAACAAGCGGCGACGGTGACTGTAGTGCACCGATTTCTGCGAAATAGCAAAACTCGGTAAAAATACTTGTAACGCATTTCAAATATGATTACAAGTGGGTTTGAAGCGTTTTGAATCAACGCAAAAGCCGTTGGGTCGAAAAGTGAGTTGTGGTTGAGAAACGAAGCCTCAATTGCAAAATTGGGACTCGTGTTCGCCGAGTTCGCAAAATGGCAAAATTCGGCGAGAGGACTTGTAACGTGTTTTAAACATGATTACAGTCGAGTTCGGTGCGTTTCGGGCTGACGCGAAGGGCATCGGGTCGAAAAGACTTGAACCCGAGGACTTAGCCAAAATCTGGAATTTCTGAAATTCTTAATCGCGAAGCGTTTTCGGAGCCCTGTTTCGAGGGCTTAGAGTGCTCCAAAATTTTAAAAGAAATCGTGGGGTGTCTCACAAAAGTTTTCTTATTAAAAGGGGCGAAAAACCTAGGTATGTTATTAAGGAAAAATCGGAGAACGAAGCGAAGAAAAATGCTTCGAGAATTCTGAAAACTGCAGTTTTGACAGTGCAGATTAATCGCGAAGCATTTTCGAGCCCTGTTTCGGAGGCTTAGAGTGCCCCAAAATTTTAAAAGAAATCGTGGGGGTCTCACAAAAGTTTTCTTATTAAAAGGGGCGAAAAACCTAGGTATGTTATTAAGGAAAATCGGAGAACGAAGCGAAGAAAAATGCTTCGTGATTGCTGAAACTGCAGTTTTGACAGCCCAAGTCAATCGCGAAGCATTTTCGGAGCTCTCTTTCGAGGGCTTAGAATAGTCCAAAAGTTTAAACAAAATCGTGGGAAGTTTAAGAAAAATTTGTAGATTAAAGGGGCTAGAGAAATTACAATTTTGATTTCTCAGTTGACGGGAAAACGAGGTGAAAGAGGGCTATCCGATAAGGCTCACTGCAGGAAATTCTGCAGGAAAAGAGGGCAATTAGGTAATTTGGGGTTAGTTTGGGGGTGTTTTTGTAAATTCACCCTCCCCTCCCAGCTACCCCCCTGCAGAAACTTTAATGCTCTCTCTCTCCCTCATTTTGAAACCACTCTCTCTCTCTCTCTCTCTCTCTCAGCTGGGAAAGAACGAAAGAAAGAAAGGAGAAGGAAAGGAAGAAGAGGAAGAGAAGGAGAAGAAAAAGAAGAAGAAGAAGAAGAAGAAGAAGAAGAAGAAGTAGAAGGAGAAGAAAAGGTATTTTCCCTTTCTTTCTCTCTCTCTCTTTATCTCTTCTCCCCCCTTTTTTTTCCCCCTTCTTGCGCAGGAACACAAAAATGGGGGGGCTGCAACCTTGCTGCTGCCAGCAGCAGCTTGCACTAGGTGCAGCTGCTGCCAGCAGCAGCAAGCCTTGCGCTGCTGCTGCTGCTGTGAGCAGCAGCAGCTGCTTGCGCAGCTGCATTGTGCAGCTGCCCTGGCAGCTGCTTGAGCAGCTGCCTTGGGGGCAGCTGCTGGTGCTGCTGCTGCTGCACAAGGCAGCAGCAGCCTGCTGGCTGCTGGCTGTTGCAGCCAGCTGCTTGCTGCCAGCAGCAAGACTGCTGGCAGCAGCCCTTACAAAAAAAAAGAAGAAGAGAAAAAAAAAAAAAAAGAAATACAATATGTATGTATATACCTATATATATATATATATATAGATATATATAGTGGGGGGGGGAAGCAGCAGCTTGAGCTGCTGCTCAGCTGCTGCTGCTGCTAAGCAGCAGCAGCTGGGCAGCAGGGCTGCTGCGCAAGGCAGCTGCAGGCTGCCTTGCGCAGCTGCTTGTGCTGCCGCAGCTGCTGCTGCTACCAAGCAGCAGCAGCAGCTGCTGGTCCTGCTGCTTGGGCAGCAGCTTGCAGCTGCTGCCCAGCAGCAGGGGAAGATTACAAAAAAAAAGAGGAAAGAAAGAAAGTGAAGAAGAAAAGAGAAGGAAAAGAAAGAAAGAAGAGAAGAAAAGAAGAAAAGAAGAATGGAGAGAATTCTTCTCTCTCTTTTCTCCAATGAGAAAAGAATGCAAAAATTTCAATTTCTCGATTTTGCAAAATGCAAAATTTAGGAATTTGGGGTGGGGGAAATTGCTTAATTTGAGCTCCTCTAAAATTTAGAGAGCATTGGGCTTGTTTCCAATGTAAAATTTGCAATCCTCGACTTACCAAGTGCAAAATTGACGAATTGGGAGGAAATAGCTCAAATTGAGCTTTTCTCAAAATTTGGGGGGCTTTTGACCCCGGATTGAGTTGAGCAAGTCTTTTTGGCAATAGGCCATGGGATGATCATTTTTCTCCTATTTTTGTAAACCAATCAAAAAGTAGCCTTTTGATGGGGAAAATGACCAAATAGAATTTTTCCTTAAGTTATCAAAAGGGGGATTTTAGTTTGAAATGTTTATGGATTTAGAGATTTATGAGAATCAATTGTTCATGATTTTCTCTCCTTACATTTAGGAAAAAAGTTCGAGACCGGAAGAGTGGAACTTGTCTCCTTCAAAGACCGAAAGAACACACCGAGGTGGGGATTCTATCGAGCGAGGGTGACCTCTCCCCTTATCTTTTGCTTGTTTTTAGAAGCATGTTAATAGAGTGGCTAGGACAATATTTTCATGCTTATGTAGAAGTGGGTTGTGGTTTATGGAAATCTTGACTTAGGAGAAAACTTAGATTAGGCTCTAATGTGTGGCATTCACTATAGGACTTCACGAGTGGCATGGTTGTTGAGTCAATTAAGTGTGTGATGGAATTAGGGCCTAATTTAGAGTTATGGCTCTAAGGAAAACATAGTTAGTTGAGGTTAAAATCCAAAGTATTTGAAATCCCTAGAGTTGTCATAGGGAGTTGGGTTAATATACCTACACTTTAACTTCAACTTGAGCATAATGAAAGTTAAGAATTGAGTCTAAGGGACTTATGTACCTTAAGGCATGGACCTAGGGTAAATGCATGAGTATATTAATAAAGACAAGCTAAAAGCTTAATTGCAAAGAAAGAGAAAGGGCTAAGAGGCAATGTGAGCTATAAGCTCGATCGAGATGGAAGCTAAGTGCTAAAGACTAAAAGAAAGGCAAAGGCTTAAAAGAGCAATGAGGCTAAATGCAAAGCAATAAAAGAAATAATAAAACGAGCGTACCTACGGGGTGAAACGTGGCCCATGTTGGAGTAGCAGGCAGTGTCCCTCTCCCGGGTAGACCCGTTCGGGACGTTTCCCCCGTAGGGCGGGGTAGCACTTGCGGGTGTTATCGGCAACCTTAGAGGACTTGTCTTATGGCAGCATGTCTGCCGGGCTAGGGCCCGTTGGGCAAGCTCCTCCGAGGGTTTAGCAACTTGAATTGAAACCCAAGAAAGTTAATGAAAGTTACTTGACAAGGGACAGGTTGGTTAGTTTGGCATCCTACAGCGACATAGAGCATATGTCATGGCAAAGGTAAAGGTATTAAGCATGCTAGCTAAGATTTACAGCTTTTATTTACTGTATTTCATTCTCTATTATATGCTTCCATAGACTAAGCGTGCAGGGCTTTTTCTCTCGGTGGTTGAACCCACTGGGAACTTCGTTGTAGTTCTCACACCCCTTTGGGTGACACCCCACAGGTCCTGGCACATCGAGGGAGGCACACAGCGACAGGGCAAGGGCCCAGCAGAGTAGCGACCTAGCAGTCTAGAGTCGCCAGTACCATTTTGGAGTTTTAATTACTTGAGCGAACTTTTGTATGTGGAGTACAATGTATCTTTAAATGTTTAAGTTTCCAGTTGGAAAAAAGGAAAAAAAAATATGGTTGTATTTTGCATTGTAGTTTCATGCTAAAAGAGAGTTGTAATATTAAACAGAAGTGTATGTCTTCGCTCAAGTGATGTACTTTCATTCTTCTAACTACGTGTTGAATGATTGAAAGTTTAATTTATAGTTCTTTACTCTGATTGCTTACTCTTCGCTATATTGAAATGATATTGTTGATTAAACCGTTCCTTTCGGGTCTTGAAAGGTCATGCCCGATTGGCGGTCTGTTGGCGCGCCCGAACTGTTCAAATTGACGGTCTCGGGGCGTGACAGATTAGAGTGGTATCAGAGCCTAGGAATAGTCCTAGGTGGTTAGCAAACACTTATGGCAGACTCTAGGGTTTAGACGCGAGAGTGTGGTGGATCTTTTGGCGAAAGTATATGATTGTGTTTTAGCAGATTCCCAAGGCACATGGGATGGATCGAGGGTAATGCAGCCTTTCATCACCTTTGGACTAATTACAGTGGCGGGCCGACAACGTAAGGTCCGGGGTGAAACGGGAGTGCCCTTTATTTTACTTTCGCATATTGGGTCTCGAGCCTTTTAGATGTTTGGTAATCTAGCTTGCGCATTGTCCAAATTATCAAATTTGGCTAATCGTTTCTGTTTGGTGTTGTTTTGCTTAGGAATAGCAATTGCCTCGGAGTGATCGATGAAGACTAGGATCCGCGTCGACGCAATTTGAGCCTTGGAGGCGCTCATCTTGATTGAAGCGATTGACATTCTGGTGCTTTAGTTTGTACTTTGGCCAAATT
>CM054942.1:9413948-9578121 GCA_029168755.2 Tillandsia fasciculata | reverse complement strand
CACATGATTGGGTCGACGAGCCTTTTTGTTTGGTATCCTAGCTTGCGCATTGTCCAAATTATCAAATTTGGGCTAATCGTTTCGTTGTTGCGTGTTGTTGCTTAGGGAATAGCAATGGCATCGAGTGATCGATGAAGAATAGGATCCGCGTCGACGCAATTTGAGCCCTTGGAGCGCTCAGGCTTGAGTCAAGCGAGTTGAAATCTGGTGCTTTAGTTTGTACTTTGGCCAAATTGGGCAAAGTGTGACCGATTAGGTCCGATGGTGACTCGGTGAAAGACCGACTCACGAGACGTTGGCGATCGTTAGATTGCGAGAGCCATGTTGAAATGTCCTAAGGTTTAGGGCAAGAAAGTTTTATGGACTTGGTGGTGAAAGTTCGCTCTTGGTGATAGTAGCGACCATGTGACGTGTCGATGTGACTGAATTGCCGCATAGGCGTTGGTGAGGCCAGGGTAGGCTTCAAGATGTGAGAACCTCTCGATAGAGCGGGAGTCTTGTGGTCTGGTCCGATGCGATCCGTATAACGCGCAAGGGTTGCCACCGAAGGGTTCGCGTGTTAGTTGCCAAAATTGGAGAACTATTATTGTGGTGCAGCTACCCAGTTGGGGGGAAGTGCACAGGTACCATGGGTGTGCTTAAGCAAACGCTTAACACCGGGATTCTACGAGTGACATAGAGGCGTAAGACGCACAATCTTGTGGGGTGCTCATGGAGCACAGGTACCCTTTAGCAGAAAGAACTGGTTAAGTGGCACCTTAGCGTTTGCTAAGTGTGATAGGAGTCGATAGAGAGTTTGTGCTCGTAGATTGACGACTAGCGAGTGGGTTTGCTCGGTGAAGAATAGTAGTCACGTGCGACGCTTAGTAGGTTCGTTGAGGGACGATCCGTGCCTGGACCATATATGAAGACTGTGAGCCTGTAGCCATGTGGGTAGGCGCAGTCGGCTGTGAGAGACAGTGGCCCGAGACCTGAGGGCGGGGCATAATAGATTTTTTGGTCGGGGCGGTAGTAGTCCGAGTGATGACTCGGAACGTAGAGTGCCACGTTGTGAGCCTCGAGGCTATTAGTACACTGAGAGTGTAGACGCGACCAGGCCATAGGGCTGGTGATGATTGAGATACTGTTACTCCTAGTGGGAGTGTTAGTGCGGTAGTCCTAAACGAGGATCTGACCGCATGATGATTGGGTCTGCATGCTAGTTACAGACGATATGTGATATCGAGTGGAAGGTTGGGCTATAGGCCTGCATTGGACCCTGGTCTGTGGACCTGTCAATAGTCATGAAATAAACGGGTTGGCCGAGAACTCGTGGTTTGAGAGCGCGAGTGGCGTGTGGAATAGTTGGGAGTAAGGATGGTTTTCGCCCTCTAAGTCAAGCAAATAGGGCGGCGGAGTTGAAGGAGCTTAAGGCTAAATTGCAAGACCTGCCGGACAAGGGTTTCATCAGACCCAGCGTATCTCCTTGGGGAGCTCCAGTCCTGTTTGTGAGGAAGAAGGACGGGTCACTTCGGCTAGTGTGGACTATCGGGAGCTCAACAATTGACGATCACGGACCGATATCCATTGTCGCGGATCGACGATTTGATCAACCAGTTGCAGGTTCCCGAGTATTTTCGAAAATCGACCTTCAATCGGGATACCACCAATTAAAGATTAAGCCGGAGGATGTGCACAAAACGGCTGTTAGAATGCGGTATGGACACTACGAATTCACTGTAATACCGTTCTGGTTGACTAATGCTCCGGCGGCATTCATGGATTTAATGAACCGCCGTTTTCAGCCTTTCCTTGACCGATTTGTTGTCATCTTCATTGACGACATTTTAGTCTACTCTCGAAGTGACAACGAGCATGAGGATAACCTACGACAGGTTTTACAAGTACTTCGGCAGAGCGGAGGCCTGATTCGCGAAGTTGAAGAAATGCGAATGTTGGCTCCGGGAAGTGGCATTCTTAGGACATGTGATTTCTGCGGCAGGGGTGTCTGTAGACCCCAAGAAAATTGAAGCAGTGAAAAGATGGCCGCGACCAACAAATGTCACCGAGATTCGAAGCTTTATCGGACTCGCGGGCTATTATAGGCGGTTTGTGGAAGGGTTCTCTAAAATTACCATTCACTCACCAGCCTTACAAGAAAAGGAGCTAAGTTCATTTGGAGCGATGCCTGTGAGAGAAGCTTCCAATTGCTCAAGGACAAGTTGACGATGGCTCCAATTCTTGCTTTACCCGTTGCGGGAAAAGGGTTCGTGGTTTATAGTGATGCTTCAGGGACTGGGTTGGGGTGTGTACTCATGCAAGACGAGAGGGTTATAGCCTATGCCTCCCGGCAGTTGAAGAGCTATGAAAAGAACTACCCCACTCACGACCTCGAGCTGGCCGCAGTGATTTTTGCACTAAAGATATGGCGGCATTACCTCTATGGGGAACATTGCGAGATTTACACGGATCACAAAAGCCTCAAATATTTGTTCACTCAGAAGGAATTAAACCTGAGGCAGCGTCGATGGCTGGAACTCCTAAAAGATTATGATGTTAGCATCTTGTACCACCCGGGGAAAGCAAATGTGTGGCCGACGCCGAGCTAAGCAGGAAGTCCGTGGAAAATCTTGCCATGATCATCACCGACCAATACCCGTTGCAATCCGAAATGAGACGGATGGGCTTGGAGGTTGTGGCTTCCGGTGCCCCCGCGAAGCTTATGACGCTCGTTGTGCAACCTACCTTGCTGGAGAGAATAAAGAAAAGCAAATGGCGGATGAAAAGCTCCAAAGGTTAGGTCTGATCTAGGAAGCGGGAGGCAAGGGATTTTACTGTGGATTCTGAGGGAATCCTAAGGTTTCGCTCGGGTCGCGTGTGTGTACCCAACGACGAGGATATTCGTGAAATGATCCTTCAAGAAGCACACCGATCGCCGTATACTATCCACCCCGGCGGCACAAAAATGTATAAGGACCTGAGGGCGCAGTTTTGGTGGCCAGGTATGAAGAAGGATGTTGGACACTTCGTGGCTAGATGCTTAGTGTGCCAACAAGTCAAGGCTGAACATAGACTTCCTGCGGGCAAGCTTCAGAATTTGCCGATTCCAGTAGTGGAAATGGGAGAACATCGCTATGGATTTTATCGTGGGCTTGCCTCGGTCTCAAGCAGGCCACGACGCGATTTGATGGTTGCGGATAGGTTAACCAAGGCGGCTCATTTCCTGCCTGTCCACACCACCTGGTCTAGGATAAATTGGCGCAGTTGTATATTGATGAGATTATGCGCCTTCATGGAGTTCCTGTTTCTATAGTGTCGGATCGGGATCCTCGATTCGTGTCACAATTTTGGAAGAGCTTCCACGAGACCTTGGGGAACACGCCTGGATTTCTCTACGGCTTATCACCTCAGAGCGATGGTCAATCTGAGAGGACCAATCAAATCCTCGAAGATATGCTCAGGGCGTGTGTCTTGGACTATGGACCAGGGTGGCAGCGATATTTTGCCGATGGCAGAGTTCGCCTACAATAACAGCTATCAAGCCAGCATCGGAATGGCACCTTTTGAGGCACTCTATGGCAGAAAGTGCAGGTCTCCACTGCATTGGAGTGAGGTTGGCGAGAGATCATCACTTGGTCCTGATGTATTGCAAGAAGCCGAGGAAAAGGTGCAAATTGCGCGTCAACGGCGGTGACAGCGCAAAGTCGGCAAAAGAGCTATGCGACAAAAGGCGGCGCGACCTAGAGTTTGAGGTTGGTGATCATGTATTTTTGAAGGCGTCGCCCACGAAGGGGGTAGTACGATTTGGGATGCGAGGAAAGTTGAACCCTCGTTTCTTGGACCTTATGAGGTTTTGGAGCGGGTTGGCCTAGTGGCCTATAAAATAGCTTTGCCCCGATTTGGCGAATTCATGATGTGTTCCATGTGTCACAACTCCGCCAGTATGTCCACGACCCGACGCACATAATCAACTACCCACCACTCGATCTACGGGAGGATATGAGTTACGATGAGTTCCCGTATAAGATTATTGATCGGCGTGATAGGAAGCTCAGGAACCGCTCCATTCCTTATGTGAAAGTGCTTTGGACGAGGCATAGCGAGGAGGAGGCCACGTGGGAGCCTGAGGCTGTGATGCGGGAGCACTATCCTCGCTTGTTCGAGGAATAAATCCCAAGGTACGTGAGTTTTAGTTTCGCGGACGAAACTCCTAAAGGAGGGGAGAATGTAGTGCACCGATTTCTGCGAAATAGCAAAACTCGGTAAAAATACTTGTAACGCGTTTCAAATATGATTACAAGTGGGTTTGAAGCGTTTTGAATCAACGCAAAAGCCGTTGGGTCGAAAAGTGAGTTGTGGTTGAGAAACGAAGCCTCAATTGCAAAATTGGGACTCGTGTTCGCCGAGTTCGCAAAATGGCAAAATTCGGCGAGAGGACTTGTAACGTGTTTTAAACATGATTACAGTCGAGTTCGGTGCGTTTCGGGCTGACGCGAAGGGCATCGGGTCGAAAAGTGACTTGGAACCCGAGGACTTAGCCAAAATCTGGAATTTCTGAAATTCTTAATCGCGAAGCGTTTTCGGAGCCCTGTTTCGAGGGCTTAGAGTGCTCCAAAATTTTAAAAGAAATCGTGGGGTGTCTCACAAAAGTTTTCTTATTAAAAGGGGCGAAAAACCTAGGTATGTTATTAAGGAAAAATCGGAGAACGAAGCGAAGAAAAATGCTTCGAGAATTCTGAAAACTGCAGTTTTGACAGTGCAGATTAATCGCGAAGCGTTTTCGGAGCCCTGTTTCGGAGGCTTAGAGTGCCCCAAAATTTTAAAAGAAATCGTGGGGTGTCTCACAAAAGTTTTCTTATTAAAAGGGGCGAAAAACCTAGGTATGTTATTAAGGAAAAATCGGAGAACGAAGCGAAGAAAAATGCTTCGTGATTGCTGAAACTGCAGTTTTGACAGCCCAAGTCAACGCGAAGCATTTTCGGAGCTCTCTTTCGAGGGCTTAGAATAGTCCAAAAGTTTAAACAAAATCGTGGGAAGTTTAAGAAAAATTTGTAGATTAAAGGGGCTAAGAGAAATTACAATTTTGATTTCTCAGTTGACGGGAAAACGAGGTGAAAGAGGGCTATCCGATAAGGCTCACTGCAGGAAATTCTGCAGGAAAAAGAGGGCAATTAGGTAATTTGGGTTAGTTTGGGGGTGTTTTTGTATATTCACCCTCCCCTCCCAGCTACCCCCTGCAGAGACTTTAATGCTCTCTCTCTCCCTCATTTTGAAACCACTCTCTCTCTCTCTCTCTCTCTCTCAGCTGGAAAGAACGAAAGAAAGAAAGGAGAAGGAAAGGAAGAAGAGGAAGAGAAGGAGAAGAAGAAGAAGAAGAAGAAGAAGAAGAAGAAGAAGAAGAAGAAGTAGAAGGAGAAGAAAAGGTATTTTCCCTTTCTTTCTCTCTCTCTCTTTATCTCTTCTCCCCCCCTTTTTTTTCCCCCTTCTTGCGCAGGAACACAAAAATGGGGGGGCTGCAACCTTGCTGCTGCCAGCAGCAGCTTGCACTAGGTGCAGCTGCTGCCAGCAGCAGCAAGCCTTGCGCTGCTGCTGCTGCTGTGAGCAGCAGCAGCTGCTTGCGCAGCTGCATTGTGCAGCTGCCCTGGCAGCTGCTTGAGCAGCTGCCTTGGGGGCAGCTGCTGGTGCTGCTGCTGCTGCACAAGGCAGCAGCAGCCTGCTGGCTGCTGGCTGTTGAAGCCAGCTGCTTGCTGCCAGCAGCAAGACTGCTGGCAGCAGCCCTTACAAAAAAAAAAAGAAGAAGAGAAAAAAAAAAAAAAAGATATATACAATATGTATGTATATACCTATATATATATATATATATATAGATATATATAGTGGGGGTGGGGAAGCAGCAGCTTGAGCTGCTGCTCAGCTGCTGCTGCTGCTAAGCAGCAGCAGCTGGGCAGCAGGGCTGCTGCGCAAGGCAGCTGCAGGCTGCCTTGCGCAGCTGCTTGTGCTGCCGCAGCTGCTGCTGCTACAGCAGCAGCAGCAGCTGCTCTGGTCCTGCTGCTTGGGCAGCAGCTTGCAGCTGCTGCCCAGCAGCAGGGGAAGATTACAAAAAAAAAAGAGGAAAGAAAGAAAGTGAAGAAGAAAAGAGAAGGAAAAGAAAGAAAAAGAAGAGAAGAAAGAAGAAAAGAAGAATGGAGAGAATTCTTCTCTTCTCTTTTCTCCAATGAGAAAAGAATGCAAAAATTTCAATTTCTCGATTTTGCAAAATGCAAAATTTAGGAATTTGGGGTGGGGGAAATTGCTTAATTTGAGCTCCTCTAAAATTTAGAGAGCATTGGGCTTGTTTCCAATGTAAAATTTGCAATCCTCGACTTACCAAGTGCAAAATTGACGAATTGGGAGGGAAATAGCTCAAATTGAGCTTTTCCAAAATTTTGGGGGGCTTTTTGACCCCGGATTGAGTTGAGCAAGTTTCTTTTTGGCAATAGGCCATGGGATGATCATTTTTCTCCTATTTTTGTAACCAATCAAAAAGTAGCCTTTTGATGGGGAAATGACCAAATAGGAATTTTCCTAAGTTATCAAAAGGGGGATTTTAGTTTGAAATGTTTATGGATTTAGAGATTTATGAGAATCAATTGTTCATGATTTCTCTCCTTACAATTTAGGAAAAAGTTCGAGACCGGAAGAGTGGACTTGTCTCCTTCAAAGACCGAAAGAAAACACCGAGGTGGGGGATTCTATCGAGCGAGGGTGACCTCTCCCCTTATCTTTTGCTTGTTTTTAGAAGCATGTTAATAGAGTGGCTAGGACATATTTTCATGCTTATGTAGAAGTGGGTTGTGGTTTATGGAAATCTTGACTTAGGAGAAAACTAGATTAGGCTCTAATGTGTGGCATTCACTATAGACTTCACGAGTGGCATGGTTGTTGAGTCAATTAAGTGTGTGATGGAATTAGGGCCTAATTTAGAGTTATGGCTCTAAGGAAAACATAGTTAGTTGAGGTTAAAATCCAAAGTATTTGAAATCCCTAGAGTTGTCATAGGGAGTTGGGTTAATATACCTACACTTTAACTTCAACTTGAGCATAATGAAAGTTAAGAATTGAGTCTAAGGGACTTATGTACCTTAAGGCATGGACCTAGGGTAAATGCATGAGTATATTAATAAAGACAAGCTAAAAGCTTAATTGCAAAGAAAGAGAAAGGGCTAAGAGGCAAATGTGAGCTATAAGCTCGATTGAATGGAAGCTAAGTGCTAAAGAATAAAGAAAGGCAAAGGCTTAAAAGAGCAAAGAGGCTAAATGCAAAGCAATAAAAGAAATAATAAAACGAGCGTACCTACGGGGTGAAACGTGGCCCATGTTGGAGTAGCAGGCAGTGTCCCTCTCCCGGGTAGAGACCCGTTCGGGACGTTTCCCCGTAGGCGGGGTAGCACTTGCGGGTGTTATCGGCAACCTTAGAGGACTTGTCTTATGGCAGCATGTCTGCCGGGCTAGGGCCCGTTGGGCAAGCTCCTCCGAGGGTTAGCAACTTGAATTGAAACACCAAGAAAGTTAATGAAAGTTACTTGACAAGGGACAGGTTGGTTAGTTTGGCATCCTACAGCGACATAGAGCTATGTCATGGCAAAGGTAAAGGTATTAGCATGCTAGCTAAGATTTACAGCTTTTATTTACTGTATTTCATTCTCTATTATATTGCTTCCATTAGACTAAGCGGTGCAGGGCATTTTCTCTCGGTGGTTGAACCCACTGGGAACTCGTTGTAGTTCTCACACCCTTTGGGTGACATCCCCACAGGTCCTGGCACATCGAGGGAGGCACGCGACAGGGGCAAAGGCCCAGCAGAGTAGCGACCTAGCAGTCTAGAGTCGCAGTACCATTTTGGAGTTTTATTATCTTGAGCGAACTTTTGTATGTGAGGAACAATGTAATCTTTAAATGTTTAAGTTTCAAGTTGGAAAAAAGGAAAAAAAAAATATGGTTGTATTTTGCATTGTAGTTTCATGCTAAAAGAGAGTTGTAATATTAAACAGAAGTGTATGTCTTCGCTCAAGTGATGTACTTTCATTTCTTCTAACTACGTGTTGAATGATTGAAAGTTTAAATTTATAGTTCTTTACTCTGATTGCTTACTCTTCCGCTATATTGAAATGATATTGTTGGATTAAACCGTTCCTTTCGGGTCTTGAAAGGTCATGCCCGATTGGCGGGTCTGTTGGCGCGCCCGAACTGTTCAAATTGACGGTCTCGGGGCGTGACAGTGACCGTCGCCCCGGCCCCTCCACTGGGGCCAACGCCGGCATTGGGACCGCAAGTGACGGGGGTCTGGACAGGAGTGGCCCCTCCATCGACTGCCGCAGCCGGGGTACCGCCAACCCAGGTAGCGGCGCCAGCAGCAGCACCCGCGACAGCAACTACGGAGCAGGCGCCGGGGACCCTCGGCGGGGGTGTCCCAGTTGCAACCGTGCTGACGTCCTCCCCGGCAGTGGCTGCCGCCGCCACGAGGGAGGGGTCGGTTCCGCAGACTGAGCGGGACCGGGTGCGGGCCAACTTGAGGGATTTCAAGAAACACGATCCGCCCATGTTCGAAGGGGACACGACCGATCCATGGGTCGTCGAGAAATGGGTGGGATCAATGGAGAAATTGTTTGAAGATTTACTCATGGAGGACCACGAGCGGGTTCCCTTAGCAGTCCACTTCCTGGAAGGGAACGCCCGCTTGTGGTGGAAGACGGTGCGCCCCGACCCTACAAAGAGTACCGCACTCCCGTCCTGGACGACATTCAAACAGAGCTGTTCGGGGCCTTCTTTACCAATAGCGTCAAAAAGAAATTGGAGGATGACTTGAACCATATTCAGCAGGGAGCAGAACAGTCATGGAGTACCAACGTGAATTCGTGAGACTCGCTAACTGTGTCCATTCGTCATAAGGGACGAATCCCACAAGGCGCAACTCTTTGTCGATGGCCTGCGGAGCAACATTTTCGAGGTGGTGCAAGCAGCCGATTTGCACACCTTCCAGAAAGTGGTCGACAGGGCCACTACGGTGGAGCGCGGGTCGCGGTCACGCGCGCCAGAAGGGAGGATTCGGTACGGCAAGAAGATAGGAAGCGACAGCCGCAGAACTTTGGGGAAGGCTCTTCTAGTGGGAGCCGGCCCCCAAACGTTGGAGACCACAGGCGGGACCTCGGGACGCGCCGACGGGAGGACCAAGACCGGGGGATGGACCATGTGTGATTTGCGCGGGCCCGCACCGTGTGGACGACTGCCCCCTGCGGCGCGATCACTGCTACCGCTGCGGCAAGCAGGGGCACTTCCGCCACAACTGCCCCTTGATCCTGGGAGCGGTCACTTCAGCGGCTTCAGCACCAGCACCACAACACTCTGGACGGGAAAGGCTCCTTCGGGGTCTACTCGATGACCCGCCGGGAGTCAGACCCACCGGAGGACGCGCTTGCAGGTATCACCTCTGTTTCAAACTCCCATGCTAGAACTTTGTTTGACACCGAGCAACACATTCTTTCATATCTTACGACTTCGTGTTCGTGCATGACCTTGAGGGAGTGCCCCCCCCCCCCCGACCTCTTTACCACCGCCCGGGTTTGAGTTTCGAGGACGAAACTCGTTTTTAAGAGGTGAGTGGTGTGATAACCGCGGGTTTAGTTGTCCTTCTGGACTCTCCTTTGAACTGTTATGGAACCGTTTTGCGACCAAGGGGATTCGGGGGTGACTTAATTTTGCCTTGTTCCTGGGCAGACCGTCGGGGCTCGCGGGTATTTTTGGATAATAAAGCCCGCGAGACGAAGACCGGCGGCGCGATCGGATCTGATTTCCGACCCCGGAATCTCCCGGAATAATTTTTTGAAGTTTGTAGCAGCTCGGGTGTTCAGCACGTCTAATTAGGGGTAAACCAGACCCGGGTTATTTAATTTAACCTATCTTAATTGGGTAATTAACTTAATCTATTTTATTTGCGTAATTTAATTTAATCTATTTAAATTGGTAATTTAATTTAATCTAAACTTGATTTACATCCGATTGGGTTCAGACCCAATTACGCCAAATCGTCTATTAAATAAGGGTTGGGGGGTTTAGGTTTGGGAACCCTATTTCCCTCCTCTCTCTTTTTGGCGTGAGTTGCCCTGAGCGTGGACGAAGAACGCTCTCCCCCAAACCCTTCCCCTTGATCGGCGTGGAGCATCGTGACGAAGCAACCGAGAGGGGGAAAGAACACCGCACGCCTTCTACCGGAATCGGGCACGCAAGAACGGACGATCCTCCCCCCCCTCTCAACCATCGTCGTTGAAACCGAGGTGAGACGGAGTTTTCTGTTAATTGTCTTTTGGGTTTCTGATCGTTCCATCGGCGAGGAGGGAACGCACGCTTTCTTGTTTCGTTTCTTGGTTCGTTTCTTGTGTCGTTCTTGATCCGGGCGAGGGAAGGGAAATCCTTGAATTTGTCGGGGTGGGATTTCCCTTCGTCTCGTGCCGCGAGCGAGGCAATTTTGGGGACCAAACGGGAGGCCGCCGCCGCCGTGGTTAAACGGGAGGCCGCCGCCGCCGTCACCGTGTTCACGGGGTCATCGCCGGAGCCGCTGTGATCGCGGGGTCGCGATCGGAGTCGAAAACGAACCACCGTTGGGGTTTTTCTGGCCGCGGTCCACACGCCCGGGTGCACCCGGCGCACGCCGTTCCGGCCCGGGGCCGCGGACCCGGCGCACAAAGCTGTGCGCCAGGCCGCGCGGTCCACCGGGCCGGCGTGCGCCCGGCGCACACGTTCCGGCACGGGGCCGCAGACCCGGCGCACAAAATTGTGCGCCAGGCCTGCGCGGTCCACCGGGCCGGCGTGCACCCGGCGCACGCCCTCGCGGCCCGGGGGCGCGGACCCGGTGCACGGCGCGGTGCGCCTGGACGCGCAGTGCACGCCCGAGCGTGCACCCGACGCTCGTCAACAGTAGCGGGGGGCCGTGGACCCGGTGCGCGCCCGCACCCGTGCGCGGCCCGGCCTGTGACGCCCGGTGCACTGCTGCAGGGTGCTCCCGGTCTGCGCCGCGCCCGCCCGCCGCCGTGGACCCGGTCCACGCCTGGTCCCGTGCACCAAGGCTCCAAATAAAAGCCCAGAAGCTCCGTTTTTAGCCCGGTTCGCACCATTTTTGTATGTTTTTAACCACGAAGACGTTTTTAACAAGTATCACTTTTATTGTAGCGGTCTGGGCACACAGCGAGGGCATTTTAGTTGGAGTTCCGCACGCCTTCTCCTTCGCACAGAGGTGGGTTGTTGCTTTAAGTCCTTGCTTTTAATTCTATTAAATTGGGTGGGGTCAATCTTGTGCGTACTTGGGTGAAAGATCGAAGGGTGATAGACATTACTTGTTTGACTGTGCTAACGTTTAAAACAAAGAGAAAAAGAAAATATAGAAAAAGAGGGGATGTTCTAAACTTCATATGGATCTCGTGCTTGGATTGAAACAGTGTGGGTTTGATTTTGAAAGTTCTAGCATTTAGTTCTATCATGTTGGACGGGGACAAGCAAGTGCGTACGTGGGTTGAGTGGGGTGTTTAGCGTCGATCCCCGAGGACCGTTTACTTTAAATATTACCTATTATCGTTCCACTTTAAATGCTACCGGTTATCGTTACTCTAGATGTTACATGTTACCGCTTTACTTCGATTATACTTGTTAGTAGGGTACTTTGATTACACATGCTACTATCTTGCTCTTGTTCATTACTACTATCTTGCTCTTGTTCATACATCATGGTTACTTGGCTCGAGGCTGCAGCACGCGCACCCGCGGTTTGGCCACCGCAAAGGGTGCGCTTTTCCGAAAAAGTGGTCGATGACCCGTGTAGACCCACGAGGTGACGTAGTGGGGGCTCCCGTAGGTGGGGAGTTTGAGGCGCCGAGGTGCGAGCGTTGAGACCCGTCGGGGTAGGTGCCCGACGGGGTTACCGAGGTAGGTGCTCGGATGGGACGCCGGGGTAGGTGCCCGGATTTTGGTTGTGCAGGTGTGCGAGGTTTATCTCCCGTGTTGGGGGAATGGTTGCTCCGGATAGTTTACGGTTGGATGCACTTATTACTTTCCTGCTTACTATCGCTTTTATATTGTCGCTGACTTCCCACTTTGTGACAGGGTCCTTAGGGAGGGGGAGAGTAGCCGACGGTGAGGACGAGGCTGGAGTTTCGGGTCTTTGGAGACCCCGTTTGCACTTCCTCCTTTACTTCCCGCTTTACATTTACTAGTGTAGTCTCGTGCGTGGTTCTCGATACCCTCGTGGGGTCGGTGTGGATGTCGATAAACTTCTACTTATTTACTAAAATGTCTTTCTTCTCTCTGTTGGCCGCTTTTAAAAAGAAAAAAAAAAGAAAAGAAAAAGGGATTGCGAAAACTGTTTTTAAACCTCAGTGTCGTGTGGGCACTGTTTTCAAAACCCTGTGATTATTATGGATTTTAAAAAAAGGATTTCAAAACGTGAGTGTCGGGTGGGCACTGTCTTCAAAACCCTGTGGTTTTATGTTGTTTTCGAAATGGACTAAAAAAAAATTCTAGGCGCCGAGTGGGCGCTGTTTCTTTAAAACCATGGATTTATCCTTTCAAATTGACCGGCCGTGTGAATACTTCTGTCTTGTGAGCATGTAGACCTATATGTATGATTTTGGAACTGTTGTGATTGAATTGTGGATTGTGATGGAACATTGTACAATTACGACGCCGTGCATATACAGGGGAGACTCTGTCCGTGTGCAGAGTGACCCTGTGTATGCGGCGGGTCTGGGCACGCACCGGGGGGAAGAGCTTTTCAAAAAAAAAATTGATACGGGTTAAATACGTACTTTTGGTGAACTACTTCCGCTAAACAGAAACCCCCGGGGCGTGACAGATTAAGATGGTATCAGAGACTGCTTTCAATCACAACAGTAAGTGCCGACATCCACGGGGATACCCCACTTGACTACAAATAAATGAAATGGGAAAGGAATAGGAGAGAAGAACGTGAGTGATCGGGGAGGGGAAATAGTCTAAGTCCTTTCTCTCGATGAGTGGTTCTTTTCTGGGTTAGCGAAAACTAGAGCTAACCTGTGTGTGTGTGTGATAGGTATGGCCCGTACTAGATCGTCAGCCGAGGACACGGGGGCGGATGCGGCAGCGACGACGGCCGCGAAGAATCAACTCTTGCGGCAACAATTGCGAGAGATGGCGGGGCAGCTGGCAACCCTCGCGGACCACGTGCGTCAGTTGACGCAACAGCAACAAGCGGCGACGGTGACCGTCGCCCCGGCCCCTCCACTGGGGCCAACGCCGGCATTGGGACCGCAAGTGACGGGGGTCTGGACAGGAGTGGCCCCTCCATCGACTGCCGCAGCCGGGGTACCGCCAACCCAGGCAGCGGCGCCAGCAGCAGCACCCGCGACAGCAACTACGGAGCAGGCGCCGGGGACCCTCGGCGGGGGTGTCCCAGTTGCAACCGTGCTGACGTCCTCTCCGGCAGTGGCTGCCGCCGCCAGGGGGAGGGGTCGGTTCCGCAGACTGAGCGGGACCGGGTGCGGGCCAACTTGAGGGATTTCAAGAAACACGATCCGCCCATGTTCGAAGGGGACACGACCGATCCATGGGTCGTCGAGAAATGGGTGGGATCAATGGAGAAATTGTTTGAAGATTTACTCATGGAGGACCACGAGCGGGTTCCCTTAGCAGTCCACTTCCTGGAAGGGAACGCCCGCTTGTGGTGGAAGACGGTGCGCCCCGACCCTACAAAGAGTACCGCACTCCCGTCCTGGACGACATTCAAACAAGAGCTGTTCGGGGCCTTCTTTACCAATAGCGTCAAAAAGAAATTGGAGGATGACTTGAACCATATTCAGCAGGGGAGCAGAACAGTCATGGAGTACCAACGTGAATTCGTGAGACTCGCTAACTGTGTCCCATTCGTCATAAGGGACGAATCCCACAAGGCGCAACTCTTTGTCGATGGCCTGCGGAGCAACATTTTCGAGGTGGTGCAAGTAGCCGATTTGCACACCTTCCAGAAAGTGGTCGACAGGGCCACTACGGTGGAGCGCGGGTTCGCGGTCACGCGCGCCAGAAGGGAGGATTCGGTACGGCAAGAAGATAGGAAGCGACAGCCGCAGAACTTTGGGGAAGGCTCTTCTAGTGGGAGCCGGCCCCCAAAACGTTGGAGACCACAGGCGGGACCTCGGGACGCGCCGACGGGAGGACCAAGACCGGGGGATGGACCATGTGTGATTTGCGCGGGCCCGCACCGTGTGGACGACTGCCCCCTGCGGCGCGATCACTGCTACCGCTGCGGCAAGCAGGGGCACTTCCGCCACAACTGCCCCTTGATCCTGGGAGCGGTCACTTCAGCGGCATTAGCACCAGCACCACAACACTCTGGACGGGGAAAGGCTCCTTCGGGGTCTACTCGATGACCCGCCGGGAGTCAGACCCACCGGAGGACGCGCTTGCAGGTATCACCTCTGTTTCAAACTCCCATGCTAGAACTTTGTTTGACACCGGAGCAACACATTCTTTCATATCTTATGACTTCGTGTTCGTGCATGACCTTGAGGGAGTGCCCCCCCCCCCCCCCCCCCCGACCTCTTTACCACAGCCCGGGTTTGAGTTTCGAGGACGAAACTCGTTTTTAAGAGGTGAGTGGTGTGATAACCGCGGGTTTAGTTGTCCTTCTGGACTCTCCTTTGAACTGTTATGGAACCGTTTTGCGACCAAGGGGATTCGGGGGTGACTTAATTTTGCCTTGTTCCTGGGCAGACCGTCGGGGATCGCGGGTATTTTTGGATAATAAAGCCCGCGAAACGAAGACCGGCGGCGCGATCGGATCTGATTTCCGACCCCGGAATCTCCCGGAATAATTTTTTGAAGTTTGTAGCAGCTCGGGTGTTCAGCACGTCTAATTAGGGGTAAACCAGACCCGGGTTATTTAATTTAACCTATCTTAATTGGGTAATTTAACTTAATCTATTTTATTTGCGTAATTTAATTTAATCTATTTAAATTGGTAATTTAATTTAATCTAAACTTGATTTACATCCGATTGGGTTCAGACCCAATTACGCCAAATCGTCTATTAAATAAGGGTTGGGGGGTTTAGGTTTGGGAACCCTATTTCCCTCCTCTCTCTTTTTGGCGTGAGTTGCCCCGAGCGTGGACGAAGAACGCTCTCCCCCAAACCCTTCCCCTTGATCGGCGTGGAGCATCGTGACGAAGCAACCGAGAGGGGGGAAGAACACCGCACGCCTTCTACCGGAATCGGGCACGCAAGAACGGACGATCCTCCCCCCCCTCTCAACCATCGTCGTTGAAACCGAGGTGAGACGGAGTTTTTCTGTTAATTGTCTTTTGGGGTTTCTGATCGTTCCATCGGCGAGGAGGGAACGCACGCTTTCTTGTTTCGTTTCTTGGTTCGTTTCTTGTGTCGTTCTTGATCCGGGCGAGGGAAGGGAAATCCTTGAATTTGTCGGGGTGGGATTTCCCTTCGTCTCGTGCCGCGAGCGAGGCAATTTTGGGGACCAAACGGGAGGCCGCCGCCGCCGTGGTTAAACGGGAGGCCGCCGCCGCCGTCACCGTGTTCACGGGGTCATCGCCGGAGCCGCTGTGATCGCGATCGGAGTCGAAAACGAACCACCGTTGGGGTTTTTCTGGCCGCGGTCCACACGCCCGGGTGCACCCGGCGCACGCCGTTCCGGCCCGTGGCCGCGGACCCGGCGCACAAAGCTGTGCGCCAGGCCGCGCGGTCCACCGGGCCGGCGTGCGCCCGGCGCACACGTTCCGGCACGGGGCCGCAGACCCGGCGCACAAAATTGTGCGCCAGGCCTGCGCGGTCCACCGGGCCGGCGTGCACCCGGCGCACGCCCTCGCGGCCCGGGGGCGCGGACCCGGTGCACGGCGCGGTGCGCCTGGACGCGCGGTGCACGCCCGAGCGTGCACCCGGCGCTCGTCAACAGTAGCGGGGGGCCGTGGACCCGGTGCGCGCCCGCACCCGTGCGCGGCCCGGCCCGTGACGCCCGGTGCACTGCTGCAGGGTGCTCCCGGTCTGCGCCGCGCCCGCCCGCCGCCGTGGACCCGGTCCACGCCTGGTCCCGTGCACCAAGGCTCCAAATAAAAGCCCAGAAGCTCCGTTTTTAGCCCGGTTCGCACCATTTTTGTGTGTTTTTAACCACGAAGACGTTTTTAACAAGTATCACTTTTATTGTAGCGGTCTGGGCACACAGCGAGGGCATTTTAGTTGGAGTTCCGCACGCCTTCTCCTTCGCACAGAGGTGGGTTGTTGCTTTAAGTCCTTGCTTTTAATTCTATTAAATTGGGTGGGGTCAATCTTGTGCGTACTTGGGTGAAAGATCGAAGGGTGATAGACATTACTTGTTTGACTGTGCTAACGTTTAAAACAAAGAGAAAAAGAAAATATAGAAAAAGAGGGGATGTTCTAAACTTCATATGGATCTCGTGCTTGGATTGAAACAGTGTGGGTTTGATTTTGAAAGTTCTAGCATTTATTTTTATCATGTTGGACGGGGACAAGCAAGTGCGTACGTGGGTTGAGTGGGGTGTTTAGCGTCGATCCCCGAGGACCGTTTACTTTAAATACTACCTATTATCGTTCCACTTTAAATGCTACCGGTTATCGTTACTCTAGATGTTACATGTTACCGCTTTACTTCGATTATACTTGTTAGTAGGGTACTTTGATTACACATGCTACTATCTTGCTCTTGTTCATTACTACTATCTTGCTCTTGTTCATACATCATGGTTACTTGGCTCGAGGCTGCAGCACGCGCACCCGCGGTTTGGCCACCGCAAAGGGTGCGCTTTTCCGGAAAAGTGGTCGATGACCCGTGTAGACCCACGAGGTGACGTAGTGGGGGCTCCCGTAGGTGGGGAGTTTGAGGCGCCGAGGTGCGAGCGTTGAGACCCGTCGGGGTAGGTGCCCGACGGGGTTACCGAGGTAGGTGCTCGGATGGAACGCCGGGGTAGGTGCCCGGATTTTGGTTGTGCAGGTGTGCGAGGTTTATCTCCCGTGTTGGGGGAATGGTTGCTCCGGATAGTTTACGGTTGGATGCACTTATTACTTTCCTGCTTACTATCGCTTTTATATTGTCGCTGACTTCCCACTTTGTGACAGGGTCCTTAGGGAGGGGAGAGTAGCCGACGGTGAGGACGAGGCTGGAGTTTCGGGTCTTTGGAGACCCCGTTTGCACTTCCTCCTTTACTTCCCGCTTTACATTTACTAGTGTAGTCTCGTGCGTGGTTCTCGATACCCTCGTGGGGTCGGTGTGGATGTCGATAAACTTCTACTTATTTACTAAAATGTCTTTCTTCTCTCTGTTGGCCGCTTTTAAAAAGAAAAAAAAAAGAAAAGAAAAAGGGATTGCGAAAACTGTTTTTAAACCTTAGTGTCGTGTGGGCACTGTTTTCAAAACCCTGTGATTATTATGGATTTTAAAAAAAGGATTTCAAAACGTGAGTGTCGGGTGGGCACTGTCTTCAAAACCCTGTGGTTTTATGTTGTTTTCGAAATGGACTAAAAAAAAAAAAAAAATTCTAGGCGCCGAGTGGGCGCTGTTTCTTTAAAACCATGGATTTATCCTTTCAAATTGACCGGCCGTGTGAATACTTCTGTCTTGTGAGCATGTAGACCTATATGTACGATTTTGGAACTGTTGTGATTGAATTGTGGATTGTGATGGAACATTGTACAATTACGACGCCGTGCATATACAGGGGAGACTCTGTCCGTGTGCAGAGTGACCCTGTGTATGCGGCGGGTCTGGGCACGCACCGGGGGGAAGAGCTTTTCAAAAAAAAA
Organism: Tillandsia fasciculata; assembly: GCA_029168755.2. Classification (NCBI taxonomy): domain Eukaryota; kingdom Viridiplantae; phylum Streptophyta; class Magnoliopsida; order Poales; family Bromeliaceae; genus Tillandsia; species Tillandsia fasciculata. The sequence goes on along the minus strand of CM054942.1, from coordinate 9,560,318 downwards.
ATTGATACGGGTTAAACACGTACTTTTGGTGAACTACTTCCGCTAAACAGAAACCCCCGGGGCGTGACAAAAAGGCTTAAAAGAAAGAGAACAGAAAGAGAATGCAAATGGCGCATTCATGTTGAGACTCGTCAGTTTGGGAGCAGGACTCCTTGGGCAGTGACCCGTTGGACGAGATACCTTGGAAAGGTTAAAGGAAAAAGTGAAAGAGATTGCCAGTGGCAATGTGAGCTGAAGGCTCGAGTGAGAAAGAAAAGAAAAGCAAGTGCTTAAGAGTAAAGACAAAGGCAAATGCATAAAGTGCAAAAGGGCTAAGTGTCAAAAGAAAAGAAAATAAAGGATAAGAAAAGATAATAAAATGGGCGTGCCTTCGAAGGTGAAATGTGGTTCTGCGGGACGTAAAGGGCTTGCCCTCTCCCCGGGCGCACCTGATCGGACGTAAAGGGCAGTGCCCTCTCCCAGGTAATGACCTGAAGGACACATTTACTTTGTTGGGGCGGGGTAGTACCTGCGCGTGCTATCGGCAATCTTAGAGATTCTCATCTTGTAGTAGCATGACTACTGGGCTGGGGCCCGTTGGATAAGAATTTCTGAGGGTTAACTTTAATTAAAGCACCAGAATGTAAAGAATAAAGAAAGAAAATAGAGTGGCCAAGGTGGCCGGGTTAGTTTAACCCTGTATACAGCGGCATAGTGGCCGAGTTGATGAATAGTTGCCTGGTATAGCTAGACAGAGTAGTGTTGGTTCGTTGAGTATACACAGATAGTGTAGTGGCCTATTATATGCATATCATTATTTTAATATTGAGGTTTATAGTTTTCCGAGCATTCTATTATTATTGCTTCCATTGGACCAAGTGGTGTAGGACATTCTTTCTCGGTGGTTGAACCCACTGGGAACTTTAAGTAGTTCTCACACCCGCGGGTGACCATTTTCCCAGGTACGGATACAGCGGTCGAGACGGACGACAGGGGCAAGGGCCCAGCAGCATAGAGACCTAGAGGGTCTAGAAGATGTACCATTTTATATTTCTTGAGTGAACTTTGTATGGTGAGGAAAAGATGTAAAAATTTGTAATATTATTTAGTTGCAAGTTGAGAGATGTAAAATGTAATAAAGTTGTATTATGGTTCACTCTTGTATGCTTTCATTTCCGCTTAAACTATTTGTTTATTGAATGAAAGTTTTAAATTAGTAGTGATTTTACTCTGATATTATATCTCATCATACACATTGTTTTGATTAGAGATGGTTGTGACCGTTCCTTTCGGGTAGCGTGAGGTCGTGCCCGATTGGCGGGTCTGTTGGCGTGCCCGAATTGTACAAATTGGCGGTCTCTATCACGCCCCGGGTGTAAACCAGAATCCGGGCCCGTCCACAGATCCGCCGTGCACACAGAATTTTCCGTGTACACGTAGCGCTGGTAACCTGCTCAGATATAAAAAGAATAATAAAATAGCATAAAACAGAGCTGAACTAAAACTAATACATCTCAGACAAATGCTGGAAATAAAAGTACAACATAACTCTCAAATATACATGTGTCTCTCCCAGCTCACCAAATAAATACAATATGCTGGCAGACGCCAGGCCCAAAAAGAAAGAAAAATACAACTGTCTGAGTGTACCGGGGATACATCAAAAACTGCTAAACTCGCAACCGGGTAGACGGCTATCTAATCCGCGATCCTCTTACCTCGATCTGCCGAGGAGGGTCAAGCAACTCCCGCAGAGGACTCTGCAAAACAAGGGGGAAAGAAAAGTACAATGGGGGTGAGAACTACTATAAAAACAGTAGCCTTCCCTAGTGGGTTAAACCTCAAACTCTGACATGCCCACTAGGTCTACCAAAGGCGAAAAGGAAACAAAGGTGGTATGCTATAAATATAACTACTGATGAAAAAGCTACCACTAGTATGCCTCTAAAATGCCAAGCTAAAAGAATAGCTAAATGTATGCATCAGAGTATAAATGCCTGCCTGAATAAACCCAATCTAAACACCAGTAAACACTGGTACTGCCTGCTGTGCCTACCGAACTCAAAACTCAACCGCGGGATGCAGACCGGCTCCTGATCGGCACGGTCGCATCCCGAAAAGCAACAGACCGGCTCCTGACCGGCACGGCCACACACACTCCGGAGTGGCACTCGAGGGGAGCGACCCACACAAGTAAAATAAGTAGCCATAAGTAACCTGATATAGCAGGACTGGATCATGACTCTAGAGAAAAGCCATCCACTAAAGAAAGCCCGATCCCTCTTCCCCAATCTGATGCAATAGTAACAGCCCGGTCAACCACCCAAAGTTTGCGGTTGCCGCAATACCCTTCCATCAAGGCCTGCCTGTCCCAAATCCCCAAAATCTGACTACACTATCCCAGCTCCTGCTCGAACCCGAGCACACTATCCCCTAAGTGTAGACAACAGGAGAGAATAAAAGCATGGTTTCTCCTAAGTCAGTTACAGCATGATAGTATAGCAGAGAAAGGTGGCCTATCTAGGTGACCATACAAGCATGCAAATGTCCTTTAATTGGCAAAATAAATACAGGTGTCCAGATTTTACATGAAGTAGAGCATGCTATTACAAGAAATCATGATCGCCTAAGTACCCTATGTACTAGTATATCATAAGCCGACCTACACACATGTATAAAGTCCCCCAAATTTAAATGATATTTCCTATAGGATAGTATATCAATTTTCTGCGATCAATTCCTCAAAGATGATAGTTCTAACATAGTGTTTTATGCCCAAGCATGCATATATTACAAATAGAGTGCACTTTTGCCATTTTATATAGGAAGCATCCCAATAAGCCTAGTGGGTAGTAAAAAGTGAGAAGTTTACAACAACACCCACCTCAATCGCTAAATCCATGTCCCAAAAGTGCTCTCGCCCAAAGAATAGTCTACCGCGATAACTGCACAAAGAAATATCCCCAGAAGTGCTCAATTAATCACTTAATTCTAACAACATGCTGTCCGAGAAAAACAGTCCAGAAAAGCACTGTTTTCACCTGCGAGATTAGCTCGAAAAATTCTAGAAAAAAATACCGCCGCGATCGTCGCGACGAACCGATCGAAACGAGTACCTGCACGTACCAAACCGAGTTTCGTACATCAAGATATAAATTCGACAAGGTGGCCCTCTCAAAAGAATCCTGTACAAAAATCTGTAGCACTTTGCTCTGGAAAAAGGGATTTTTCATCTTCGGGGAAAACTCAGAAAAATCCAGGAAAATTTGAGGACGTTCCATGCGATGTGTAGATGCAAAACGACTGCAGGCGCGCCTCCATCCGATGCCTGAACGCGAATATATCCCCTGAACACTGTGGTACTGTCCAAAACTCTACCAAAGAAAATGGGTCAAAAGAAAGCTCAGGAAACTCCAAGAAAAACTCAAAAAAAGGGGGAGCTCAAAACACAAAAGTCGTAGCCCTACCAGTCGTGAAGGCAACGGCGCAAGAATCGCCTGAAACGGAGGTCGGAGGAGGCCGGGGGAGACTGCGCACTGAAATGCGACGAAATGGGCCACCGGTGTGGGAGCGCCGCTGTGCGCCGAATCGCAGTAAATGCCGAAGTCGTGTCCTCCAAAAATCCCCAAAGTCCTCCAAAGGGTGTGGCACTGTGAGAGGAAGAAACTCCCTGAAGCTCTCTATGGAAAAAGTCCCAGAAAAGGAAAGAAAATGGCCCAAGGGGCCTATTTATAGGCCCAGCCCAATTAGGCTTTTGGGCCGGATTCAAGCGCACCTTTCGGGCGCCCGAATCCGTGGGTCGCACCGCGCCTCCCGTCCGACCAGTGCCCGAATCTCCCCACGCCCGCCACGTGTCCCCGCACAGCGGACAGCATGTGCGGGGGGGCGGAGATTCGGCCACGCGTCCCCTACCCGGTCAACCGGGTAGGTGAGGGCCGCCAATGGCGGGGCGACACGTGGCCCGCACTCGAGCGCGGGTCACGTGCGCCTGACCGCGCCGCCTGACCACTGTGCGTGCACGCGGCTCGAGGCACTCCTCTGTGCCCCTGTGGACCGTGCCTACATGAGCCAGCCAACGCCAGGCTGCCACGTGTCCCTGCACCCGGTCCACGGTAACCGCGCAGGTTCCTTGGTCCACGCCGCGTGCGCCAGCCATTCCGGGCATGCCACGCGTCCCGCCCAGCGGTCCATGCACCCACCACGCCTCCCCGTGGACCGCGCTGCGTGAGCCGGCCAATGACAGGCCGCCACGTGGCTCCAGGCCGGTCCACGGTCTCCCCCATGCACCAAAATTCCCCGAAAGCTTTCGGAAGTCCCTTTTTGGTCATCCGGACTCAGAATTTAACAAGCAAATAGCCGTTTTCGAGCGTTTTTCCGCGCTGAATCCAAATCCAACCTCAGTTTGGCCCAAAGCCTTTTCTAAAATTCAGCAAATGCAGCTGAAGGCCAAACTAGCTATAAATACCTCAATTGGTCCATCTGTGATACCCCTTTGATACACTATGGACCAGACACACCATCAATAGGTGTTTTACTCAGTGGATTCACGGGAAAGACTGCATGGGGACCTGGACCACTACATCCTCCCCTACTAAAAAAGTTTCGTTCTCGAAACAAAAGTCATACCTCAAGCCAGGGCCTCGAACAAGTGGGGGTAGGCGTCCATCATTGCTGACTCCAGCTCCCAAGTAGCCTCGCGCTCGCTATGGTTGCTCCACAGAATCTTCACGTAAGGGATGACCCGACTGCGCAACTCCCTCACCTCACGGTCTAAAATCCGCAATGGCCGCTCAACATAGCTCAAGTCCTCAGTGATCTCCAATGGGGTGAAGTCGATGATGTGCGACGGGTCATAAACATACCTCCTCAGAGTGGATACATGAAACACATCGTGAACACCAGCAAGTCTGGGAGAAAGCGCAAGCCTGTAGGCAACTGGCCCTATACGCTCCAATACCTCGAAAGGTCCAATATAATGAGGGCTAAGCTTCCCACGAACGCCAAATCTCCTGATCCCCTTTGACGGCGAGACCTTCAAAAAGACATGATCTCCAGCCAAGAACTCAAGGTCTCGTCTCCGCACATCTGCGTAACTCCTCTGCCTGCTCTGGGCGGTCAGTAGATGCTGCCTGATTACCCTGACCTTTTCCTCTGCCTCTCTCAGTAACTCGGGCCCCAAGGTCCGCCTTTCACCCACCTCGCTCCAATAAAGCGGGGAACGACACTTGCGTCCATACAATGCCTCAAACGGAGCCATCTGGATGCTCGCTTGAAAGCTATTATTGTACGCAAACTCTGCCAGTGATAAGTGTCGCACCCATCCTCCTCCAAAGTCCAACGTGCAAGCTCTGAGCATGTCCTCAATAATCTGTATAGTACGCTCTGACTGCCCATCTGTCTGTGGGTGAAACGCTGTGCTGAAACTGAGCTGCGTCCCCAAAGTGGCCTGTAGGCTCCTCCAAAAGCATGAAGCGAATCTCGGGTCTCGATTAGACACAATGGAGGCGGGTACGCCGTGTAACCTCACAACCTCATCTAAGTACAACTGTGCCAGCCGCTCAAGTGACCAAGTAGTCTGCATCGGCAAGAAGTGAGCGGACTTAGTGAGTCTGTCAACAATCACCCATATGGCATCTGCTCCTCCCTGTGCCCTCGGTAAACCGACCACAAAATCCATCGTAATATGGTCCTATTTCCACTGTGAGATTGGGAGGCTCTGTAACTTACCAGCCGGCACCCGGTGCTCAGCTTTTACCTACTGGCAAGTTAAACACTGCGCTACAAATCTCCCGATATCCCTCTTCATCCCAATCCACTAGAAGTGTGCCCAGAGGTCCTTATACATCTTAGTCCCACTAGGATGGAGGGTGTAAGGTGTATAATGGGCCTCTCTCAGTATCTGCTGTCTAATCTCTAGATCCACTAGCACACACACTCGGTCCCTGTACCGTAGTACTCCCGAGGCATCAACTGTAAAGTCCCCAGGCTGATCACTCAGAATTTGATCTCTAATCCGGGTCAAGTGGGGGTCCTCACTCTGTCTCTCTCTGATCCTGTCCAGCAGAGTGGGCTGCACGACCATAGATGTCAGTCAAGCAGAGACCCCAGGGGACACAACCTCTAGCTCAAGCCGCCTCATCTCCTCAAGTAGTCGCGCCTGGTCAGTAATCATCATGGATAGGCTCTGTACTGCTCTCCTACTCAGGGCATCAACGACCACGTTGGCCTTGCCAGGATGGTAAAGTATGTCCACATCATAGTCCTTTAACAGTTCCAACCATCTACGCTGCCTCAAGTTGAGCTCCTTCTGTGTAAACAGGTACTTCAAGCTCTTGTGGTCAGTGTAAATCTCGCAGTGTTCCCCATACAAGTAGTGGCGCCACAACTTTAATGCGAAAACCACAGCAGCAAGCTCCAAGTCATGGGTAGGGTAATTCTTTTCATAATCCTTAAGTTGCCGAGAAGCATAAGCGATTACCCTACCCTCCTGCATTAGCACGCAACCAAGTCCACTGTGCGATGCGTCGCTATAAATCACATATCCTTTCCCCATAACAGGGAGGGAAAGGATAGGAGCCGACAGCAATCTGTTCTTCAAGTCCTCGAAGCTCCTCTGGCAATCCTCACTCCAAATAAACTTAATTCCTTTACGTGTCAGACGAGAGAGGGGTGTTGAGAGTTTCGCAAAACCCTCCACAAACCGACGGTAATAACCAGCCAAACCCATAAAGCTGCAAACCTCTAATACCGTCGTCGGTCGGGGCCAATCCCAGACTGCCTCGATCTTCGTCGGGTCCACTGCCACTCCTGCACTAGTGGAAATCACATGGCCCAAGAAAACTACCTCCCGAAGCCAAAACTCGCATTTTGACAACTTGGCATACAACTTCCTCTCTCGCAGAAGTTGCAGCACGATCCTCAAATACTCCTCATGCTCTGCATCACTCCGGGAGTATACTAGAATATCATCGATGAATACCATGACAAACCAATCCAGGTAAGGTCGAAAGATCATGTTCATCAAATCCATAAAAGCGGCAGGGGCAGTAGTCAATCCAAAAGGCATGACGGTAAACTCATAATGCCCGTACCGTGTCCTGAATGCCGTCTTCGGGATGTCCTCGGCCTTCACCTTCAATTGGTGGTAACCTGACTGCAGATCAATCTTGGAGAAGACACAAGACCCTTACAGCTGATCAAATAAATCATCAATGCGCGGCAAAAGGTAATTGTTCTTGATGGTCACTTTATTCAACTCTCGATAATCCACACAAAGCCGAAGTGAACCATCCTTCTTTTTCACAAATAGCACCGGCGCTCCCCAAGGCAATACACTTGGCCTCACAAATCCTTTGTCCATCAAGTCCTGAAGTTGCGCCTTTAGCTCACGCAATTCAGCCGGTGCCATTCGGTAAGGAGCCTTAGAGATTGGCGCAGTTCCTGGGACTACGTCAATCAAAAACTCGATCTCCCTATCCAGCGGCTTGCTAGTCAGCTCCGGTGGAAACACATCCGAGAACTAGCGAACAATAGGGATATCCCTGAGTCCCGGTTGTTACGGCATTTTGGTGTTGGCATATTTCGTGAGTCAAGTCAGTAAGTTGAGTCGGAGTCTTAAAGGGATCAAATTGTCAATCAGCAATCAAAGACTTAGAGAAGATTCAACAAGAGCTCAAGTTGACACTCAGTGTCTTGAGTCTTGAAGATTGAAGATGAAGAATTGTGGATCAGTTACATCAATCTCAAGAAGAAAGTATTCAAAAGGATCAGGTATGTTTAACTAAATAATTTTGGTGATCCGAATACTTTCTTATAGTGTAGAAACACTTGGATGAATTTTTAATTGCATAAAAATCAAAAACTGGACATGGGACATGTTCAGGATCCGGATCAGATGATCCAATCCGGATCCCGAAGGGTATTAGTTCATGTGCAAATCCAATCCGGATCCAAGCCTATTCTGATCCGGATCCCGAACATTGGATGTTGCTGAAATTCATGAACGATCCGGATCGGAAAGGTCAATCCGGATCCCGAACCCTTGGATTTCTGGAATCGTCAATCTCGTTACGACGATCCGGATCACAGTAATCCCGATCCGGATCGCCGTCCTGAAAATTTCCAGATAAGGTATGTTTTTGATTCTTATCTCTTTCCAAAGGTTTCTAAACTATAAATAGACACTTAGGGTTTCTCAAGAACGACGACCAATACCGAAAACACTTGAGAGCAACCCTAGAGGCTAGGTTTTTATCGTTCTTCTTTATAGCCTCTATTAGGTCAATTCGACGGTTCTTCCAAGATCTATCTTTTGTCGAATTGATCTAGTCTTTGCTTAGAGATTTCTTCTACGGTTCCTCAATGATAATCTAAGCAAAGGATCACCATCGAAGCCAATATTCTTACCGGCTGAGTTTGCGTCGTGGATTCGACGTAGCACCGTGGATTCGGTGTGTTGAAGGCGTTTCGTGGATTCGAAACGTGTGCTCGTGGATTTGAGTGGCGTTCGTGGATTCGAACGTGTGCAGTGGACGTGCAAACGGTGGAGCGCAAGGTCCGAAGAAATTGAAGGAGGGGTTAAATCCGTGGAGACGGTAATCACCTTGTTATTCTTCTTTTCTTAGTGGATTGTTATTGCGTGGACATCCAACCGGTCAGCGCAAGGTCCGAAGAAGCTGAAGGAGGGGTTGAGTCCGTGGAGTCGGTAATCACCTTGTTATTCTTCTATTCTTAGTGGATTGTTATTGCGTGTTGGTCCCGTGGTTTTTCTCCTGGATTGGAGTTTCCACGTAAATCTCGGTGTGTTGATTTTTATTTTCCGCATTTTTTTATTTTTGCACTGAGATTGGTTTTTATAATATTACACCTATTCACCCCCCTCTAGGTGTTTGATAGTACCTATTTAGATCCTTGTGGATCCTAAATAACTCTACAATTGGTATCAGAGAGGGTTTTAGGTTTATCTATCATGTCGGGTGAAAGTGGTAATATTTTTAGACCTCCTCTTTTTGATGGGACCAATTATGCATATTGGAAAGTGCGGATGAGAGCTTTTCTCATCTCAATTGATGAGCGGGTTTGGCAAACCGTGGAATACGGTTGGGTGCATCCTGTTGAGGAAGTAGGAAATTCTACTACCCCAAAACCTCGCTCTAGATGGTCCAAAGAGGAAATCGAAAGATCTTCTTACAATGGGAAAGGTATGAACGCTTTATATAATTCTCTTTCCTCGACTGAGTTTACAAGAATTTCCGCGTGTGAAACCGCGAAGGAAATTTGGGATATTCTCAAAATTACACATGAGGGTACTAATCTTGTAAAAATTCAAAAGCTCCAGATGCTTACAAGTCAATTTGACTCTATTCATATGGAAGAGCATGAATTGTTTACAGATTATTACACTAGACTTCAAGATGTAATTAATACATGTGCTAATTTAGGAGAAAAGATCCCGGAGTCGAAAATTGTAAGAAAGATACTTCGGACTCTTCCGGAACGGTTTAGGGCAAAGGTTACCGCCATTGAAACCGTTAGTCATCCGGATGAGATGAGTGTAGAGGAATTAGTAGGTGCTCTGCAAACTTATGAGATGACTTTTCCTACTAATCAAATTTCTTCCAAGTCTTCTTCTAAGCTTACAGGTATTGCATTCAAATCAACAAAGGAAGAAGATGACGAATCAAGTTCCGACGATGAAATCTCTTTAGCCGATTTTGAAGAACAATTGGCGCGGATCACAAAGAAATTTCGTCGGAAATTTTGGAAGAATCGAACCAATGGATCTTCATCCACGAAACCATCTAAAGGATCATCGGGTTCTAAATCCTCTAAACTCAAAGGCGTTGCAAAACCTTCTAAGGAAAAAGATGATTTCGAAGGGGAAATCCGATGTTATCGATGCAAAGGCTACGGCCATATTTCAACGGATTGTCCTTCTAAGAAATCATATAAAAAGAAGGCTTTGCAAGCAAAAACTTGGGACGATTCTAGTTACGATGAATCGACCTCAAGTGAAGAGGAAAAAGAAAAATTTGTTGCTTTTCATGCCTCTCAAATTCCCTCCTCTAATTTGTGTTTATCATCTTCAGTCACTGACTCTATTCCTTTGATTTTGCATGAAACATCAACATCCGGAGGAGAGTCATCAAGTGAGGGGGAGTCGGACGAAGAAGAACTCGTTGAGGCATACCAACAACTTCTTGCGGAATCAAAGAAGATGGCCAAACTTAACAAGAAGTTGAGGAAGCAACGACATGAAGTTCAAGACGAGAATCATGCTTTAAAGATCAAACTTCATGATCTCGAGGAGGAACGAGAGCTTTTATTGGATAACAATAAAATCCTCCAAGAAAAGATAAATCAATCGGAAATGGTCGTTAATTCCTACATTAACAAGATTGATTTTCTTGAAAAACAGTTTGAAGAAATTCATGTCACCAACCAAGCTTTGACCAAGCAAGTTCATGAACTTAAATCCGACATACAAAGGTTTTCAACCGATTCCAAGAAACTTAATTGTATGTCCGGATTAGGTCAAGCAAGCAAGGTTGGTTTGGGATTTAAAAAGGACCAAACTGCGCATGCTTCAAGTTCCACAATGAAATCGAAAGGAAGGACTTGTCACCTATGTGGAATTGAAGGACACTTGGTGAAGAATTGCCCGAAAAAGAGAAAGAAAAATCCTTCGGCAACTTCATCTACGGAGCGAACTCAACGGAATCAAAAGACACATCAAGTCAAAGAAGTTCACTCAACCCACCAAAGGTCCGAGCCACATCATCAATCATACAAGTGGATCATTGCGAGGCAAAGACCTAAGGTGGATCAACAGTCAAAGCGGACAACCCCCGGCCACAACGAATCAAGACAACCCAAAATCCAACGAGTTTGGATTCGGAAAGGTGATATCTTTCCTTGTCTTAAGTTCTAAATAGCTTATGACTGTATGTAATGCTTTGATTGGTTTTCTCTTCATATTTTGCTTAATCTTTGCATTACATGTTTTTCAATGCTCTTTGTTTTTATACTTTGTTTTTGAACAAAAGGGTTTTTATTGAACAAGTGCATTGAATAAAAAAAGGGGCTTCACGTTCATTCACTCCAAATTAATTTATCAACTTTACTCCATAATCATAATCTTGAAGATACTTCATTATAGGAGTTTTTGATAGTTATAAGCATCAAATTTTAGAAATCATGTGTGATTTTTAGATGCTTAATCTATCTCGGTTGTGTGAATTCTTTGTGATAACACAAGTTGAGCATTGGTTATATTGACTTTAATTGCATCTTTTCACGCATTTAGAAATCTATTATGCTTTTGACATCATAATATTTCAATGTTGCAATGATCATTTATGTTAATTAATTCATCTTTTAAGTGATCAAAGTCAATTTCTCTCTCAGTGATCTCTTGGTATAGTCATTATCATATTTGATTGCTTAGTCGAGTATGAATGCGAGATCAATTTTTGGTTGAATACCTTATATATTAAATAATTGATAGCCAATTGAGGGGGAGTCAAAGAAAAGTAAAATGCTCAAAAGATGTGGAAAGAGTTACATCCCAATGAGGAGTGTGAAAACTACCACCACATGGAGAAAAGAAAAAAAAAATAAAAATACCCCATGTATGCAAAGCAAATTTTTGTTTTAAAAATTGTTGATGAAATGCATATTGAAATACTTGACTCAGTCATATTTCATGGTTGGTATAAGGTGGAATTTTTGATAAAAGATGCTCAAAGAGCCACTCCTTCAACAGATTGTCTAGATATATTATCTAACTTATCTGGGATTTCAAACATCTATTGATCTTGGTATTTCATTTTCTTTACCAAATTGATGATTTGATAAAGGCATTACGCATAAGATCAGGTTAGATGTGATTGAAGTTGTTCAACTTTAAGGGTTTTAATTTTCATAAATTTTCGTTTCATTTTTGAGTATTTTTGATAGATTTGGTATAATCTATTTCTTGTTGCATGAAACGATGACTTTTGTTTAAAGTTGATGCGCTAAAGTGCTTACATACTTTTTCTGGTTATTATGGAATTTTTCTAAATTATTCTGATGAAAGGGTAGAATTCAAGATTGATGTCATTTGGAAATCTCCGTAAGTCATCTTTGTAAATTCGTTACATCTTGATAGAGTTTGGATCTCAAGATTATTTTTGATGACTTGTGTTTGATGAATATAACATGAAAAACTGTTTATAATGTTTTATCTTTGTTTTTCATGATTTAGGAGTAAATCTTTTTAATTTTGTGAAATTAATTGGATTGAATGACATCTTGTTAATTCATTGTTTAAAGCACTTAAATTGATTTCTTGATGGAATACAAATCGGTATTTGAAAAGATTCTAAAATCTGGATTTGTTTCAAGAAATTATTTGATTTTTGCTTTCTGGTACCGGTACGCAATCTGCATTTTTGTTATATACCGGAACTGAGCTTTTATCTCTCTTTCTCTATGAACTAATGTTGTTAGTGATTTCCTTTTGTCTAGTATGTTCACTGTTTGACAATTTGTGACAAAAAGGGGAGGAGAAGAGAAATGACGGAGATGAGATCATCAAGAGAGGACAAACGAAAATGGAAAAATGGGGGAGAACGGAAAATGATGATCGTATCACAAAGGGGGAGAACATAGATGCTCAAGAACATGGAGAACATGGAGAACATGTTAGAGATGTGAGATGCTCAAGATAGGGGGAGATAAAGAAAAGATTGAAAGAGCCGAAAAACAAAAGAACCAAAAGGACGAATCAAATGTAGGATTTTAATTTCTAACGACTAACGTTTGATTTTGTTTGGAGTTTTGTTTTGCAGGAATTACATCACTTTAAGACTCCAAGTCCTAAGTCATAGAGTATGTTCTAGGACTGTTTGGTTCAAATGTAATTTTGTATTTATTGGATCTTTCACGCAAAGAAAATCAATGTTTTGGTGATGACATTGAATTTCGATTTTTTGGTTTAAGATGAGTGACTTGAGCGTTTTTATGTATTTTTGGGTTTTGTCACGAAATTGCCAAAGGGGGAGATTGTTACGGCATTTTGGTGTTGGCATATTTCGTGAGTCAAGTCAGTGAGTTGAGTCGGAGTCTTAAAGGGATCAAATTGTCAATCAGCAATCAAAGACTTAGAGAAGATTCAACAAGAGCTCAAGTTGACACTCAGTGTCTTGAGTCTTGAAGATTGAAGATGAAGAATTGTGGATCAGTTACATCAATCTCAAGAAGAAAGTATTCAAAAGGATCAGGTATGTTTAACTAAATAATTTTGGTGATCCGAATACTTTCTTATAGTGTAGAAACACTTGGATGAATTTTTAATTGCATAAAAATCAAAAACTGGACATGGGACATGTTCAGGATCCGGATCAGATGATCCAATCCGGATCCCGAAGGGTATTAGTTCATGTGCAAATCCAATCCGGATCCAAGCCTATTCTGATCCGGATCCCGAACATTGGATGTTGCTGAAATTCATGAACGATCCGGATCGGGCCTTCAATCCGGATCCCGAACCCTTGGATTTCTGGAATCGTCAATCTCGTTACGACGATCCGGATCGCAGTAATCCCGATCCGGATCGCCGTCCTGAAAATTTCCAGATAAGGTATGTTTTTGATTCTTATCTCTTTCCAAAGGTTTCTAAACTATAAATAGACACTTAGGGTTTCTCAAGAACGACGACCAATACCGAAAACACTTGAGAGCAACCCTAGAGGCTAGGTTTTTATCGTTCTTCTTTATAGCCTCTATTAGGTCAATTCGACGGTTCTTCCAAGATCTATCTTTTGTCGAATTGATCTAATCTTTGCTTAGAGATTTCTTCTACGGTTCTTCAATGATAATCTAAGCAAAGGATCACCATCGAAGCCAATATTCTTACCGGCTGAGTTTGCGTCGTGGATTCGACGTGGCATCGTGGATTCGGTGTGTTGAAGGCGTTTCGTGGATTCGAAACGTGTGCTCGTGGATTCGAGTGGCGTTCGTGGATTCGAACGTGTGCAGTGGACGTGCAAACGTTGGAGCGCAAGGTCCGAAGAAATTGAAGGAGGGGTTAAATCCGTGGAGACGGTAATCACCTTGTTATTCTTCTTTTCTTAGTGGATTGTTGTTGTGTGGACATCCAACCGGTCAGCGCAAGGTCCGAAGAAGCTGAAGGAGGGGTTGAGTCCGTGGAGTCGGTAATCACCTTGTTATTCTTCTATTCTTAGTGGATTGTTATTGCGTGTTGGTCCCGTGGTTTTTCTCCTGGATTGGAGTTTCCACGTAAATCTCGGTGTGTTGATTTTTATTTTCCGCATTATTTTTTATTTGTGCACTGAGATTGGTTTTTATAATATTACACCTATTCACCCCCCTCTAGGTGTTTGATAGTACCTATTTAGATCCTTGTGGATCCTAAATAACTCTACACCGGTGCCGCCGTAGGCTCCTCAATCACACTAGCCAAAAAGGCCACGCATCCACTGCGAATCATCTGCCTCGCATGAGAAGTCGAAACTACCGAGGCGAAGAAAGCACTCTGGCACCCTCTATACACAAACACCTCCTAGCCTGGCTCACTAAAGGTAACTGTCCTCGCAGCATAGTCAATAGTCGCAAAGTATCGAGCCAGCCAATCCATCCCAAGTACTATGTCAAAGTCTCGCAGCTGACTCAGGACCATCAGGTCCACTGGCATCCCAAGTACTATGTCAATAACACTCCTCTACGTGTAAAGTATGATCAGGAACCTGGACCTCTAATGCACGTGGCAACCGACTCAACTCTAATTCATGAGATGATGCATATGCTCTACTAATGAAGGAATGTGATGCACCGGTATCAAATAAAGTGCGAACTCTAGTACCAAAAAGTTAAGTGATACCTGCCACCACGTGGTCGGCTGCCCAGGAGTCGTCAACCTGGGCGGCGTAGACCCGCCCGCTCTGTGCTGAGGTCGATAATATGCAGGGTGGGAGGAAGGAGCCCTGCTCGCTTGTCACGCCCCGGGGGTTATATTTTAGCGGAAACGGTACACAGAGGTAAGCGTAAGGTGCGTACAAAATTTTTTTCTTTAAAACCTCCTTCCCCGGCGCGTGCCCAGACCCGCCACATATACAGATTCACTCGAAAGTCGGGCAGAGTCTCCTCTGTATATGCACGGCGTCGCGGCTATTACAACCGTCAAACACAAGCAATCACTTCCAATTAATCACAACAGTTCGAAGTAGTATGGTGCATGAAGACAAACAATACCCGTGGCCAGTCAAGTTGAAAGTATAAACTCACTGTTTTGAAAACAGACCCACACGGTCTGAGGTTTTGAAAACCGATTTGGAAAACGGCATAAATCCACAAGGTTTGGGAAAACGGGCCCACCCGACCCTAGACTTTTGAAAACAGTTTACGAAGTCCTTTTTCTTTTGTTTTCTAGTTGATTTGTTTAGAAAACGGCCAACCGGGAATGATAAGGAAACAGTAGTGCGTAACCAGAATGAAAGTACTCAACATCCACACGACCCCACGAGGGTATCGAGAACCACACAATAACCTACAAATCCGAATGAAATGCAGAGAAAGTAAGTACAACAGCATACTAGGGCCGCCTCGGCCCGACTGCTACCGCCTCGGCCTCACCGTCGCCTACCTCTACCCCCTGGAGGTACCTGTCACAGAGTGGGTAGTCAGCAACACTATCACAAAAATAGTACTAAAGCAGTAAAGTAGTACCAACCCATAAAGTAAGACTAGCCGAAATAACCGCTCTACTCGTAACGGTAACTCGCAACCACCTGTACCACCTGTAACATCTGCAACCCCGGTAACACCTGTAACACCTGACCGCGTCGGGATCCAATCCCGGCGGTCCCACCTGTAACATCTGCAACCCCGGTAACACCTGTAACACCTGACCGCGTCGGGATCCAATCCCGGCGGTCCCACACCTGACCTTATCGGGATCCAATCCCTATAGGTCCCACCGCTCGCACCTTCGTGCCTCAAACCCCACACCTACGGGGGCCCCACTACGTCACCTCGTGGGTAAACACGGGTCAAAGACCGCCTTTCCGGAAAAGAGCACCCTTTGCGGTGGCCAAACCGCGGATGCGCGTGTCGCACTCGAGCATAGTAACAAAACACGGGGTAATATAGTAAACCATAGAGCCATCAGTGTTAGTACAGGTTAACATAATATTTAATATCCTCCCCGGAACACTAACCTTACTAAACCTCGGGAGAAAAACCCACCTTGTTGTCGCGCTCCTGACCGATGTTAGGTTCTCTCGCGTCTCGGGTACCCGCCCGGGCCTACACGAATCTCGATTTCGTTGGCTAGGGTTGAACGAGGGAAGACTCGCCCCGTCTGGTGTGCCCGGTCCCAAGGCAAAGGATGTACGGTGTTCCTCCTCCTCCTTGATTGCTCCACCGGTTACTCCACGCCGATTGACAGCGGTAAGGAAGGTTTGGGGAATCGAAAGTTTGGGAAATGGTTTTCGCTTTTCTTTTGGGGTTTCGTACGCAGGGGGTTTAAGGGGAGTTGTGGGGAAGTGGCCGGTAGTTGGGGGAAGTGGTGGGAAGTGGGGCGGTTAGTGGGTAGTTGTGGGGAAGTGGTGGGAAGTTGGGGCGGTTAGTGGGTAGTTGTGGGGAAGTGGTGGGAAGTTGGGGCGGTTAGTGGGTAGTTGTGGGGAAGTGGTGGGAAGTTGGGGTGGTTAGTGGGTAGTTGTGGGGAAGTGGTGGGAAGTTGGGGCGGGAGTTGTACGACGGAAATAAAAAAAAACGCGGAATTGATTAAAACGGGTGCGAACCGGGGTCCGACCCGCCTCAAAAACCGTGCTGGTTGCCTGAATCGTTAGCCAACTTCCGGAATTTATTCTGGAAGCACCCGACGTCGGAATTCAAATCCGATTGCACCGCCATTCTCCGTTTCGCGAGCTCTATTAACTAAAAATACCCGCGAGTCCCGACGATCTGGCCGGGAACAAGAAATTATGGATCGCCCTCCGAGTCTAAATGAAAATAAATAAAACCAAAAGTGGACCCTAGCAATTATTTTAAACCAGTGGTTACTACATCACTCACCTCTTAAAACGAGTTTCGTCCTCGAAACTCATTCCTGGTTCTCGGTGAAGAGATGGGGGTAACCCTCCCTCATCTTCGATTCCGGCTCCCACGTCGCCTCCCGCTCCTCGTGGTTGTTCCAGAGCACTTTCACGTAGGGGATGACTCGGTTTCGAAGTGTCTTGCTTTCTCTTGCTAGGATCCGCACCCGGGGTTTCCTCGAAGCTTAGGTCCTCCTTTAGTTCGAGCGTCGAGACGTCCAGGACATGCGACGGGTCGGGAAGGTATTTCTTAAGCATCGAAACGTGGAACACATCGTGAATCCGATCGAGGTTCGGTGGTAGGGCAAGGCGATAGGCTACTGGGCCAATCCGTTCCAGGATCTCGAATGGCCCCACAAACCGCGGGCTCAGTTTGCCTTTTAACCCGAATCGCCTGATTCCCTTCGACGGCGAGACCCGCAAAAACACGTGTTCCCCCACCTGGAATTCTAAGTCGCGGCGTCTCCGATCCGCATAGCTCTTTTGTCGACTCTGGGCGGTTAGTAAGCGCTGTTTGATGAGGCGCACCTTCCCTTCCATTTCCTCCACCAAATCGGGTCCCAAAATTTTTCGTTCTCCCAAGTCGTCCCAACAGATCGGGGATCGGCAGCGTCTCCCGTATAAGGCTTCGTAGGGTGCCATCTGAATGCTGGCCTGGTAACTATTGTTGTACGCAAATTCTACAAGTGGCAGGTAACGCTCCCAACCGATTCCCCAATCAAGTACACAGGCCCGAAGCAGGTCCTCTAACGTCTGTATCACTCGCTCTGACTGCCCGTCTGTTTGAGGGTGGAAGGCTGTGCTGAACTGCAACTTAGTCCCTAAGGCTTGTTGCAGACTCTGCCAAAACTTTGATACGAAACGCGTGTCTCTGTCTGATGTGATCGATGCCGGTACTCCATGTAATCTCACAATCTCGCTGAGGTAGACTTGGGCCAACCGCTCTCTGGTCCAAGTTGTGTGAATCGGCAGGAAGTGCGCTGACTTGGTTAGCCGGTCCACCACGACCCATATGGTGTCATGTCCTTGTTGTGAGCGCGGAAATCCGGTGACAAAATCCATGGTGATATGATCCCATTTCCACTCCGGTATCGCTAAGGGTTGTAACTTTCCCGCCGGCCGTTGATGTTCCGCCTTTATCTGCTGGCATACCAAGCAATGAGCTACATATCGAGTCACATCTCCCTTCATCTTGGGCCACCAGAAGGTCTGTTTGAGATCCTTGTACATCTTTGTGCCTCCTGGATGCGCTGCGTAAGGGGCGCTGTGTGCCTCATATAGAATTTCCTTCTTCAATTCTGGGGTATCCGGCACGCAGATCCGTCCGCGAAACCGTAGAGTGCCGTCGCCTTCTACCGAAAAATCTCCTTCCCGATCCAGTGAGATTTTATCTCTTACGAGCTGTAAATACGAGTCCGCCTGCTGCCCCTCTCGTATCCTCTCGAGTAGGGTTGGCTTGACCACCAAAGTTAAAAGTTGCGCAACCGTGCCGGCTGGCACTACTTCCAACCCTAGTCGTGAGAATTCTGCGATCAAACTGTTCTGCTCAGTTATCGCACCTGCTGATTCCCCTTCCGGTCGTCCCTTCCTACTCAAAGCGTCCGCTACCACGTTCGCTTTCCCAGGGTGGTATTGAATTGTTAGGTCATAATCCTTCAGTAATTCAAGCCACCGCCTCTGCCGCAGGTTTAGTTCCTTTTGGGTGAATAGGTATTTAAGACTCTGGTGATCTGAGAAAATGTTACAATGGACACCAAAGAGGTAGTGTCTCCATAACTTCAGGACGAAGACCACCGCAGCCAGCTCTAAATCGTGTATTGGGTAGTTTCTTTCGTGCCGCAGAGCTACGGGGGGGGAACAACTGCAGGGAGCCGACCCCCCAAACGGTGGAGGACACCGTCGGGAGCACGGAGCGCACCTACGGGAGAGCCGAGGCCAAGAGACAGGCCTTGTGTAATCTGCGGGGGAGCGCACCGAGTGTTGGAGTGTCCCCAGAGAGGCGATCATTGCTTCCGTTGCGGCAAGCAGGGGCACTTCCGCCGCAGCTGCCCCCTTGTCGTGGGATCAGCCTCCTCCGCCGCTTCCACGCCTTCACCACAACTCGCGGGGCGGGGGAAAGCTCCTATGGGGTCGACCTCTAGGCCCCCGGCTACGCGGCACGAAGAGGATAGGCAGCCTCAACCGGGCGGGCGAATTTATTCCATGACCCGCCAGGAAGCGGACCCGCCGGAGCACGTACTTGCAGGTATAACTTCGATTTCAAATTCACGCGCTAGAACCCTCTTTGATACTGGGGCAACACACTCGTTCATTTCACGCGAGTACGTGTTTTCGCATGACCTCGAGGAAACACCTCTCCAAAGTAAGTTGACGGTCCAGACCGCGGGTGGAACACTAGAGGCGACTAGCTTGGTAGCCACTTGCCCGATTAAGTTAGGGCGGCTATGTTGCCCTTGGGATTTAATAGTAATTCCCTTGAAGGAGTACGACGTTGTTTTGGGCATGGACTGGCTCTCAAGGTACCAAGTGCTTATCGACTGCGATAAGCGGATGGTACAACTACAAGAACCAAGTTTCCCTAAGAATGCGTACCTAGCATGCAAGAGCACCTCCTTCCCGGCAGTCATCTCGGCGGTTCGAGCCAGGAGTCTGATAGAGGGTGGGTGTGTGGCCTTTTTGGCATCGGTAGATCTGGTTACCCGACCCTCGACGACACCTTCAGACATCCCGGTGGTGAGGGACTTTCCCGATGTCTTTCCGACGGAGCTGCCTGGGATACCCCCTGAAAGGGAGGTGGTGTTCCCTATTGAACTCTTGCCAGGTACTCAACCCATAACGAAGGCACCTTACCGAATGGCCTTCGCGGAGTTGAAGGAGTTAAAGGCGCAACTGGAAGACCTCTTGGACAAAGGGTTTATCAGGCCGAGTGTGTCACCCTGGGGCGCACCAGTGCTTTTTGTACGGAAGAAGGATGGAAGCCTGCGACTTTGCATCGACTACAGAGGAATAAACAAAGTCACGGTGAAAAACAAGTACCCCCTGCCCAGAATCGACGACCTTTTCGACCAATTACGCGGAGCGACGGTCTTCTCAAAGATTGATCTACAGTCAGGCTACCACCAGCTTCGGGTTCGGAACGAGGACATTCCGAAGACCGCTTTCCGGACCCGGTATGGTCATTACGAGTTTACGGTCATGCCGTTCGGACTTACGAACGCCCCCGCAGTCTTTATGGACATGATGAACCGGGTCTTCAGACCATTCTTAGACCGTTTCGTGGTGGTCTTCATCGACGATATACTAATCTACTCTTCCACCGACGAGGTAGGTGCTAGTCCGGCCGTTGCTGCCGGTAGAGGGGCTGCCCCTACCCCGGCCCCGGTCGCTTGCGGTGCTGTGGCCGGTGAAATTGGTCCTTGTGGAGGGGCAGGAGTGACTGGTGGCTGCTGCGTCAGTTGGCGCACATGTTCCGTAAGGGTCGCCAGCTGCCCCGCCATCTCCCTCAATTGTTGCCGCAGGAGCTGGTTTTCTGCAGCCGCTGGTGTCGTCGCATCCGCCCCTACATCCTCTGCCGATGCTCTGGTTCGGACCATTGTCTGTACAGACACACCACCCAGACTTAGCACTCAACTCTACTAGAAAGAACCACCGTAATATCGAGAAGGTAAGGAAAACGTTATCTACAAATCCCCTCCCCGATCTCTCACGTCCTAATTCTTAAACCCTGCATATTTCATTTATTTGTAGTTAAGTGTGATGTCTCGGTGGATGTTGGGCCGCCACTGTTGTGATTAAAGTGAAGTCTCTGATACCATCTTAATCTGTCACGCCCCGGGGGTTATATTTTAGCGGAAACGGTACACAGAGGTAAGCGTAAGGTGCGTACAAAATTTTTTTCTTTAAAACCTCCTTCCCCGGCGCGTGCCCAGACCCGCCACATATACAGATTCACTCGAAAGTCGGGCAGAGTCTCCTCTGTATATGCACGGCGTCGCGGCTATTACAACCGTCAAACACAAGCAATCACTTCCAATTAATCACAACAGTTCGAAGTAGTATGGTGCATGAAGACAAACAATACCCGTGGCCAGTCAAGTTGAAAGTATAAACTCACTGTTTTGAAAACAGACCCACACGGTCTGAGGTTTTGAAAACCGATTTGGAAAACGGCATAAATCCACAAGGTTTGGGAAAACGGGCCCACCCGACCCTAGACTTTTGAAAACAGTTTACGAAGTCCTTTTTCTTTTGTTTTCTAGTTGATTTGTTTAGAAAACGGCCAACCGGGAATGATAAGGAAACAGTAGTGCGTAACCAGAATGAAAGTACTCAACATCCACACGACCCCACGAGGGTATCGAGAACCACACAATAACCTACAAATCCGAATGAAATGCAGAGAAAGTAAGTACAACAGCATACTAGGGCCGCCTCGGCCCGACTGCTACCGCCTCGGCCTCACCGTCGCCTACCTCTACCCCCTGGAGGTACCTGTCACAGAGTGGGTAGTCAGCGACACTATCACAAAAATAGTACTAAAGCAGTAAAGTAGTACCAACCCATAAAGTAAGACTAGCCGAAATAACCGCTCTACTCGTAACGGTAACTCGCAACCACCTGTACCACCTGTAACATCTGCAACCCCGGTAACACCTGTAACACCTGACCGCGTCGGGATCCAATCCCGGCGGTCCCACCTGTAACATCTGCAACCCCGGTAACACCTGTAACACCTGACCGCGTCGGGATCCAATCCCGGCGGTCCCACACCTGACCTTATCGGGATCCAATCCCTATAGGTCCCACCGCTCGCACCTTCGTGCCTCAAACCCCACACCTACGGGGGCCCCACTACGTCACCTCGTGGGTAAACACGGGTCAAAGACCGCCTTTCCGGAAAAGAGCACCCTTTGCGGTGGCCAAACCGCGGATGCGCGTGTCGCACTCGAGCATAGTAACAAAACACGGGGTAATATAGTAAACCATAGAGCCATCAGTGTTAGTACAGGTTAACATAATATTTAATATCCTCCCCGGAACACTAACCTTACTAAACCTCGGGAGAAAAACCCACCTTGTTGTCGCGCTCCTGACCGATGTTAGGTTCTCTCGCGTCTCGGGTACCCGCCCGGGCCTACACGAATCTCGATTTCGTTGGCTAGGGTTGAACGAGGGAAGACTCGCCCCGTCTGGTGTGCCCGGTCCCAAGGCAAAGGATGTACGGTGTTCCTCCTCCTCCTTGATTGCTCCACCGGTTACTCCACGCCGATTGACAGCGGTAAGGAAGGTTTGGGGAATCGAAAGTTTGGGAAATGGTTTTCGCTTTTCTTTTGGGGTTTCGTACGCAGGGGGTTTAAGGGGAGTTGTGGGGAAGTGGCCGGTAGTTGGGGGAAGTGGTGGGAAGTGGGGCGGTTAGTGGGTAGTTGTGGGGAAGTGGTGGGAAGTTGGGGCGGTTAGTGTGTAGTTGTGGGGAAGTGGTGGGAAGTTGGGGCGGTTAGTGGGTAGTTGTGGGGAAGTGGTGGGAAGTTGGGGCGGTTAGTGGGTAGTTGTGGGGAAGTGGTGGGAAGTTGGGGCGGTTAGTGGGTAGTTGTGGGGAAGTGGTGGGAAGTTGGGGCGGGAGTTGTACGACGGAAATAAAAAAAAACGCGGAATTGATTAAAACGGGTGCGAACCGGGGTCCGACCCGCCTCAAAAACCGTGCTGGTTGCCTGAATCGTTAGCCAACTTCCGGAATTTATTCTGGAAGCACCCGACGTCGGAATTCAAATCCGATTGCACCGCCATTCTCCGTTTCGCGAGCTCTATTAACTAAAAATACCCGCGAGTCCCGACGATCTGGCCGGGAACAAGAAATTATGGATCGCCCTCCGAGTCTAAATGAAAATAAATAAAACCAAAAGTGGACCCTAGCAATTATTTTAAACCAGTGGTTACTACATCGCTAGAGCATAGGGCTGCTGCTGGGGCACAAAAGAGGCCGATGCCGAGGAGGGAGCTGCTGAAGTCGCAAGTTGGCAAGTAGCTCACATGTGTCCAGGCTGTCCGCATCGAAAGCAGCGACCAAACCTCAAGTCACAAGTATCAGATGGGTGTTGGCCCCTGTAGAAAATGCACCTAACGGTAGACTGGGGCTGCCTCGCCTGCCGTTGCTGCTGTCTCTGCCGCTGAGACCTCTGCTGCCGCGACTGTGATCTCGGCTGCTGTGAGTGCTGCTGCTGCTGGTGCTGTGGGGGCCTCTGGGATCCACCAGGCCCTCGCCGCTCTGAACGCCCCCGGCCCGAGAACTAGGGTGGTGGCGGTTGGGGCGGCCTCCAAGAACTGGCCTGTTGTCACGCCCCCGGGGGTTTTTGGGTAAATCAAAGCGGAAAATTGCGTGTCTCTTTTTTTTTTTTTTTTTTTTAATAAAGTAACATAAAGCTCATCCCCGGAGCGTGCCAGACCGCCACATACACAAATTCTCTCCGCCCACGGATGGTGTCTCCTTTGTATATGCACGGTATCTCATTTACAATGCGCGTTTCATTTACATCACAATCCATCAACCATCAACCATACAGTAGACATACATCACCAAACAAAGCACGTTAATCTAGCTACTGTTTTAAAAGATCTGTGTCCACTCGACACCTTATTTTTCAAACAAGTTATTAAGGCGGTGTCCACGTTTGGAAAGGATAAAACCAGCGGTTATAAGACCCGTGCCAACACGGCACTTTGTTTTGAGAAAACATTTTCGCAATCAATCAGTTTATCGTGAAAACGTGCCGCGTAAGAAAACACCAGTAAAAGTACCAAGAGTATAAAAGTACACCTCATCCACAGAGCTAACTAATACATGTCCACAACTAAAGTAATCCACAAGCAAAAGACTATTCAAAGTAGAAAGGAAAATGAGATGGA
Organism: Tillandsia fasciculata; assembly: GCA_029168755.2. Taxonomy (NCBI): domain Eukaryota; kingdom Viridiplantae; phylum Streptophyta; class Magnoliopsida; order Poales; family Bromeliaceae; genus Tillandsia; species Tillandsia fasciculata. The sequence goes on along the minus strand of CM054942.1, from coordinate 9,536,340 downwards.
AACCAAGTGTCATGACTACGGCCCTCGCGACGCAGTCTCACCGCCCTCCCGGCTAACGCACCTAGTAGCACCTGTCACGGAGTGGGTAAAGTCAGTGACAAACAAAGTAGATGTTTAAATAACAACAAGGAAGGAAGAGCAAACCGATTACACCAGGACCTTTCGCTAAAAACCTGAAAATTACATTACTCATTTCATTTACTTTGGTGCCACCGTCCCGTCAGGGTAGTCAACGTTTCTCCCCGCAGGACTATTGATGCCCTCTTCACGGGGCTAGTGCAGTACCTTTAGCAGCCGTGAAGAGGTCCCCACCATACGTAGGGCGCACGAGTCACATAGACCGCTTCTCCGAAAAAGTACACCCATGCGGAGGCCAATCCGCCTGTGTACGTGCAGCATCCGAAAACGGATTTGCCGAGATCGGCGTGTATTTAGCACCGCGACCGCAGCCGCTACAATCATTATATAAGATAAAATACGATCATGCGAAAGGTTAAACTGTCCATCTACTTTGTTAGATAAATTAAGAATACTTTTTACGATGATAGATGCACTTACTGCACTTGTTGCACTTATAGCAACTGTACCCACCTTGTTGAAGAGAAATCGGAACACCTGAATCCTTCGCGCACCCCCGCTGCGCACCTGGACCTAAAGAAAGTCCGCAAGGATAACTATAGTCACAAACGTGTACTAACATCCCAAAACAAAAGACCCAATTTACTCTTTTTGACGGAAAAGTCCAACACCGTCCGGTTCGCCGAAAACCGGAACCCAAAACCGCTAACGGAAATCCAGCAAATCTCAACCCTCAACCGGTAGTCAACTCGGGAAATCAATGGTTAAACCAAGAAGACCCCCGGCGGCGAAAAGATGAGAAAAAGACCCGACGGCGCGCCCCCGACAATTTCGTCGAGGCGCGGAGCGTCGACGAAATCGACACCCAACATAATAAAATAGTGACCAAGAAGATCCCAAGTGGCCATGCCAAGAAAGCCACGGAAATAACGATCCCAACGGCGAAAACGGCGCTCAAAACGGTGGAAAAAGGGGCAAAAACGGAGCAAATGAACTTCGGGCTGTCGGTTGGTGCACGGGGGCAACCGTGCACCGGGTTCACGGCGTCAGGCGGCGGCAGCATGCGCCGGGTGCACGCAGGAGGCATGCACCGCGCATCTCGGGGCGGGCCGGTGCACGACCCGAGCGTGCACCGGGTCCTTGCTATTCGGCCGCAAGCGCGTACGCCGGGTGCACGCATGAGGCGTGCACTGCGCGCCTTGGGCCGGGCCGGTGCACGAAACCGTGCACCGGGTCCGGTGCTTCCGACGCTGCGGGCGTGCACCGGGTGCACGCCTGGACCCGTGGACCGCGCTGTACGGACAAGCACAGTAAACCCTAATTTCGCGGTTTTCTTCGCCGTTTTCGCTCTCGTTTCACGATTTCTTCTCCGTTTTCGCTCCCGTGTGACTCCGGCGAAGACCCCGCGACCATGGTAACGACGGCGGCGGCCTCCCGTTTAACAACGGCGGCGGCGGCCTCCCGTTAACCCACTATGTTCCAACGAAACATCCCCAAAAATTCCCAAAAAAATACACGATAATTCTAATGACTAAACCAACGATCGACGAACAACCAAAACGTCGATCGGAGGTCCGATAACAAGAAACCGATTAAAAAACCACCAATTAAAATCCGATAAAAAAATCCTCGATCACACCTGGTCAAGGACGAGAATAAAACATGGGTCAAAACCCGACGAAAATCCGCGATCGATGTTCCGATTAAAATCACCTTACAAGGACACGAAAAACCCCCGATTAATTTAACAACCGCAACGATGTTCACTAACCTTAATTTATCGGAATTAAAGAACCGATCTTGTTTCCTTTCGGCGTTGGAGACCCGGATCCGCTCCCCGTAGACGATGGCGTCTCGTTCTCCGATCTCCGGCACGTGAATCGGGGCGATCGGGTTCCTCCGCTTCCTCCTTCTTTTCCTCTTTTCTCTTCCGGTTAGGGTTTTCCTCTTTCTTTTCTAACTAGGGTTTCGTTTGGTTTTCGGCACGCACGAAAGAGGAGGGTTTGAGGAGGCGGTAATTTAAATTAGGGTTTTTCTTCCGATAATCGGGATACTTATATATTTCCTATTATTTAATTACGTATGTTTAATTAATTTCCTCATTAATTCGTACGTAAGAAAATTCTAATTTCCGTCATCGGATAATTAATTAATTAATTAATTAATTATCCCCTACGAGATAACCCACCTTATCTCCAACGGGTGCAAGATATTTTGCACGGATTCCGATGCATGACTAATCACCGCGTCACTAAGGATCCCGTTCCGGGAGATCCCGACATCGGATTTCAGATCCGATCGCACCGTCGGTCATCATTTTCCGCGCCCTATCGCAGAAAAATACCAGCACCACCCACCGGCCGACTTTTAGAAATTAAATAATTTTATTTCACTTAAGGCCTAAGTAATTACATGTGAGTTAAAAATACCCCTAAGGGTCGGGTCACTACACCACTCACACTTTATAAAAAGTTTCGTCCCGAAACTTAAGTACAAACCTCACTTAAACAATTCGGGAAAACATTCCCTCATTTTCGATTCCAGTTCCCACGTCGCCTCGCGCTCTTCGTGGTTGCTCCACTGGACCTTCACATAGGGGATAGTTCGATTGCGCAACTTCTTGTCCTCTCTTGCCAAAATCCGCACCGGCGTCTCCTCGACGCTTAAATCCTCTCGCAACTCGATGGTGGAGGCATCCAAGGCATGAGAGGGGTCAGCGAGGTACTTCCGGAGCATTGAGACATGGAACACGTTGTGGACTCGTTCGAGGTTCGGCGGCAAGGCTAAACGGTACGCCACCGGTCCTACGCGTTCCAGGATTCGAACGGTCCCACGTACCTCGGGCTTAGCTTTCCCTTTATGCCGAAACGTCGGTTCCCCTTGGAGGGCGAAACTCGGAGTAACACATGCTCACCCACCATGAACTCTAAGTCTCGGCGTCTGTTGTCCGCGTAGCTTTTCTGTCTGCTCTGGGCGGTCAGTAGCCTTTGCCTAATCAATCGCACCTTTGCTTCGGTCTCCTCCACCAAATCTGGGCCCAGAAACTTACGCTCACCCAAGTCGTCCCAGCATATTGGAGACCGACAGCGGCGCCCGTACAGGGCCTCGTACGGTGCCATCTGAATGCTGGCCTGGTAACTGTTATTGTAGGCAAATTCCACTAGGGGCAAACACCGTGCCCACCCTTCGCCCAAGTCCAAAACGCATGCTCGAAGCATGTCCTCCACAATCTGTATCACCCGCTCTGATTGTCCATCGGTTTGCGGGTGAAAAGCCGTACTGAAGTGCAAGTTGGTTCCCATTGCTCGCTGGAGGCTACGCCAAAAGTTTGACACAAATCGCGTGTCCCTGTCCGACGTGATAGATGTCGGTACCCCATGCAACCTTACTATCTCGTTGATGTAAGTTTGTGCCAGTCGTTCCCGCGTCCATGTCGTGTGTATGGGCAGAAAGTGGGCCGATTTCGTCAAACGGTCCACAATCACCCATATTGCATCGTGTCCCTGTGACGATCTCGGGAATCCGGTCACAAAATCCATGGTAATCATGTCCCACTTCCACTCGGGCACCGGTAAAGGTTGCAATTTTCCTGCCGGGCGCTGATGCTCGGCCTTCACCTGTTGGCACACCAGGCAGTGTGCCACAAATCGAGTCACGTCTCCCTTCATTTTGGGCCACCAGAAGGTCTGTTTGACGTCCTTGTACATCTTCGTTCCCCGGGATGCGCTGCATATGGGGCAGTATGCGCCTCCCGCAGGATTTCCTCTTTGAGTTCCGGTAGATCCGGCACGCAGATTCGTCCCCGAAATCGTATCGTGCCGTCGGAGTTACTGTGAAATCACCTTCCTGGTCGGCGGTTATCCTACTTCGCACCAGCTGGAGTTGGTCATCAGTCGATTGCCCTTCGAGAATTCTGTCCAGCAGGGTAGGTCTGACCACCAGTGTCAGAAGTTGTGCGACTGTACCTGCCGGTACTACTTCTAGTCTCAATCGCGAAAATTCCGCAATTAGACTATCTTGCTGGGTGATGGCACTTACACCTGCCTCCTCGGCCTGCCCCTTGCGACTCAGGGCGTCGGCCACCACGTTTGCCTTTCCCGGGTGGTAGTGGATCGTTAAATCGTAATCCTTCAGTAGCTCGAGCCACCGTCTTTGTCGCAGATTTAACTCCTTTTGGGTGAAAAGGTACTTAAGACTTTATGATCTGAGTACACATTGCAGTGCGCCCCATACAGGTAGTGTCTCCAAAGCTTGAGGACGAACACCACCGCTGCGAGTTCCAAATCGTGCACGGGGTAATTCCGCTCGTACTCCTTGAGCTGCCTTGACGCATAGGCTATAACCTTTCCCCGTTGCATGAGTACTCCACCCAGTCCATTTCGCGACGCATCGCAATACACTTCATAATCCTCCCCTGGTTCTGGCAGGGCGAGAATCGGGGCTCGCGTCAATCTATCCTTGAGCTCCTCGAAGCTCCTCTGACATTTGTCCGTCCAGATAAACTTTTCCCCCTTTCTAGTCAAACGGTTTAAGGGGGTGGCTATCTTGGAGAAACCCTCCACGAAGCGCCGGTAATACCCGGCTAATCCCAGGAAGCTTCGAATCTCCGTCACCGTCGTCGGTTGGGGCCAGTCCGTCACCGAATCTATCTTCTTCGGATCCACTGCGACTCCAGCCGCCGAGATTACGTGCCCCAAGAAACCGACCTCACGGAGCCAAAACTCACACTTTTTGAGTTTGGCGTAGAGTTTCTGTTCCCGTAGGGTCTGGAGGACTGTGCGCAGATGTTCTTCATGTTCCTCGTCTGTACGGGAGTAGATGAGGATATCGTCGATGAAGACCACCACGAATAAGTCCAGGAAGGGTTTGAATACCCTGTTCATCATATCCATGAACACTGCCGGGGCATTTGTGAGCCCGAACGGCATTACTGTAAATTCGTAATGGCCATAGCGAGTTTGGAAGGCCGTTTCGGGGATGTCCTCCCCCTTAACCCGGACCTGATGATAGCCCGACTGCAGGTCGATCTTTGAAAACACCGTCGCCCCCTGTAATTGGTCGAAGAGGTCGTCGATCCTTGGCAGGGGGTACTTGTTCTTAACGGTGACCTTATTTATCTCCCGGTAATCGATGCACAACCGGAGACTTCCGTCCTTCTTTCTCACAAACAGGACGGGCGCGCCCCAAGGTGACGCGCTTGGTCTGATAAAACCCTTGTCCAAAAGGTCCTCCAACTGTGCCTTGAGTTCTTTCAACTCCGCGAAGGCCATCCTGTACGGTGCCTTGGTGATGGGTTTGGTGCCGGGAAGCAGCTCAATCGGGAAGTCAACCTCTCGTTCCGGCGGCATTCCGGGGAGCTCCGCCGGAAACACGTCCGGAAATTCCCTTACCACTAAGTCTCAAATGTCGAATCGTTGGCGCTAACCATTAACCCCAAAAGCCTGAGCTTTTAGAGGTGCGCATCCGATTCACTTAAAGCGGCATACACCGCACCACAGATCTCGACCAGACCCAACCTACTTGGATGTTGGGTCTATTGTGGGGCCTCTTGCCGTTAGGTCTATTGCGGACCGCAGCCCACTCAACCTATTGGGCTCACCCAACCCAACTCACTAGTCCCCTGGGCCTATTGTCTCAAGGCAGGAAGTTGGACCTATTTGACCCATAATAAAGGGCCAACACCAAAGACAACTAAGTCTTTGCATCCTTATTGGGCAGGAAGGTACAGAGTATTTGCTCCTAAGGGTCCTCCTGGGGTCAAGACCAACATTACTCTTCGTAAGGGGTCTTTCCTGCTACTACTTCCCTCGGGTAGTGTGTCCTTTGTCGTGTCGTCGCATAAGACCTCTCATCCGTGTCGCGACTCCGAAGAATCATTCCCGGGTTCAGGGCAGTAAAAACGGAACTGTCCTAGTTTGTCACGTTAGAAGAAAAGGTCGTGCTTCCGGAATGAATAATTTCCCCCGAGGTGCTCCTCTGTAGATGATGCATGGCCGGTCTCCGCTAGAAAATCCCCCTCCTGAGAAGGGCTGGGGTCGTCTCTTGTCCATGTCGTACTCCGAGTCCTCTGTCTGATGTGTTTCCAGGTTCCTTGTGGTGTCTTCGGATATTGGGGTGGTCGGCCCCCGTCGGAAAAGTCGTTCCCGGGTTATGGCTGGGGTCGTTTCGGCCCCCGGCAGACTCATGATCCTTCTGCCGGGTGCGTGGAACGGCCAGTTCCCGCCCCACCATAGTGGTCCTATCGATCACTTCTCGGTAAGCGGGTAGACCCACCGTCGGTATTACCCGATTAGCGTCGCTATGTGGACCATGCTTGGGAAGACGAGCCTGGTGGGGTTCGTCTTTCCTAACAAAAAGGGGAGAGCGCTATGCCATGTCGCGTAATCCGTTGTTGGAGTAGCCGATTCTCCACTGTTGCCGGAACCGTCGTATCCTCTTCTGCACCATCGATTGAAGAGCGGCTTCGGGCCATTAACCGTGCAAACAAAGAAACCAAGTTAGCCCTAAGGTTATAACCCAAGCACCCCGTCTTACGATTACACCTATAATACGTTCCCGTTTTCCCCGTACTCTCACGTACTACCGCACCTATACCTTGGTCATCTCATGTCCAATTTGCTTGTGGCACCTTACACTGTGGATGTGGATCACGTCTACTATGGTTATGGTTGTTTTTCTCTGATACCATTTTATCTGTCACGCCCCCGAGGGTTTTTGGGTAAATCAAAGCGGAAAATTGCGTGTCTCTTTTTTTTTTTTTTTAATAAAGTAACATAAACCTCATCCCCGGAGCGTGCCAGACCGCCACATACACAAATTCTCTCCGCCCACGGACGGAGTCTCCTTTGTATATGCACGGCGTCGCATTTACAATGCGCGTTTCATTTACATCACAATCCATCAACCATCAACCATACAGTAGACATACATCACCAAACAAAGCACGTTAATCTAACTACAGTTTTAAAAGATCGGTGTCCACTCGACACCTTATTTTTCAAACAAGTTATTAAGGCGGCGTCCACGTTTGGAAAGGATAAAACCAGCGGTTATAAGACCCGTGCCCACACGGTACTTCGTTTTGAGAAAACATTTTCGCAATCAATCAGTTTATCGTGAAAACGTGCCGCGTAAGAAAACACCAGTAAAAGTACCAAGAGTATAAAAGTACACCTCATCCACAGAGCTAACTAATACATGTCCACAACTAAGGTAATCCACAAGCAAAAGACTATTCAAAGTAGAAAGGGAAATGAGATGGAAACCAAGTGTCATGACTACGGCCCTCGCGACGCAGTCTCACCGCCCTCCCGGCTAACGCACCTAGTAGCACCTGTCACGGAGTGGGTAAAGTCAGTGACAAACAAAGTAGATGTTTAAATAACAACAAGGAAGGAAGAGCAAACCGATTACACCAGGACCTTTCGCTAAAAACCTGAAACTTACATTACTCATTTCATTTACTTTAGTGCCACCGTCCCGTCAGGGTAGTCAACGTTTCTCCCCGCAGGACTATTGATTCCCTCTTCACGGGGCTAGTGCGGTACCTTTAGCAGCCGTGAAGAGGTCCCCACCATACGTAGGGCGCACGAGTCACATAGACCGCTTCTCCGGAAAAGTACACCCATGCGGAGGCCAATCCGCCTGTGTACGTGCAGCATCTGAAAACGGATTTGCCAAGATCGGCGTGTATTGAGCACCGCGACCGCAGCCGCTACAATCATTATATAAGATAAAATACGATCATGCGAAAGGTTAAACTGTCCATCTACTTTGTTAGATAAATTAAGAATACTTTTTATGATGATAGATGCACTTACTGCACTTGTTGCACTTATAGCAACTGTACCCACCTTGTTGAAGAGAAATCGGAACACCTGAATCCTTCGCGCACCCCCGCTACGCACCTGGACCTAAAGAAAGTCCGCAAGGATAACTATAGTCACAAACGTGTACTAACATCCCAAAACAAAAGACCCAATTTACTCTTTTTGACGGAAAAGTCCAACACCGTCCGGTTCGACGAAAACCGAAACCCAAAACCGCTAACGGAAATCCAGCAAATCTCAACCCTCAACCGGTAATCAACTCGGGAAATCAATGGTTAAACCAAGAAGACCCCTGGCGGCGAAAAGATGAGAAAAAGACCCGACGACGCGCCCCCGACAAATTCGTCGAGGCGCGGAGCGTCGGCAAAATCGACACCCAACATAATAAAATAGTGACCAAGAAGATCCCAAGTGGCCATGCCAAGAAAGCCACGGAAATAACGATCCCAACGGCGAAAACGGCGCTCAAAACGGTGGGAAAAGGGGCAAAAACGGAGCAAATGAACTTCGGGCTGTCGGTTGGTGCACGGGGGCAACCGTGCACCGGGTTCACGGCGTCAGGCGGCGGCGGCATGCGCCGGGTGCACGCAGGAGGCGTGCACCGCGCATATCGGGCCGGGCCGGTGCACGACCCGAGCGTGCACCGGGTCCTTGCTCTTCGGCCGCAAGCGCGTACGCCGGGTGCACGCATGAGGCGTGCACCGCGCGCCTTGGGCCTGGCCGGTGCACGAAACCGTGCACCGGGTCCGGTGCTTTCGACGCTGCGGGCGTGCACCGGGTGCACACCTGGACCCGTGGACCGCGCTGTACGGACAAGCACAGTAAACCCTAATTTCGCGGTTTTCTTCGCCGTTTTCGCTCCCGTTTCGCGATTTCTTCTCCGTTTTCGCTCCCGTGCGACTCCGGCGAAGACCCCGCGACCATGGTAACGACGGCGGCGGCCTCCCGTTTAACAACGGCGGCGGTGGCCTCCCGTTAACCCACTATGTTCCAACGAAACATCCCCAAAAATTTCCAAAAAAATACACGATAATTCTAATGACTGAACCAACGATCGACGAACAACCAAAACGTCGATCGGAGGTCCGATAACAAGAAACCGATTAAAAAACCACCACTTAAAATCCGATAAAAAAATCCTCGATCACACCCGGTCAAGGACGAGAATAAAACTTGGGTCAAAACCCGACGAAAATCCGCGATCGATGTTCCGATTAAAATCACCTTACAAGGACACAAAAAACCCCCGATTAATTTAACAACCGCAACGATGTTCACTAACCTTAATTTATCGGAATTAAAGAACCGATCTTGTTTCCTTTCGGCGTTGGAGACCGGATCCGCTCCCCGTAGACGATGGCGTCTCGTTCTCCGATCTCCGGCACGTGAATCGGGGCGATCGGGTTCCTCCGCTTCCTCCTTCTTTTCCTCTTTTCTCTTCCGGTTAGGGTTTTCCTCTTTCTTTTCTAACTAGGGTTTCGTTTGGTTTTCGGCACGCACGAAAGAGGAGGGTTTGAGGAGGCGGTAATTTAAATTAGGGTTTTTCTTCCGATAATCGGGATACTTATATATTCCCTATTATTTAATTACGTATGTTTAATTAATTTCCTCATTAATTCGTACGTAAGAAAAATCTAATTTCCGTCATCGGATAATTAATTAATTAATTAATTAATTATCCCCTACGAGATAACCCACCTTATCTCCAACGGGTGCAAGATATTTTGCACGGATTCCGATGCATGACTAATCACCGCGTCACTAAGGATCCCGTTCCGGGAGATCCCGACATCGGATTTCAGATCCGATGGCACCGTCGGTCATCATTTTCCGCGCCCTATCGCAGAAAAATACCAGCACCACCCACCGGCCAACTTTTAGAAATTAAATAATTTTATTTCACTTAAGGCCTAAGTAATTACATGTGAGTTAAAAATACCCCGAAGGGTCGGGTCTCTACACCTGTCCCCCGTCATCCTGTGCTGGTCGCTTCCTATCAGAGCTCTGAGCCACCATAACACCACGTCTGGCAACTACGTGGTCTCCCCTCTCGACCCACTGAGCGTGCTCTGCGGCCTCCTCAAGAGTCTGCAGCCGCTGGGCATGCACCAAAGTGTAAATCTCCGGGCGAAGACCTATCTCGAAGAGCTCCACCTGGTGAGGTCCATCACGGGCGACATAAGGTATGCAGTTGAGCAACTGTGTAAACTCCTGGAAGTAGGTCAGTACTGGCCGGTCGCCTTGCTGCAGGTTCTTCAGATCATCCTCCAGCTTCTTCTTCACGCTCGAAGAAAAGTAAGTGTCCAAAATCATCTGCCTGAACTCCGACCAGGGTAACTGCCGAGTGATCTGGAACTCCAAGGGCTCTACCCGACGCCACCAGGCGTCTGCATCCCCGTCCAAGCAATGCACTGCCATGTGCACTCTGAACCTCTGGTCAATGAAGAAGTCCCGGAATAACTTCTCCATTGCTGCTAGCCAAGATCCAATCTCCCATGGCTGAGTGTGTGACACCCCCGGAATTTGGATTAGTCCTCTATATAAATGATATAATAGGACTAAATCTCTAACCCGGCTATAGCATTTTGGATGCTATCATACCAGCACTAAAGCACCGGATCCCATCAGAACTCCGCAGTTAAGTGTGCTTGGGTGAGAGTAGTACTAGGATGGGTGATCCCCTGGGAAGTGGGGCGTCACAGTTGGTATCAGAGCCATTCACCAGCCGGAAATGTGAGATGAGTCTCGGCTGAGCCAGGGTTATATAGCGGGTAGAGCGAGGCTCCCCGGCTAATGACCGTTGTGAGTGGAGTGCAACTCCTCACAAGGTCGGCTAAGGCTAGCGAGACGAGTCTCACATCGCAGGGTTATATAGCGGGTAGAGCGAGGCTCCCCGGCTAATGACCGTTGTGAGTGGAGTGCAGCTCCTCACAAGGTCGGCTAAGGCTAGCGAGACGAGTCTCACATCGCCTGGTGCTTGTGAGTGTGCTTGAGCCTGACGTGGACGTCAGGGCTTAAAGGGGGGAAGAATGTGACACCCCCGGAATTTGGATTAGTCCTCTATATAAATGATATAATAGGACTAAATCTCTAACCCGGCTATAGCATTTTGGATGGTAGCAAGATCCAAGAGGAACATGAGAGTTAAGCGTGCTAGAGCTAGAGTAGTTCTAGGATGGGTGACCCCCTGGGAAGTGGGGCGTCACAGAGTGCTCCGCCCCGAAAACCTAGGCGGTCCCCGCTGACAAAACTGAGTGAGCTTGTCAGTGATCTCCTGCTCCTCTGCCGGGGTCAAAGGCCAGATCGCTCCCTGAGCCCCACTGCTCGAAGATGGTGCCGTCGGTACTGGTGGTATAGCCGGTGGTACGGGGGCCTCAAAAGTAGTAGGGGGAGGCGCCTCTCTCTGGTTGAGTAGCTGCTCTAACCTCTGCTCCTGCCGGAGGTGACTCTCCGCCAACTGGGCCACCATCGCCCTCAACTCACTGATCTCCGAAGGCCGGAACTGCTCTGGCTCCTCCGGGGGTATAGAAGTACCTCGGGCAGGGATCTGCCGCCTAGGAGGCATCCTGCCACAAGAAACCACGGATCAGTAAACAAAACCACACTCGACCCAATCTAGCGAAAGTCAAAGACATCCCCCTATTTCTGTAACTTTATGTTGTCTGCAGCCAACATAATAGTCCACCAGAAACAGGATATGTCAGTCCCTCTCCACTCACAGGAAGAGTTTGATAAATAAATTGCCGACTGTCGCATAATATATCATGTCACTCACGCCCTGCTGTCACGCCCCGGAGGTTCTAAAAGAGCGGAAAACGTATCCATTTTTTTTTTTTTTTCTTAACTGAACCTCGCCTCCGGTGCGCACCAGACCCGCCACATATACAAATTCACTCCCCAAACAGGCGGAGCCTCCTTTGTATATGCACGGCGTTCCGAGCACGACAAATACTTTAACCATGCAAACAATGAACGACAATGAGGAGGAACTACACTTAACCATACAGTCATATTGAAACTACACCATAAACCCATAGGTTTGAAAGTCGGTGTCCACTCGACACCCGGTTTTCCAAAATATTTTCGCAAACTCTTTTAAGCGGCCACATTACTTGAAAAGATAAATCCATGGGTTTTGAAATCAGTGCCCACACGACACTTGGTTTGAAAACGCTTTTGAAAACCACGTTTGTATTTGAAAACGAGCCGCATTCATACATCTCAACATTCACAGATAGGAAAAGACATTCCTACACTAAGTCCTCAATCCAACATCCACGATAAACCATGCACAAGTATTCACAGCTAGACTAACCAAACACAATGAAAGATAACCATAAAACAATAAAGTTTAATAGCCTTAAGGGCAAGGATCCTCTAACCGTTGCCTCACCGTCGTCCCGGTTCCCACCCTTGCTCGGACCTGTCACAGTGTGGGTAGTCAGTGACTGATAAAGTAGATATAAATAGTAAATGCAATAACTGAAAAGACCAACCGATACACCGGAGCATTTACTTCCCCCTCATGTACCGCTATATCCCTGTCACAAAACTAGCTAGGCACCAACCCCAGATTTATAATATATATACATATATATTAGGCGCCAACCCCAGATACCGTGCTCACTTTCTTGGTGCCTCTAACCCCTCCACTGCCCAAGTAGCAGTTTGCCTCTCCGTGAGGGGTCCCCATCATCGCTAGTCGTGGGGTACACGGGCCAACGTGCCATCTTTCCAAAAAAATACACCCTATGCGGTGGCCAAACCGCCGGTGTGCGTGTAAGCAATGTGAGTAAAACGATATTGCGACCTAAGCCGCTCTGCTCAGATTAATAGAATGATCATGCGACCGCAGCTGCCTCACTTAGAATAGTAATTGTGATTCACATGCAATGGGGTTAGTTAATTTAGTACAAAATATCTACTTTATCAAACAGAAAACTCAGGAACGACCCTACACCGATAATAATCAAAGGTACCCACCTCGATTGTGCGAAACCTGGACTCCGGAGACCGAACCCTGCTCTCTGTCGACACCCGGACCTAAAAGTAGTCCCCAAAAGAGCCGCGGTCAGATAAAAAATATAATAGCAAATAAACCGAGCCCAAACACTCAACAACACTAATGACAACTTGACACGGCGGTGGCGCCCGTGCGCGACGGGCGACACGGTCACCCTTGCGGCGTTGCAGGTCATACGACCGCGCGGGCACCAGCCCTGCGCGGCACCCATCGCGACCGTGCGGGTCTTAGCCCCGCACGGTGCGAGCCGCGGCCGCGCGGGCACCGGCCCAGCGCGTCGCACGCCGTAGCCGCGCGGGCACCTGCCCGCGCGGCACCATCCGCGGCCGCGCGAGCATAGGCCCCGTGCGGCGCCGTGCGCAGCAGCGCGGGCGCCTGCCCGCGCGGCACCAACCGCGGCCGCGCGGGCATGGCCCCGCGCGGCACGCGTGCGCAGCCGCGCGGGCACCCGCCCGCGCGGCAACGGCTGCGGCCGCGCGGCATGGGCCCCGTGCGGCCCGCGCAGTAACCGCGCGGCATGGGCCCCGGGCGGCACCAGCTGCGGCCGCGCTGGCATGGCCCCGCGCGGTGCGCGCGCACAGCCGCGCGGGCGCCCCCCCGTGCAGCACCGGTTGCGATCGCGCGGGCATGGCCCCGCGCGGCGCGCGCCACCACCGCGCGGGTTCCCGCCCGCGCGGCACCGACTGCGCCCGCGCGGGCATCGGCCCCGCGTGGCGCGCGCCCGTAGCCGCGCGGGCATGGGCCCCGCGCGGCACGCGCCGCAGCCGCGCGGGCACCCTCCCGCGCGGCGCTTGCCCTAGCCGCGGCCGCACGGGGACTTTGGTCCCGCGCGGCGCTAGCCGCGGCCGTGCGGCACCATCCCTGCGCGGCGTGTATCGCGGCCGCGGTGGCGATGCCCTAGGGCTTCGCGGCTGCGACGCATAGGGTAGAAATCGGCTACTCCTCAAACTACGCAAAAGACCGAAACGAAAACCGAGCGAAACAATGCGAACATAATACTCGCTTACCTCTAATCGTCGGAGACGGAGATCGTTTACGCTTCCGGCTTCGGCACGTTCGTCGGGAGGGTTGGGTCCTTCCGTCTACACCTTCTTTCCTTCCGTTTCCTTCCGATTAGGGTTCCGCCTTTTTCTTTCTTTTCGCTCGTTTTTTTCTCTCGTTTCTTCCGGTTAGGGTTTTTTTTTCTTTCGGGAGAAGTCAAGATTTAAATCTTTTTATTGTGCGATACGAAACACGTCAGATCTATTAAAATTCTAATTAATTAATTTCTCAATTAATTAATTCCTCAGAGATAATCCTTCGGGATAATTCTTTAAAGATAATTTCTTAAAGATAATCCCTTATTTCCTCGGAAAGCATGCAAAATCACTTACACGAATTTTGGTGCACCCCTGGCTATTGCTATCCTTTCCGCCCATTTCCGGGAGTTCCGTAAGTCGGAATCCGGATCCGATCGCACCGCCGTTCTCCATTTTCCGAGCTCTATCGCAGAAAAATACCTGCACCTCGAGATTACCCACCTAAGTAACTCCGTTAGTTCAAAATCTCCAACCAAAACTTTATTAGAAGGAGGTAAAAAATGTTACAAAAATCTATGATATTACACCACACACCCCTTAAAAGAAGTTTCATCCCCGAAACTTAACCTCAACCCTCACTAAATAACTCAGGGTAACACTCCCTCATTTTCATCTCTAGTTCCCACGTCGCCTTGCGCTCCTCGTGGTTACTCCATTGCACCTTTACGTAGGGGATCGTCCAGTTATGAAGTTCTTTTTCTTCTCTTGCCAAGATCCGTATCGGCGTTTCCTCGAAGCTCAAATCCTCCCGCAATTCAATGGCCGAGGCGTCGAGGACGTGCGACAGGTCGGGTAGGTACTTCCGGAGCATCGAGACGTGGTATACATTATGCACCCGTTCAAGATTTGGTGGTAAGGCCAACTAGTATGCCACCGGGCCCACTCGCTCCAAGATTTCGAACGGTCCCACATACCGTGGGCTCAGCTTCCCTCGTATGCCGAACCGTCTTGTCCCCTTAGACGGTGATACACGAAGCAACACCTATTTCCCCTACCATAAATTTCAATTCCCGTCGCCTCTGATCCGCGTAGCTTTTCTGCCGGCTCTGGGCGGTCAACAGCCGCTGCCTGATAAGGCACACCTTTGCCTCCGTTTCCTCTACAAGGTCTAGACCCAAAAGCTTCCGCTCCCTCAAGTCGTCCCAGCAAATAGGCGATCGACATCGGCGTTCGTACACGGCTTCGTACGGGGCCATCTGAATACTAGCTTGATAGCTATTATTATAGGCATATTCCACGAGGGGTAGGTAACGTGTCCATCCCTCACCCAGATCTAGCACACAAGCTCGAAGCATATCTTCGAGAATCTGGATCACTCGTTCCGATTGCCCGTCCGTCTGCGGGTGGAATGTCGTGCTAAACTGCTGCTTGGTCCCCTGTGCCTGCTGCAGACTCCGCCAGAAGTTTGACACAAAGCGCGTGTCCCTATCAGAAGTTATCGATGACGGTATTCCATGCAGTCTCACCACCTCGTCGATATAGGTCTGCGCCAGCCGATCTCTGCTCCACGTCGTGTGAATCGGTAGGGAGTGGGCCGATTTCGTCAGACGGTCCACAATGACCCATATCGCGTCATGTCCTTGTTGCGATCGCGGCAAACCGGTTACAAAATCCATGGTGATCCATTCCCATTTCCACTCTGGTATGGGCAATTGTTATAGTTTCCCCGCCGGTCGCTGATGTTCTGCTTTCACCTGTTGGCACACCAAACATCGCGCCACGAATTGTATCACATCACTCTTCAATTTGGGCCACCCGAAGGTCTACCTCAGGTCTTTGCACATCTTTGTACCTCCGGGATGCGCAGTGTAGGGGGCATTGTGCGCTTCCGTTAGAATTTCATTCCTCATTTCTAGAACATTGGGCACGCAAATTCGTCCCCGGAACCTTACCACATTACTGTGCGAAACGTAAAATCCCCACTTTGCTCTGAGGATAATCTGTCCCGCACCAGTTGTAGTTGCGTGTCCATTATTTGGCCTTCCAAGATCCTCTCGATCAGCGTAGGCTTCATTACCAAGGACAGAAGTTTCGCAACCGCACCTGCTGGCACTACCTCCAGCCTTAATTGCGAGAATTTTGCAATTAGACGATCCTGTTGGGTAAGGGTGCTCGGTGCCGTTTCCCTCGCTTGTCTTTTCCGGCTCAAGGCGTCGGCCACCACATTTACCTTCCCGGGGTGGTGGTGGATGGACAAATCGTAGTCCTTTAGCAGTTCCAGCCATCGCCCTTGCCGTAAGTTCAGTTCTTTCTGAGTAAACAGGTATCTGAGGCTCTGGTGATCGGGAAACACGTTACAGCGCGCCCCATAGAGGTAATGTCTCCAAAGCTTTAAGACAAACACGACTGCCGCGAGCTCCGAGTCGTGTGTAGGGTAGTTCTGCTCGTGATCTTTGAGCTGTCTTGATGCGTAAGCTATGACCTTCCCTTGTTGCATCAATATGCTTCTAAGACCGCTTCGAGATGCATCACTACAGATCTCGTAGTCCTCATCGGGCTGCGGCAATGTGAGTGCCGGCGCCCGTGTGAGCTGTCT
Organism: Tillandsia fasciculata; assembly: GCA_029168755.2. NCBI lineage: Eukaryota > Viridiplantae > Streptophyta > Magnoliopsida > Poales > Bromeliaceae > Tillandsia > Tillandsia fasciculata. The sequence continues at coordinate 9,519,795 of CM054942.1, read as the reverse complement.
TTAAATTCCTCGAAGCTCTTCTGGCACTGGGCCGTCTAGACGAACTTCTCCCCTTTTCGGGTTAGCCGATTCAGGGAAGTGGCTATCTTTGAGAAGCCTTCCACGAAGCGTCTGTAGTACCCTGCCAGTCCTAGAAGGTTTCAGATTTTCGTCACCGTTGTTGGCCGACCCTAGCTGGTCACGGATTCTACCTTTCTCGGGTTCTCCGCTATTCCCGACGCTGAGACTATGTGTCCCGACGAGTCTACCTCGCGGAGCCAGAACTCACACCTCTTGAGTTTGGCGTACAATTTCTGGTCCGGGAGGGTCTGGAGGATTACTCCGGTTGCATGACTTCTTACCTTCTCGTGTCAAGATCCATACTGAACTCGTGAACGCTACCCGACTGCCCTCCACCAAGCTTCTTGCTCGCGACGATGAAAAGAAAGGCGAGCAGAAGGCGTTCCTACAAGCTAGGTTCACAAGTTCCGGTAGGCCCGGTTCCCAGGGACACACTTGAAACTTCAAGCAGTCGATTACCGCTTACAGATTGTTGTGACCGTTGGTCTCAAGCGCCACGTCGATAACCCTTAACGGAAACCCCACTAGTTCTTAGAGCCTAAGAACCCGCCCCACCCTCGCTGGCCAGGAAGGAACAAAGCCACCTGCCTCGAGGGGTAGCCCAAAAGTCCGACCGAACTTATTTCTACGGAGGGAATCTCTCCTACTAACTAAAGGTAGGGGCGAAGACGCGATGCGAGGTGAAAGAGTGGGATGCTCAAGTGTTAACACAAAAGTTCTAGCACGATAATTTGAGATTCGAGTATTACCTCCTACGACGTCCTCGGGTGGGTCGTCGTATAAACTCTTCCCCTTTTCGATTGCGGGCCGCGCTCCCCCCCTCCAGTCGCTACAACGAAGGTGCAGAAGCTGCTGAGGAGGATGTCCCCGTTTTCACGAGGCAATTGTAACAGAAGTGCCCTGGCTTGCCGCAACGAAAACAGTGGTCTCGTGTAGTGATTCGGCTTTTTCGTGTAATTGTGACTCACATGTCAATTAATTATACCCTTAGGTGGAATAAAATTATCTATTGTTTAAAAGCCGGTCGGTGTGTGGTACGGGTATTTTTCTGTCGAAGAACGCGAAAAATGATGACCGACGGTGCGAACGGATCTGAAATCCGATGTCGTGATCTCCCGGAACGGACTTCGTAGTGATGCGATGATTAGTCGTGCATCGAAATCCGTGCAAAATATCTTGCACCCGTCTGGGATAATGGGGGTTATCTCGTAGGGGATAATTAATTAATTAATTAATTATCCGATAACGGAAAAAGGACTTTTCCTTTACGTACGAGTTGAAAAGAAAATAAATAAATAAAATAAAACGAAAATAAATTAATAATAAGAGTATATATAAAATCCCGGTTACCGGAAGGAAAACCCTAGTTTAAAATACCGCCTCCTCAAACCCCTCCTTCTCGTGCGTACCGAAAAACCAAAAGAAACCCTAGCCGGTGAGAAGAAAAGAAAAAGGGAAAAAGGAAAGAAAGACGGAACCCTAGCCGAAGGGAAAGAAGGAAGAAAAAGGGAGGGAGAAGGAGTCCGATCATTCCGAACATCGAACCGGAGGCGAGAACGCGATCGGGCAACTCCCCCGTCGATTAATCCGGTGAGTGAACCCTCGTTGTAATTTTTTTGGGATTTTCCTGTATTTTTCCTCGTTGGGTTTTCGGTCGTACCCGTCGTCTCCGTCGCCGCCACCGTCATCGTGCAAGTTAGGACACGGAGCGGACGACGGAGATGCGCGTTGCCACTAGGGCATCGCACGGATGGACGCCGCGGGCGGACGGACGCCGCACGCGGGCGGCTACCGCGGGAGCCGGGCGGGCACCGCGCGAGCGCCGTGCGGGCCGTACCCGCGCGGGCGCCGCGCGGGCAGCACCCGCTCGGGCCCGCACCCGCGCGGGCGCCACGCGGGCGCCGCGCGGGCCCGCACCCGCGCGGGCCCCGCGCGGGCACCGCGCTGGCCCGCACCCGCGCGGGCGCCGCGCGGGCTGAGCGCCACGCGGGCGCCGCGCGGGCCCGCACCCGCGCGGGCGCCGTGCGAGGCGCCGCGCGGGCCGAGCGCCGCGCGGGCGCAACGCGGGCGCCGCCCGCGGAGACGCGCCGCGCGGTTCCAGGCCGCGCGGGGCTTCGGCGGGCGACGACGGCCGCGCGGGGATCCAGCGTTTGGTAAATCGGACGGTTTTGAGATTTTTCCGTCAAGGTAGGTAAAGTTGGACTTTCGTTTTGTTAGTGCATGGTTTTGACTATAGTTTACCCCTGTGGACTCTTCTTAGGTCTAGGTGCGCGGCAAGAGTGTGCGAAAAATCCAAGTGTTCCGATCTCCCCTCAACCAGGTGGGTTCCCTTGCTATAAGTGCAACAAGTGCAGTAAGTGCACGATATCATCATAGAAGGCTCGTTAATTTGTCTAATAAAGTAGATGGACTGTTAAACCTTTCGCATAAATGTTTTTGTTTATACTAACATAATAATTGTGGCGACTTCGGTCGCGGGGCTCAACACACGCCGACACCGGCAAATTTTGGGGTGGGATGCAGCACGTACACAGGCGGATTGGCCTCCGCATGGGTGTACTTTTCCGGAGAAGTGGTCAACTTGACCCGTCTGCCTCACAAAGGGGTGGGAGCCGTGGGGACCTCTTCACGACAGCTAAGGTGGCTGCACTAGCTCCGTGAAGGGGTTAAAAGCATCAATGGGGTTGTGCACGAGGAGGGACTTCCATCTCTCTGACAGGTACTCTGGGGTTGGTGCCCAGCTTATTTTGCGTAGGGTTTTAGCGAAAGGTTCCGGTGTAATCGGTTTGCTCTTAAATCCATGTTAATCTTAAGACATCTACTTTATTTGTCACTGACTTTACCCACTCTGTGACAGGTTTGACTAGGTGCGTTAGCCTGGATGGCGGTGAGACTGCGTCGCGAGGATCGTAGTCTTAGGAGGCTTACTACTCGTGATCTCTTGGGTTTATCTCATTTCCTTTTGCTACAGTTAGTTTAATTTGCTTTTGTGGTTCATGTTAAATGTAGACAATTAATTAGTCGGCACTGTGGATTGGATGCATTTTTATGGTTTAGCTACACTTGTGGTGTTTTCGTGTGAGGCATGTTTTGATAACAACCAAATGATTGCGAAAATGCCTTTCCAAAGCGGAGTGCCGTGTGGGCACAGATTTTATAACCTCTGGTTTTATCCTTTCCAAATGGTGTTGCCGCTTCAATGGTTTGAATGTTTAATTGCTTTAAAAATAGGGTGTCGGGTGGACACCGTTTTTAAAACCGTAGATAAATATTTCTCCTGCTTTATGTTTGATGACGACTGCATGGTTGATGGTTGGCATTGTAAATGGGACGCCGTGCATATACAAAGGAGACTCTGTCCATTTGCAGGGTGAATTTGTTTATGTGGCAGTCTGTCGCACACCGGGGGCGAGGTTGACTTTCATGTACGACGACAAAAAAAAATTAATGTGCATTTTTCCGCTGATCCAGAGACCCCCGGGGCGTGACAGATTATATGGTATCAGAGAAAAACAACCATAACCACAGTAGTCGGTGATCCACATCCACAGTGTATGAAGCCACAAGCAAATCAGACATGAGATGACCAAGGGGTAGGTGCAGTAGTACGTGAGAGTACCGGGAAAACGGGTTCTAATGTAGGCGTATTTGTAAGTCTAGGTGCTAGGGCGATAACTTTAGGGTTAACGTGGTTTCTTTGGTGACAGCAGACGATGGCCCGGACTAGATCGTCCACCGAGAATGCGGATGCAAACGGTGTGGCCTCGGCCGCCGCAGAGAACCAGCTCCTCCGACGACAACTGCGAGAAATGGCCGGACAGTTAGCGACACTGACGGAGCAAGTTCGTCAACTGACGCAGCGACAGGCAACCGCGCTAGCCGAGCGCGATCCAACCCCTCCGTCTGAAACCACCGCCCCCACTACGGAACCGCATGGGGCGGGTGGCGCGACGACTGCCGCACCCCATCAGACCTCGGTGACGGGTGAACAGCCCCCAGCCCCAAGGGATATACCCACCCCGACGACCTCGGGGCCCGTACTGGGAGCGACGGTGGGAGGCACAGCGAGGGAGGCAGGAACGACCCCTACCCTTGGGGGCTCCGCAGCTGCAGGAGGGACCACAGAGCAGCGGGTGGAGCGGGAGAGGGTCAGGACGAATTTGACGGATTTCAAGAAGCATGACCCTCCTACTTTCGAGGGAGAGACGACCGATCCATGGGTCGTCGAGAAATGGGTGGATACCATGGAAAAACTCTTCGAGGACCTACTGATGGAGGAACACGAGCGGGTTCCCCTAGCTGTTCACTTCCTTGAAGGGAACGCCCGCATCTGGTGGAAGATGGTGCGCCCGGACCCGTCTACGAGTGCCCCACTACCGTCATGGTCGGCCTTTAGAGAGGAATTATTTGGCGCTTTCTTTTCCGATAGTGTCAAACGGCAATTGGAAGACGACCTGAAGAACATTAGACAAGGGAATCGCTCGGTTGTGGAATATCAAAGGGAGTTTGTGAGACTACTTAACTGCGTCCCGTTTGTTATACGGGATGAACCCCACAAGGCCCGTCTTTTTGTGGATGGGCTACGGAGCGACATCTTCGAGATAGTTCAGGCGGCGGACTTGCGCACGTTTCGAGAAGTGGTGGATAGGGCCACCATTGTGGAGCGGGGTTTCGCCATTACCCGAGCTCGACGCGAGGGATCGGAGTATAATCGGGAAAAGAAGCGGACACAGACTTACCCGGGAGGGGGCTCCTCTGGTGGGAACCGGCCCCCAAAATACCCCAAGACGCAACAAGGAAGCAAGAGTGCGCCTACCGGGAAGCAGCGGCCAGCGAACAAGCCATGCGTTATTTGCGGAGGAACGCATCAAGTTACGGATTGCCCTAAGAGACAAGATCACTATTACCGCTGCGGTAAACCAGGGCATTTTCGATTCAACTGCCCCATTAACACGGGAGCGGCATCTTCCGCGGCTTCCACCTCGACGGCGCAGCCACCAGGACAGGGTAGAGCGCCAATGGGAATACCCCCACACCCCTCGATGCCAAGAGCAGAAGGGGAATCGCGACCACAACCAGGAGGGAGGCTCTACTCCATGGGCCAGCATGGAGCGGCACTGCCAGAGGAGGTGGTCGCAGGTATTACCTTCATTTCTGATTTTCGAGCTCGAACTCTTTTTGACACCGGGGCGTCTCGCTCTTTCATCTCCCGCACTTTTGCACAAACACATCTGCTAGAAAGTAGTCCCCTTGATGTTTTGATGACCGTCCAGACCCCTGGGGGGCCAATTGCGGCGATTGGTCTGGTACCCTCGTGTTCAATAAAACTGGGAAGGTTGTCGTGCCCCTGGGATCTGGTGGTTATACCGTTAAAAGAATATGACGTGGTTTTAGGCATGGACTGGCTTACCGAGTATCAGGCGGTAATCGACTGTGAGAAACGCCAGGTGCAACTGCAGAAGCCGGGATTCCCGGAACACGTATACTTGGCGTGTAAAAGTACCTCCTTTTTAGCTGTCATCTCCGCGTCACGGGCTAGAAAACTGATAGAGGGCGGGTGTGTGGCCTATCTAGCCTCGGTAGATTTAGCCACCCGACTCGCCCCCTCGCTTTCCGAAATCCCAGTCGTAAGGAAATTTTCGGATGTATTTCCGGCGGAGCTCCCCGGAATGCCACCGGAACGAGAGGTCGACTTCCCTATTGAACTACTCCCCGGCACCAAGCCCATCACCAAGGCACCGTACAGGATGGCCTTCGCGGAGTTGAAAGAACTCAAGGCACAGTTGGAGGACCTTTTGGACAAAGGCTTTATCAGACTAAGTGCGTCACCATGGGGCGCGCCCGTCCTATTTGTGAGAAAGAAGGACGGAAGCCTCCGGTTGTGCATTGACTACCGAGAAATAAATAAGGTCACCATTAAGAACAAGTACCCCCTGCCAAGGATCGACGACCTTTTCGACCAACTACAAGGGGCAACGGTATTTTCCAAGATTGACCTGCAGTCTGGCTACCATCAGCTCAGGGTTAAGGGGGAGGACATCCCCAAAACGGCCTTCCGGACTCGCTATGGCCATTACGAATTTACAGTAATGCCATTCGGGCTCACTAATGCCCCGGCGGCAGTGTTTATGGACATGATGAATAGGGTATTCAAACCCTTCCTGGATTTATTCGTGGTGGTCTTCATCGACGATATCCTCATCTACTCTCGTACAGATGAGGAACATGAAGAACATCTGCGCACAGTCCTCCAGACCCTACGGGAACAGAAACTCTACGCCAAACTCAAAAAGTGTGAGTTTTGGCTCCGGGAGGTGGATTTCTTGGGGCACGTAGTCTCGGCGTCTGGAGTCGCGGTGGACCCGAAGAAGATAGATTCGGTGACGGACTGGCCCCGACCGACAACAGTGACGGAGGTTCGAAGCTTCCTGGGATTAGCCGGGTATTACCGGCGCTTCGTGGAGGGCTTCTCTAAGATAGCCACCCCCTTGAATCGTTTAACTCGAAAGGGGGAGAAGTTTTTCTGGACGGATCAGTGCCAGAGGAGTTTCGAGGAGCTCAAGGATAGGTTGACGCGGGCCCCGATTCTCGCCCTACCAGAACCAGGGGAGGATTATGAAGTATTTTGCGATGCGTCGCGGAACGGACTGGGAGGAGTGCTTATGCAACGGGGAAAGGTTATAGCCTATGCGTCAAGGCAACTCAAGGAGTACGAGGGGAATTACCCCGTGCACGATTTGGAACTCGCAGCGGTTGTGTTTGTCCTCAAGCTATGGAGACACTACTTGTATGGGGCACACTGCAACGTATATTCAGATCATAAAAGTCTCAAGTACCTTTTCACCCAAAAGGAGCTAAATTTGCGACAAAGGCGGTGGCTCGAGCTACTGAAGGATTACGACTTGACGATCCACTATCATCCGGGAAAAGCAAATGTGGTGGCCGACGCCTTGAGTCGCAAGGGGCAGGCCGAGGAAGCGGGTGTAAGTGCCATCACCCAGCAAGATCGTCTGATTGCGGAATTTTCGCGATTAAGACTAGAAGTGGTACCGGCAGGTACGGTCGCACAACTTCTGACCTGGTGGTCAGACCCACCCTGCTGGACAGAATTCTCGAAGGGCAATCGACCGATGACCAACTCCAGCTTGTGCGAGGCAGGATAACCGCCGACCAAGAAGGTGATTTCGCAGTAAGCTCCGACGGCACGATACGATTTCGGGGACGGATCTGCGTGCCGGATCTACCGGAACTCAAAGAGGAAATCCTGAGGGAGGCGCATACCGCCCCTTATGCGGCGCACCCCGGGGGAACGAAGATGTACAAGGACGTCAAACAGACCTTCTGGTGGCCCAAGATGAAGGAGGATGTGACTCGATTTGTGGCACACTGCCTGGTATGCCAACAAGTGAAGGCCGAGCACCAACGCCCGGCAGGAAAGTTGCAACCGTTACCGGTGCCCGAGTGGAAGTGGGACATGATTACCATGGACTTTGTGACCGGTTTCCCGAGGTCGCCACAGGGACACGATGCGATATGGGTGATTGTGGACCGTTTGACGAAATCGGCCCACTTTCTGCCCATACACACGACGTGGACTCGGGAACGACTGGCGCAAACATACATCAACGAGATAGTAAGGTTGCATGGGGTACCGGCGTCTATCACGTCGGACAGAGACACGCGATTTGTGTCGAACTTTTGGCAGAGCCTGCAACGAGCAATGGGGACCAAGTTGCATTTCAGTACGGCTTTTCACCCGCAGACCGACGGACAATCAGAGCGGGTGATACAGATTGTGGAGGACATGCTTCGAGCGTGCGTCTTGGACTTGGGCGAAGGGTGGTCACGGTGTTTACCCCTAGTGGAATTTGCCTACAATAATAGCTATCAGGCCAGCATTCAGATGGCACCATACGAGGCTCTGTACGGGCGCCGCTGTCGGTCTCCAATATGCTGGGACGACTTGGGTGAGCGTAAGTTCCTGGGCCCAGATTTGGTGGAGGAGACCGAGGCAAAGGTGCGATTGATTAGGCAAAGACTACTGACCGCCCAGAGCAGACAGAAAAGCTACGCGGACAATAGACGACGAGACTTAGAGTTCATGGTAGGTGAGCATGTATTACTCCGAGTTTCGCCCTCCAAAGGGAACCGACGATTCGGCCTAAAGGGGAAGTTAAGCCCGAGGTACGTAGGACCGTTCGAAATCCTAGAACGCGTGGGTCCGGTGGCGTACCGGCTAGCCTTGCCGCCGAATCTCGAACGAGTCCACAACGTGTTCCATGTCTCAATGCTCCGGAAGTACCTCGCTGACCCCTCTCATGCCTTGGATGCTTCCACCATCGAGTTGCGAGAGGATTTGAGCGTCGAGGAGACGCCGGTGCGGATTTTGGCAAGAGAGGACAAGAAGTTGCGTAATCGAACTATCCCCTATGTAAAGGTCCAATGGAGCAACCACGAAGAGCGTGAGGCGACATGGGAACTGGAATCGAAAATGAGGGAATGCTTTCCCGAGTTGTTTAGCGAGGTTTGTACTTAAGTTTCGGGACGAAACTTTTTATAAAGTGTGAGTGGTGTAGTGATTCGGCTTTTTCGTGTAATTGTGACTCACATGTCAATTAATTATACCCTTAAGTGGAATAAAATTATCTAATGTTTAAAAGTTGGTCGGTGCATGGTGCGGGTATTTTTCTGTCGTAGAACGCGAAAAATGATGACCGACGGTGCGAACGGATCTGAAATCCGATGTCGTAATCTCCCGGAACGGACTTCGTAGTGATGCGATGATTAGTCGTGCATCGAAACCCGTGCAAAATATCTTGCACCCGTCTGGGATAATGGGGGTTATCTCGTAGGGGATAATTAATTAATTAATTAATTATCCGGTGACGAAAAAAGGACTTTTCCTTTACGTACGAGTTGAAAAGAAAATAAATAAATAAAATAAAACGAAAATAAATTAATAATAAGAGTATACATAAAATCCCGGTTATCGGAAGGAAAACCCTAGTTTAAAATACCGCCTCCTCAAACCCCTCCTTCTCGTGCGTACTAAAAAACCAAAAGAAACCCTAGCCGGTGAGAAGAAAAGAAAAAGGGAAAAAGGAAAGAAAGACGGAACCCTAGTCGAAGGGAAAGAAGGAAGAAAAAGGGAGGGAGAACGAGTCCGATCATCCCGAACATCGAACCGGAGGCGAGAACGCGATCGGGCGACTCCCCCCTCGATTAATCTGGTGAGTGAACCCTCGTTGTAATTTTTTCGAGATTTTCCTGTATTTTTCCTCGTTGGGTTTTCGGTCGTCCCCGTCGTCTCCGTCGCCGCCACTGTCGTCGTGCAAGTTAGGACACAGAGCGGACGACGGAGACACGCGATGCCACTAGGGCATCGCACGGATGGACGCCGCGGGCGGACGGACGCCGCCCGCGGGCGGCTACCGCAGGAGCCACGCGGGCACCGCGCGAGCGCCGCGCGGGCCGTACCCGCGCGGCCGCCGCGCGGGCAGCACCCGCGAGGGCGCCGCGCGGGCACCGCTCGGGCCCGCACCCGCGCGGGCGCCGCGCGGGCGCCGCCCGCGGAGACGCGCTGCGCGGTTCCAGGCCGCGCGGGGCTCCGACGGGCTGCGACGGCCGCGCGGGGATCCAGCGTTTGGTAAATCGGATGGTTTTGGGATTTTTCCGTCAAGGTAGGTAAAGCTGGACTTTCATTTTGTTAGTGCATGGTTTTGACTATAGTTTACCCCTGTGGACTCTTCTTAGGTCCAGGTGCGCGGCAAGAGTGTGCGAAAAATCCAAGTGTTCCGATCTCCCCTCAACCAGGTGGGTACCCTTGCTATAAGTGCAACAAGTGCAGTAAGTGCACGATATCATCATAAAAGGCTCGTTAATTTGTCTAATAAAGTAGATGGACTGTTAAACCTTTCGCACAAATGTTTTTGTTTATACTAACATAATAATTGTGGCGACTGCGGTCACGGGGCTCAACACACGCCGACACCGGCAAATTTTGGGGTGGGATGCAGCACGTACAAAGGCGGATTGGCCTCCGCATGGGTGTACTTTTCCGGAGAAGTGGTCAACTTGACCCGTCTGCCTCACAAAGGGGTGGGAGCCGTGGGGACCTCTTCACGACAGCTAAGGTGGCCGCACTAGCTCCGTGAAGGGGTTAAAAGCATCAATTGGGTTGTGCACGAGGAGGGACTTCCGTCTCTCTGACAGGTACTCTAGGGTTGGTGCCCAGCTTATTTTGCGCAGGATTTTAGCGAAAGGTTCCGGTGTAATCGGTTTGCTCTTAAATCCATGTTAATCTTAAGACTTCTACTTTATTTGTCACTGACTTTACCCACTCCGTGACAGGTTTGACTAGGTGCGTTAGCCGGGATGGCGGTGAGACTACGTCGCGAGGATTGTATCCTTAGGAGGCTTACTACTCGTGATCTCTTGGGTTTATCTCATTTCCTTTTGCTACAGTTAGTTTAATTTGCTTTTGTGGTTCATGTTAAATGTAGAGTATTAATTAGTCGGCACTGTGGATTGGATGTATTTTTATGGTTTAGCTACACTTGTGGTGTTTTCGTGTGCGGCATGTTTTGATAACAACCAAATGATTGTGAAACGCCTTTCCAAAGCGGAGTGTCGTGTGGGCACAGATTTTATAACCTCTGGTTTTATCCTTTCCAAATGGTGTTGCCGCTTCAATGGTTTGAATGTTTAATTGCTTTAAAAATAGGGTGTCGGGTGGACACTGTTTTTAAAACCGTAGATAAATATTTCTCCTGCTTTATGTTTGATGACGACTGCATGGTTGATGGTTGGCATTGTAAATGGGACGCCGTGCATATACAAAGGAGACTCTGTCCGTTTGCAGGGTGAATTTGTATATGTGGCGGTCTGTCGCACACCGGGGGCGAGGTTGACTTTCATGTACGACGACAAAAAAAAAAATTAATGTGCGTTTTTCCGCTGATCCAGAGACCCCCGGGGCGTGACATCTCGTCTCTGGGAACATACGATCACCTTGTGCATTTCACTACAAATAATGCAAGGCTTGTCCACCGGCCTTTGTCTTCCCGTCGCTGCATTCTTGATTCCTTGTTGCGATCTCAGATGTTTAGGAGGCCGGCTCCCCTTGGTATGCTCTCCTCCGAAATAAGGCTGAGTTCGTTTCTTATCCTTGCTGTGTTCCGAGCTCCCCCGTCGGGCTCGTGTAATCGCAAATCCGCGCTCCACTGCGGTGGCTCTATCGACCACCTTCTGGAAGGTGTGCAAATCCGCCGCTTGCACAACCCCAAGGATGTCGCTCCGTAAACCATCCATAAAGAGACGGGCTTTGTGAGATTCGTCTCTTATGACAAAGGGGACACATTTGACCAACCTCACAAATGCCCGTTGATACCCCATAATTGTCCAACTTCCTTGCTTGATGTGCTTCAGGTCATCTTCCATCTGCTGTTTGACGCTGTCGGAGAAAAATGCCCCAAACAGTTTTCCTCGGAACGAGGACCAAGACGGAAAGGGGGGTGCCCTCCGAGGGGTCCGAGCACATCGTCTTCCACCACATGCGGGCGTTTCCTCCAAGAAAGTGGACTGCCAAGGGGACCCGCTCATGTTCCTCCACCAGCAAATCGTCGAAAAGCTTTTCCATGGTGTCAACCCATTTTTTCGCGACCCAAGGGTCGGTCGTCCCTCCCTCAAACACGGGTGGATCGTACTTCTTGAAATCCGTCAAGTTCACTCTCACCCCGTCCCGTCCGGTTTGCGGGATAGGGGCTTCCCCCGCAGCGACGGCGGACTCTCTGGGAGTAGGCGTCGCCACGGTCTCTCTCCAAGGGTCTGCAGAAGTGGCTCCCGACGTAGGTCCCGAAGTCGCTGGTGTTGGTGCTACCGTAGGCGTTACTGGCTGAACCGACGGTACTCCGATCACCATGGTCTGAGGAGGGGCGACCATAGTCGCGCTGTCAGCCACCGGCAGCCCTATCACTGGTGCGGTTGGTCCGGGTAAAGGGACCCGAGCGACCTCCACTGGTGTGGTCGGCTGATGCGTCAACTGGTGTACCTGTTCCATAAGGGTTGCCAACTACCCGGCCATCTCTCATAGTTGTTGTCGGAGAAGCTGATACTCCGCAGCTGTCGGTACCGTACTTTCTGCATTTTCTGCCCCTGCGTCCTCAGCTGACGGCTTAGCCTGGGCCATTATCCGCTGAATACAAAGAAACCAAGTCAATCCTACGTTTAATTGGTCTAACCCCTTGACCTACGAACACTGGGACTCTATCCCTTTTTCCCCCGCACTCACGTTCGTACTTTACACACCTACACCTTGGTTATCGAATTGGTTAGTTACTTGTGGTATTACACTCTGTGGATGTTGGTCACTGATCACCATGGTTAAAGTCGTTTTCTCTGATACCATATAATCTGTCACGCCCCGGAGGTTCTAAAAGAGCGAAAAACGTATCCATTTTTTTTTTTTCTTAACTGAACCTCGCCTCCGGTGCGCACCAGACCTGCCACATATACAAATTCACTCCCCAAGCAGGCGGAGCCTCCTTAGTATATGCACGGCGTTCCTGGCATGACAAATAGTTTAACCATGCAAACAATGAACGACAATGAGGAGGAACTACACTTAACCATACAGTCATATTGAAACTACACCATAAACCCATAGGTTTGAAGGTCGGTGTCCACTCGACACCCGGTTTTCCAAAACATTTTCGCAAACTCTTTTAAGCGGCCACATTACTTGAAAGGATAAATCCACGGGTTTTGAAATCAGTGCCCATACGACACTTGGTTTGAAAACGCTTTTGAAAACCATGTTTGTATTTGAAAACGAGCTGCATTCATACATCTCAACATTCACAGATATGAAAAGACATTCCTACACTAAGTCCTCAATCCAACATCCACGATAAACCATGCACAAGTATTCACAGCTAGACTAACCAAACAAAATGAAAGATAACCATAAAACAATAAAGTTTAATAGCCTCAAGGGCTAGGGTTCTCTAACCATTGCCTCACCGTCCTCCCGGTTCCCACCGCTGCTCGGACCTGTCACAGTGTGGGTAGTCAGTGACTGATAAAGTAGATATAAACAGTAAATGCAATAACTGAAAAGACCAACCGATACACCGGAGCATTTACTTCCCCCTCATGTACCGCTATATCCCTGTCACAAAACCAGCTGGGAACCAACCCCAGATTTATAATATATATACATATATATTGGGCGCCAACCCCAGATACCGTGCTCACTTTCTTGGTGCCTCTAACCCCTCCACTGCCCAAGTAGCAGTTTGCCTCTCCATGAGGGGTCTCCATCATCGCTAGTCGTGGGGTACACGGGCCAACGTGCCATCTTTCCGGAAAAATACACCCTGTACGGTGGCCAAACCGCCGGTGTGCGTGTAAGCAATGTGAGTAAAACGATGTTGCGACCTCAGCCGCTCTGCTCAGATTAATAGAATGATCATGCGACCGCAGCCGCCACACTTAGAATAGTAATTGTGATTCACATGCAATGGGGTTAGTTAATTTAGCACAAAACATCTACTTTATCAAACAGAAAACTCAGGAACGACCCTACAGCGATAATAATCAAAGGTACCCACCTCGATTGTGCGAAACCTGGACTCCGCAGATCGAACCCTGCTCTCTGTCGACACCAGGACCTAAAAGTAGTCCCCAAAAAAGCCGCGGTCAGATCAGGAATATAATAGCAAATAAACTGAAGCCAAACACTCAACAACACTAATGACAACTTGACACGGCGGTGGCGCCCGTGCGCGACGGGCGACACGGCCACCCTTGCGGCGTTGCAGGTCATACGGCCGCGCAGGCAACCGCCCCGCGCGGCACTTGCAGTGACCGCGCGGGCCCTAGCACCGCGCGGTGCAAGCCGCGGCCGCACGGGCACCAGCCCCGCGCGGCACCCACCGCGACTGTGCGGGTCTTTGCCCCGCACGGTGCGAGCCGCGGCCGCGCGGGCACCGGCCCCGGGCGGCACTTGCCGCGGCCGCGCGGGCAACGGCCCCGCGCGGCCCACGCCGCAGCCGCGCGGGCACTTGCCCGCGCGGCACCATCCGCGGCCGCACGGGCATGGCCCCGCGTGGCGCGCGTGCGCAGCCGCACGAGCGCCTCCCCGCGCGGCACCAGCCGCGGCCGCGCGGGCCCCAGCCAGCGCGGCACCGGCTGCGGCCGCTCGGCATGGGCCCCGCGCGGCATGCGCAGCAGCCGCCCGGGCGCCTGCCCGCGGGGCACACAGCTTCGGCCGCGCGGGCATGACCTCGCGCGGCGCGCGCGCACAGCCGCGCCGGCGCCCGCCCGCGCGGCACTGGTTGCGACCGCGCGGCCCGCGCCGCGACCGCGCGGCCCGTGCCGCTACCGCGCCGGCGCCTACCCACGCGGCACCATGCGCGGCCGCGCGGGCATTGCCCCGCGCGGCGCGCGCCACCACCGCGCGGGTGCCCGCCCGCGCGGCACCGACTGCTCCAGCGCGGGCATGGGCCCTGCGCGGTGCTCACCCCTAGCCGCGCGGGCGCCCGCCCGCGCGGCACCGGCCGCGGCCGCGCGGGCATGGGCCCCGGGCAGCACGCGCGCAGCCGCGCGGGCACCCGCCCGGGCGGCGCTTGCCCTAGCCGCGGCCGCACGGGGACTTTGGTCCCGCGCGGCGCTAGCCGCTGCCGCGCGGCACCGTCCCTGCGCGGCGCGTATCGCGGCCGCAGCAGCGATGCCCTAGGGCTTCGCGGCGGCGACGCATAGAGTAGAAATCGGCTACTCCTAGAACTACGCAAAAGACCGAAACGAAAACCTAGCGAAACAACGCGAACATAATACTCGCTTACCTCTAATCGTCGGAGACGGAGATCGTTTACGCTTCCAGCTTCGGCACGTTCGTCGGGAGGGTTGGGTCCTTCCGTCTACACCTTCTTTCCTTCCGTTTCCATCCGATTAGGGTTCCGCCTTTTTCTTTCTTTTCGCTCGTTCTTTTCTCTCGTTTCTTCCGGTTAGGGTTTTTTTTTTCCTTTTTTTTTCTTTCAGGAGAAGTCATGGTTTAAATCTTTTTATTGTGCGATACGAAACACGTCGGATCTATTAAAATTCTAATTAATTAATTTCTCAATTAATTAATTCCTCAGAGATAATCCTTCGGAATAATTCTTTAAAGATAATTCCTTAAAGATAATCCCTTATTTCCTCGGAAAGCGTGCAAAATCACTTACACGGATTTCGGTGCATCCCTGGCTATTGCGATCCTTTCCGCCCCTTTCCGGGAGTTCCGTAAGTCGGAATCCGGATCCGATCGCACCGTCGTTCTCCGTTTTTTGAGCTCTATCATAGAAAAATACCCGCACCTCGAGATTACCCACCTAAGTAACCCCGTTAGTTCAAAATCTCCAACCAAAACTTTATTAGAAAGAGGTAAAAAATGTTACAAAAATCTATGATATTACACCTGCCATCCTAGGGTCTGCCAAAAGCCTAGGGTTTCCTAAGTCCCAACTGACCTATCCCTAAACACTGATACCAACCTAATCTGTCACGCCCCGGGTGTAAACCAGAATCCGGGCCCGTCCACAGATCCGCCGTGCACACAGAATTTTTCGTGTACACGTAGCTCTGGTAACCTGCTCAGATATAAAAAAAATAATAAAAGAGCATAAAACAGAGCTGAACTAAAACTAATACATCTCAGACAAATGCTGGAAACAAAAGTACAACATAACTCTCAAATATACATGTGTCTCTCCCAGCTCACCAAATAAGTACAACCTGCTGGCAGACGCCAGGCCCAAAAAGAAAGGAAAATACAACTGTCTGAGTGTACCGGGGATACATCAAAAACTGCTAAACTCGCAACCGAGTAGACGGCTATCTAATCCGCGATCCTCTGTCACGCCCCGGGTGGCTTTTACGCGCGGAAGGGTAGCCACTGATGCTCCCAAAATTTTACATATATATATTTTTTTTGAAACCAATCTCCCCCGGTGCGTCCCCAGACCCGCCGCATATACAAATTCACTTTGCAACTGGGCAGAGTCTCCTTTGTATATGCACGGCATCCTGATTACAAAGTTCACATAAACATGCCTTTAACCACACTAGACCGATTGCCAATCACATACAACCATTTTCACAAGTAATATAGAGGCCGGCTATTTTTGAAAGGATAAAACCACAGGGTTTTGAATGCGATGCCCACTCGACATCAGGTTTTATAAAACTATTTTCGAAACCACATAAATCCACAGAATTTGAAATCGGTGCCCACCCGACACCAGGTTTAATAAAACTAATTTCGAAATCACATAAATCCACAGAATTTGAAAACGGTGCCCACACGACACCCATATTTTTAAAACAGTTTTCACAACAGTTTTCTTGTTCCTTATTTGTAGTTTGAAAGCGGCCAAGCCAAGAAGTGAGAACAAAACACCCCATCCAAAAAGGGTTATCGAATAGCCCAACATCCACATCGATCCCACGGGGGTATCGCGATCCACAACTAGCTACAATGCGTAATGAAATGAACAAAAAGGGTAAAGTAAACCATATCTGTAGCCTCTAAGGGCCAGAAGATCGCTCACGCGGCCACACCAACGTCCTAGCACTCGTCCCTGGACGAACCTGTCACGGAGTGGGAAGTCAGTGACCCGAAACAATAATAAAAGCAATAAGGGCTAAAGTAAGGCAAACCACGGTAACCAGAGCAACCGTCCGCCTCAAACACCATCAACAATAATCACACCCTGCACCAAGCAAAACCGGGCACCTTTACCGACCACCGCACCGAGCCCCTGCCCCGGTGTCCCCCGCCGAGCACCTGTCTCGGCCGCCGAGCACCTGCCTCGGCATCACCGCTCACACCCCCCACCTATGAGGGCCCCCTTTCCTAACGTCACCGTCACGTGGGGTACACGGGTCAACGTACCACTTTTTCAGAAAAGCACACCCTCGCGGTGGCCAAACCGCTGGTGTGCGTGTAGCAATCTCGAGCCTCAACCGAGCACCAACCTCGGCAAACCAGAACGAGCACCTGCCTCGGCAATCAAATATCCACACAATAGCTTTAACAGGATTAGCGAATGTAAACATGCAATCACTAAGATCTTACACCTTTTCCCATAACTCCGGAAACTAAGACAATGGAAAAGTCCCCACAACGACCCACAGTCGCCATAACTATAAAGATAATAAAACACAAACCTTTACCGGAGTTAACAATATTCCACACGTCGAACTTTACTCTTACCAATTATCCTCATTTTCAACTCCTAGACTGTCGAACGAGGAACCCACCTTCCAATTTCTGAAAGGTCACATCGATCACCGTCCCCAACGCTAGTATGCCCCGAACAACCCTACCGTTGTTCGGGGAGGGCGAATTGCCCGCTCGGTCTTCCACCGCGACAGCCGTAAATCCGGAGGTCCACATCACCCACCAAACCCCTTAACAAAATAAACGTAGCAACAACGAAACTGTGCATAAAGAGGTTCTAAGAGGTACCCACCTCGAATACGAAGAAGAAGACGTGCAGAGGCTCCAACTAAAATACCCTCACCTTGCCCGAAAAAGCTTGATTTTGCTGGAGGAGGAGGAAGAAGGAGGATCGCCCGTTCCTCGCTCGATCAATCTCGCAGAAAGGCCTCTCCCCATCTCCCCGTCTCGTTTCCTACGTCGTTTCTTGAAAAGAGGGAAAAGGGGTTTGGGGTTTCTCCCCGCACCCCCGATCGGGAATAAAAGAATAAAAGATACGAAGAGATAATAAAATTAAACCCCTGTTACCAAACATAGCCATTCGAAATTTAAACGGGGGGTCCAGATCACCTCGAAAAACGTGTCGATCGCCGGCACGCATTTCGATGCACCCAAGCTGATAGAAAACTTCAAAAATTATTTCTGGGAGATCCCGGGATCGGAATTCAAATCCGATCGCGCCACCGTTCACCGTTTTGCGAGCTCTACCACCTAAAAATATCCGCAAACCCCGACGATCAGCCCAGAAATTCTCGAACTTCAACTCCCCCCCATTACCACAGTGAGGATTCAATTAGGACCCAAAACGGAAAACCGGAAGGTCGAGGTAAAACAAAAATAAATAAAATAGCCGAATGACATAAATAAGATGGAAAGTCCGATAGCCGAAGGGTCCCATCCGATCACCTCAGAAAGCGTGCCGGCCACTTAGCACGGACTCTGAGGCACCACTCAAAGACAAACGCTTTGACCTCCATTCCGGGAGATCCGTAAATCGGAATCCGAATCCGATCGCTTTGCCGTTTTTCGTTTTCTGAGCTCAAACGCAGAAAAATACCCGCGGTCCAGGCCGGTCCATTGTAGAAAACACAGTGAACAGCTTCCCTAGCAACTCGTCATAAAAAGAGGGTATTCAAAGGCAATGGAATGCCAGAACTCTACATCCTCTTACCTCGATCTGCCGAGGAGGGTCCAGCAACTCCCGCAGAGGACTCTGCAAAACAAGGGGGGAAAAAAGAAAAGTACAATGGGGGGTGAGAACTACTATAAAAACAGTAGCCTCCCCTAGTGGTTAAACCTCAAACTCTGACATGCCCACTAGGTCTACCAGAGGCGAAAAGGAAACAAAGGTGGCATGCTATAAATATAACTACTGATGAAAAAGCTACCACTATGTCACGCCCCGGTGTAAGACCTGGCCTTTCTTTGACTTTTCCCGTTATCCCCTTTCTAGTGACCGCCCGACTGGGGGCCTAACTTTGGTGTTTTTCCGGACAGTCCGTCGGGCTCGTGGGCATTTTTCTGCAGTAGAGCTCGCGAAACGGAGCGCGGGGACGCGATCGTTTCCGAATTCCGACTCTCGATTCAACCAGAATTAATTTTTGATTTTCGGATCCCCCGCAGGCGCTCCGAGATCCGCGCGGCGACTTGCACGACTTTCGAGGTAATCTGGACTGTCTCTTTTAATCCCGGTTGGGCCGGCTATTGACCTAGGATTTTGGGGGATTTAACGCTCGGATTGACCCGATTGTTTTAGGTCAGGTGAGGTGACCTACGGGGGGAGGGCGACTAGTATTTTAACCCAAACCCTAGGTGATTTGAGTTGATCGTGTAAAGAGCGGAAGAAAAACCCTCCCCTTTCCCTCCCCGTTTGCGGTCCAAGGTGCGGCGCAAGGTTGCGGGGATCTCCGGACGAACGCGGGCATTCCCTCTCTTCCTCCTCGTTCCCTCGCGAAGCAAGGTACGCCTTTTTGAGTTCTTGTTTTCGTAGTTTCCGGTAGGGGGAGTCGGATCGCGGTCTTTGGAGAGGGGACATCGGGGGCGCCGCCGCCGCGCAGGCCGCCTGCAGGTGGGGCGCCGCGAGGCAGGCGCACCGCTCGGGCGCCGCCCGCAGGCCGGCGCCGCGCGGGCAGATGCCGGGCGGGCCGCCTGCAGGCGGGGCGCCGCGCGGCAGGCGCGCTGCGCGGGCACCCGCCCGCAGGCAGGCACCGCGCGGACAGGTGCCGCGCGGGCCGCCTGCAGGCGGGGCGCCGCGCGGCAGGCACGCCGCGCGGGCACCCGCCCGCAGGCAGGCACCGCTCGGACAGGTGCCGCGCGGGCCGCCTGCAGGCGGGGCGCCGCGCGGCAGCCGCGCTGCGCGGGCACCCGCCCGCAGGCAGGCACCGCGCGGACAGGTGCCGCGCGGGCCGCCCGCAGGCGGGGCGCCGCGCGGCAGGCGCGCCGCGCAGGCACCCGCCCGCAGGCAGGCACCGTGCGGACAGGTGCCGCGCGGGCCGCCTGCAGGCGGGGCGCCGCGCGGGCACCCGCCCGCAGGCAGGCACCGCGCGGACAGGTGCCGCGCGGGCCGCCCGGCAGGCGCGCCGCGCGGGCACCCGCCCGCAGGCAGGCACCGCGCGGACAGGTGCCGCGTGGGCCGCCCGCAGGCGCGGCACCGCGCGGCAGGCGCGCTGCGCGGGCACCCGGCCGCAGGCAGGCACCGCGCGGACAGGTGCCGCGCGGGCCGCCCGCAGGCGGGGCGCCGCGCGGCAGGCGCGCTGCGCGGGCACCCGCCCGCAGGCAGGCACCGCGCGGGCAGGTGCCGTGCACAAGCGCGCTGCCCGCGGGAGGGCGCCGAGCGGGCTGGGGCCGCGCTGGCCACCCACAGGCCGCACGCTGTGCGGCGAGCGCGCCGTCGAGCCGCCGCAATGGGTTGGGGCCGTTGGAGCGGTACGCAGACGGAGAACGCGCTGCACGGGTCGGTGCCGTGCGGGGAACCCCGCCGCGCGGAGTTCGGGGGTCACGTCAGTCGTCGGTTTTGGTAGGGAGTCGGTGTCAGTGTCCAAATCCCTTAGCCTTGACACACACCTTCGCTTCCTTCAGGGGTACGAGACATTCTAAGAGGCAGGCATACGGTCACGGACGAGCCAAGCACCGGACGACTTTCATCGAGGTGGGTACATTCCCGGGAACCGTGGGAATAGGATTTTATCGATAAAAATAGTATGTTTGGGGCAAGGTGGATAGTAAGTCTTCTCTCATTATTGTACTAACCCTGTCTTGCTATTATCTTGCTTATTGTCGATTAGTGGCTCTTGTTTTACTACACGCACACCAGCGGATTGGCCTCCGCAAGGGTGTGCTTTTCCGGAAAAGTGGTACGTTGACCCGTGTACCCCACGCGATGGTGGCGTTAGGAATGGGGGGCCCTCATAGGTGGGGGGTGTGAGCGGTGATGTCGGGGTAGGTGCTCGACGGCCGAGGCAAGTGCTCGGCAGGGGGCACCGGGGTAGGGGCCCGGTGCGGTGGTCGGGAAGTGTGCCCGGTTTTTGCTATGATACAGGGTATGACTATTGTAGGCGGTGTTTGAGAGAGACGGTTGCTCCGGTTGTAGTGGTTTGCTTTGTTTTAGCCTTTTGTTTATCATACTATTTCTAGTCACTGACTTCCCACTTCGTGACAGGTTCGTCCAGGGGCGAGTGCTAGGGCACCGGTGAGGTCGTGAGGGTGCTGTACTGACATTTAGAGGCTTCAGACACAGTGACTCCTTTCTCCTTTTCTCTTTATTATTTCGGTTAGTTATTTGTGGATTGCGACACCCCCGTGGGGTCGAAGTGGATGTTGCCCTTTCTTTCATTAAGTTATGTAAATGAATGTTACTCTTTTCCTTACTTGGCCGTTTTAAACAACGAAAAGCAAAGAAAACCGTTTGCGAAACCTGTTTTCAAAACGTAGGTGTCGTGTGGGCACCGGATTTCAAAACCTTGTGGGATTTATGCGTTTTCGTACTGGTTTTACAAAAGTTGGCATCGGGTGGGTGCCATTTTCCAAAACTCTGTGGGTTTATGTGGTTTTCGAAGTGGCTTTCAAAAATGATGGCGTCGTGTGGGCGTCGCTTTTAAAAACCCTGCGTTTATTTATCCTTTCAAATCAGTCGGCCTTTTTCTTTGCATGTTGTATGTGTTTGTACCTTGATTAGTGTGGTTAATGCTTGAGATGAATGTATGATGTAGTCAGTACGCCGTGCATATACAGAGGAGACTCTGCCCGTTTGCAGAGTAAATTTGTATATGCGGCGGGTCTGGGCATGCGCCGGGGAGTAAATTTGTATAGCTGAATTAGGAGCAAGGGTGGCTCCTCTTCCGCGCGTTTGAACCCCCGGGGGCGTGACAGATTAAGATGGTATCAGAGAGGGAAAGCTTTAACCACAATAGTCGGGGCCCAACATCCACGGGGCGCAATGTACTAACTACTGATTAATAAAGTGAACTGGGATAGACTAGTAGAACGCGAGTGCTCGTGGGGGGGGGAAGGGAAATTAGGTGTCTCCTTCCTTTGAGAGTCGGCGTTCGCGGTGTTATCTTTCTGGGTTTAGGCTAGAAGTAACTGGTTTGTGCATGTGTTCAGATTATGGCCCGAACAAGATCGAGCGCCGAGGACGCAGGGACAGACGCAGCGGCGTCGGCGGCCGCAGAGAACCAACTCCTGAGGCAACAGCTTCGGGAGATGGCGGGGCAGTTGGCGGGGCAGTTGGCGGCCCTGACGGATCACGTGCGCCAGCTGACACAGCAACAGCAGGCCGCTGCAACGGTGGTGGTAGCCTCGGGCCGTCTTCCGGGGCCAACTGCGCCGGCGACTGGACCGCCGACGATGGAGGCCGAGGCGGGAGCTGCCCCTACCCGGGCCGCGGTGCCGGAGGTGCCGTCAACCCGGCAGACGGTGCCGGATGTAGCCCCTCCGACGGCAGCAGCAGGATCGACGCCGGGAACTTCAGCCAGGGACATCCCCGCGGAGACCGGGGTGAGGCCTTGTCACGCCCCGAGGGTTTGTTTTAGCGAAAACGGTTTGCAAAGGTCGAACGTTTGGTGTAGATTTATTTTTTTATTTTTTTTTTTAGCAAGGAAAACCCCTCTTCCCCGGCGCGTGCCCAGACCCGCCACACATACAGGATCTCTCTGTAAACGGACAGAGTCTCCCCCGTATATGCACGGCGTAGCGTTCAGTACATATTCCAAACACACACAACCATTCAATCACAACAATTGTTAACATACAACCAGCATTCTAAATTATTAAAGCGCATGGCCGATCAATTTGGGAAGGATAAACCCACGGTTTTAAAAGAGTGCCTATCCGGCACTTATGTTTTGAAAGCGAGTTTCGAAATCAGCATAAATCCTCAAGGTTTTGAAAACAGTGCCCACACGACATCCAAGTTTTGAAATCCATTTCGCAATCCATAAATTCACAGGATTTTGAAACCAGTGCCCACACGACACTTAGATTTTTAAAAACGATTTTCGCAATCTTTTCTCTGGTTTTGCTTTTTCTCTTTTTTTTTCAAATGGCCAACAGAAGTGAAAGGAAAAGTAACGTATACGAAGATAGCTAAATGCAATCCATACCGACATCCATGCCGACCCCACGAGGGTATCGAGAACCTCACACATAACTACAACGTAAATGAAGTGCAAGGATAAAAGAGGAAATACAATCCAGGGTCCCCAGCGACCCAGCTGCTCCTGCCCCGTCCTCACCGCCGCCTACCTCTCCCCCCGCCTGAACCCTGTCACGAAGTGGGAAGTCAGTGACTAATAATAACAGAGCAGGAGAATATAATGAACAAACCGTGAAGACAACCGGAGCAACTACCCCCCCCCCCTCAAGAGGGAAACGGCAACCTGTACGCCTGTAACCTATAATACCTGGCCACGTCGGACAACTAAACCGACGGCCCATACCGTACCTGCAGAAACCCGACCACGTCGGACAACTAAACCGACGGGTCGCATCGCTCGCACCTCGGCGCCTCCAACCCCACAACTAATAAGGGGCCCCACTACGTCACCTCGTGGGTATACACGGGTCATAGACCACTTTTTCGGAAAAGCGCACCCTTTGCGGTGGCCAAACCGCGGGTGCGCGTGCTGCAGCCTCGAGCCAAGTAACCATGATGTATGAACAAGAGCAAGATAGTAGCATGTGTAAACAAAGTACCCTACTAACAAGTATAATCGAAGTAAAGCGGTAACATGTAACGACTAGAGTGAGGCGGTGACATGCAACATCTAAAGAAACGATAACCGGTAGCATTTAAAGTGGAACGATAATATGTAATGTTTAAAGTAAACGGTCCTCGGGGATCGACGCTAAGCACCACACTCAACCCACGTACACACTTGCCTGTCCCCGTCCAACATGAAAGAACTAAATGCTAGAACTTTCAAAGTCGAACCCACAATGTTTTACTCCAAGCATGAGATCCATATGAAGTTTAGAACATCCCTTCTTTGTTTTAAACGTTAGCACAATCAAACAGGTAATGTCTATCACCCTTCGATCTTTAACCCAAGTACGCACTAGATTGACCCCTCCCAACTTAATAGAATTAAATGCAGGGACTTAGAACAACAACCCACCTCAAACACGAAGGAAGAGACGTGTAGAAGCCCCGACAAAAATACCCTCACCGCGCGCCCGAACAGCTGCAATAAAAATTCATTCGTTAAAAATATCGTCGCGGTTTAAAACACTCAAAAACGGGGCGAAACGGGCTAAAAACGGAGCTCCTGGGCCCTTTTTCTGGAAACGGGTGCACGGGTCCAGGCGTGGACCGGGTCCACGACGGCGGGCGGCAAGGGCGCGGGCCGGGAGCACGCAGCGCGGTGGACCAGCGGCGTCATGGGCCGGGCCGCGCACGGCCAGGGGCGCGCGCCGGGTCCACGACGTCCCGCGGTGGCGGTGCGGACCGGGTGCACGCCCAGGGCGTGCACCGCGCGGCCTGGCGCACGGCCCTGTGCGCCGGGTCTGCGCCCCCGGGCTGCGATGGCGTGCGCCGGGTGCACGCCGGCCCGGTGGACCGCGCGGCCTGGCGCACCGCCCCGTGCGCCTGGTCTGCGCCCCCGGGCCTCGATGGCGTGCGCCGGGTGCACGACGGCCTGTGTGGACCGCGGCCAGGATTCCCCCCCGTGAACAGTGATTTCGGCTCCGGTTGCGACCCCGCGATCGCGGCGGCTCCGGCGATGACCCCGTGAACACGGTGACGGCGGCGGCGGCCTCCCGTTTAACCACGGCGGCGGCGGCCTCCCGTTTGGTCCCCAAAATTGCCTCGCTCGCGGCACGAGACGAAGGGAAATCCCACCCCGACAATTCCAAGGATTTCCCTTCCCTTGCCCGGATCAAGAACGACACAAGAAACGAACCAAGAAACGAAACAAGAAAGCGAAAGCACGGCTCACCTTGTTTCCGTCGGCACCGGGCGAAGGAGAGGGATCATCCTTTTCGCGTTCGTCGGATCTTGCGGGGAGGCGGTCAATCTCCTCCTTCTCCTCGTCAAGATTCCGGCTCTCGCGTCGCCTTGATCGGGGTGGGGAGGCGTTTGGGGTTCTCACGCGTACGAAAGGGGGAAAAAGAAAGAAACGGGGAACCCTAGTTCCCTCCTTGGAGTTTAAATCAGTCGTTTGGGTGTAGTCGACTGGGATTTGGTTCCTCAATCCCTAATTTACGAATCAGAAGACCGGGTGAATCAAGAAGCGGGGAAGGGCAAGGGCAATTTCAAATTAAAAGGGGAACCCAGTTTGAGCACTAACCTGGCCCGATTTGCCTCGAGGACCGTTTAAGTCGCCTGGACTGCGGTAAAACTTCCGGAATTTATTTCGGGAGTTTCCGGAGTCGGAAACCAAAACCGATCGCGCCGCCGGTCTTCGTTTCGCGAGCTTTATTATCCAAAAATACCCGCGAGCCCCGACGGCCTGCCTAGAAACAACGAAAAATAAATCGCACCCCAGACCCCTTAGCCGAAAGGCAGTTCATAAAAAAATTCAAAGGAAAGACCGAAAAGAGAAAATAAACCCGCGGTTATTACAGGCCTCCTACCGTCGTGGCCGCTATCGCCACGGGGGAGGGCTCGGCTCCGCTAATGGAGCGGGATCGCGTGCGTGCCAACTTAGCAGACTTCAAGAAGCACGACCCGCCGACATTTGAGGGGGAGACGACGGACCCCTGGGTCGTGGAGAAGTGGGTGGATTCAATGGAAAAATTGTTCGAGGACCTACTGATGGAAGACCACGAGTGGGTCCCCCTGGCCGTTCACTTTTTGGAGGGGAACGCCCGCATATGGTGGAAGACAGCACGCCCCGACTCCGCGAAGGGTACTGCCCTCCCGTCGTGGACCACTTTTAAGCAACAACTGTTCGGGGCGTTCTTTACGAACAGCTGTCACGCCCCCGGGGGTTTTTGAGTAAATCAAAGCGGAAAATGCGTGTCCATTTTTTTTTTTCTTAATAAGGTAATATAAACCTCATCCCCGGTGCGTGCCAGACCGCCACATACACAAATTCTCTCCGCCAACGGACGGAGTCTTCTTTGTATATGCACGGCGTCTCATTTACAACATGCAATTCAATTATAACATCGAATTTCAACCAACCACATCAACATCAACCATCAACCATACAGTAGACATACATCACCATGCAAAACCAGTTTATAAAGCGGCGTCAACGTTTGGAAAGGATAAAACCCAGCGTTTGTAAAATCTGTGCCCACACGGCACTTCGTTTTGAGAAAACATTTTCGCAACCAATTAGTTTAACGTGAAAACGTGCCGCGTAAGAAAAACATCACTATCAGTATCAAAAGCATAAGGGTCCATCTCATCCACAGAGCTAACTCATACATGTCCACAACTAAAGTAATCCACAAGCAAACTAACTACTTAAAGCGTAAAAGGAAATGAGATAGAAAACCAAGAGTCCTGACTACGGTCCTCGCGACGCAGTCTCACCGCCATCCCGGCTAACGCATCTAGGAATACCTGTCACGGAGTGGGTAAAGTCAGTGACAAACAAAGTAGATGTCTAATAATATTAAAGAAGGAAAACGAACCGAATAACCCGAGTACACCGAAACCTTTCGTTAAACCCCTGTGCATATTTTAAACTGGGCACCAACCCCAGATTTATCAATTAAGTTGGGCACCAACCCCAGAGTACCTGTCGGAGAGACTCAAGTCTCCCCTCGTGCACAGTCACCTTTTTGATGCTTTTACCCCCTTTTCGCGGTGCTGGTGTGCTCTACCAGCTGGCGCGAGGAGGTCCTCACGGCTCCCACTCCTTTGTGAGGCACACGGGTCAAAGACCACTTTTCCGGAAAAGTACACCATGCGGTGGCCCGATCCGCCGGTGTACGTGCAGCATCCGAAACCGGATTGCCAAGATTGGCATGTAGTGAACACCGCGACCGCAGCCGCTTTAATTGTTAGATAAAAATACCATTAAGCGAAAGGTTAAACTGTCCATCTACTTTGTTAGGCAAATTGAGAGCAATTTTAATGACGATAGATGCACTTACTGCACTTGTTGCACTTATAGCAACCGTACCTACCTTGTTGGAGAGCAGTCGGAACACCTGTATCCTTCGCGCTCTCCCGCTGCACCCCTGGACCTAAAGAATGTCCGCAAGGATAATTATAGTCACAAACGTGTACTAACATCCCAACACAAAAGACCCAACATAATAAAATAGTGACCAAGAAGATCCCAAGTGGCCATGCCAAGGAAACCACGGAAATAACGATCCCAACGGCGAAAACGGCGCTCGATACGGTGGAGAAACGGGCAAAAACGGAGCAAAAGAACTTCGGGCTGTCGGTTGGTGCACGGGGGCAACCGTGCACCGGGTTCACGGCGACAGGCGGTGGCGGCAAGCGCCGGGTGCACGCAAAAAGCATGCACCGCGCACTTTGGGCCGGGCCGGTGCACGACCCGAGCGTACACCGGGCTCACGGCCCCGGGGTCGCGGCGCCAGCACCGGGTGTACGCCCGGGCGTGCACCGCATCGCGATGGGCCGGGCCGCGCACGGGGTTATGCGCGCGCCGGGTTCACGGTTGCAGGGCGCAAGCACGTGCGCTGGGTGCGCACTGTGCGGAGGACCGCGCTTATGCGGGCCGGGCCGGTGCACGGAACTGTGCACCGGGTCTTGCGCTTCCGACGCTGTGGGCGTGCACCGGGTGCACGCCCGGACCCGTGGACCGCGCCGTACGGACAGCCAACAGTAACCCTAATTTTCGCCGTTTTCGCGCCGTTTTTTGCGATTTCTTCTCCGTTTTCGCTCCCGTGCTATCCCGGCGACGTCCCCGTGAGCATGGTAACGACGGCGGCGGCCTCCCGTTTAACAACGGCGGCGGCGGCCTCCCGTTAACCCACTATGTTCCGACGAAACCGCCCCAAAAATTCCCGAAAAACTCCCGAAAAATTCCCGGTAAATTCCGGTAAATCTAATGGCTAAACCGACGACCGACGAACAACCAAAACGTCGATCGGAGGTCCGCCAAAAAGAAACCGATTAAAAACCATCGGTTAAATTCGATAAAAAAAAGACACCGATCCCCCCAATCAAGAACAAGAAAGACATGGATCAAAACCCGACGAAAATCCGCGAAGTACGACCTTACAAGAACACGAAAAATCCCCGATTTATTCTTAAAAATTATTCTACTAACCGGAGATCGACGGGAAGGTCGCCCGGTCGCGCTCTTGCCTTCGGTTCGATATCCGGGAAGATCGGGCTCCTTCTCTTTCTCCTTTTCCTTTCGTCCGGCTAGGGTTCCGTCTTTTCTTTCTTTCTCTCCTCACCGATTAGGGTTTTTAATTTCTTTTCTTTTCCTTCAGATAAAGAGGATTGTTTAAATATCCCCTTTTTATTTATTTATTTTATAATTATTTTTCCCTTTTTATTTCATACTGTACGTAAAAAGGAAAACCCGCAAATATCCGGATCTTATCTCTTATCCACTCCACGAGATAAAATCCCACCTTTTAAAATCCTGATCACCGATTATTTAATTTACTCAATTAAATAATCATGGGAAATCAATTCCCAATTGGATTTAAATTATCGGTTATTTGATTTCCAATTTTAAATCCCGGTCACCGATTATTTAATCCCCTTCATTAAATAATCTTGGGGAAATAAATTCCCAATTTAAAACCCGGTTACCGATTATTTAACCCCTTTAATTCGTACGTAAGAGAATCCAAACTTCCATTAATTAATTAATTAATTATCCCCTACGAGATAACCCACCTTATCTCTAACGGGTGCAAGATATTTTACACGGATTCCGATGCATGACTAATTACCGTATCACTTAGGGTCCCGTTTCGGGAGATCCCGACATCGGATTTCAAATCCGATCGCGCCGTCGGTCATCATTTTCCGCGCTCTATCGCAGAAAAAATACACGCAGCCCACCCGGCCGACTTTTCGAATTTAAACAATCTTATTTCGCTTAAGGCTTAAGCAATTACATGTGAGTTCAAAAATACCCTTAAGGGTCGGGTCACTACACCACTCACACTTTATAAAAAGTTTCGTCCCGAAACTTAAGTACAACCCTTACTTAAACAATTCAGGAAAACATTCCCTCATCTTCGCTTCCAGTTCCCACGTCGCCCCGCGCTCTTCGTGGTTGCTCCACTGAACCTTCACATAAGGGATTGTTCGGTTGCGCAACTTCTTGTCCTCTCTTGCCAAGATCCGCACCGGCGTCTCCTCGACGCTCATATCCTCTTGCAACTCAATGGTGGAGGCATCCAAGGCATGAGAGGGGTCAGCCAGGTACTTCCGAAGCATTGAGACATGGAACACGTTATGGACTCATTCGAGGTTCGGTGGCAGGGCTAATCGATACGCCACCGGTCCTACGCGTTCCAGGATTTCAAACGGTCCCACGTACCTCGGGCTTAGCTTTCCCTTTATGCCGAAACGTCGGTTTCCCTTGGAGGGTGAAACCCGGAGTAGCACATGCTCACCCACCATGAACTCTAAGTCTCGGCGCCTGTTGTCCGCGTAGCTCTTTTGTCTGCTTTGGGCGGTCAGTAGTCTTTGTCTAATCAGTCGCACCTTTGCTTCGGTCTCCTCCACCAAATCTGGGCCCAGAAACTTACGCTCACCCAAGTCGTCCCAGCATATTGGAGACCGACAGCGGCGCCCGTACAGTGCCTCGTACGGCGTCATCTGAATGCTGGCCTGATAACTATTATTGTAAGCAAATTCGACCAGGGGCAAACACCGTGCCCACCCTTCGCCCAAGTCCAGAACGTGTTGGGTTATAAGTAATTGGATCTAAATAGGAGAAAAAACACCTAGAGGGGGGTGAATAGGTGTAAACAATAAACACTCAAAAAATCATTGCGCAAATAAACCCAATGCGGAAAAATAAAATAACACGCAAGATTTTTACGTGGAAAAACTCCAAACCGGAGTAAAAAACCACGGGACCGATAACACGGCGAAATCCACTAGAATTAAACACGTACAAGGTGATATAACGTACTCACAGACGACTCAACCTTTTACCATACGCTCCTAGTAGATCTTCTCCGCTCGCTCCACGACGCTTCTCGAATCCACGATCCGCGCCCAACGCTGAATCCACAGCGTCCAACGTCGAGTCCACGACGTCCGACCGAATCCACGGTCTTCACCCAGTAGCACGCTTCGAATCCACGAACGTAGTTGCACCTTGAGTCCACAAGGCCACGCGAGTCCACGCGCCGATTTAGGGTAAATCGTTGTTTGTTTTGGGTGGTGATGATCCGCCGAATACTTAGATTAGAAATAGATCGGAAATACCATCTAAGTATTCATTGATTTGATTCTACTCAAAATGTGAGTATGGAAAACCTAGAATCAAATCAATCAATATAGATGAAGAAACATAGAATAAATCTATTGATTTCCTTTCTTCTCTATATGTGGATTTTTCCTTTCGGCTATCTTTTTCTATTTTGCGGATGCCCTAGAAATGAATATAGGGCCTATAAGATATATTGATTAGACGGCCTATATGGATTAACCCTAGAAAAAATAACCATAGGGTCTATTTATAGGTTAGAAACCATTGGAAGAATATCCGGATCAAAAACAAACCGTTTCTGGAAAATTTACGGACGGGATCCGGATCGGATTAGTGTGATCCGGATCGTCGTCATACAGACATTCCAAAAATCATGTTCGGGATCCGGATTGCAAAGTCCGATCCGGATCGTTCATGCAATTCAGCAAACTCATGTTCGGGATCCGGATCATGATGGCTGGATCCGGATTGAAATTGTATGAACAAACACCCTTCGGGATCCGGATTGCCGAGCACGATCCGGATCCTGAACATGTCCCATGTCCAGTTTTTGATGTATATGCAATAAACTTTCTTCCAGGTGTTTCTACACTACAAGAAGTATTCGGATCACCAAAAATCTTTAGTTAAACATACCTGATCCTTTTGAATTCTTCTTTCTTGAGATTGAGGTATATGATCCAAAGTTCTTTCATCTTCAATCTTCAAGACTTAATACTTTCACGAAATACGCCAACTCAAATTCCGTAACAGAACGCATGCTCGAAGCATGTCCTCCACGATCTGTATCACCCGCTCTGATTGTCCATCAGTTTGCGGGTGAAAAGCCGTACTGAAGTGCAATTTGGTCCCCATTGCTCGTTGCAGGCTTCGCCAAAAGTTTGACACAAAACGTGTGTCTCTGTCCGACGTGATGGATGTCGGTACTCCGTGCAACCTTACTATCTCATCGATGTACGTTTGTGCCAGTCGTTCCCGAGTCCACGTCGTGTGTATGGGCAGAAAGTGGGCCAATTTCGTCAAACGGTCCACAATCACCCATATTGCATCGTGTCCCTGTGACGATCTCGGAAATCCGGTCACGAAATCCATGGTAATCATATCCCACTTCCACTCGGGCACTGGTAACGGTTGCAATTTTCCTGCCGGCCGCTGATGCTCGGCCTTCACCCGTTGGCACACCAGGCAGTGTGCCACAAATCGAGTCACGTCTCCCTTCATTTTGGGCCACCAGAAGGTCTGTTTGACGTCCTTGTACATCTTTGTTCCCCCGGGATGCGCCGCATACGGGGCGGTATGCGCCTCCCGTAGGATTTCCTCCTTGAGTTCCGGTAGATCCGGCACGCAGATTCGTCCCCGAAATCGTATCGTACCGTCGGAGTTCACCGTGAAATCGCCCTCCTTGTCGGCGGTTATTCTACTTCGCACCAGCTGGAGTTGATCATCAGTCGATTGCCCTTCAAGAATCCTGTCCAGCAGAGTGGGTCTGACCACCAGTGTCAGAAGTTGTGCGACTGTACCTGCCGGTACTACTTCTAGTCTTAACCGCGAAAACTCCGCAATCAGACTATCCTGCTGTGTAATGGCGCTTACATCCGCTTCCTCGGCCTGTCCCTTGCGACTCAGGGCGTCGGCCACCACGTTGGCCTTTCCCGGGTGATAGTGGATCGTTAGATCGTAATCCTTTAGTAGCTCAAGCCACCGCCTTTGTCGCAGATTTAGCTCCTTTTGGGTGAAAAGGTACTTGAGACTCTTATGATCTGAGTACACATTGCAGTGTGCCCCATACAGGTAGTGTCTCCAAAGCTTGAGGACAAACACAACCGCTGCGAGTTCCAAATCATGCACGGGGTAATTCCGCTCGTACTCCTTGAGCTGCCTTGACGCATAGGCTATAACCTTTCCCCGTTGCATGAGTACTCCACCCAGTCCATTTCGCGACGCATCGCAAAACACTTCATAATCCTCCCCTGGTTCTGGCAGGGCGAGAATCGGGGCTCGCGTCAATCTATCCTTGAGCTCCTCGAAGCTCTTCTGACATTTGTCCGTCCAGATAAACTTCTCCCCCTTTCTTGTCAAACGGGTTAAGGGGGTGGCTATCTTGGAGAAACCCTCCACGAAGCGCCGGTAATACCCGGCTAATCCCAGGAAGCTTCGAACCTCCGTCACCGTTGTCGGTCGGGGCCAGTCCGTCACCGAATCTATCTTCTTCGGATCCACCGCGACTCCAGCCGCCGAGATCACGTGCCCCAAGAAACCGACCTCACGGAGCCAAAACTCACACTTTTTGAGTTTGGCGTAGAGTTTCTGTTCCCGCAGGGTCTGGAGGACTGTGCGCAGATGTTCTTCGTGTTCCTCGTCTGTACGGGAGTAGATGAGGATATCGTCGATGAAGACCACCACGAACAAATCCAGGAAGGGTTTGAATACCCTATTCATCATGTCCATAAACACCGCCGGGGCATTGGTGAGCCCGAATGGCATTACTGTAAATTCGTAATGGCCATAGCGTGTACGGAAAGCCGTTTTGGGGATATCCTCCCCCTTAACCTGGACCTGATGATAACCCGACTGCAGGTCAATTTTTGAGAATACCGTCGCCCCCTGTAATTGGTCGAAGAGGTCGTCGATCCTTGGCAGGGGGTACTTGTTCTTGACGGTGACCTTATTTATCTCCCGGTAGTCGATGCACAACCGGAGACTTCCGTCCTTCTTTCTCACGAACAGGACGGGCGCGCCCCAGGGCGACGCGCTTGGTCTGATAAAACCCTGATCCAAGAGGTCCTCCAACTGCGCCTTGAGTTCCTTCAACTCCGCGAAGGCCATCCTGTACGGTGCCTTGGTGATGGGTTTGGTGCCGGGAAGCAACTTAATAGGGAAGTCGACCTCTCGTTCCGGCGGCATTCCGGGGAGCTCCGCCGGAAATACATCCGGAAATTCCTTACCACTAAGTCTCAAATGTCGAATCGTTGGCGCTAACCATTAACCCCAAACGCCTGAGCTTTTAGAGGTGCACGTCCGATTCACTTAAAGCGGCATACACCGCACCACAGATCTTGACCAGACCCAACCCACCTGGATGTTGGGTCTATTGTGGGGCCTCTTGCCGTTAGGTCTATTGCGGACCGCAGCCCACTCAACCTATTGGGCTCACCCAACCCAACTCACTAGTCCCCTGGGCCTATTGTCTCAAGGCAGGAAGTTGGACCTATTTGACCCATAATAAAGGGCCAACACCAAAGACAACTAAGTCTTCGCATCCTTATTGGGCAGGAAGGTACAGAGTATTTGCTCCTAAGGGTTCTCCTGGGGTCAAGACCAACATTACTCTTCGTAAGGGATCTTTCCTACTACTACTTCCCTCGGGTAGTGCGTCCTTTGTCGTGTCGTCGCATAAGACCTCTCATCCGTGTCGCGACTCCGAAGAATCATTTCCGGGTTCGGGGCAGTAAAAACGGAACTGTCCCAGTTTGTCACATTAGAAGCAAAGGTCGTGCTTCCGGAATGAATAATTTCCCCCGAGGTGCTCCTCTGTAGATGATGCATGGCCGGTCTCCGCTAGAAAATCCCCCTCCTGAGAAGGGCTGGGGTCGTTTCTTGTCCATGTTGTACTCCGAGTCCTCTGCCTGATGTGTTTCCAGATTCCTTGCGGTGTCTTCGGATATTGGGGTGGTCGACCCCCGTCAGGAAAGTCGTTCTCGGGTTATGGCTGGGGTTGTTTCGGCCCCCGGCAGACTCATGATCCTTCTGCCGGGTGCGTGGAACGGCCAGTTCCCGCCCCACCATAGTGGTCCTATCGATCACTTCTCGGTAAGCGGGTAGACCCACCGTCGGTATTACCCGATTAGCGTCGCTATGTGGGCACGCTTGTGAAGGCGAGCCTGGTGGGGTTCGTCTTTCCTAACAAAAAGGGGAAGAGCGCTATGCCATGTCGCGTAATCCGTTGTTGGAGTAGCCGATTCTCCACTGTTGCCGGAACCGTCGTATCCTCTTCTGCACCATCGATTGAAGAGCGGCTTCGGGCCATTAACCGTGCAAACAAAGAAACCAAGTTAGCCCTAAGGTTATCACCCTAGCACCTAGACTTACGAACACACCTATATTACGTTCCCGTTTTCCCGTACTCTCACGTACTACGCACCTATACCTTGGTTATCTCATGTCCAATTTGCTTGTGGCACTTTACACTGTGGATGTGGATCATGTCTACTATGGTCATGGTTGTTTTTCTCTGATACCATTTAATCTGTCACGCCCCCGGGGGTTTTTGAGTAAATCAAAGCGGAAAATGCGTGTCCATTTTTTTTTTTCTTAATAAGGTAATATAAACCTCATCCCCGGTGCGTGCCAGACCGCCACATACACAAATTCTCTCCGCCAACGGACGGAGTCTCCTTTGTATATGCACGGCGTCTCATTTACAACATGCAATTCAATTATAACATCGAATTTCAACCAACCACATCAACATCAACCATCAACCATACAGTAGACATACATCACCATGCAAAACCAGTTTATAAAGCGGCGTCAACGTTTGGAAAGGATAAAACCCAGCGTTTGTAAAATCCGTGCCCACACGGCACTTCGTTTTGAGAAAACATTTTCGCAACCAATTAGTTTATCGTGAAAACGTGCCGCGTAAGAAAAACATCACTATCAGTATCAAAAGCATAAGGGTCCATCTCATCCACAGAGCTAACTAATACATGTCCACAACTAAAGTAATCCACAAGCAAACTAACTACTTAAAGCGTAAAAGGAAATGAGATAGAAAACCAAGAGTCCTGACTACGGTCCTCGCGACGCAGTCTCACCGCCATCCCGGCTAACGCACCTAGGAATACCTGTCACGGAGTGGGTAAAGTCAGTGACAAACAAAGTAGATGTCTAATAATATCAAAGAAGGAAAACGAACCGAATAACCCGAGTACACCGAAACCTTTCGTTAAACCCCTGTGCATATTTTAAACTGGGCACCAACCCCAGATTTATCAATTAAGTTGGGCACCAACCCCAGAGTACCTGTCGGAGAGACTCAAGTCTCCCCTCGTGCACAGTCACCTTTTGATGCTTTTACCCCTTTTCGCGGTGCTGGTGTGCTGTACCAGCTGGCGCGAAGAGGTCCTCACGGCTCCCACTCCTTTGTGAGGCACACGGGTCAAAGACCACTTTTCCGGAAAAGTACACCATGCGGTGGCCCGATCCGCCGGTGTACGTGCAGCATCCGAAACCGGATTGCCAAGATTGGAGTGTAGTGAACACCGCGACCGCAGCCGCTTTAATTGTTAGATAAA
This sequence comes from Tillandsia fasciculata, assembly GCA_029168755.2. Taxonomy (NCBI): domain Eukaryota; kingdom Viridiplantae; phylum Streptophyta; class Magnoliopsida; order Poales; family Bromeliaceae; genus Tillandsia; species Tillandsia fasciculata. The sequence goes on along the minus strand of CM054942.1, from coordinate 9,484,345 downwards.
AATACCATTAAGCGAAAGGTTAAACTGTCCATCTACTTTGTTTGGCAAATTGAGAGCAATTTTAATGACGATAGATGCACTTACTGCACTTGTTGCACTTATAGCAACCGTACCCACCTTGTTGGAGAGCAATCGGAACACCTGTATCCTTCGCGCTCTCCCGCTGCACCCCTGGACCTAAAGAACGTCCGCAAGGATAATTATAGTCACAAACGTGTACTAACATCCCAACACAAAAGACCCAACATAATAAAATAGTGACCAAGAAGATCCCAAGTGGCCATGCTAAGGAAACCACGGAAATAACGATCCCAACGGCGAAAACGGCGCTCGAAACGGTGGAGAAACGGGCAAAAACGGAGCAAAAGAACTTCGGGCTGTCGGTTGGTGCACGGGGGCAACCGTGCACCGGGTTCACGGCGACAGGCGGTGGCGGCAAGCGCCGGGTGCACGCAAAAAGCGTGCACCGCGCACTTTGGGCCGGGCCGGTGCACGACCCGAGCGTGCACCGGGCTCACGGCCCCGGGGTCGCGGCGCCAGCACCGGGTGTACGCCCGGGCGTGCACCGCACCACGATGGGCCGGGCCGCGCACGGGGTTATGCGCGCGTCGGGTTCATGGTTGCAGGACGCAAGCACGTGCGCCGGGTGCGCACTGTGCGGAGGACCGCGCTTATGCGGGCCGGGCCGGTGCACGGAACTGTGCACCGGGTCTTGCGCTTCCGACGCTGTGGGCGTGCACCGGGTGCACGCCCGGACCCGTGGACCGCGCCGTACGGACAGCCAACAGTAACCCTAATTTTCGCCGTTTTCGCGCCGTTTTTTTGCGATTTCTTCTCCGTTTTCGCTCCCGTGCGATCCCGGCGACGACCCCGCGAGCATGGTAACGACGGCGGCGGCCTCCCGTTTAACAACGGCGGCGGCGGCCTCCCGTTAACCCACTATGTTCCGACGAAACCGCCCCAAAAATTCCCGAAAAACTCCCGAAAAATTCCCGGTAAATTCCCGGTAAATCTAATGGCTAAACCGACGACCGACGAACAACCAAAACGTCGATCGGAGGTCCGCCAAAAAGAAACCGATTAAAAACCATCGGTTAAATTCGATAAAAAAAAGACACCGATCCCCCCAATCAAGAACAAGAAAGACACGGATCAAAACCCGACGAAAATCCGCGAAGTACGACCTTTCAAGAACACGAAAAATCCCCGATTTATTCTTAAAAATTATTCTACTAACCGGAGATCAACAGGAAGGTCGCCCGGTCGCGCTCTTGCCTTCGGTTCGATATCCGGGAAGATCGGGCTCCTTCTCTTTCTCCTTTTCCTTTCGTCCGGCTTGGGTTCCGTCTTTTCTTTCTTTCTCTCCTCACCGATTAGGGTTTTTAATTCCTTTTCTTTTCCTTCAGATAAAGAGGATTGTTTAAATATCCCCTTTTTATTTATTTATTTTATAATTATTTTTCCTTTTTTATTTCATACGGTACGTAAAAAGGAAAACCCGCAAATATCCGGATCTTATCTCTTATCCACTCCACGAGATAAAATCCCACCTTTTAAAATCCTGATCACCGATTATTTAATTTACTCAATTAAATAATCATGGGAAATCAATTCCCAATTGGATTTAAATTATCGGTTATTTGATTTCCAATTTTAAATCCCGGTCACCGATTATTTAATCCCCTTCATTAAATAATCTTGGGGAAATAAATTCCTAATTTAAAACCCTGTTACCGATTATTTAACCCCTTTAATTCGTACGTAAGAGAATCCAAACTTCCATTAATTAATTAATTAATTATCCCCTACGAGATAACCCACCTTATCTCTAACGGGTGCAAGATATTTTGCACGGATTCCGATGCATGACTAATTACCGTATCACTTAGGGTCCCGTTTCGGGAGATCCCGACATCGGATTTCAAATCCGATCGCGCTGTCGGTCATCATTTTCCGCGCTCTATCGCAGAAAAAATACACGCACCCCACCCGGCCGACTTTTCGAATTTAAACAATCTTATTTCGCTTAAGGCTTAAGCAATTACAAGTGAGTTCAAAAATACCCTTAAGGGTCGGGTCACTACAACAGCGTCAAGAAGCAACTAGAGGACGATCTCAACCACATTAAACAGGGAACCAGAACGGTGATGGAGTACCAACGGGCGTTCGTGAGGCTGGCGAACTGCGTCCCATTCGTCATTCGGGACGAGTCCCATAAGGCTCAACTGTTCGTGGATCGACTGAGGACCGACATTTTCCAAGTGGTGGATGCGGCAGACCTACATACCTTTCAGGCGGTGGTCGACCGGGCCACTATAGTAGAGCGCGGCTTCGCCGTTACGCGCGCTCGGAGGGAAGGCCCTCATCAGCAGGAAGACCGGAAGCGGACTCAGACCTTTTCGGGGGGAGGCTCCTCCAGTGGGAGTCGGCCCTCTAAGCGGTGGAAGTCCCAGCAGAGGAACAGGGGCGCGCCAGGAGGAGGACAACGCTCGGACGATCGGCCTTGCGTGATCTGCGGCGGGGCGCACCGAGTGACGGAATGCTCCCAGAGACAGGACCATTGTTTCCGATGCGGTAAGCCGGGGCACTTTCGCTTCAACTGCCCCCTGAACCAAGGCCCTGCATCTTCAACAGCCTCCGCGCCGTCATCCCAGCACGCGGGGCGAGGCAAAGCCCCGGTGGCGTCAGCCTCCAGACCGCCAGCATCCCGGCCGACAGGGGACAGGCCGCCACCATCGGGAGGCCGCGTCTACTCAATGAACCAGCAGGAGGCATATCCGTCTGAGCATGTCGTCGCAGGTACCACACTTGTTTCCGTTTACCGTGCTAGAACCCTTTTTGATACCGAAGCAACTCTCTCATTTATGTCTGTTGACTTTGCGCTAACCCACGGTTTTGAGATGAGGCCCTTACCCAGTCTGATGTATGTTCACACCGCGGGAGGAACCCTGGAGGCCCGCAACCTTATACCCTCCTGCCCGATAAGGTTGGGGAGGCTTTCCTGCCCCGGGCATCTGGTGGTGATCCCACTGAAGGAATACGACGTGGTGCTAGGGATGGATTGGCTCACGGGGTACCAAGCAGTGATCGATTGCGAGAAACGCCAGGTGCGGCTATTGCACCCAGAGTTCCCAGAGAACGTGTACTTGGCATGCAAGAGCGTCTCTTTTCCATCCATCATACCAGCGTCGCGAGCCAGGAAATTGATTGAGGGAGGGTGCGTGGCTTTGTTGGCGTCGGTGGCCCTGGCCACGGGACCCTCTACGGCACTCTCCGACATTCCGGTGGTGAGGGACTTCCCAGATGTCTTCCCGACCGAGCTACCTGGACTACCCCCCGAGCGAGAGGTTGAGTTTCCGATCGAGCTTCCACCCGGTACCCGACCGATCTCAAAGGCCCCCTACCGAATGGCCTTTGCAGAACTGAAGGAACTAAAGGCGCAGCTTGAGGATCTCCTGGACAAGGGATTTATTAGACCGAGTGTGTCGCCTTGGGGCGCACCGGTACTCTTCGTGCGAAAGAAAGACGGGAGCTTGCGGCTTTGCATCGACTACCGGGAAATCAATAAGGCCACTGTGAAGAACAAATACCCCCTACCCAGGATCGATGACCTTTTTGATCAGTTACGGGGGGCGACGGTATTCTCCAAGATCGACTTGCAGTCCGGCTACCATCAACTCAGAGTAAAAAACGAGCATATTCCGAAGACGGCCTTCCGGACCCGGTACGGCCACTACGAGTTCACCGTAATGCCGTTCGGGCTTACCAACGCCCCAGCGGTGTTTATGGACATGATAAACCGGGTTTTCAAGCCCTTCCTGGACCAATTCGTAGTGGTTTTCATCGACGATATTCTGATCTACTTGCCTACCGATGAGGAGCACGAGGAGCATCTACGGATTGTTTTACAGACTCTTAGAGAACAGGAGTTGTACGCCAAACTCAAGAAATGCGAGTTTTGGCTTCGCGAGGTGGGGTTTCTAGGGCACATCATTTCAGCAGCAGGAATCGCGGTGGATCCTAAGAAAGTAGAGTCAGTGACCGACTGGCCCCAACCGACTTCGGTGACAGAGGTCCGCAGCTTTCTGGGCCTTGCGGGATATTATAGACGCTTTGTCGAGGGCTTCTCGAAGATTGCAACCCCCCTGAACCGCCTAACCCGGAAAGGAGTAAAGTTCATTTGGACGACCCAGTGCCAGGAAAGTTTTGAAGAACTTAAGGAGCGATTGACCAGAGCACCTGTGCTTACCTTACCGACACCCGGGGAAGACTACGAAGTTTACTGTGACGCATCACGGACAGGATTGGGGGGAGTACTGATGCAACAAGGAAAGGTTATCGCCTATGCCTCGAGACAACTCAAAGACTATGAGCAGAACTACCCGACCCACGACTTGGAGCTAGCCGCGGTGGTTTTTGTTCTGAAACTGTGGAGGCATTACCTCTACGGTGTGCACTGTAACGTGTTCTCCGACCACCAAAGCCTTAAGTACCTCTTCACCCAGAAGGAGCTAAACCTGAGACAGAGACGGTGGTTAGAGTTACTCAAGGATTATGACTTGTCAATCCAGTACCACCCCGGGAAAGCAAATGTTGTGGCGGACGCCCTGAGTAGGAAGGGTCAAGCGGAAGGGAATTCGGCGAACGCGATCACCCAGCAAGACGACTTAATCACGGAATTCTCACGGTTGAGGTTGGAGATTGTACCAGCAGGGACGGTTGAGCGACTTCTGGCTCTAACAGTCGCGCCGACCCTATTCGAGAGGATTCGGGAGAGCCAAGGTACTGATCCACAGTTACAGCTGGAACGGGATAGGATTTCACCAGAACAGAAGGGAGACTTTGCAGTGGGAACAGACGGCACTCTTCGGTTTCGAGGACGGATTTGCGTGCCCGATTCGCCGGATCTGAAGAAGGAAATCCTGACTGAAGCGCACTGCGCCCCCTACGCGGCTCACCCTGGGGGCACCAAGATGTACAGGGACCTCAGACAGACCTTCTGGTGGCCAAGGTTGAAGGGGGACGTGACGCGTTTCGTAGCACACTGCCTGATTTGCCAGCAGGTGAAGGCGAGCATCAGCGACCGGCGGGGAAATTGCAACCACTACCTGTGCCCGAATGGAAATAGGAGCAAATCACGATGGACTTCGTCACCGAATTTCCACGTTCACAGCAGGGGCATGACGCTATCTGGGTCGTCGTGGATCGGCTAACGAAGTCGGCTCACTTCCTACCCATCCACACGACCTGGACACGCGACCGACTGGCCCAGGTCTACATCGGCGAGATTGTGAGGCTACACGGAATACCGACATCTATTACTTCAGACAGAGACACAAGGTTCGTTTCGAACTTTTGGCGGAGTCTACAACGAGCCTTGGGAACCAAGCTACACTTCAGCTCAGCCATTCACCCTCAAACGGATGGACAGTCCGAGCGGGTGATCCAGATCCTCGAGGACATGCTCCGAGCTTGCGTACTGGATTTGGGAGACGGATGGTCGCGCTACCTACCTCTTGTAGAGTTCGCTTATAACAACAGCTACCAGGCGAGCATCCGGATGGCGCAGTACGAAGTGTTGTACGGCAGGCGCTGTAGATCCCCGATTTGTTGGGACGATCTGGGGGAGCGGAGGTTTTTGGGACCGGACTTGGTGGTGGAAACTGAGGAAAAGGTGCGTCTCATCAGGCGACGATTAGTGACCGCCCAGAGCCGACAAAAGAGCTACGCGGATCAGAGACGTCGCGATTTGGAGTTCCAGGTGGGGGAACACGTGCTGCTACGGGTTTCGCCGTCCAAAGAGGTGAAGCGGTTCGGGTTGAGGGGCAAGTTGAGCCCACGGTACGTGGGGCCGTTCGAGATTCTGGAGCGCATCGGCCCGGTGGCCTACCGCCTCGCCCTACCGCCAAACCTTGACCGAGTTCATGACGTGTTCCACGTGTCCATGCTTCGGAAGTATCTCCCCGTTCCATCGCGAGTGCTCGACGTCTCTGCAATCGAGCTTAAGGAGGACCTAAGCTTCGAGGAAGTGCCGGTGCGGATCCTAGCCCGGGAGGACAAAAAGCTACGAAATCGGACAATTCCCTACGTGAAAGTGCTGTGGAGCAATCAAGAAGAGCGTGAGGCAACTTGGGAACCTGAGTCAAAGATGAGGGAGTGCTACCCGGACCTCTTCGCCGCAGGTGAGGGTTAAGTTTCGAGGACGAAACTTGTTTTTAGCGGTGAGTGGTGTAAGACCTGGCCTTTCTTTGAATTTTCCCGTTATCCCTTTTCTAGTGACCGCCCGACTGGGGGCCTAACTTTGGTGTTTTTCCGGACAGTCCGTCGGGCTCGTGGGCATTTTTCTGCAGTAGAGCTCGCGAAACGGAGCGCGGGGACGCGATCGGTTCCGAATTTCGACTCTCGGTTCAACCAGAATTAATTTTTGATTTTCGGATCCCCCGCAGGCGCTCCGAGATCCGCGCGGCGACTTGCACGACTTTCGAGGTAATCCGGACCCTCTCTTTTAATCCCGGTTGGACCGGCTATTGACCTAGGATTTTGGGGGATTTAACGCTCGGATTGACCCGATTGTTTTAGGTCAGGTGAGGTGACCTACGGGGGGAGGGCGACTAGTATTTTAACCCAAACCCTAGGTGATTTGAGTTGATCGTGTAAAGAGCGGAAGAAAAACCCTCCCCTCTCCCTCCCCGTTTGCGGTCCAAGGTGCGGCGCAAGGTTGCGGGGATCTCCGGACGAAGGCGGGCATTCCCTCTCTTCCTCCTCGTTCCCTCGCGAAGCAAGGTACGCCTTTTTGAGTTCTTGTTTTCGTAGTTTCCGGTAGGGGGAGTCGGATCGCGGTCTTTGGAGAGGGGACATCGGGGGCGCCGCCGCCGCCACCGCCGCGCGGGCCGCCTGCAGGTGGGGCGCCGCGCGGCAGGCGCACCGCGCGGGCGCCGCCCGCAGGCCGGCGGCGCGCGGGCAGATGCCGCGCGGGCCGCCTGCAGGCGGGGCGCCGCGCGGCAGGCGCGCTGCGCGGGCACACGCCCGCAGGCAGGCACCGCACGGACAGGTGCCGCGCGGGCCGCCTGCAGGCGGGGCACCGCGCGGCAGGCCCGCCGTGCGAGCACCCGCCCGCAGGCAGGCACCGCGCGGACAGGTGCCGCGCGGGCCGCCTGCAGGCGGGGCGCCGCGCGGCAGGCACGCCGCGCGGGCACCCGCCCGCAGGCAGGCACCGCGCGGACAGGTGCCGCGCGGGCCGCCTGCAGGCGGGGCGCCGCGCGGCAGGCGCGCTGCGCGGGCACCCGCCCGCAGGCAGGCACCGCACGGACAGGTGCAGCGCAAGCCGCCCGCAGGCGGGGCGCCGCGCGGCAGGCGCGCCGCGCGGGCACACGCCCGCAGGCAGGCACCGCGCGGACAGGTGCCGCGCGGGCCCCTGCAGGCGGGGCACCGCGCGGCAGGCGCGCTGCGCGGGCACCCGCCCGCAGGCAGGCACCGCGCGGACAGGTGCCGCGCGGGCCGCCCGCAGGCGGGGCGCCGCGCGGCAGGCGCGCTGCGCGGGCACCCGCCCGCAGGCAGGCACCGCGCGGGCCGCCCGCAGGCGGGGCGCCGCGCGGCAGGCGCGCTGCGCGGGCACCCGCCCGCAGACAGGCACCGCGCGGGCAGGTGCCGCGCGGGCGCGACAAGCGCGCCGCGCGGGCGCTGCCCGCGGGAGGGCGCCGAGCGGGCTGGGGCCGCGCGGGCCACACACAGGCCGCATGCTGTGCGGCGAGCGCGCCGTCGAGCCGCCGCAATGGGTTGGGGCCGTTGGAGCGGTACGCAGACGGAGAACGCGCTGCACGGGTCGGTGCCGTGCGGGGAACCCCGCCGCGCGGAGTTCGGGGGTCACGTCAGTCGTCGGTTTTGGTAGGGAGTCGGTGTCAGTGTCCAAATCCCTTAGCCTTGACACACACCTTCGCTTCCTTCAGGGGTACGAGACATTCTAAGAGGCAGGCATACGGTCACGGACGAGCCAAGCACCGGGCGACTTTCATCGAGGTGGGTACATTCCCGGGAACCGTGGGAATAGGATTTTATCGATAAAAATAGTATGCTTGGGGCAAGGTGGATAGTAAGTCTTCTCTCATTATTGTTCTAACCCTGTCTTGCTATTATCTTGCTTATTGTCGATTGGTGGCTCTTGTTTTACTACACGCACACCAGCGGATTGGCCTCCGCAAGGGTGTGCTTTTCCGAAAAAGTGGTACGTTGACCTGTGTACCCCACGCGATGGTGGCGTTAGGAATGGGGGGCCCTCATAGGTGGGGGGTGTGAGCGGTGATGTCGGGGTAGGTGCTCGACGGCCGAGGCAGGTGCTCGGCAGGGGGCACCGGGGTAGGGGCCCGGTGCGGTGGTCGGGAAGGGTGCCCGGTTTTTGCTATGATACAGGGTATGACTATTGTAGGCGGTGTTTGAGAGAGACGGTTGCTCTGGTTGTAGTGGTTTGCTATGTTTTAGCCTTTTGTTTATCATACTATTTCTAGTCACTGACTTCCCACTTCGTGACAGGTTCGTCCAGGGGCGAGTGCTAGGGCACCGGTGAGGTCGTGAGGGTGCTGTACTGACATTTAGAGGCTTCAGACACAGTGACTCCTTTCTCCTTTTCTCTTTATTATTTCGGTTAGTTATTTGTTGATTGCGACACCCCCGTGGGGTCGAAGTGGATGTTGCCCTTTCTTTCATTAAGTTATGTAAATGAATGTTACTCTTTTCCTTACTTGGCCGTTTTAAACAACGAAAAGCAAAGAAAACCGTTTGCGAAACCTATTTTCAAAACGTAGGTGTCGTGTGGGCACCGGATTTCAAAACCTTGTGGGATTTATGCGTTTTCGTACTGGTTTTACAAAAGTTGGCATCGGGTGGGTGTCGTTTTCCAAAACTCTGTGGGTTTATGTGGTTTTCGAAGTGGCTTTCAAAAATGATGGCGTCGTGTGGGCGTCGCTTTTAAAAACCCTGCGTTTATTTATCCTTTCAAATCAGTCGGCCTTTTTCTTTGCATGTTGTATGTGTTTGTACCTTGATTAGTGTGGTTAATGCTTGAGATGAATGTATGATGTAGTCAGTACGCCGTGCATATACAGAGGAGACTCTGCCCGTTTGCAGAGTAAATTTGTATATGCGGCGGGTCTGGGCACGCGCCGGGGAGATATGGTTTTCAAAAAAAAAATGTATAGCTGAATTAGGAGCAAGGGTGGCTCCTCTTCCGCGCGTTTGAACCCCCGGGGGCGTGACATCCGGAGGTTCTAAAAGAGCGGAAAACGTACCCATTTTTTTTTTTCCTTTGGATTTAAAATGAACCTCGCCTCCGGCGCGTACCAGACCCACCGCATATACAAATTCACCCCCCAAACGGGCGGAGTCTCCTTTGTATATGCACGGCGTTCCTAGCAAGACAAACACTTTAACCATGCAAACCATGACAGACAAAGAGGAGAGACTACATTTAATCATACAGTCACCGCTATCACATACAGACTATAGCATAAACCCAAGGGTTTGAAAATCGGTGTCCACTCGACACCCAGTTTTTCCAAAACGTTTTCGCAAACTCTTTTTAAGCGGCCACTATACTTGAAAGGATAAATCCACGGGTTTGAAATCGGTGCCCACACGACACTTGTTTTGAAACACTTTTGAAACCATGTTTGCATTTGAAAACGAGCAGCAACTACACATCTTAACAATCACAATTAAAAGAACATAGTCCCACACGAAATCCTCATTCCAACTGTAATATCATAGATTTTTGTATCACGTAATACTTTCTGCTAATAAAGCTTCTGTTTAAAGTAATTAATGTAACGGGTTTACTTAAGTCAATAATTTGGAGGTGCGGGTATTTTTCTGCGATAGAGCTCGGAAAACGGAGAACGGCGGTGCGATCGGATCCGGATTCTGACTTACGAAACTCCTAGAAAGGGGTAGAAAGTGATCGCAATGGCCGGGGGGTGCATCGAAATCCTTGTAAGTGATTTGGCACGTTTTTCGAGAAAAAAGAGGGATTTATCTTTAAAGAATTATCTCGAAGGATTTTACCTAAGGAATTAATTAATTAAGGAATTAATTAATTAGGACTTTAAAATACCCGATGTGGTGTTTTATCGTACGTAAAAGATTAAATTATTACTTCTCCCAAAAGAAAGAGAAAAAGAAAAGAGAAACCCAAACCGGAAGAAACGAGAGAAAATATCGAGCGAAAAGAAAAAGGTGGAACCCTAATCGGAAGGAAACGGGAAGAAAGAAGGAATTGACGGAAGAACCCAACCCTCCCGACGAACGCGCCAAGAACGGAAGCGTGAACGATCTCCGTCTCCAACGATTAGAGGTAAGTGAGTTTTATGTTAGTTTCGCTCGGTTTTCGCTCCGGTCTTTTGGGTAGTTTAGGAGTAGTCAAATCTAACCTAAGCGTCGCCGCCGCGAAGCCCTAGGGCATCGCACCGCGGCCGCGATACACGCCGCGCGGGGACGGTGCCGCGCGGCCGCGGCTAGAGGCGAGCACCGCGTGGGGCCATGCCCACGCGGCTGCGGATAATGCCACGGGGGCGGGCACCCGCGCGGTGGGAGGGGTGCGCGCCGCGCGGGGGTCACACCCGCGCGGCCGCAGATGGTGCCGCGCGGGCACGCCCGCTCGGCTGCGGCGAGTGCCGCGCGGGACCCTTGCCCCGCGCGGCCGCAACAAATGCCGCGCGGGCGGGCGCCCGCGCGGCTGTGCGCACGCGCCGCGCAGGAACTTACCCGCGCGGCCATAGCTGGTGCCGCGCGGGCAGGCGCCCGCGCGGCTGCCGCGCGGGCTGCGCGGGGCTCATGCCCGCGCGACCGCGGGAGGTGCCGCACGGGCAGGCGCCCGCGCGCCTGCTGTGCACGCGCGCCGCGCGGGGCCATGCCCGCGCGGCCGTGGCTGGTGCCGCGCGGGCAGGCGCCCGCGCAGCTGCGCACACGCGCCGCGGGGGGCCTAGGCCCGCGCGGCTGCAGAGGGTGTCGCGCTGGCGGGCGCCCGCGCGGCCGCGGCAAGCGCCGCGCGGCCGCGGCTCGTACCGTGCGGGGCTAGGACCCGCACGGTCATGGTGGGTGCCGTGCGGGGCCGGAGCCCACGCGGCCGCAGCTTGCACCGCGCGCGGCTAGTGCCCGGGCGGTCGCGACAAGCGCCGCGCGGGGCAGGTGCCCGCGCGGCCGTATGTCCGGCAATGCTGAGAGGGTGGCCGTGCCGCCGTCATGCACGGACGCCACTGCCGTGTCCAGCGATCACTAGTGTTGTTGAGTGTTTGGGTCCGGTTTATGTGTTATTATATTACTGATCTGACCGCGGCTCTTTTGGGGACTACTTTTAGGTCCGGGTGTCGACAGAGCGTAGGATTCGATTTCCGGAGCCCATGGGTCGCATAATAAAGGTGGGTACTGTCGATTATTTCTGTGAAGGGTCGTTCCCGAGTGCTTGTTCGATAAAGTAGATGTGATTCGTAAATTGACTAACCCCATTACATGTAAATCCCCTTTCTGTTCTATTTGAGGCGTCTGCGGTCGCAATATCGTTTTACTGATCTGACCGAAGCGGCTGAGGTCGCGATGTTATTGTACTCTCATATTGCTTACACGCACACCGACAGTTTGGCCACTGCACAGGGTGTATTTTTCCGGAAGAATGGTAAGTTTACCCGTGTACCCCACGACTAGTGAGGTGGGGACCCCTCAAGGAGAGGCGGCTGCTACTTGGGCAGCCGAGGGGTTGGAAGCACCAAGGAGATGAGTACAGTAATTTGGGGTTGGGGCCCAAAATATTCTAGAAGCTGGGGTAGGTGCCCAGTGTGACTTGCGGCAGGGATTTAGTGGTACATGAGGGGAAAGTAAATGCTCCGGTTTCGGTGTGTTCTTTTCAGCTACTACATTTACTTAGTTGTTTACTACTTTATCAGTCACTAACAACCCACATTGTGACTGGTCCGTACAAGGGTGGGAATCAGGACGACGGTGAGGCGTCCGTGAGAGGACCCTAGCCATGAGGGCTAGAAAACAATACGTTATTTCTTTTGGTTATTTCCCCTTTCATTGGTTAGTTAAACTGTGATTCTTGTTGTGGTTTTCTGATGGATGTTGGAACGAGGACTTCTTGACTAATTATGGTGAAAGTTAGGATCATAATTGCGGCATGTTTTCCAATCCAAACCTGGTTTCAAAAAAATGTTTTCAAAAGGGTGCTGTGTGGGCACCGACTTCAAAACCTGTGGATTTATCCTTTCAAACAATAGCCGCTCAAAAGAGTTTGCGAAAACGTTTTGGAAAACTGCGTGTCGAGTGGGTACCGATTTTAAAACCTCTGGGTTTATGCTATAGCCTGTATGTGATAACAGTGAATGTATGTTTACCTGTTTTCTCTCCTCGTTGTTTGTCATAGTTGGAATGATTAAAGTATTTGTCGTGTTGGGAACGCCGTGCATATACAAAGGAGACTCCGCCCGTTTGGGGAGTGAATTTGTATATGCGGCGGGTCTGGTACGCACCGGAGGCGAGATTCATTTAAATATATTAAAGAAAAAAAAAAGAACACATTTTTCCGCTCTTTTAAAACCTCCGGGGCGTGACAGATTTTATGGTATCAGAGCAAACGACTTTAACCACTGTGGCCAGTGACCAACATCCACAGAATGGATCATCACAAGTGACTAACCAAGTTGATAACCAAAGTATAGGTGTGTCACGTATTAGCGTGAGCGCGGGGACATAAGGGATTGAGTCCCAGGGTTGGTAGGTCAAGGCGCCAGGTTTCCTTAGAAATAATAGGATTAACGTGATTCCTTTGTGTGCACAGATAGCAGTCCGTCTCAGTGGGTAATCGTTGACGTGTAATGGACACTGCAGCCGCAGCGAATCGCCTACTACGCAACCAGCTGCGCGATGTGGCAGGGCAACTGTTGACCCTCACCGAACGCTTGTGCCTACTAACTCGAGAATTTGAGGGTATCGACCACCCCCAAGGCGGCGCCAGGGACGACACCCTTCGTGGGATGCCTCCTGCAGGCTTTCCCACCTTTCATGAGGCGGTCTACCTGGCCAGGCGGGCGGAGCAAGAACTCGCCGAAGCACATGCTCGGCAGGGTTACCCCGGATTATACCAGGGCCAGGGATACCCTCACCCTGGTCCGACGGAGGATTCCTTTCAGAGGGACCAGGCGACTAAACGCCCAAGGACAGAACAGAAACGTGGGCAAGTAATGAAGGAGGGACCCGAACCACTATGGAAGCCGTGCGTCATATGTGAAGGTGCGCATCGAATGATGAGCTGCCCATGGAGGCACGACCACTGCTTTCAGTGCGGCAAGCCGGGCCACTCATGTTTCACATGCCCCCAGAAACTGGCTACCACGGCCCCGGCGCCGCAACCCGATAAACCAGAGAAGGCTCCAGCCCCCGCTCCACAAGGGGGTCCTAACCCAAGGAGCCCGGCAAACCAACGCCCGAAGAAAGCACAGAAAGACGGGCAAGCCCCAACGGGAGGTCCAGAACCACAACAAGAACCCTGCGTTATCTGTGGGCAGGCACACCTAGTGACGAGCTGCCTTTGGAGGTACGCACATTGCAACAAATGTGGCAAGCCAGACCACACCCGTGCCTCATGCCCTTAGGAACTAGCCACTGCTACCGCGACGCCGCAACCGGAAGGACGGGAGAAAGCTGCAGCCCCCGAACCGCAGAAGAACCAACCCGGCTGCCAGCGCATGACGGATTCCTACGACACCGGATCCCTACCCCGCCACGCCGTACGTCGCTGGCCCAAGTATTGTGGACGGACTCCCCCAGCCGCCCCAGTGGAAGACGCAACGTCCCAGAATGGGAAATAGCAGGTAATACTTAAACTACCATCTACTATTTGGGAATACCTATCAAACCGGAGCAAACCACCCTTGTCCGATCCCATTTATCCCCTCTTGTCTTTTGGATTTATCCTCCGACATTAGAAAAGGGGGGGGCAGTGTTCTTTCCCACGTACCCTTGTTTTCCTCCTAAGCTCCGCCTTAAGGGTAGACGTACTCTTGTTTTGTGGGAAACCCTTTGAGATTAGTTGAACCCACCCCGACCGGCACGGGCGCGCAGATTTCTAGTGCCTTGGGACAAGGGACGTACCTTACTATATGGAGTCGGCCATCTAAGTAATTGTGGATGAATGGATTCAACTCCAACCCACAGGACAATGGGCCTAGGAGACTAGCGAGTTGAGTGGGACTGCGGTCCACAATAGGCTCTAAGGGGTGTGTGCGATCCTAACGACTCGAAGCTTTAGGGGATATTGATTGGCACCATAGAACCGACTTTTGGGGACATGATAGGGGTCGACTTTAAGGGTAATACTCTGGAGGATATGGGTATCAAGTATTGATTATTGGTCGATTGCAAAGGGCCGAAGGTGCCGTTTAGGTGCACACCCATTCTATTTGTGCGGAAGAAGGACGGGAGGCCAAGATTATACTTCGACGATCGGGGAATGGATAAGGTCGTAGTAAAGGACAAAACCCTCGCCTCGGATGGAGGACCTATTCGACCAAATACCAGAAGCGACGGTGTCATCAAAGAGTGATCTGCAGCCCGGCCATCGCCGGGTTAGAGTCCGAAGAGATGACGTACCGAAAACAGTCTATCGAACTCGGTGTGGTCATTACGAGTCTACGGTTATACCGTTCGGACTCATTGTCGCACCAGCGGTGTTCATGAAAGAGATGAACAGGATCATGGAACCGTCCTTAGACCAGGTTGTAGTGGTCTTTATAGATGACATCCCAAACTACGCTCGCGCAGACAAAGAGCACGAGGAACACTTGTGGGTGATCCTCCAGACTCTGAGGGATCAAAAGCTGTATGCCAAACTCAAAAGTGTGAGTTCTGGCTCCGTGAAGTTGATTTTCTGGGACACATTGTCTCAGCCTCGGGAATTGCGGTAGACCCGAGGAAGATAGAATCGGTGACCGACTGGCCTCGCCCGACCAACGTGACAGAAATCCGAAGCTTTCTCGGGCTAGCAGGATATTACAGACGCTTCGTGGAGGGCTTCTCAAAGATAGCCACTCCCCTTACTCGACTAACCCGGAAAGGGGAAAAGTTTGTTTGGACGGCTCAATGCCAGAAGAGCTTCGAGGAGCTTAAGGACAGACTCACGCGGGCACCGGTACTCTCGTTGCCACAGCCCGGTGAGGACTACGAGATCTATTGTGATGCATCTCGAAGCGGACTGGGAAGCGTATTGATGCAACAAGGGAAGGTCATAGCATATGCATCAAGACAGCTCAAGGATTACGAGAAAAATTACCCTACACACGACTTGGAGCTCGCGGCAGTCGTGTTTGCTTTGAAGCTCTGGAGACACTACCTTTACGGAGCGCACTGTAACGTGTATTCCGACCACCAGAGCCTCAAGTATTTGTTTACGCAAAAGGAGCTGAATTTACGGCAACGGCGGTGGTTGGAGCTACTGAAGGACTACGATCTGTCCATCCATTACCACCCTCGGAAAGCGAACGTGGTGGCCGACGCCTTGAGCCGGAAAGGGCAGGCGGGGGAAACGGCATTGGGCGCCCTTACCCAACAGGATCGGCTAATCGCCTAATTTTCGCAACTGAGGCTGGAGGTAGTGCCAGCAGGAGCGGTTGCGAAAGTGCTGTCCTTAGTTATAAAGCCTACGCTGATAGATAGGATCATGGAAGGCCAAGTGACGGACACGCAACTACAGCAGGTGCGGGACAGACTATCAGCGGAACCAAGTGGGGATTTCGTGCTAGGCGCTGATGAGGTGTTGAGGTTTCGGGGACGAGTCTGCGTGCCCGATGTGCCGAAATTGAGAAAAGAAATTCTGGCAGAAGCGCATAATGCCCCCTATACTGCGCATCCTGGAGGTACAAAAATGTATAGGGATTTGAGGCAAACCTTCTGGTGGCCTAAGTTAAAGAATGATGTGACGCAGTTCGTGGCACGATGTCTGGTGTGCCAGCAGATGAAAGCGGAGCATCAACGACTAGCGGGAAAGCTACAGCCATTGCCCATACCGGAGTGGAAGTGGGAATGGATCACCATGGATTTCGTAACCGGCTTTCCACGATCTCAACAAGGACACGATGCGATATGGGTCATTGTGGACCGTCTGACGAAATCGGCCCACTTCTTACCGATTCACACAACTTGGAGCAGAGATCGGCTGGCACAGACCTATATCGATGAGGTGGTAAGGCTGCATGGAATCCCGTCATCGATAACTTCGGATAGGGACACACGCTTCGTGTCGAACTTCTGGCGAAGCCTGCAGCAGGCACTGGGGACTAAGTTGCAGTTTAGCACGGCATTCCACCCGCAGACAGACGGGCAATCAGAACGAGTGATCCAGATCCTCGAAGATATGCTTCGGGCTTGCGTGCTAGATCTGGGCGAGGGATGGTCGCGCTACCTACCCCTCGTGGAATTCGCCTACAATAATAGCTACCAGGCCAGTATTCGGATGGCCCCGTACGAAGCCCTGTACGGACGCCGTTGTCGATCACCGATTTGTTGGGACGATTTGGGGGAGCGGAAGCTCTTGGGACCGGACCTCGTAGAGGAAACGGAGGCAAAGGTGCGCCTGATCAGGCAGCGGTTGTTGACCGCCCAGAGCCGGCAGAAAAGCTACGCGGACCGGAGGCGACGAGAATTGGAATTTGCGGTAGGGGACCACGTGTTGCTACGCGTCTCACCGTCTAAGGGGACAAGACGGTTTGGCATACGAGGGAAGCTGTGCCCGCGGTATGTGGGACCGTTTGAAATTTTGGAACGAGTAGGCCCGGTGGCATACCGGTTGGCCTTACCGCCAAATCTTGAACGGGTGCATAACGTTTTCCATGTTTCGATGCTCCGAAAATACCTAGCCGACCCGTCACACGTTCTCGACGCCTCGTCCGTTGAGCTGCGGGAGGATCTGAGTTTCGAGGAGACACCGATGCGGATCTTGGCAAGAGAAGAAAAGAAGCTGCGAAACCGGACGATCCCCTACGTAAAGGTGCAATGGAGTAACCACGAGGAACGCGAGGCGACGTGGGAACTTGAAACGAAAATGAGGGAGTGTTATCCCGAGGTATTTAGCGAGGGGTGAGGTTAAGTTTCGAGGACGAAACTTCCTTTAAGGGGTGTGTGGTGTAATATCATAGATTTTTGTATCACGTAATACCTTCTGCTAATAAAGCTTCCGTTTAGAGTAATTAATGTAACGGGTTTACTTAAGTCGATAATTTGGAGGTGCGGGTATTTTTCTGCGATAGAGCTCGAAAAACGGAGAACGGCGGTGCGATCGGATCCGGATTCCGACTTACGGAACTCCCAGAAAGGGGTAGAAAGTGATCGCAATGGCCGGGGGTGCATCGAAATCCGTGTAAGTGATTTGGCACGTTTTCCGAGGAAAAAGAGGGATTTATCTTTAAAGAATTATCCCGAAGGATTTTACCTGAAGGATTAATTAATTAAGGAATTAATTAATTAGGATTTTAAAATACCCGATGTGGTGTTTTATCGTACATAAAAGATTAAATTGTGACTTCTCCCGAAAGAAAGAAAAAAAAGAGAAACCCTAACCGGAAGAAACGAGAGAAAAGAAAGAGCGAAAAGAAAAAGGCGGAACCCTAATCGGAGGGAAACGGGAAGAAAGAAGGAGTTGACGGAAGGACCCAACCCTCCCGACGAACGTGCCAAGAACGGAAGCGCGAACGATCTCCGTCTCCGACGATTAGAGGTAAGCGAGTTTTATGTTCGTTTCGCTCGGTTTTCGTTCCGGTCTTTTGGGTAGTTTAGGAGTAGTCAAATCTAACCTAGGCGTCGCCGCCGCGAAGCCCTAGGGCATCGCGCCGCGGCGGTGATACAAGCCGAGCGGGGACGGTGCCGCGCGGCCGCGGCTAGCGCCGCGCGGGACCAAGGTCCCCGTGCGGCAGCGGCTAGGGGCGAGCACCGCGCGGGGCCATGCCCGCGCGGTGGGAGGGGCGCGCGCCGCGCGGGGGTCACACCAGCGCGGCCGCGGATGGTGCCGCGCGGGTAGGTACCCGCGCGGCGCTTGCTGCGACCGCGCGGGCACCGGCCCCGCGCGCTGCTTGCCCTAGCCGCGCCGCGCGGGGGCCTTGGTTCGCGCGGCGCTAGCCGCGGCCCGCGGCACCTTCCCTGCGCGGCGCGTACAGCGGCCGCGGCGGCGATGCCCTAGGGCCGTGCGGCGGTGCCCTAGGGCTCCGCGGCAGGCGCCCGCGCGGCTGCGGCGCGGGCCCCTTGCCCGCGCGACCGCAACCAATGCCGCGCGGGCGGGCGCCCGCGCAGCTGTGCGCACGCGCCGCGCGGGGCTCATGCCCGCTCGGCCGCGGCAGGTGCCGCGCGGGCAGGCGCCCGCGCGGCTGCTATGCACGCTCGCCGCACGGGGCCATGCCCGCGCGGCCGTGGCTGGTGCCGCGCGGGCAGGCGCCCGCGCTGCTGTGCACGCGCGCCGCGCGGGGCCATGCCCGCACGGCCGTGGCTGGTGTCGCGTGGGGCCTAGGCCCGCGCGGCTGCGGAGGGTGCCGCTCGGGCGGGTGCCCGCGCGGCCGTGGCAAGCGCCGCGCGGGCCGGTGCCGCGCGCGGCCGCTGCTTGCACCGTGTGGGGCTAGGACCCGCACGGTCAAGGTGGGTGCCACGCGAGGCCGGTGCCCACGCGGGGCTAGGGCTCGCGCGGTCACGACAAGCGCCGCGCGGGGCGGGTGCCCGCGCGGCCGTATGTCCGGCAATGCCGAGGAGGTGGCCGTGTCGCCGTCGCGCACGGGCGCCACCGCCGTGTCCAGCGGTCACTAGTGTTGTTGAGTGTTTGGGTCCGGTTTATGTGTTATTATATTACTGATCTGACTGCGGCTCTTTTGGGGACTACTTTTAGGTCCGGGTGTCGACAGAGAGCAGGATTCAGTTTTCGGAGCCCAGAATTCACATAATAGAGGTGGGTACTGTCGATTATTTCTGTGTATGGTCGTTCCCGAGTACTTGTTCGATAAAGTAGATGTGTTTCGTAAATTGACTAACCCCATTACATGTAAATCCCCTTTCTGTTCTATTTGAGGCCGC
The DNA here is from genome assembly GCA_029168755.2 of Tillandsia fasciculata. Taxonomy (NCBI): domain Eukaryota; kingdom Viridiplantae; phylum Streptophyta; class Magnoliopsida; order Poales; family Bromeliaceae; genus Tillandsia; species Tillandsia fasciculata. The sequence continues at coordinate 9,465,259 of CM054942.1, read as the reverse complement.
TGCGGTCGCAATATCGTTTTACTGATCTGACCGAAGCGGCTGAGGTCGCGATGTTATTGTACGCTCATATTGCTTACACGCACACCGGCGGCCTGGCCTCCGCATAGGGTGTATTTTTCCCCCCCCCACCTGTGATGATGGGGACCCCTCAAGGAGAGGCGGCTGCTACTTGGGCAGTCGAGTCCCTACCCCCCCTGGGGTAGGTGCCCAGTGTGACTTTCCAGGGATTTAGCGGCACATGAGGGGAAAGTAAATGCTCCGGTTTCGGTGTGTTCTTTTCAGCTACTGCATTTACTTAGTTGTTTACTACTTTATCAGTCACTAACAACCCACATTGTGACAGGTCCGTACAAGGGTGGGAATCGGGACGACGGTGAGGCATCCGTGAGAGGACCCTAGCCATGAGGCTAGAAAACGATTCGTTATTCTTTCGGTTATTTTCTCTTACTATGGTTAGTTACCCTGCCACCCCCCCCCTCAGGATGTTGGAACCCCCCCCCCGGCACCCCCCCCCCCCCCCGTGGATTTACCCCCAAAACCCCCCGTTTAAAACCCGTGGCACCCCCCCCCCCCCCCCCCCCCCCCCCCCAAGACCCCCCCCCCCCACCCATGTGATAACCCTCATGCCCCCCCACCCACCTCCCCCCCCCCCCCCCCCCCCCCCCACCGGGTTGTTGTATTGCATCAGATTGGGGGAGAGGGATCGGTTTGACCCCCCCCCCCCCCCCCCATCCCACTTTGATCAGTGTCATGATTCAGTCCTGCTGACTTATACTACTAATTATTTATTATTCAGGCACTTTACCGTGTGGGTCGCTCCCCCCCCCCCCCCCCCGGGTGTACGATACTCCCCCCCCCCCCCCCCCCCTATCCCCCCCCCCCCCCCCCCCCCCCCCCCCCCCCCCCCCCCAACCCCCCCCCCCCCCCCCCCCCTGGTGTATAGATTGGGTTTATTCCCCCCCCCCCCCCCCATTTATATTCCCCCCCCCCCCCCCCCCCCCCCTTGACATTTTACCCCATATAGTGGTACCCCCCCCCCCCCCCCCCCCCCCCCCCCCCCCCCCCCCCCTTTCCCCCCCCCCCCCTCCCCTCTGGTAGTCCTAGTGGGCATGTCTGAGTTCGAGGTCTACCCCACTAGGGGAGCCCCCCCCCCCCCCCCCCCCCCCCCCCCCCCCCCCCCCCCCCCCCCCCCCCACTGTTTTCCTTTTTCTCTTTTCCCCTTTGTTTTGCAGAGTTATCTGCTGGAGTTGCGGGACCCTCCTCGGCGGATCAAGGTAAGAGGATCGCGGATTAGTTAGCTGTCTACCTGGTTGCCAGTTTAGCTGTTTGATGTATCTCCTGTACACTCAGATACTTATACTTTTTCTTTCTTTTGGGCCTGGCTTCGGCCAGCAGGTTGTATTATTTGGTGAGCTGGGAGAGACACTTGTATATTTGAGAGTTTCCTTTCTGTACTTTTACTTTTCAGCTTTATCTGAGATGTATTAGTTATAGTTTATCTCTGTTTTATGCTCTTTCAGTATCTCTTATATCTGAGCAGGTTACCAGCGCTTCGTGTACACGGGAAATTCTGTGTGCACGGCGGATCTGTGGACAGGCCCGGGTTCTGGTATGCACCCGGGGCGTGACACCCGTGCCGGGTCCACTGCACCCGCGCATCTTCAGTGGACCACGTCGCATGCGCCGGCCAATCCCCGGCTGCCACGTGGCTCCCCCACCGGTCCGCGGCTTCCTCGTGCACCAAAATGCACCGAAAACTTCCGGGTGTCTCTTTTGGGGCGTCCGGACTCAGAAAATGCAAGCAAATAGCTGTTTTTCAGCGTTTTTCTGCGCTGAATCCAAATTCGGCCTCCGATTAGCCGGAAACCACTTCCAAAATTTGGTGAGAATAGCCGAAAGACAGGCTTGATCCAGAACCCTCATTGAGTCCGTCTAACACGTCCATTCGACGCGTTGCGGACCCAACACACCAATAATCGGTGTTCCTCACCACGGATCACGGGGGAAAACTATACGGGGATCTGGGCCAGTACATGATGTTTCCACCCTCAACCATTGTTTACAATCATATTCCCGCTCTGATACCACTTGTTGGTTATGGGATTCAAGGATCTAAATAGGAAAAAAGTCACCCAGAGGGGGGGGTGAATAGGTGTAAATAATAAAACTCAGAAATCTTTGTGTAAAAATAACCCAATGCGAAAAATAAATAAAGTACGCAAGATTTTATGTAAAAAACTCCATCACAGGAGTAAAAAATCACTGGACCGATCACACGAAAAAATCCACTAAGATTAAACACGTACAAGGTGATATAACGCAACACACGACTGAACCTTTTTCATACGCTCCAAGTAGATCTTCTCCGCAGTCCACAACGCGCCTCAATCACACAATTTGCGTCCAACTTTGAATCCACGAAGTCCAACCGAATCCACGGTCTTCACCAATTTGGCACGAGTTGATCACACGAATGCGCCTCGCTCCGAATCCACGAAATCGATAACACCTTGAATCACAAGGCCATGCGAATCCACGCGCAGATGTTCCTTTCGAAAATCGTTGTTTGTTTATTGGTGGTGATGATATCGAATACTTAGATAATCATAGAAAGACAAAAAAATACCGTATAAGTATTCATCAATTTGATTTTACAAGAAATAAAGAGTTTGAAAAATTCTAGAATCAAGTCGATCAATATAGAAAAAGAAACATAAAATAAAACGTATTTTTCTTTCTTTTCTATATGTGGATTATCTACGATTTCTTTTTGGAATACCCTAAAAGATGATCTTAGGGTCTATTTATAGGTTAGAAACCTTTTGGAAAGAGATAAGAATCAAAAACTGCCTTAACAGAATTTTTCTCGCACGACGGTCCCGACTGGACTTCATCTGATCCGGACTGTCGTCATAGACAAAAAAAAATTTCAAAATTAAGGTTCGGGGTCCGGATTGGATGGGTCTGATCCGGACTGATTCATGCGATATAACAAAAATAATGTTCGGGGTCCGGACTAGATGGGGGTTGATCCGGACTGAATTTTCGCATGAACCAAACTAGGTTCGGGGTCCGGACTGGATCTGCCTGATTCGGATCCAAAACATATATATATAATGTACAGTTTTTTATTTTTATTCAATGAAAATTATTTCAAGTGTTTCTAAACTATAAGAATGTATTCAAATCATCAAAATATTTAGTTTAACATACCTGACATTTTGAATCTATTTTTCTTGAGATCGATATATGTGATTTCAAGTCTTCAACTTCAATCTTCAAGACTCAAAATACTTCACGAAATACGCCAATATAAAAATTCTTAACACCACGCATATTTTTAAAAAAGATAGAGAAAAAAAGAAAACTCATAAAAAATTTAAAAATAAGCAAGTATAATCCACAAATTTCCGACAATAATGACAAAGAACAAACCTTCGAATTCGAATTTCACTTTTGCTCATATAGATATGATGATGAAGAAGAAGAAGAAGAAATCAGAAGAATCTCTTGGCAATTGAGCTTGGAGAGGGCAAATTCTTGTAGAAAAAGAAAAAAAAAATTAAAAAAAAACATTAGATCAAAATTCAGTATAATAATCCTAAAAAATCAATAAAAACATCTATCATAACGACAAAAAAAATTATTTTAATTACCCAATTAATCAACCAATTTTTTTTTTTTTTAAAAAAAAACATAGGCTCAATTAAGGCAAACTTAGTTTGATCACGCTGCGGGCATCGGGGAGGTGAATCCTGATCTCCACGGCACCTTCGCCGCCATTGTCAGTGTAATATCACAGTTTTCATGTAACGTTTTACCCTCCTGCTAATAAAGTTTAAGTTATGGGAAATTGAATTAACGGGTTTAATTAAGTTGATGATCTTGAGGTGCGGGTATTTTTCTGTGATAGAGCTCGAAAAACGGTGAACGGCGGTGCGACCGGATCCGGATTTCGACTTACGGATCCCCCAGAAAGGTGTTGTTAGGATCGCGGTAACCGGAATGTGCATCGAAATCCGTGCAAGTGATTGTGCACGCTTTTCGAGGAGATAAGGAATTATCTCTACGGAATTATCTCTAAGAAATAATAATAATTAATGATTAAATACCCGATGTGGATTTTGATGGTACGTACATATGAAAAGGAAAAATAAAAGAAATAAATTAATAATAAAATTTATTTATTCCCCGTATACCGAAAGGAAAACCCTAGTTTTAAAAGATCGCCTCCTCAAACCCTTCCCTCTTGTGCGTGCCGAAGACCAAACGAAACCCTAGTTCGAAAAGAGGGAAAAGAGAAAAGGAAAGGAAACCCTAACCGGAGGAAAAAGAAATAGAGAAGGAGGAAGCGGAGGAACCCGTTCGTTCCCGATCAACGTGCCGGAGACCGGAGAACGAGACGTCACCGCCATCGGAGGGCGGATCCGGATTCTCACCACCGCAAAGAACGGAGATCGGGATCGCGTTGCCTCCTCCATCGGAGCAAGGTTAGTGATCGTTATCTCTCCTTCGTCGGTTTAATCGTGGGTTTTTTCGTGTTCTTTTGAGATCGGTTTAATCGGTAAATTGATCACAGGTTTTTGATTGGTTTTGATCGGTGATTTGTTCGTGTTCTTGACCGGGTTTAATCGATGGTTTTTAATCGGTCTTGATCGGAGGTTTGATCGGGTTTCCGATCAATGTTTCGTTTGGTCTCCGATCAATGGTTTTATCGTTGGAGCGATCCGGGGTTTTTAGTTGGGTAAATTGAGTGCTTCGTAGGAGCATGGGGGATCTAACGGGAGGCCACCGCCGCCGTTGTTAAACGGGAGGCCGTTGCCGCCGTTATCATGTTCGCGGGGTCGTCGCCCGAGCCGCGCGGGGGCGAAAACGAAGAAGAAAACGCGAAACGGGGTGTTACTGTTCACCCCGTACGGCCCCCCAGCCACGCGGTCCACATGCCGGGCGTGCACCCGGCGCACGGCTCCGCAGCCCGAAGGCGCAGACCCGGTGCACGCCCCCATGCGCCAGCACTGCCCCGCAGCTGCGCGGTGCACGCTCTGGGCGTGCACCCGGCGCACGGCTCAGCAGCCCGAAGGCGCAGACCCGGTGCACACCCCGGTGCGCCAGCACTGCCCCGCAGCTGCGCGGTGCACGCTCTGGGCGTGCACCCGGCGCACGGCTCCGTAGCCCGAAGGCGCAGACCAGGCGCACGCCTCCGTGCGCCAGCCCGGCCCGCGAAGCGCGGTGCACGCCTTCAGCGTGCTCCCGGTGCGCGCCGCCGCGCCCTGGGGGCGTGAGCCCGGTGCGCGCCTTGGCCGTGCACCGGCCCGGCCCAAATCGCCTGGTGCACGCGCCCGGGGTGAGCCCGGTCTGCGCCGCCGCCTCCACTATGCTGTAAACCCGGTCCACGCCTCACCCGTGCACCAGCCCCCAACGGAAGAGTCTAGTAGCTCCGTTTTCGGCCCATTTCGCCTCATTTTTGAGTGTTTTTTACCACGACGATATTTTTAACAACGATGTAGTTCTTTCGGGGCAGTTTTTGGTTCGACGGTTTTTTGTTGGACGACACGGTCCGCTTGGCACAGTGATTTTGGTTTTCGTCGGTCTATTGTTACAGTGGTCGGGACCACTAATTTTGCCTGTTTAGGGTAAAAATGTTAAATGGTGTTCTTGGTTATTTTAATTAGGCCGCGTGAAGTTCTGATTGCCTAGGAGGGTCCCCGGCGCGGTCGTTTATCTTCGTTTTAGGTGGGTACCTTTGGTTATTTTCGGTGTAATGTCGTTCCCGAGTATTTTGCATGATAAAGTAGATGTTTTTGTAAACTGTCTAACCTCATTGCATGTAAATCCCGTTTACTAATCTAATTGAGGCGGCTGAGGTCGCAGTATCGTTTTATTATTCTAACCAAGGCGGCTGAGGTCGCAGTATTGTTTATATGCTCATATTGCTTACACTCACACCGGCGGTTTGGCCACCGCACAAGGTATATTTTTTCGGAAAGATGGTAATGATTACCCGTGTACCCCACGACTAGCAATGATGGGGACCCCTCAAGGAGAGGCGGCTGCTACTTGGGCAGTCGAGGGGATTGGTGGTACCAAGAAAATGAGTACGGTATTCTGGGGTTGGAGCCCAACTTGTTTTTAAATTCTGGGGTTGGAGCCTAGCTTGTTTTTAAATTCTAGGGTTGGAGCCCAGCTTGTTTTTATGACATGGATTTAGCGGTACATGAGGGGGAAGTAAATGCTCCGGTGTATCGGTTTGTCTTTTCAGTTATTGCATTTACTGTTTATATCTATTTTATCAGTCACTGACTACCCACGCTGTGACAGGTCTGAGCAGGGGTGGGAACCGGGACGATGGTGAGGCATCGGTTAGAAGACCCTAGCCTTGGTGGCTAGTAAATGTTACAGTTTTTGGTTATTTCTTTTATCGTTTGGTTAGTATAATTGTGAATTACTTGTGTATGGTTTCTTGTGGATGTTGGATTGAGGACTTAGCGTAGGAATATCTACCTATATCTGTGAATCTTGAGATGTGTGGATGCGACTCGTTTTCAAATACAAACATGGTTTCAAAAGCATTTTTAAACCAAGTGTCGTTTGGGCATTGATTTCAAAACCTGTGAATTTATCTGTTGCCATGTGGTGTGTCCACATTGGCCGGTTCTATTTTGACTCAATCTATATGAGATGTGGATTAGGATTCATCCTTTTGTGTTAAGGATAAGATCGGGTTTTATCCTTATATGTTAAGGATAAGGATAGGATTTATCCTTATGGGTTAAAGATAAGGATATGTTTCTTATAGGTTAAGAAATATATCTTAACCCATATCCTAACCATATTCTGTTTATCTCTACGTGAGAAAGAGAATATCCTAAAGGGTCCTAATAGTCTATAAATAGAACCCCTTCCCCTATACGGGGAATATACAACCTACGATACACAAGAAGAAAAAGAAATTTTCTTCTTCCTCATTCACTCTCTTTACGTTCTCTCTGGGTTTCCACCTTCGTTCCCAGGGTTTTGGAGTGTGGACATAGAAGAGGACTCTGGTAGCCCTTTTCGCATCCGATCCGATCCGATTTGCGCATCCGATCTACAACCTGGAGATACGTGGAAGATCAAGAATCATCAAGATAAGGACGATCCAAGAAGGCTGGTAAAACAAGCTAGCTGATCCAATTCCGGTTCCTGGATACGTTGGCTATCCAGTTTGTAAGTTTCCGCTGCCATCTAATTCCAACAATTGGTATCGGAGCATGTTTGCTTGTTTTCGCCTGAGATCATGCCTGTATTTGCTTGATTTGAATATATATATATATATATATATATATATATATATATATATATATATATATATATATATATATATATTTCGTTGATCTTTCTTCGTAGATTAGTTCTACAATTTTATTTTTTTTTTGGATTCGTTTTTTCTATGTGAAATCAAATAAAAAAAAAAAAAAAGGCTAAATTAGTTTTAGTTTGTACTGATCACGAAATATTTTTTTTTATTTACATATGTTGTAAATAACTTTTTTTTTATTATTTACATATGCTGTAAATATTTTCTTAAAAGATAAAAAGAAAACTAAATTAGTTTTAGTTTTTTATTCTTTTATATTGATCAAGAAATATTTTTTTATTTACATCAGTTGTAAATAAATATTTTTTATTTTTTATTTTCTTTTATGCTGTGTGCATTACTTAAAAAAAAAAACTGGGCACCCAAGAGGGCGTGGGACTCCTCTGGCGGGCCTGGGCCCCCCAGCGCTTCAGGCGTAGGGCCAGCCCAGCCCGCGGCGCCCTTGCGGGCGCAGGCCAGGCCTGGCCCGAAGCGGGCCCCCGCGTATGCAGGCGCCAGGCCCAGCCCGCAGCGCCAGAGTGGGCGCACGCTGGGCCCGGCCCGGCCTACAGCGCTGAGCAGGCCAGCGGGCTCAGGCCCCGCGCAGTGCGCGCAGGGCCTGGCCCGGCCCGCAGCCGACCTGCATCCCTGAGCGGGTGCGGGCCCCCCACCCCCCCCCCCCCTATGCGCTCGGTGCGCTGGGCCCGGCCCGGCCTGCCTCCCCTGCGGGCACGGGCCCATGCGCGTGCGGGCGGGCGCCGGCCCATCGCGCTGGGTGCGCGTGGTTGGCCCGGCCTGAGTGGCTTCCCGCAATTTTTTTTAATTTTTTTTTTTTTTTAGGAAAATAATTTTTTTTTATGCTCCTATGTGGTGCAATTTTTTTTTTATGTGATCTTTTTTGTGCTCCTATGTGGTGCAATTTTTTATGTGATTTCTTTTATGCTCCTATGTGGTGTGAAATTTTTTATTATTTTATTTATCTGTGGGATTTAAATAAAATAATATGCATATGTTGTATATCTTATATCTTGTGTGGATGTAAACTATAATGCTTTTGTGGCTTATTCTTAATCGTTATATGCTTTTTTGGTGCATATAAGTACTTGTGTTCTTTCGGTATTTTTTTCACAAAATTTAATTTTTAGAAAAGCGGGTTCGGCGTGTGCAGCATTCCTTTAGAATATGATTCCCTTTGATGTACATCTTTGTAGTGATGTAGTAGGCTTTATTTCTGTAAATGTGATGTAATAATTAAGGTCATGTAAGAGGAATGTGTTATGCACACCATCGACGTTTTTCAAATTAAATTTTGGCACAAGCACTTATTTTTTATTATTTTATCTGTGTGATATGAATTCTCTAAGATAAGTTCTTAAATTTTTTTTTAAAGATGTGTTCTTTTAAAATGGATGAGTTCCGTTTTTTTTTTTAATAAGTTTCAAAATTAAATAAGAAAAAATTAATAAGATTAAAATTTCTTGAACCGACAGTGGGTGATGATTATGAGCCTAGCGAAATTTTCGATCCCATTGTGAAGGAGATATTTTTTCAATCTTGTTAATTTTTGAAATATGTGCCTAATGTCCAAACCTGTTTTTGAATGTAGTGAAATGGCTTCCAGAAATGTTATAGCTGACCTCACGAGGGGTGATAAGCTAAACGGAATGAATTATGACATATGGCACAGAAAAATGCAATACCTGCTAAATGAACAAGGAGTTCTTGAAACTCTCTCTATCAAAAAGACCGTGCCTCTAGATAACTCTACTGCAGAACACCAGCATGAGCAGGATGTCTATGACAAATGGTTCAAGGAGGATCGTACTGCTCGGTATACTATGTTGTGTGCCATGCAGGATGACCTCATTAGACAGTTTGAGACATTTGAGACTGCCAAAGACATGTGGAAAAATTTGAAGATTGCTTTTGGGCAAACTTCAGTTACGAGGCTGCGTGCCCTAAATCTAAAGTTTCAGCAGTACATTAAGGACCCGAAGCACTCAATGGTTGAGCACCTTCGTGTGATGAGCACCATGATTCGGGACCTTAAGGCTGCTGGAAATGAGCTCAACGATGAGCAACAGGTTCTCGCGGTGATTCGTTCACTGCCGGACCCCGAATGGTCCCAGATGAAGCTCCTGATGCGCACAGTGAGGGCATTAAAACGTTTAATAATATATCACGTCATCTCGAGCTTGAGGCAGAACGCTTTGATGCGAACCATTTTGTCGCTCTTGTTGCACGCTCCGAGGAGCGCGGTGGGATTGCACACAAGCGCAAAAAGCGTTACAACAATGGAACGCAGAAAAATAAAAATCAAATTCCTCATGGTGGAGTTGGAAAGCGCGGCAGAGGTAAGCGCGCTGGCAGCAAAGATGTTGCGAAGCTAAAATGCTATAACTGCAAGAAAAAGGGTCATTTCGCTCGGGATTGTTCTGAGCCGAAAAAGGTAGCCCTACCACTCTCACACTGTTTTGTTTGCTCTTATGCTTTAGTAGCTAATTCTCTTCCCGATTGGATCGTGGATACAGGAGCAAACAAGCACGTAGTGCGTGATCGAGCGGGATTTGTAGATTACCATCGAGTACCGACTGGCACACAATTTGCCACCCTTGGGAATGGCTCAATGGAAGAAGTTATTGGAGTTGGTTCGTACCGACTCAAGTTGCGTGGTGGCCGCACCTTACTTCTTCAAGATGTGCTATATGCACCCGGTATAAGATGTAATCTATGTTCAGTTTTAGCTTTGCTACATTTAGGCTATTCTTTTCATTTTGACAGAGACCTCCTTGACATTTCCTTTCATGGTACTTTATTTGGATATGGTACATTAATAAATGATTTCTTTAAGTTAGATTTGGAGGATGATTCGTTTGCTTTTGCTTCTTCTTCTTCTAATCTCTGTGATGAATCCGTTAAATGGCATGCCAGACTAGGCCATATAGGTCAAGAAAGAATGAACAGACTGGCTCGAGTAGGCCTTTTGGGGTCTCTCACCAAAGTTGACCTATCTGTGTGCGAGCCTTGTCTGGTTGGGAAGGTATGTAGAAAGCCTTTTGGTAAGGCTACTCGTGCCTCTCATCCTTTGGAGTTGATCCACTCAGACATTTGTGGGCCAATGAATGTGAGGGCCCGGCATGGTGCGTGCTATTTTCTCATATTCATTGATGATTATTCCCGTTATGGCTATGTGTATATGCTTTCTCACCGTTCTGAAGCTTTAGATTGCTTCAAGCGCTTCGTAGCGGAGGCTGAGAATCAAATAGAAAGAAGTGTAAAAGTGCTTCGCACTGATCGAGGACGTGAGTACTTGTCTGATCAGTTCAAGACTTATTGTGAGCAAAAGGGCATTATGAGACAGCTCACTATTCCAGGTACTCCGCAACAAAATGGTGTTGCAGAGCGAAGGAATCGTACTCTACTGGACATGGTTAGGCCTATGATGGCGCATGCTCATCTTCCTATAAGTTTTTGGGGAGATGCTCTTTTGACTGCTGCCTATATTCTTAATTGAGTCCTTAGTAAATCAGTGCCATCTACCCCATATGAGTTGTGGAGTGGTAGAAAGCCAAGTTTACACTACTTACGCCCTTGGGGTTCAGCTGGATATGTTCACAACCCCTCACATAGATTCGGAAAACTCGGCCCTAAAGCAAGCAAGCATGTGTTCATCAGATACCCTGAAAATTCGAAGGGCTATGTGATGTATGGTGAACACCCAGATGGTGGGATGACCGAGATTGAGTCTCGTAATGTAGAATTCCTAGAGAAGGAATTTCCAAGCATTGGTGAAATGCGAAAAGACGTCGGATTGTATGAGTTACAAGACGACGTTATTCCATCTTCTGGTGAGGGTGATCGATCACTTCCCGAAGTCGCTGAAGGAAGTGGTAGCGATCCTACGGCTAGTGGGAGTGCTTCTATGAGTGGGAGCATACCCTTGGAAGCCGAGAGTTTAGGCCCTCAACTGCGTAGAAGTGAACGTGGAAACATTCCCCGTCGACGTTTTGAGATCGAAGGGAATATTTTCATGTGCACTCCGCTCGATGATGATGAGCCTGCTTCTTATGTAGAAGCGCTACAATCACCAGCTTGTAATGAGTGGATGGCTGCTATGAGAGATGAGATGGATTCTATGAGCAAGAACCAAGTATGGGAGTTGGTTGACCTTCCACCTAAGCGCAAGTCTATTGGAAATAAATGGGTTTTAAAAATTAAGCGCAAAGCGGATGGATCAATCAATAAATATAAGGCTCGGCTCGTGGCTAAGGGCTACAATCAAAGGCAGGGTGTCACGCCCCGGCGTCGAAACTGCGACCCGGGCTCGCCAACAGATCCACCGCCCATACGGGAAGCCCCGTATAGACGAAGCGACTAACCTGCAAAAGATCAACTATACTATATAGATATCAGAGCTGAAAGTAAAATGCTGAAAATGAAAATATATACAACTCAAAATCCTCCCCAATATATAAGTCTCTCGAACTGTAAAATAAAATACAACTCTATACCTCACTACAAAGGTCTCTCAACATGAACTCTCAAAAAGTAAGGGGGTACATCTACTCTCTGGACGACGACGACTGGTAGGGATCTATCTCGCGACTCCCTTACCTCGATCAGCCGGATCAGCAACTGGAGCAGCAAGAACAGGAGTAGAAGTCCCAAAATCCCAGAACAACTCATCCTGGGTACAACACAGGGTTCACAGTTACACTTAAATTCCAAAAATTTACCCAAACAAACACAATCTGAAATCAGCCCCAAAGATGCAATTATTTAACCTGCAGAAAGTGCCCTGAAAATTCCGATAAAAATATCACAGCGATCCTCTCGTCGAGACCTTCGAAACGGGTACCTGCATGTCCAAATCCGAGCCCCGTAGGCCGAGTTACAAATTCCACAGTACAAGTACGCAAAATTTCACAACCACACAACTGTAAACTCAAACACAGATAAAGGGAAGAAAGTACACCTCCGGGAAGGTCTCAGAAAAATCTAAGAAAAATACTGTGATAATCCTCGTGTCGAGTAGATGCAAAAAGTGTACAGGAGCGTCTCAATCCGATGCCCGGTTGCGGAGATATCGCCGAAAGACCGAACCGCTGTCCAAAACTCCACGACAAAAACTGTGTCACAGTAAACTCGAAAAAACACCTCGAAAAGCATGAAACGAGGGGAAGCAGGAAATACCAAGATCGTAGATCTGTCTGTCGCCGATCCAATGGCGCAAGAATCGCCTGAAAAGGTGGTCGGAGTAGGCCGGGAGAGCTCACGCACCGAAACACGACGGAAGAGACACCGGCGAAGGGACGTCGCGCCGCGCCAAAGAAAATGGAATCTCGAAAAGCGTGCCATGTAAAATCCCGGAAATCCACAGGTGGAAGCAGCTCAGGGAGAGGAAGAAAGTTGCTGAAGGTCGCTCTGCCAAAATCCGCGCGGAGAAGAAGATAACAGGGCTGGAACATGGGCTATTTATAGGCTGGGAAATCATTTGAATTAATTCCCTCCATGTCCCTGTTTTCGGGCGCCCGAATCTTTCGGGCGCCGAAAACCAGGTGCGTAGACCCGTCCAACCAGCGCCCGGAATGCCCTGGGTGCACCACATCAGCGCGCAACAGGAAACAGCTAACACCACGAACCACCGAGCGACACGTGGCCGCCGCAACAGCCGACGCGTGGCGCGCACTTCGCGCGGGAAGCGCGGTCAACGCGCGCCTGCACCCTCTGCACGCACGCGCCCCGAGGCCGGTGCAGCAGTTCCGTGGACCGAGCGCACAACACCGCGCCAACCACACGCTGCCACGTGTCACCCACCGGTCCACCGTACACCCGCGCCTACTTCCGTGGACCGCGCCTGCTGCGCCGGCCAACCAGGAGCCGCCACGTGTCCCGTCCCGGGTGCACGCCTCCGCGGTGGACTGCGCACCTGCCTGCGCGCCCGCGCGCCTGCCCGCGGTTTCTCCGCCGCCTGCCCGAGCCCGCTCCGCCGCTGCCCGCCGGCCGCCGGAACAGTACCAATTGCCTCGAAAAATGTACGCGTCATCCGGGCTCCGAAAAAATATAAGTAAATAGTCTATTTTCATCGTTTTTGCGCGTTGAATCCAAATCCGAAGTCCATTTTGCCAAATTCCAAACCTCAATTTTTTCGAAAGTATCCGGAAAGGTGATCTTTTGTCCAAACTTCGCACTGAGTCCAATTTTAATCTCCGTTTCGCGCGAAACTACTTCTAAACACTCGATGGGTCCTCCAATTACCCACGTGATCCCTTTTTAAGCCCGAAATCCACCACTTGAGTCCAAAATGCGCACTAACTCCACCGAGACACCACACAGGCCACCAAAAGCTGCCAAACAACCAGCAAACCCAACGCGGGGATCCGGGTCCTCACACAGGGGTAGATTACAACGAGACATTTGCTCCCGTTGTGAGATTTGCCTCTATACGTGTGATTTTAGCCTTAGTGGCTCATCTAGATTTGGAATTATTCCAAATGGATGTCAAGATAGCTTTCCTCAATGGAGGATTAGCGGAGGAGATCTACATGGATCAACCTGAGGGTTTTGTACTCGAAGGTCAAGAAGACAAAGTATGTCGTCTTAAAAGGTCCATTTATGGTCTCAAACAGTCATCGAGACAGTGCTACTTCCGGTTTCATGAAGCCATCATCTCTATCGGTATGTCCATGATAGAGGAAAACCACTGTGTATATGTCAAGAAGTCAGAGAAGGGAATTTTGTTTCTCTCTCTATACGTCGACGACATACTATTGGCTGGGAATGACATCGAGTTGATCAATACCACTAAGGAGTGGTTATCTTTCAATTTTGAGATGAAAGATATGGGTGAGGCGAGCTATGTGCTCGGTGTGAAGGTCATCAGAGATCGCTCTAGGAGACTTCTTGGTCTGTCTCAAGAATCCTATATTAAAAGGGTTCTGGAGCGGTTTAGGATGCATCATAGTAAACCCGTTGATACTCCAGTGGAAAAAAATCACACTTTGAGTCTTGATCAGTGCCCTAAAACGGATAAAGAAAAAGAGCAAATGAGTAGGGTTCCTTATGCGAGTGCGATTGGCAGCTTGATGTACGCTATGATGTGTACTCGACCTGACATATGCTTCGCTGTTGGCTTGGTAAGTCGTTACCAGAGCAACCCAGGACCTGCTCATTGGCAAGAGGTCAAGAGGATCCTTCGATACTTAAAGGGAACCAGTGATCTCGTTCTATGCTTTCAAGCTGGAGACTTGAGATTGAAAGGATATAGTGATGCTGATTGGGGCGGTGATAGAGATGAGCGCAGGTCCACTTCAGGCTATGTGTTTATGCTTGGAGGTGGGGCAATTTTCTGGTGCAGTAAAAAGCAGAGTTGCATTGCCTTGTCTACCATGGAGGCGGAGTATGTTGCTTGTTCAGCAGCCGTTCAGGAGGCTGTTTGGCTGAGGAGATTTCTCCAGCACCTCGACATTGTGACTCGAGCTGACGAGCCTGTTGAGATGGTCTCTGACAGCATGGCTGCTTTGGAGTATGTGAAGGACCCCAAGTATCATGGCAGGACCAAGCACATTGACATTCGTTTTCACTACATTCGAGAGATGATTAGGCTAGGCGAGGTCACTCTTAGACATATCTCCACCACTAGGATGGTGGCTGATCCGTTGACCAAGCCGATAGCTGGGGATATGTTCTTGACCCACGTTAGGAGTTTGGGTCTTCGCAGGTTATGATGTATGGACATTATTGAGACGTTTTGTATCTTACGCTTTTCTTAATGAAAATATGTTTTTCTTTTATGTATGATTGCGTAATTGATACTAGTAGGCACATATTACCATAAGTCACCAGGCTCAGGTCAGCCCACTCACACGGGTGATCGCCCTGGCACCTAAGTGGTGAGCAGGATGAGACTAAATAATCATATTAAACTTTAGTAGTTGTAATATGATTGCTTTGTTCATATACGTTATGAATAAAGTGTTGATACGATTTGAAAGTCGCCTTAATTAGTTTAAGATGAGACTCTTAGGAGTTGGATATGAGAATTCTTTTGTGAAATTCCATATCGAGCCTGTATAGCAGCCGAACCTAAAATACTTGGGTTAGAGAGATGACCTGAGTTGTATAGTGGTTAGATGCCTTAGTGGTGCCTAGACCAAGGTTCGCATGGCGTTCCAGAGCGTGACATGGCCCATTGGATGGGTGCTCCGCCATGGCATACATATCATACTGTATGTGATTGTCGACCAGTTAGTAGAGTGACATATATTCTTCCCTCTATGTCACTGTGTGAGCACTAACCCTTTTTTATGCCCTCGACTTAGAACTACATTATGAAGTAGAGGTCCAAAGTAACTAACTTAGCGTGTATCTCAGGGTCATGAGAAAATACGATCTCGCGGAGCATGTCTAGTAAAGTGCTTGGACCGATACAGATTAATGTGAGGGGCTGAGGAAGATGTTTCGATAGCACACCATGAAAGTCTTGTGACTCATTGCCCGGGCGATTATCTCGGTTGTGTTACTTGAGATAATCATGAGTACAAGAGATGTTGTAGGGTCAAGCCCTGTGATTACAAGAGGGGGATTTGTGATACTTGATCCGGTGTGTGTTGAAACGTCTGGGGCATATATGTTTTAGTCAGTGATGTGCTATATTAGTTGGGTAGTGACTTAATAGGCACTCCTGCATTGTGATTTTTTTATCTGGTCGCACGCTCCATTACCCGTATGAAGAGTAGAATGTATATGAGATGTTACGGCTTTTTGGTGTTGGCATATTTCGTGAGTCAAGTCAGTGAGTTGAGTCGGAGTCTTAAAGGATCAAATTGTCAATCAGCAATCAAAGACTTAGAGAAGATTCAACAAGAGCTCAAGTTGACACTCAGTGTCTTGAGTCTTGAAGATTGAAGATGAAGAATTGTGGATCAGTTACATCAATCTCAAGAAGAAAGTATTCAAAAGGATCAGGTATGTTTAACTAAATAATTTTGGTGATCCGAATACTTTCTTATAGTGTAGAAACACTTGGATGAATTTTTAATTGCATAAAAATCAAAAACTGGACATGGGACATGTTCAGGATCCGGATCAGATGATCCAATCCGGATCCCGAAGGGTATTAGTTCATGTGCAAATCCAATCCGGATCCAAGCCTATTCTGATCCGGATCCCGAACATTGGATTTTGCTGAATTCATGAACGATCCGGATCGGACCTTGCAATCCGGATCCCGAACCCTTGGTTTTCTGGAATCGTCAATCTCGTTACGACGATCCGGATCGCAGTAAATCCGATCCGGATCGCCGTCCTGAAAAATTCCAGATAAGGTATGTTTTTGATTCTTATCTCTTTCCAAAGGTTTCTAAACTATAAATAGACACTTAGGGTTTCTCAAGAACGTGGGGAGCACGGCCGATCAATTTATAAAACACTTGAGAGCAACCCTAGAGGCTAGGTTTTTATCGTTCTTCTTTATAGCCTCTTTTAGGTCAATTCGATGGTTCTTTCAAGAACATATCTTTTGTCGAATTGATCTAATCTTTGCTTAGAGATTTCTCCCATGGATCTTCATTGATAATCTAAGCAAAGGATCACCATCGAAGCCAATATTCTTACCGGCTGAGTTTGCGTCGTGGATTCGACGTGGCATCGTGGATTCGGTGTGCTGAAGGCGTTTCGTGGATTCGAAACGTGTGCTCGTGGATTCGAGTGGCGTTCGTGGATTCGAACGTGTGCAGTGGACGTGCAATCGGTGGAGCGCAAGGTCCGAAGAAGTTGAAGGAGGGGTTGAATCCGTGGAGACGGTAATCACCTTGTTATTCTTCTTTTCTTAGTGGATTGTTATTGCGTGGACATCCAACCGGTCAGCGCAAGGTCCGAAGAAGTTGAAGGAGGGGTTGAGTCCGTGGAGTCGGTAATCACCTTGTTATTCTTCTATTCTTAGTGGATTGTTATTGCGTGTTGGTCCCGTGGTTTTTCTCCTGGATTGGAGTTTCCACGTAAATCTCGGTGTGTTGATTTTTATTTTCCGCATTGTTTTTATTTTTGCACTGAGATTGGTTTTTATAATATTACACCTATTCACCCCCCTCTAGGTGTTTGATAGTACCTATTTAGATCCTTGTGGATCCTAAATAACTCTACAATTGGTATCAGAGCGGGTTTTAGGTTTATCTATCATGTTGGGTGAAAGTGGTAATATTTTTAGACCTCCTCTTTTTGATGGGACCAATTATGCATATTGGAAAGTGCGGATGAGAGCTTTTCTCATCTCTATTGATGAGCGTGTTTGGCAAACCGTTGAATACGGTTGGGTGCATCCTGTTGAGGAAGTAGGAAATTCTACTACCCCAAAACCTCGCTCTAGATGGTCCAAAGAGGAAATCGAAAGATCTTCTTACAATGGGAAAGGTATGAACGCTTTATATAATTCTCTTTCCTCGACTGAGTTTACAAGAATTTCCGCGTGTGAAACCGCGAAGGAAATTTGGGATATTCTCAAAATTACACATGAGGGTACTAATCTTGTAAAAATTCAAAAGCTCCAGATGCTTACAAGTCAATTTGACTCTATTCATATGGAAGAGCATGAATTGTTTACAGATTATTACACTAGACTTCAAGATGTAATTAATACATGTGCTAATTTAGGAGAAAAGATCCCGGAGTCGAAAATTGTAAGAAAGATACTTCGGACTCTTCCGGAACGGTTTAGGGCAAAGGTTACCGCCATTGAAACCGTTAGTCATCCGGATGAGATGAGTGTAGAGGAATTAGTAGGTGCTTTACAAACTTATGAGATGACTTTTCCTACTAATCAAAATTCTTCCAAGTCTTCTTCTAAGCTTACAGGTATTGCATTCAAATCAACAAAGGAAGAAGATAGCGAATCGAGTTCCGACGATGAAATCTCTTTTGCCGATTTTGAAGAACAATTGGCGCGGATCACAAAGAAATTTCGTCGGAAATTTTGGAAGAATCGAACCGATGGATCTTCATCCACGAAACCATCTAAAGGATCATCGGGTTCTAAATCCTCTAAACTCAAAGGCGTTGCAAAACCTTCTAAAGAAAAAGAAAAAGATGATTTCGAAGGGGAAATCCGATGCTATCGATGCAAAGGCTACGGCCATATTTCAACGGATTGTCCTTCTAAGAAATCATACAAAAAGAAGGCTTTGCAAGCAAAAACTTGGGACGATTCTAGTTTCGATGAATCGACCTCAAGTGAAGAGGAAAAAGAAAAAATTGTTGCTTTTCATGCCTCTCAAATTCCCTCTTCTAATTTGTGTTTATCATCTTTAGTCACTGACTCTATTCCTTTGATTTTGCATGAAACATCAACATCCGGAGGAGAGTCATCAAGTGAGGGGGAGTCGGACGAAGAAGAACTCGTTGAGGCATACCAACAACTTCTTGCGGAATCAAAGAAGATGGCCAAACTTAACAAGAAGTTGAGGAAGCAACGACATGAAGTTCAAGACGAGAATCAAGCTTTAAAGATCAAACTTCATGATCTCGAGGAGGAACATGGACGTTTATTGGATAACAATAAAATCCTCCAAGAAAAGCTAAACCAATCGGAGACAAACGCTAAATCATATATGGACAAGATTGGTTTTCTTGAAAAGCAGTTTGAAGAAATTCATGTCACCAACCAAGCTTTGACCAAGCAAGTTCATCAACTCAAATCCGACATACAAAGGCTTTCAACCGGTTCCAAGAAACTAGATTGTATGTCCGGATTAGGTCAAACAAGCAAGGTTGGTTTGGGATTTAAAAAGGACCAAACTGTGCATGCTTCAAGTTCCACAATGAAATTGAAAGGAAGAACTTGTCACCTTTGTGGACTTGAAGGACATTTGGTGAAGAATTGCCCGAAAAAGAGAAAGAAAAATTCTTCGGCAACTTCATCTACGGAGCGGACTCAACGGAATCAAAAGACACATCAAGTCAAAGGAGTTCACTCAACCCACCAAAGGTCCGAGCCACAACATCAATCATTCAAGTGGATCATTGCGAGGCAAAGACCTAAGGTGGATCAACAGTCAAAGCTACCAACCCCCGGGCACAATGAATCAAGACAACCCAAGATCCGCGATTTTGGATTCGGAAAGGTGATATCTTTCCTTGTCTTAAGTTCTAAATAGCTTATGACTGTGTGTAATGCTTTGATTGGTTTTCCCTTCATATTTTTCTTAATCTTTGCATTACATGTTTCTCAATGCTCTTTGTTTTTATACTTTGTTTTTGAACAAAAGGGTTTTTAACGAACAAGTGCATTGAATAAAAAGGGCTTCACGTTCATTCACTCCAAATTAATTTTACTTGGATTATCAACTTGACTCCTTAATCATAATCTTGAAGACACTTCATTAGAGGAGTTGTTTAATTGAGCATTGGTTAAATTGACTTTAATTGCATCCTTTCACGCATTTAGAAATTTATTATGCTTTTGATATCATAATATTTCAATGTTGCAATGATCATTTATGTTAATTAATTCATCTTTTAAGTGATCAAAGTCAATTTCTCTCTCAATGATCTCTTGGTATAGTCATTATCATATTTGATTGCTTAGTCGAGTATGAATGCGAGATCAATTTTTGGTTGAATACCTTATATATTAAATAATTGATAGCCAATTGAGGGGGAGTCAAAGAAAAGTAAAATGCTCAAAAGATGTGGAAAGAGTTACATCCCAATGAGGAGTGTGAAAACTACCACCACATGGAGGAAAAAGAAAGAAAGAAAAAGATACCCCATGTATGCAAAGCAAAATTTTGTTTTAAAAATGTTGATGAAATGCATATTGAAATACTTGACTCAGTCATATTTCATGGTTGGTATAAGGTGGGATTTTTGATAAAAGATGCTCAAAGAGCCACTCCTTCAACAGATTGTCTAGATATATTATCTAACTTATCGGGGATTTCAAACATCTATTGATCTTTGTATTTCATTTTCTTTACCAAATTGATGATTTGATAAAGGCATTACGCATAAGATCAGGTTAGATGTAATTGAAAGTGTTCAACTTTAAGAGTTTTAATTTTCATAAATTTTCGTTTCATTTTTGAGTATTTTTGATAGATTTGGTATAATCTATTTCTTGTTGCATGAAACGATGACTTTTGTTTAAAGTTGATGCGCTAAAGTGCTTACATACTCTTTCTGGTTTTTATTTTTCTAAATTATTCTAATGAAAGAAATTTGGATTGAATGGCATCTGTGTGAATTCATTGTTTAAAGCACTTAAATGGATTTCTTGATGGAATACAAATCGGTATTTGAAAAGTTTCCAAAATCTGGATTTGTTTCAAGAAATTATTTGATTTTTGCTTTCTGGTACCGGTACGCAATCTGCATTTTTGTTATATACCGGAACTGAGCTTTTATCTCTCTTTCTCTATGAACTAATTTCCTTTTGTCTAGTATGTTCACTGTTTGACAATTTGTGACAAAAAGGGGGAGAAGAGAAATGACGGAGATGAGATCATCAAGAGAGGACAAACGAAAATGGAAAAATGGGGGAGAACCGAAAATGATGATCGTATCACAAAGGGGAGAACAGAGATGCTCAAGAACATGGAGAACATGGAGAACAGAGATGCTCAAGATAGGGGGAGATAAAGAAAAAATTGAAAGAGCCGAAAAACAAAAGAACCAAAAGGACGAATCAAATGTAGGATTTTAATTTCTAACGACTAACGTTTGATTTTGTTTGGAGTTTTGTTTTGCAGGAATTACATCACTTTAAGACTCCAAGTCCTAAGTCATAGAGTATGTTCTAGGACTGTTTGGTTCAAATGTAATTTTGTATTTATTGGATCTTTCACGCAAAGAAAATCAATGTTTTGGTGATGACATTGAATTTCGATTTTTTGGTTTAAGATGAGTGACTTGAGCGTTTTATGTATTTTTGGGTTTTGTCACGAAATTGCCAAAGGGGGAGATTGTTACGGCTTTTTGGTGTTGGCATATTTCGTGAGTCAAGTCAGTGAGTTGAGTCGGAGTCTTAAAGGATCAAATTGTCAATCAGCAATCAAAGACTTAGAGAAGATTCAACAAGAGCTCAAGTTGACACTCAGTGTCTTGAGTCTTGAAGATTGAAGATGAAGAATTGTGGATCAGTTACATCAATCTCAAGAAGAAAGTATTCAAAAGGATCAGGTATGTTTAACTAAATAATTTTGGTGATCCGAATACTTTCTTATAGTGTAGAAACACTTGGATGAATTTTTAATTGCATAAAAATCAAAAACTGGACATGGGACATGTTCAGGATCCGGATCAGATGATCCAATCCGGATCCCGAAGGGTATTAGTTCATGTGCAAATCCAATCCGGATCCAAGCCTATTCTGATCCGGATCCCGAACATTGGATGTTGCTGAAATTCATGAACGATCCGGATCGGGCCTTGCAATCCGGATCCCGAACCCTTGGATTTCTGGAATCGTCAATCTCGTTACGACGATCCGGATCGCAGTAAATCCGATCCGGATCGCCGTCCTGAAAAATTCCAGATAAGGTATGTTTTTGATTCTTATCTCTTTCCAAAGGTTTCTAAACTATAAATAGACATTTAGGGTTTCTCAAAAACGTGGGGAGCACGGCCGATCAATTTATAAAACACTTGAGAGCAACCCTAGAGGCTAGGTTTTTATCGTTCTTCTTTATAGCCTCTTTTAGGTCAATTCGATGGTTCTTTCAAGAACATATCTTTTGTCGAATTGATCTAATCTTTGCTTAGAGATTTCTCCCATGGATCTTCATTGATAATCTAAGCAAAGGATCACCATCGAAGCCAATATTCTTACCGGCTGAGTTTGCGTCGTGGATTCGACGTGGCATCGTGGATTCGGTGTGCTGAAGGCGTTTCGTGGATTCGAAACGTGTGCTCGTGGATTCGAGTGGCGTTCGTGGATTCGAACGTGTGCAGTGGACGTGCAATCGGTGGAGCGCAAGGTCCGAAGAAGTTGAAGGAGGGGTTGAATCCGTGGAGACGGTAATCACCTTGTTATTCTTCTTTTCTTAGTGGATTGTTATTGCGTGGACATCCAACCGGTCAGCGCAAGGTCCGAAGAAGTTGAAGGAGGGGTTGAGTCCGTGGAGTCGGTAATCACCTTGTTATTCTTCTTTTCTTAGTGGATTGTTATTGCGTGTTGGTCCCGTGGTTTTTCTCCTGGATTGGAGTTTCCACGTAAATCTCGGTGTGTTGATTTTTATTTTCCGCATTAGTTTTATTTTTGCACTGAGATTGGTTTTTATAATATTACACCTATTCACCCCCCTCTAGGTGTTTGATAGTACCTATTTAGATCCTTGTGGATCCTAAATAACTCTACATGAGAGAAAATTGGCAAATGTGGCCAAGTGGGAGATTGTTGCCATGTGGTGTGTCCATATTGGCCGGTTATATTTTGACTCAATCCATATGAGATGTGGATTAGGATTCATCCTTTTGTGTTAAGGATAAGATCGGGTTTTATCCTTATATGTTAAGGATAAGGATAGGATTTATCCTTATGGGTTAAAGATAAGGATATGTTTCTTATATGTTAAGAAATATATCTTAACCCATATCCTAACCATATTCTGTTTATCTCTACGTGAGAAAGATGATATCCTAAAGGGTCCTAATAGTCTATAAATGGAACCCCTTCCCCTATACGGGAAATATACAACCTACGATACACAAGAAGAAAAAGAGATTTTCTTCTTCCTCATTCTTTCTCTTTACGTTCTCTCTGCGTTTCCACCTTCGTTCCCGGGATTTTGGAGTGTGGACATAGAAGAGGACTCTGGTAGCCCTTTTCGCATCCGATCCGATCCGATTTGCGCATCCGATCTACAACCAGGAGATACGTGGAAGATCAAGAATCATCAAGATAAGGACGATCCAAGAAGGCTGGTGAAACAAGCTAGCTGATCCAATTCCGGTTCCTGGATACGTTGGCTATCCAGTTTGTAAGTTTCCGCTGCCCTCTAATTCCAACATTATCTTTTCAAGCAAGGTGGCCGCTTAAAAGAGATTGCGAAAATGTTTTGTAAAACCGGGTGTCGAGTGGACACCGACTTTCAAACCGATGGGTTTATGCTGTAGTTTCAATATGATAAATGTGACTGTATGGTCAAGTGTAGTCTCTCCTCGTTGTCGTTCATTGTTTGCATGGTTAAAGTATTTGTCGTGCTCGGAACGCCGTGCATATACAAAGGAGGCTCCGCCCGTTTGGGGAGTGAATTTGTACATATGGCGGGTCTGGTGCACACCGGAGACGAGGTTCATTTAAGGAAAAAAAAAATGGATACATTTTTCGCTCTTTTAGAACCTCCGGGGCGTGACAGTCAGCGTCGAGCTCCTCCTTGGTCATAATCATATCGACCCTGTACGTATCCCCCACACCCATCGCATTTTCTTCCCCTAGCCGCACCGCGATCCTCGGAGCACTAATTTCAATCCCTACACAATTTTAAAAAAAATTAAAAAATTAAAAAATAAAGAAAATTATAAAATATGACTCATTTTCGTGCCCGAAATCATAATTTCAATTCCCACACAAATTTTTTTTTTAAATATATAATAAAATATAAATATTTCTCATGCTCCAAAAAAAAAAAAAAACATGCCGAAAAAGAATAAGGAGATTTTTTTTTTTTTTTGTGAAATCGATTTGTTTATTTGATGGAGATTATAGGACATATCAACACATTAATTAGAAGGTGGGTGGGAGTGAGGGAAGGTGAAGCATCCGGGATAAATTTAGCAAAATGATATGTATATATCACTACAACAAAATTAGGTTATAGGGACACATGTTTGTGATACTTTTTACAAGTGTCTCATTTATAGTCCATTTATATCCAAAATTAGATTATAGAAATATATTTTTAGGACACATTATAGTAATGTGTCGCTATACACCCTAGCGACGGCACATATAGCGACACTAATGACAAGTGTCGGTATTTTTTTCAACAGTATTTTTTTTAATTTTTAAAAATATTTAAAAGTATCGCTATAGCATAATTTTGTTAAAGACGTATAATAAAAAAATATATATATTAATAGATGAATCTCACACCTCTAAAACTAAAATAGTAAAATTTTACCATTGACTTTTCTTTTAATATAAGTTTATAGAATAGGTACTCAATATCAATGTGTAAATGAAAAGCCCGTGCGTAACGTCCTTGTCGTCCTTGTCCAGCACACAAAATGGATCACAGAAAAGGTGGTCGGCAAAAGTGACGGCATTGGAACCCTGACCCTCACTTCTACCCCATTGCTAATAGCTAGCGAAGCTCTCAGCCGCGCCGCTTGATTTGGGTCCAAGTATTTTTGGGACGCAATTGGTGACTCTCACGACAGGGGATCAATGAAGAGACGACAACACACGACCATCTTAAATGCAAGATTTGCGGCCACGTGATTCCCGCGGACTTGGAAGTTCCTCCACGCCAAACCTTCGGCGACACACCTTCCCCGGGGGCTGGTGACATTAATGTCGACGCACTCCGTCCTTCTTGCTCCTGTCACAAACGTCATAACGTAGACCAAAGTGATAGTAAAACTTACAAAAAAATCAACGGTAAAGCTGTTGGAACTTAATTGCGGCTACTCATTTAATTATTGTTCCATGTTTCACGTGACGACTGAATTAAACTTAATTAATTAAATATGTTTCACATTTTAAATTTTACTACACATTAGTATTTATTTAATTATTGTTCCATGTTTCACGTGACGGCTGAATTATACTTGATTAAGTAAATATGCTTCACATTAGTATTCATTTAATTATTATTTTATATTTCACGTCACCGTTGAATTAAACTTAATTAATTAAATATGCTTCACATTTTAGATTTTATTGCACATTAGTATTCATTTAATTATTGTTTGATGTTTCATGTGACGACTGAATTAAACTTAATTAAGTATGCTTCACATTTTAGAGTCAGGTATCGGACAGATGGAGTGACAATAGAGATGTCAACGGATCGAATTCGGAACGAATTTTCAAAAATTCAAATCCGAACCCGACTACCAAATCCGAACTCGAATCCTAACCTGAATCCGTTGAATTTTAAAAATTCATATCAAAATCCGAACCCGACTAAAAATTCAAAATCCGAACACGAACCCAAACCCGAACCCGAACCTGAAAATCCAAACCCGAAACAATTATTTCTCTTTTTTTCTTTGCAATATTTCAAAATCCGAACTCGAATCCTAACCTGAATCCGATGGATCTGTTGTGTGATGGTGATGGTTGCGCGCGAATCGGACCTCAGGATTGGATCCAGCGCGAAAATTGAATCAAGTTTGCCTATCCGGATGTCTTCGTCGAAATTTAGAAATGAATTCTTACAAAACGGATATCGAATTTGGATTCAGCGCGAAAAAACGATGAAAATCGACTATTTGGAACTGTAGCTCGAGCAGGCCGGGCAGCGCAGGCGGCCGCCGGAGCGCGGCAGGGCGGCTGCGGGTAGGCGCGTGCAGCTGCGGGCTGTGACCCGGGCAGGCGCAGGTGCGCGGCTAGACCGGGCAGGCGCGGTGTCACGCCCCGGAGGTTCTAAAAGAGCGGAAATCGTATCCATTTTTTTTTCTCTTTAAATGAACCTCGCCTCCGGTGCGCGCCAAACCCGCCACATATACAAATTCACTTCCCAAACGGGCGGAGCCTCCTTTGTATATGTACGGCGTTCCGAGCACGACAAATACTTTAACCATGCAATCATTGAACGACAACAAGGGGAGATTACACTTAACCATACAGTCACATTTATCATATTGAAACTACAGCATAAACCCATAGGTTTGAAAGTCGGTATCCACTCGACACTAGGTTTTAGAAAATATTTTCGCAATCTCTTTTGAGCGGCCACCTTGCTTGAAAGGATAAATCCACGGGTTTTGAAATCAGTGCCCACACGACACTTGGTTTGAAAATGCCTTTGAAATCATGTTTGTATTTGAAAACGAGCCGCATCCACACATCTCAAGATTCACAGATATAAGTAGATATTCCTACACTAAGTCCTCCATCCAACATCCACAAGAAACCATACACAAGTAATTCACAGTTATACTAACCAATCATTAAAGAAATAACCATAAACTATAAAGTTTAAAAGCCACCATGGCTAGGGTCCTCTAACCGATGTCTCACCGTCGTCCCGGTTCCCACCCCTGCTCGGACCTGTCACAGTGTGGGTAGTCAGTGACTGATAAAGTAGATATAAACAGTAAATGCAAAAACTGAAAAGACAAACCGATATACCGGAGCATTTACTTCCCCCTCATGTACCGCTAAATCCCTGTCACAAATCACACCGGGCCCCTACCCCAGAATTAAAAACAAGTTGGGCCCCAACCCCAAATACCGTGCTCACTTTCTTGGTTCCTCCAACCCCTCTACTGCCCAAGTAGCAGTCGCCTCCCCTTGAGGGGTCCCCATCCTCCCTAGTCGTGGGGTACACGGGTAATCTTACCATCTTTCAGAAAAAATACACCCTGTGCGGTGGCCAAACCGCCGGTGTGCGTGTAAGCAATATGAGCATATAGACAGCATTGCGACCTCAGCTGTCACGCCCCGGGGCCGAAACTGCGACCCGGGCTCGCCAACAGATCCGCCACCTGTGCAACACCCGCACAGGCGAAGCGTCTAACCTGCAAGAAAAGATACTACAGCTAACAGATATCAGAGCTAAAATATAAAACTGCTGTAAAATTAAAACCAAAGATCTGAACAACTGGAAATAAAGGTACAAAATCCACCTCCCATACATGATAATCATACAATAACCTCAAATACCAAACTCCAAACTCAAACAGGGAGGTAATCCTGAGTAAATAAATGATACATCAAAATACAGCCTCTCAGTACAAGTCAGATCCTCACAATACATCAGTCTCTCAAAGAGTAAATAAAACACTAATCTACCGACTGTACTGAAGATCTCCTCTGAAAGGGGTACCGCTACTCTCCAAAGATAGGTAGGGATCTAGCTCGCGACTCCCTCGCCTCAAACAGCAACCGCAGAAACAGCAACACCCGCTAAGACTCTGCAAAACAAAGGAGAGAAGGGACAAAAAAAAGGGGAAACCCCCAACGGGTGTGAGAACTACACCAAAAAGGAGTTCTCAGTGGGTGTCGCCACCAAGCCCGACGATCTGCCCACCGAGTCCACAAGAGGCAAAAGATGACCAATGCAATAGAACTGAAAGAAGAAGCTGGAGACACTCTACAGCTACCATGCCTCTATCTAAAAGCTCAAATGGGGAAACTCTGATCAGGATATGCAATACACGCACACGAGGTGCTCAATCGACCCAATCGAGCTGACTGCCACATCGGGTCCAGTCAAACCTGCGCCCACCTACAACCACCTCCCGCTGATGGGCAGGAATTACGTAGGGCGTCCAAACAGACTAACTCGCTATCGAGTAGTGGCTCATGCAGGCTATAGTCAAAATCCACGCTCTCTCTCAGAACGGATAGACTCAAGATCACCAAACCTCTCGTACAACAGTCCAAGTACTCACAACGATACAGGACCACCGTCAAACCAAACGGCTCCCCACAACACTAGCACTGGTCTAAACACAGCTACTAGACTCCACTCAGCCCCCCCCCAGGCACGAGTGCAATAAAAGAGTATCTGCATGAATAAACCCAATCGAATGAACCGATATAAAACCCGGTACTGCCTGCTCTGTCATCAATCTCACGAACTCAGTAGCGAAATCTGCACACATGGCTCGAAACCGCGGGATCGGCACACATGGCTCGCATCCGAAATAAGTATCAGACCGGCACACATGGCTCGGTCAAAGGCCTACCTCCGGAGTGGCACTCGAGGGGAGCGACCCACACGAGTAAAGTATCACCGAACAAGTATCACGATAGCAGGACTGGATCACGACTCTGATCAAAGTGGGAACACTCATCCACTAATGGGAAACCCGATCCCCAAACTGATATAACAGTAAACGATAAGTGGAAAACTCCATCCACTAGAGAAAACTGATACCCAATCTGATGCATAAGTAAATATTCGGTCAACCGCCCAATATCCGCGGTCGCCGCAAACCCCACAAACTAATCCAACCTGTCCCAGACACAGAGTCCCGACTACACTATCCAGACCCCTGCTTGAACCCGAGCAACACTGGCCACCTGACTAACAAAGAAGGAGAAAGAAAAAGCATGGTTTCTCCTAAGTCAAGTTCCAATAAGTAGTGTAGCAGGAAAAGGTGGCCTAACTATATGTCCATACAAGCATGCATTTGTCCTCAAAGAAGAATAAAGAAAATAACCCTCATGCCAAAATTACCAATGACTATACCTGTCCATAACCCTCGATCCATAATCGCTCCTCAGAGTAGAACCTGCACATAACTACATAATCCTATCCCATTACATAAACCAGCGTCATAAAAGGTTATGTGCTAACATGGCATGATAATTAATCAAACAGGGTAACCTTGCGTTAGGTAAGCTTCCACTAATCATCAACATGAATATTTGATTAATACCATTGTCATAATATGACTAATTATCTTGCAATTCCCATAAAGTCAACATTGTTAAGCTTACCGATCAATCCCAGGTATTGTACCCTTCACCTGCATGCAATTCTAACATAAAGAATTAGAGAACCGTCCACCGGTTCTTAGAATAAAGCACCCACCTAAAACGCATTCCGCAGGCAAAGCTGAAGTCGGTGAAGTCCGCAGCCACACGAAATCCAAATTCTGCCGGAACCGCACTCTCGGTAAACAGTCGCACATACCACTGTTCCAACAAACAACATCGAAGCCGAGAATCAATTACATCACAACCACACTCTCAAAAAAACAGCATTTGCTGTTTTTACCAACCAGCAGAGAGAAGAAGCATTTCCACCTGTATACAGACCTCCAAAAATTCCATAAAAATCGCGGTTACGATCCTCGCGACGAGTAGCCCCAAATCGACTGTTTAAACGCTCCGTTCTGATACCTGTAGGCCAAGAAACAATTCGGACAATGTTGAAAGCCATTCCCTCAAGAACACAGTTCTGCTGAAAAAGAAGCAGCAAAGAAGCTTAATTCTCACCCTCGAAATGACCTCATAAAAATCCAAGAAAAATACGGGTATGTTCCTCTCGAAGAGTAGATATCAATTGACACTTGAAACACCTCATTCCGATACCCGTGGGCTGAGAAATAAATCCAACAAGCTCATGCTGTCCAAAATCACCATAGAAAAATAGTGGCTCAGAGATGCCTCGGGAACTGTGCCAAAAAATCGAAATACGGAGAAGTAATCAACACGAAAAACGAAGCCTTACCTCTTGTGAACGCGCTGCCGCAAAAATCATCGAAAAAGATGGTTTGAGTAAGCCAAGGGAGCCTGCGGACCAAAACGCGACGAAGGGGATCATCGGTGAAGGAAAGTCGCACTGTGCCAAAAGCCGCATACCTCGAAGTGCGTGCCACCAAAAATTCTCAAACTTCTCCACGAGATGCTCCACAGGAAGATGAACAACTTTGCTTAAGGTTGCCAAGAGAGAAGAGCTCGGGAAAAGCCTCAAACCGCAGGCCAAAGGAAAGTATTTATAGCCAAAACTGAACAATTCCTTAAATTCCCTCCATGTCCCAAATTTCGGGCGCCCGGAAATATTCGGGCGCACACAGTGCGCCCGATCTGGGCCATCCATCAGCGCCCGAATCCACCACAGCGCGCCACGTCATCGCCGAACAGGCAACAGCAAATCCGGCGTCCCGCGCTGCGCCACGTGGATTTGACCGCGCCTGCCCCGCGCACGACAAGCGCCTGCCCCCGCGCGTACGGCCACCTGCCCCGCCGTACGGCCACCTGCCCGCCTGCCAGCGCACGTCGCCCTGCCTGCCGCATACAGTACCCTGACCAATGGGAAGGCGCCACGCGTTAGCCCTTCGCTCGCTGCGCCCGGTGCACGTAAGCCCAATGCACCGAACCAGTAGACAGGTGCCACGTGTCCCCCGCCGGTCCACCGTGCTCCACACGCTCACCGTAGACCGCGCCCCGCGGACAGGCCCACTCCCGAGCCGCCACGCGTCCAGCCCCCGGTGCACGCCCGCCGCGTGGACCGGGCGGCCCGCGCCTCAGCCCGCCGCGCTACCCGCGGTCGCGCCGCCGCGTTCCGCCGCTGCCCGCCGGCCGAAACAGTAAGCCCATGCCTCGAAAAACGCACTTTTGCATCCGGACTCCGAAAAAAATAAGTAAATAGTCCATTTTTACCGTTTTCGCGCGCTGAATCCAAATCCGCCATCCGTTTTTCCAAATTCCAATTCCAAAATTTGTCGGAGGCATCCGGAAAGGTGTTCCTTGATCCAAACTTCGCGCTGAGTCCATTTTTAATATCCGTTTCGCGCGAAACTACTTATAAACACCCAACGGGGTCCTCCGATCACTCACGTGATCCAAAAGAAGTCCAGAGTCCATCACTTAGGTCCAATTGGTGCAGAAACACCCCAATACACAGTACAGGTCCCCAGAAGCTGCCAAACACACTGCAGAAGCTCTGCGGAGATCCAGGTCATCACATCCTCCCCCACTAAAAGAAAGTTTCGTCCTCGAAACTAAAGCAACTCAAAAGGAGGTCTCCAAAACCAGGGTAGGCACCCAGCAACATCGTCTCCAGCTCCCAGGTCACCACTCTCTCCCCGTGACTACTCCTCAACGTCAACATCAGCAACCAGTACGACATGGCCCGATTGCGCAATCCTCTCATCCCACGAGCCAGAATTCGCAACGGGCGTCCCTCGTACTCCGGACTCTCACAGATCTCGAATGAAACGAGTCAATCACGGGCGAGGGATCCACAAGCATAACTCTCCTGAGCTGAGACGTGGAAGAACCATCAAGAATTCCAACAAAAGGCTGGGGGAAAAAGGAAATAACCACTAGTGCAACACGCACCAAACCACAACCTGAGTCAACTCAACCAAGGCAACCCGAAGCACCTTCACGCAATCATCCAAGAAGGGAAGAAGTCTCAACAAGTCGGGGTCCTCACTCGGTCACTCTCAAATTCTGACCATCAGCGTGAACTGCTCCACTGCAGTCTACCATCAAAAGGAATCTTCCGGGACACAGTCTCAAACCCTGTACACCATAATGGTCCCACACAGCGCCAGCTGTGGAATTCCAACTCAACCCCAGACAGCTTTCCTGCTCCAGGTATCCGCCAACACAGTGGCCCTATCGGGGTGATCCAGAATGCTCAAAAGTAAACCAACGGTAACTCCATCGCCACCATGGGAGGCATTGCTACAACTCGCAAGTCCATCTCACGGATGATCACTTATAAACAACTACTTATGAGATAATGCAACATCAATCAAACTATTCATTCACTCATGTATACACTGAGGATCAATTAACTTAATCTAAACATGGATATCCGAGCATACTACACCAAGGAAAAGAGAACAACAATCAACTATGCCACGAGGGAAAACCAATAGCCCGAGTGGGTAAATCGTTGTTTTCGGCAAAGCACAACCACCCACCTGAATCTTGATGATCCGATGCCCGATCTGGCTGAATTTTGGCGTGAGTAATCCTTATCCTCTCAGGAGTCCGATGCCGCGAAAATCATCCAAATCCACCTCACGGATTGGGCGCAATCACTGAAACAATGCACACTACGCACTTAAATTCCAGAATTTCAGCAAGTGCAACAAGGTTAAATAAAAAGTATGTGCAACCTCAAATACCTCAAAATGAAGTCTCCAACAGTAAAACAAAGATCTCCTCTTTCATACAAATATCTTCAAGTACTCAAAAATCCACCATTAATTTCCCTTAACATTCAAATGAAGCAAAAATCACAATGCTGCCCAAAAACTGTTAACATAAACTTGCTAGCATTTCCAAGCTTAATTAGAGGCTTTTCCAAAGGGATTTATCCACAGATCACAAAAGAGAATTTGCTCACCTTGAAGTTAAGAAGAAGTCCCAACTTGAATTTCTGAAAAAGGCCTTATATCCACAAAGTTATCTGCATTCCAAGGTGCATTGCTCAAATCAAAACTAAAACAGGGACTGCAGTAAACCATATAATCGCACTTGGAAAGATCATTAAAGTTACCTAACAAAACGTGCTCCAAAACCTGCAAGAGAGGTACCATTGGATTCCTTGTCGAGAGTAGATACAAATTGAGCTAAAGAACTCCAATTTTCATACTCGAATGAAGGAGAAAACCCATAAACACTTTAAACTATCCATCAAGTTCCATCGGTACACGAATGCAGCAAGGTGCTCCAAAGATCATGCATAAACCCTAATAAAAACTCAGATTTGGGGAAAATAATACATACCAATATTGTAGATATTCGAGTCCTAGAAATTTTCCCGCAAAAATCATCCAAAAATTCCACTCCTACAATTCAGAAAAGCCAAAATACTAAAGGCTGCCCAAAAATCCAGACTGAAACAAAGGGTCCCAAAGATGGCCCTAAAACTCTGTAAAAACATGATATCTGAGGGGAGAGTTGAATACGAAGATTGTAGCCTTACCTCTTGTGAAAACGTAGAACCAAAAATAAGCTCAAAACTCCAAGAAATGAGTCCTGGGGAATTTTTGCACTGAAACGTGACGGTGGAGCTCCGAAAATCCAGCAATGGTGCTTGTGCTCCAACATAAGGAACATGATGATCATGGAGCTCCAATGGCCCATCCATGGTGATGAATCTGTAGAAGAGATGTTGGTGATGCTCTGTAGAAGGTCCTTCAAAAATCCCAGTCCAAAGAAGGAAGAAGGAGGAAGAAGAAGAAGAAGAAAGGAAGAAGAAGAAGGAGAAAACACAATTAAATCCCCTCCCCCTCTCCCTGAAGCTACAGTGCGGGCCCGGCCCGCTCGGCCTGGCGGGCCGGACACGTGGCGGCCATCCGGGCCGCCACGTCGCACGGGACAAGCCGCCCGGATCAAGCCACGCGGCTTGATCCGGGTGGCCGCGGCGCCACCAACGGGTGCGCGCCGCGTGTCCCCACGCGCGGGGAGCGCGCAGCGCGCCCACGTGCGCGCGGCGGCGGGCCCAACCACGACCCGCCACGCGTCCTCCCGCAAACCCCCTGGACTGCACGCCAACACCGACCCAATGCGGTGCCGACACGTGGCACCCCCAGTCCACGGTCTTCCCTTGCGCCCGAATAAAACCCTCGAACTTCCGGTTGCCCGTTTTCGCTCATCCGGACTCCGAAAAATACAACCAAATGGCCGATTTTCATCGTTTTTCCACGCTGAATCCAAATACGAAGTCCGTTTTGTAAGAATCCATTTCTAATTTTCGACGAAACTCCCAAATAAGCAATCTTGATCCATTTCTCGCACTGAGTCCGTTTCTCGGGTCCGATTTGCGCGCAACCAACACTATTCACAGAAATAGGCCTCCACAAGCTGTCGATTACACTGTAATGACCACGTAGTTCCGGGTCTTCACAATTTTGGTGTTCCGCGAGGAAAAAGAAAGTTGAAACTTTTCATCACAATCGAGGTGAGCATTTTCCTTTCTAGTCCCGGACAAAAATTGTGCTTGTTTTCACATCTGCGCCTGTGTCGCGCGCCCGCTGATTTTTTGCACCGCATTGTTGGACAGTACTTCACTATTTTGCTCGCCACTGTTGATCCGGGAGGAGTTTTTGGGAGATTTTGGATTCGTTGGGACTGTAGACACTGGGGGAACGCGCACGCCAGATTTCAGCCGATCGGATTTCGGATCTGCACGTTTCAGGTGGGTGGTTGTTGTTTACCTCTTGCTACGATTTACTCACTAGGGCTATTAGAGAGACCCCTGATTTATTGATTATCGGTTTGCCACCTTATTGGACATCATACATGATTAAAGTATTCTGATTAATTCTTAGCTTATCTATGTGGGATTGATATACTATAGTGGTGATTTATTAACATGCCTTGTTAGCACTTAGTCTTTCATGAAAATTGATTATTCGATGGGACAAGATGATATATCCTATGTGCGGGTACTACTTGATGATTTTATGGACATATATAGTTGGATGGTGATTATAACCCGATGATTTATTCCTTTGTGAGATTGTTACATGATACTCTTTCTTCTATCTATCTTGAGAACACTTGCATGCTTGTATAGACATCTAGATAGGCCATCTTACTCTTTCTTCTATCTATCTTGAGAACACTTGCATGCTTATATGGACATCTAGATAGGCCATCTTTTATTGCTACACTATCATATTGGGATTTGACTTAGGAGAAACCATGATTGTTCTCGTTCTCCTTTTTATTTAGACTTATGATTCATATTGCTCGGGTTCGAGCAGAGGTTTGGGATAGTGTAGCCGAGATTATTGAGTCTGGAAAAGGTTGTACCAGATTTGGACTTGTGAGATGTTGCGGCGACCGCGGACATTAGGCGGCTGACCAGATGTTGATTATTTTACCAGATTGTGGACTTGTGGGGTGTTGCTGCAACCGCGGATATTGGGCGGTTGACCGGATGTTTACTTTTACATCGGATTGAGATCGGGGTTTTGTTAGTGACATGGAGTCTCCCACCTTGAGCATAGTCGTGACTAAGCCCTGCTATATTGAGATATGTCCGACGAATTACTTCCTCGTGCGGGTAGCTCCCCTCGAGTGCCCACTCCGGAGTGTGCGACTGTACCGGGTAGGTGTCGGTCAGTCATTCAGTTCTTGAGTCCCTTATCACATCGGTGTTATGCGTTGGCGGCATACCCGATAATGATGGCAGAGCAGGGAGTACCGATTTTTACTGGTCCATTGATTGGATTTATTTTGGCAGATACTAGTTACTGATGCATGCATACAGTCGGTTGTTTCAGTACTGCATTAGAGGCATAGTAGTGGTAGTTTTTCCTTATCAGCAGTCTATTTAGCTTACCACTTTACTTTTCTTTTTGCCTCTGGTAGACTTGGTGGGTACGTCGGATCTCTAGGATTTACCCACTGGGGCTACTAGTTTTATCAGTGGTTCTCACTCCCATTGTTGTTTTTTCTTCTTCTCTCCTTTGTTTTGCAGAGTCTTCTGCGGGAGCTGCTGGGCTTTCAATGGCTGATCGAGGCAAGGGGATCGCTGAGTAGATAAATCTTCTGCCTGATAGTGAGTACGTGGCTAGATTGTTGGTGTACCCCCTTTTTCTCATACTGATGTACTTTTATTTTTTGGTCTGGATTTTACCGGCTAGTTGTATTATTTTGGTGAGCTATGAGAGACTATTGTACTTATTACTGTTGTATTTCACTTTTACTTTCAGTTTCAGTCTGAGATGTTGTAGTTTTTAGTTCAGCTCTGTACTGGTGCTCTTTTATTGCTTATCTTATATCTGAGCAGATTTTCGGTGCTTCGTGTACGGGGAAAATTTCGTGTGCACGGCGGATCTGTAGACGGGCCCGGGGTCTGGTTTACTCCCGGGGGCGTGACAACCTCTCTTGCTGGATTTGGAGCACGTTTGACTAGATGACATTATTGATCTTCTCAGCTCTATTTTAAGGGTTACAGTAGTGTAGATTTTGGTTGCTTCTTTGAGCATTAAGCCTTTGTTTGAAGATAACTATCGGAATATTTGGTCTTTTTGCGATTTCAAAGTATAGATGTCTTTTTAAGATGTAGATGAGCACATTTTCTTTTGAAACCTGTGAGAAATTCCCTGTGGGTTGACCCCTATAATTTTGTGAACTTCATGCTAAATTGATTCCCTGTTTTTGGACAACAAGAACGTAGTTATGGTTTTGTTTAATTAAAAGGGGTTTAGGATGAGTTTATGATGCTTGGAAAAGATTTATTTGATTATGGACACATAAATACTGCTTTCCTAGATTGAGAGAGAGGCAAAGATGTGACAAAAAACAAACAGCTAAGGAGCCGATCGTGAGGATTGTATTGAGTGGAAAAAGGGTGTTACAAGAGTAATAAGTAGCCAATTACAAGTAATCTACTCTTAGAAAATACGATAAATCTATCTAGGAAAGCAGTAAAAATATGAAAAAAATAGGTGGTGCTCCTGGCTTACGAGGTTGCAAGACTCTTATTTCTTCGATGGTTCGGGTATTTATACACTCCCCGAACTATGTTT
This sequence comes from Tillandsia fasciculata, assembly GCA_029168755.2. Lineage (NCBI taxonomy): Eukaryota > Viridiplantae > Streptophyta > Magnoliopsida > Poales > Bromeliaceae > Tillandsia > Tillandsia fasciculata. Next base: position 9,428,802 of record CM054942.1, on the reverse strand, counting down.
ACAGGCGTTGATTTGAAATATCAGCGGGATTTGAGGAAAGTCACCATGAACTCCTTAACTACTTCCTTTTGAGTCGAAACTTCCTTAAATAGGATAATAGACGTTCTTCCGTCCAGGTTCATCCCCTTATTATCGCGCCGAAGCATGATCTTCAGCGCTTTCCAATGTTGGACGCCGCTTGATGTTTTGGAGTCAGTTGCGAGATCCGTGCCCCAATCTCACACTCCTCCCGTTTCAGAATCTTTCCTTCTTCGGCTAGGGTAACCGAAGGTTGACTCTAGCCTTGCCTCCTCCGCTGCTCGACTGAAGCGGTCTGGTGTTCGTCTTCAGTCGAAGTCGATCATGGATGAGACGGTAATCTTTTCTTTTCGGCTGCTTTTTCTATCGGCTGATACCTTTGGCCAAATGGTGTATATCGCATGCTGCACATTTTCGCGACTGAGACCAGTCTTAAATGAGACGCAAGTTCCTCTTTGTTGACTTATTCTTCCGTCGGCTGATGTCTTTTATCCAATGGTTGACGCCACGTGTCACTCCCTTAAGTGGCAAAAATTCTGGTCTCAACACGTGCCCACTGAGAACTACTGGTTTTTAGTAGTTCTCACGCCCTTTGTTGACCCACTTTTTGCATAGTCCTCCGCGGCTGTAGCAGCGACAGCGGATCAAGATAAGGGGATCGCGGGCTAGATAAATCTCCTTCCAGCTTCTGTTATCCTAGACTGTAGCTGTGGACCCTTTATATTTTGTATTTCAGACTACTGTACTTTTGGGTCTGCCTTTTTGCCAACTGATTGTATTATTGTTTACTTCTGAGAGATTTTCTTGTATCTTGGAGTTTTATTGTACAGTTTTAGCCTGATATTTACTTTTAGGTCAACTCTGTTTTGCTCATTTGTATGGTTCTTTATACTTGAGTAGGTTACTAATACTTCGTGTGTGCAGAGCTTTTCGTGTAGACGGCGGATCTGTTGGTCAGTCCGGATTCTGATTTATCCCCCGGGCGTGACATGTTGCATCCAAATTCAATATGCAAACTTGTGTGTACGAAGTATTGCATGCAAATTCAGTATTTATCTCAAATAGTTAATTAACACTCTCTGCAAACTTATACAAAACTTTGCATGGGAATTCAATATGCAAACTTGTTACTTCAAAGTAAAACATCTGAATTCAATATTTATTCCAAATTTGGTATACATTGAGTTAGAGATAAAAATGTAAGGAGAAAATTAACATAGTTTTAGTAGAAGGAGGTAAGTGTGACATGAGCAAAAATGAAGGGACTTTTATAATTTAGCCCCTATTAAACCAATGATAATGGAAACCAACAATTTGATTTGGTGGAAAGAAAATTGCTTGGTATGCTTGGTATATAAAACCAATTGTTTTGAAGTCTGGACTGTACCAATAGTTCACAAGAGCTATGCCCGTTAACAATCCAGCCCACAAACATGACTAACCCAAAATACCCGAGTCCAGGTTATTAGTACTAAAATACCAAGTCCTTATATACTCAATTATAATCATTTTGTTATTCAATGTAGAACTATCAAAATGTCACAATGCCACCAACATAAATAGTCAGTCATATGTTAAATAATATTGATTGGCACAAAATTATTACTCCATGTAATTTTGACACCTTACAGAGAGAAACTTCCTAAAATAATACTTTGGATTCCCACAAATGATGTCAGAACAAGGTTACTTTTGTACCTGAAAAATCCTTCATTAGGATTCAAATTTCATAGTATTGTCCAGGATTATCAACACTTACAGCATGCCTATTAATGTCAGAGCAGATGAAAAATTGAAAGCAAGCAATAATGGCATGAATCAGTTTTAGAAACTTCATTACATAATTTAGTGGAGGATTTGTAAAGCCACTTTAAAATAACTACACAATTCTTCAAGATTTTGTTCAAGTCGTTTGATTTGCATCCTATCAAACCATTGTTTTTGAGAAGTCCAATAGAAAAATCAGCAACTTGTAGAACAATGAAAGACTGAATAAAATGGATTGGAGAACAGATGAACGAATGATGCGCAAATGACCACACACAGTCACCAAATGACTCAAATCAAACAAATATAATGAATGATCAGTTAACAAAATCAAATTTTTAAAGATTTGGAAGTAATTTCCAAATGGCCCGAAGTCTGGGTTAGTTCCTTACATTTTTTCCAAGAAAGAAATTTATATTTCTCACAATGTAATGGAATTAAAACCATCAATATCCTTCAGCAAGAATTGCCTTTTAACATTTAACAAACCCTATGCTATTTATATCTTTTATACAGTATTCCTTTACTTTCACTCCTCTCCTGGGATTTCATATCATATACAGATTACAATATTTGAAATGCCCAGAACTGTTTTCCCAAAGAAAACAGCAGCAGCAGCAGCAGCAGCAACAAAAGAAAAAGATTTCTTAATTAAAAATGGATCAACAAATACCGACATTTAATTACACTAAATTGTCACATTGCTCCCATGAAACCTCAAAAGCTATACCAAACTCAACTCTTCTACTTTAAAGGGATACTAACTAGGTTTCAAAACACAACATTATATAGGATTTCCTTCAATTTAAACATTTACTTTGCATCGATCGCAATATTTGATTCTCTTACATGCAATGCAATTCTTGTTTTCTAACAATAATATAAGAGACAACCTTTACAATGTTAAAGCCTTTAGCAGCTTATGTATAGAATCAACTACAGTTACATGAGAGGGTAGCAAAATCTAATGAGCCAAACCTGCGGCAAAAGATGCCGAATCCATTTTCTCTCTCTTCTCAAGGATTGAAGACAATTCCTTGTCAATCTGCGCAAACACTTCTTCCTTAGGGGCATTGCCATTTACCTGAATTGAATAGTGAAAGAGGACAAAAACTTAATTCCATGTGATGTAACACAGTATGGTAAACGAGTTGGGCTATATAATACTCTTAAGAGTAAACGGGTCATTTTAGTATAGAGTAGTCTTCAAAGATGAGGATTCTGAATTGACGATCGACACCATAAAAGGTGATCTAGAGTATTTGAAATACTTACAAACCGTATTTCTATTTTTTTAAAAAAAATTACTTGCCTAGTGAACAAAAGGGTTAAAAATAAACAATTTTTTATAGCCTATATATATATATATATATATATATATATATATATATATATATATATATATATATATATATATATATGTCGTTTGCTCGTTTAACACTACAAAACAATCTAAATCTATTAAAAAAAAAATTAGAAAATTCTTTTAACTATTCAGATCATGCTTGACAACTCCGATATTGAATTGAAAAATCCAAACCACTACTTTCACAATGTTATTCATTTTCGATCATTTTTTTTTTGTAGTCACATAATGGACATTATAGCAATTTTTTAAAAAAGAAAAAAAAAAAACACACGAAATTCAATACTCATATTTACCAGTATTAATCGTTGATTCGAATGCCCCATCTTTGAAAAGAACTTGATAGTATAATAGCTTGAGTATTCTAACCCAACTCAGTAAATTAAACAATTTTTTAGCTAACAAAATATTTTACAGTAAATCAATGTATATATGAATGATGAAAAAATGTTCGGCGAATCGTTATTAGACAAAGCAGTGAATTCAGAGAGTTATGCTTTTAACCGCCAGAACATTTAAAAGCTTAAGCAACATTTAACCTTAACCAAAAAATAGCAACAAAATCATGAAATCAACAATAGTTTTCGAGTTCTTTTGAATAATTGCTATCTGAATCCCCAACTTCTTTGCTTAAACATATTGGCCCCTGCCGTTAATTGACTTTTACAATTGGATCCCTTTGTGTGTTAAGGATCGCCAATCACATGTGGCCATTAACATGTTTAGTGACCTCTTTACTCCTTCGCTATAAACAAATAGCATGTAAATGATGAATACATAGCAATTAGCATAATACATAGTCCCGTGTAGAGTTCATGTAATAACTGCAATCAATGAAGACAGGAATAAACGAAATCCAGGAAGCATACGATAATCCATTACGTTTGATTAGAACAATAGATCTAGTAGATATTCCTATTACGTTTGATTATAATAAAGGATAATTTGATTTTCCATTGGAATAGAAGTATTCTAACATAAAATTGGTTATCCCCATTAATTGGGTAGCCCATGGGGATATTTGAGCTAACCCAATTCTAAGAAAAAACTTGACTTATTTTGAGGTGTGTTTGGTTGAATAGTGGGATGCATGCCCACTTCGTTGGGGGTGCTTCCAGCAAGAAAGTAGAAAGCAGTTCACTAGTCCGCATGCATTTCAAGACCAAGTGAAAGAACATTATTGGACTTCAAAGGAAGATGATAGTCAGATCTCAAGAGAAGTATCCCGAAAAATAACCAAGTACGAACAACAAACGATTAACCAGTTAACCATTATATAAGTCGCCTGATTTATGATGCAGCAACGAAATCGACAGTCTGTGTAATTGAACTAATTGTTCAGAACCGATAATTCCTCTTAATGTGTTCTTGCACGTCGACTACAAAGTGTACATGAAATCAAAGATTTTGATCATATGAAATCAACATAAAGAAAAGTCAAATTATGAAAACAATATAAACAAATTAAGTACAAAGTCATCATCAATGATTTGTGTTCATATGAAATCAATGATTTCGGAAAATATGAAATCAATATAAACGAAGGCTATGGAATCAATGATTTTGATTCCATTAAATCAATACAAACAAAGGTCAAAATATAGTGTTTGAGAGGGCTTTCGTTGTAAGATGAAGGGGACTTGACCCTCTCAAGCATGTAGTGAACGTTCCCAACGATACTTTGGTACCTAAACCTAAGCCTAGTTTTAGTCTGTTTGATCTTCAATCTTCTTAGTCTATCAATTTTCTTCAAAAACAGGAGGTTAAACCCAAAGTAAATAAGAAGAAAAAGTACCGAAGTATAATCCTGGGGAAATTATCACCCAGATTGCAGTTGTATCTTTACAACCAAGAAATTTTACATAAAAGCTGCCTAAAGAGTAAACTGAGGTGTCGGAAGCTAGAATCAAGCATAGATCTTGTTTGTGGACATAATGGCATAAATTTGAGTATAAAAAGATCATACATTTCTTTCATATCCTTTTTGTTAGAAATTTATCACGTTTATGAAAGTCCACCCTTCTTAAGGAAAATTGGAAGAGAGAGAGAGAGAGAGAGAGAGAGAGAGAGAGAGAGAGAGAGAACCATCAGGTTACTCTTCTCTGGACCCCATATTGGCAGGATCTTTGCTTTATAGGATACTTGTAATCAAGAAAAGTACTACTTTGCTATCCACTCATTTTAGCACGAGAGAGAGAGATTATTTATGTACCTTGTATATTATGTCTTCATATATCGAAAGTACAGAGTCGACATTTTGATAATGAGTCTGCAACCTCAACCTTACCTATGAATAAAGAAAAGAAATAGAAAGTAATAATAAGAGATCTATCTCAAATAAACCATGCTGTTTGTCTCTATCAGATTAAAAAAAAAAAAAACATATTAACTAACTGGCAAGAATAACAGAAACCTTACGGCTCATTTGGTATCGCGTTTGTTTTTTATTTTTTTAAACACTAATTCTATATAATTTGATGTGTTGGAGAAAGGACTTTCTATTGTTGACTAGCTTACCATGCATCCGGCTAAATAATAGATGATAACTTGTTTTAAAAAATTTGGAAGCAAAAAAAAGTTGCTTTCAAATTTTTATTTTTTGTTGCCAAGTAAACACTTTGGATGAAATAGTTGTGATCAATCCACTGTCCACTCCTGCACTTTTTGATATACAAAATTTTATTTAAAAAAATAAAAAACAAACACAATGTCAAACGAGGCCCTAGTAAGCATTGTTTCTATTGTAACATAATCATAGTTATATATGTGCAAAGAAATGTCAAAGTAGCACCCACCTTACAATATTTGCATTTGAGGCGCCGGCTGTGCCAACTAATAATTACAGATAATGTGAGTGGATTTGTTTAATACAGAATAATTCTTGGAAACCATATTAGTTACATGTGTTGTTTTGTAAACTTGAAACTGAATCAATAGAATTTCATAATTGAAGAAAGTATAGTACCTTTTCTTCTGTATCGTCAAAGCGTTGAGTAAGCCTTGAAGCGATTTCCTCATTCTCAGGTGGAGAGTACTTTAAATGATATATTCTTCCAGTAACGGGATCAAGTCTCCTTCCAACCACTCTCTCAATAAGAATTTCATCGGAAACCTGCAAGAACAATTTAGTAATAAAAAAAGTGACACAAAGTCTATAAAATGATTACTCTTTAAAACAGAATGCTTACTTCTAGAAGAATGAAAAGATCAGGTCGAATTCCCAGATCCTCAAGTGCCATTGTCTGAGATAAGCTTCTCGGATATCCATCCAATAGCCAGCCATTTTCTTCAGCATCAGTTTGCATGAGCCGTTCCTTCACCATCTGAGCAGTGAACACCAAGATGATAAGTCGAAAACAATTCGACAAAATTCATAAGTTTAAAAAAGAGAACTAAATTTACATATTAATTATATACCAAAACAACAATTTCATTAGGGACCAACTTGCCCTTCTCCATGTATTCTTTGGCCCGCTTCCCATTATCAGTTCCAGCGGCAACTTCCGCCCTTAGCAAATCCCCAGCAGAAATGTGCACCAGCCCAAACTGCACATCGGAATTCATTCTGTCTCTATTCAGAAAGGATCCACCGCACATCAATCCATAATGCAAATGAGTCATGAAGGCAATATAGAACTACAAACTAGGACACCATAAAAGCAAAGTATGGAACTACCACTAAGACACTGGACAAGCATAAGGCAAAACTACAGCTATTATGGAAATTAAAAAGGTAGAAACTCCTCTTTGTTCACTATATGTCTTTCAAACACCATACTAAGCTTTACAACATCACATGGTGATATAAATAAGAGAAAAATAAGAAAAAAACAAATCTAATACAAAGCATGAAAGAGTTGAGTTACAGCAAATGACCCACAAAAGGCAATTGCTCCGAATATAAATAAAGAGAATTAATGTTAAAATGAACACATGATTCAAATGGAAAAACTGAAAGGAGAAAAAGTCTAGGGGATCCGTATACACAAACAATAGACGCTAATGTTATGTATGCCTCTGCCCAAAATGGGCATTCAAAACAAAAGAGCTACCTTTTTCTTGATGAGCTCACATTGTGTTCCCTTTCCAGAAGCCGGCGGCCCCGATATCATTATCCTCAGTGATTCCGGTTTTGCCTCAGCTACAACCTTTTTGAGATGATAATCAGAAAAAAAGGCTAAACAAATCGCTTACATTCTAGTGAAACCAAGTAATGGAACAAAGGAAAGATCCAAGTTTATAGAAAATCACCAACAATTTAATGAAACTACGTAATTTACACACAAATATTGAACCCAAAAGTACACACACATTGATGTTCATATTGATCTATTATGCACCTCTACATCTAGCACTGGGTAGACTTCGTACAATAAATGTCCTAGTTCTACTGTATCTTTTGTTTCATTTCTTCCTCAATAATCACAAAAACTTTTTTGATTATGAATCTATTGGCTTGGCTTAAAGGGGCCAGCATCATGCCCTGTAACGTAAGGTCAGATAGAGCCGAGTCACGCTCGAAATGGTGAGAGGCCTGGATGGGTCGAGTCATGTTCGAAGTGGCGTGAGGTTGGTTGGACCGAGTCACAATCGGCACCCCATTGGCGTTGTGTCTATATGCTTTAAATGAATTGATTGTATATTTCTAACAACTCGAGCTTTAGAGATTAATGGCTAGCACCAATAATCCGAAGCTTTAGAGATTAATGGCTAGCACCAATAATCCGACAGAATTCTCACTACCAGAAATTCAATGCGTAATCTCAGCATTCAATGTGTATTCTTGAATAATCTAATTTTTCAATTATTCAACGATTTCATTTTACCAAGTAGACAAACAAATGTGAACTAATTAATTGTGGCTGTTAGTAAGAAAGAAGGAACGATGATATAGATGTTAGGATTTGGTTAGATTTGTAATTAAATCTTAGTTGGATTAGGATTAATATTTAAATCTGTCGGAGATAAATTAATTTGGATTTAAATATTAATTAGAGTAGAATCCTAATTTAAATAGATTTGGGTACATCTTGGATAGAGCTTTATATATAGCTCTAATATAGAGAGTTTTTAATGGTGAGTACGGTTGAATCCCATGTGAACCATGTAGATTGTATGCACCTTGTGCACGGGTGCATGTGAGAGAGAAAAGAGATAAGTCTTCTGGATTTATAGAAAACGGGAGAAGGATGAGAGAGATTCAAAAGGAGGGCTTGGATTGAAGTTACTCTATTGAAGAAAAGGGGTTAGGTGTAACTCTTCTCTTGGTTAATGAATCTTATTTCACCTATATTTTCTACTTTGGTTTCTTCCTCTCTTTTGTGGTTGTATCGATTCCAATTTTGTTGAGGAGACAGGTTTATGGTAAAAATCCGATTTGACGCTTCTGTTGCAGAATCCCAACAACCGGTAGCGGAGCAAGTACTGGATCAACAACAGTCGGTACAGGAGCGAGTTGCGAATTAACAAAATATGGTACCAAGGCGAATACCAGATTCCCAACAATTGGTATCAGAGCTAAAGGTTACCGATCTTCGAAAAAGATCGACGGAGATTGCCACGAAGTTCGAAATCGAGAAGTTCGACAGCAAGAACAATTTCGGCTTGTGGCATATTAAAGTTCGAGCTATTTTGGTACAAAGGATTTGGACCACATGTTGAACGGGAAAGAGGCAAAGCCGGCAGAGATCACAGATGCGACATAGGAGAAGATGGAGCAGAAAGCGCTGAGTACGCTTCATCTATTGTTAGCAAATGATGTTCTTTACAATATAGCCAACAAGTCGATGAGCATCTAAACGAATTCAACAAGGTGGTGGCCGAGTTGACCAATATCGAAGTCAATCTGGATGATGAGGCCAAGACGCTGATTTTCCTTTTTTCGTTACCGGCGACATATAAGTATCTGGTGACTACGTGCTTTATGGTAAGGAGATCATAAACGTGGAAACGATCACGGCGGCTCTTCTCTCGAATGAGATGCGAAAGATGACTCAAAATTCGGCATGCGAAGCCATGATATAGCTCTGATGGTAAGAGCGAAGGAGACGAAAATATCGGCGACCATCGGCGACCGGAGGTGGACAGAAGAAGTCGCTATCCGAGGTGGAGTGCTTTTATTGTTACAGGAAAGATCACATTAAGCGCAGCTGCCATAAACTTACAGATGATATAAAGGAGCTAAAGTGGCAGAAGGAAAAAACTGTCGCAGATCAGGATGAGGCGATGTCAACGATGGCACAAGCAGCAGAATCGAAGATGATCGATTATGATGTGCTATATGCGGCGACCGACAGTGCTAAAATTTCGAATGATGCGTGGGTGCTCGATTCGGCATATTCCTTTTATGTCTGCTCGAAGAAAGTCTTTTGCTGCCTATAAGGCAATTAATGGTGGAAAAGCTCTGATGGGGAACGGGACGATGTGTGCAAAGTTTCAGGAGTTGGCATTGTGAAAATCCGGATGCACGATGGGGTCATGAGGACGGTAACAGGTGTGCAACATGTTCCTGGTTTGAAGCGGAAGTTGATCTCGCTAGGCGCATTGGACTCGAAGGGTTGAAAGATAAAGCTTCGGGTGGAGCTATGAGGGTCGAAAATGAAATCAGGTCGTGTGCGAGGCGAATAAGCGCGGGAACTAATATGTTCTGAACAGGAGCACAGTCAAAACAGAAGCAAAAACAATTTGGGTTTCAAAAGTTCCCAAAAGTGCGGCTACTCGAGATCGAGCAGTGGATGCGGCAACATTAAGCGACGGAGACAAGCTCAAGATGGAGCTCGCATGGTAAGCTTGACACAGCAGTTGAAGATTACAAATCAAAACAAGGTAGAGATTGTTAGAATTTAGTTAGATTTGTAATTAAATTTTAGTTAGATTAGGATTAATATTTAAATATGTTGGAGATAAATTAATTTGGATTTAAATATTAATCAGAGTAAAATCCTAATTTAAGTAGATTTGAGTACATTTTGAGTCGAGCTTTATATATAGCTCTAATGTAGAGAGATTTTAATGGTGAGTACGATTGAATCCAATGTGAACCGTACTTGAAAGAAAACCATATAGATTGCATGCACCTTGTGCACGAGTGCATGTGACAGAGAAAAGAGAGAAGCCTTCTGGATTTATAGAAGACGAGAGAATGGTGAGAGAGATTCAAGAATAGGGCTTAGGTTGAAACTACTCTATTGAAAAAAGGAGTTAACTGTAATTCTTCTCTTGGTTAATGAATCTTATTCCACCTGCATTTTTTACTTAGTTTTTTCCATTCTTTTGCGGTTGTTTCGGTTCCAGTTTCGGTTGAAAAAACGGGTTTATGGTAAAAATCTAATTTGGCGCTTCTGTTGCGAAATCCCAACAACCGGTACTGGAGCAAGTATCGGATCAACAGCAGTCGGTACCGGAATGGGTTGCGAATTTACAAAATATAGTACTGAGGCAAGTATCATATTCCCAACAATTGGTATCAGAGCTAAAGGTTACCAATCTTCGGGAGAGATCGGCGAAGATGGCCACGAAGTTCAAAATCGAGAAGTTCAACGGCAAGAACAATTTCGACTTGTGGCAAATTAATATTTGAGTTGTTTTGGTACAACAGGATTTGGATCAGATGTTGAACGGGAAAGAGGCAAAGCCGGCAAAGATCATGGATGCGACATGGGAAAAGATGGAGCAGAAAGCATTGAGTATGCTTCATCTATTGTTAACAAATGATGTTCTTTACAACATAGCCAGCAAGTCGACACCAGCAAAGTTGTGGAAGAAATTGAAAGATCTCTATATGACCAAATCTTTAATGAACAGATTATATTGAAGCAACGACTGTTCACGTTGTGGATGCAAGAAGCGGCTAGCCTACATGAGCATATGAACAAATTCAACAAGGCGGTGGCCCAGTTGACCAATATCGAAGTCAATTTGGATGATGAGGACAAGACGTTGATTTTACCTTTTTTCATTACCAGCGACATATGAGTAATGGTGACTTTGTTGCTTTATGGTAAGGAGACCATAAGCGTGGAGGCGGTCACGGCGGCGTCTCTCTCGAATGAGATGTGAAAGATGACTCAGGATTCTAGCATGCAGAGTCGTGATACAGCTCCGATGGTAAGAGCGAAGAAGGCGAAAACATCAACGACTGGAGGTGGACAGAAGAGGTTGCTATCCAAGGTGGAGTGCTTTTATTGTCACGGGAAAGGTCACATTAAGCGCAATTGTCAAAAGCTTAAAGATGATCTGAAGAAGCTAAAACGGCAGAAGGAAAAAACTATCGCAGATTAGGACAGAAGTCGATGATGGCACAAATGGCAGAACCGAAGATGATCGATTCTTATGTGCTATATGCGGCGACCGCCAGTGCTAAAATTTCGAATGATCCGTGGGTGCTCGATTCAGCATGTTCCATTCATGTCTGCTCGGAGAAAAAATATTTTGCTGCCTATAAGGCAATTAATGGTGGAAAGGCTCTGATGGGGAACGGGACGGCGTGCAAAGTTTCCAGGAGCATTGTGAATATCCGGATGCATAATGGGGTCGTGAGGATGCTGACAGGTATACGACATGTTCCTGGTATGAAGCGGAAGTTGATCTCGCTAGGCGCATTGGACTCGAAGGGTTGCAAAATTTCACTTTCAGGTAGAGCTATAGGGTCTGAAAATGAGATCAAGTCGTGTGCACGGCAAACAAGAGCGTAAACTTATATGTTCTGAACGGGAGCATAGTCAAAACGGAAGCGAAAGCAATTTGGGTTCCAAAAGTTCGCAAAGGTGTAGCTACTCGAGATGGAGTGGTGGATGCGGCAACATCGAGCAACGGAGACAAGCTCAAGAAGGAGCTTGCGCGGTAAGCTCGGCACAGCGGTTGAAAATTACAAATCAAACAAGTTGGAGATTATTAGGATTTGGTTAGAATTGTAATTAAATCTTAGTTGGATTAGGATTTATATTTAAATCTGTTGGAGATAAATTAATTTGGATTTAAATATTAATCAGAGTAGAATTCTAATTTAAGTAGATTTGGGTACATCTTGGATAGAGCTTTATATATAGCTCTAATGTAGAGAGTTTTTAATAGTGAGTACAGTTGAATCCCATGTGAAACGTACTTAAGAGAAAACTATATAAATTGCATGCACCTTGTGCAGAGGTGCATGTGAGAGAGAAAAGAGATAAGTATTCTGGATTTATAGAAGACGAGAGAGTGAGAGAGATCCAAGAAAAGAGCTTGGGTTGAAGCTACTCTATTGAAGAATAGGGTTTAAGTGTAATTCTTTTCTTAGTTAATGAATCTTATTTCACCAGCATTTTTTGCTTTGGTTTTTTTCTCTCTTTTATAGTTGTATCGGTTTCAGTTTCTGTTGAGAAGACGGATTTATGATAAAAATCCGATTTGACTCTTCTGTTGCGGAATCCCAACAACGATATAGAAGCAAGTACCGGATCAACAACAGTCGGTACCGAAGCGGATTGCAGATTCACAAAGTACCGAGGAGAATGTCATATTCCCAACAATAAATTCAAAATAAACCAAAATTATACCAATTTAAAATAAACAAGTAATACCCAGATTAAAAAAAAAAAAAAAATCAATTTGAAGCAAGACCAACACATTGTTACTACATTTTCTCACAACTTAAAGATAAAAGTGTAAGAAACAAACTATCAAAAGTATTACTCATTTGTATAACTTGCAAATAAACTCTCAGCACGGAAAGAAAAATCTAAACATACTAAAATTTATCTTTTAAGATAATTAAGTAAAACCTAAATAAAGAAATCCAATTTTTATCAAGAGCAATATGCTCTCCACCACAATTTAAACAATTCAAATTAAAAAGCATGATAGCAAGCCCTCAAAAACATTATATTCATCGGTGGAGTCGCAAAGAAACGCAATGAGATTCAAGTTGGAGGAAACAACTAACCACAGCTACTCAAAAGGAAAAAGGAACGGAGAAGAAGCTCTAAATACACCAAAATTAGTTCTTTAGCTAATTATTAAGCAACATCCACATCAAAAAAAAAAAAAAAAAAAACCAATTTTTAGCAAAGCACATGCTCTCCTCCACAAATTTCGCCAATTTAAGCCTCAAAACCAATATACTCATGGCCAAAGCTTGTAAACAAACCAAAAAGGAGACCAAATCAAAAGGGGGGGAAGCAACTAACTGGGGATACTCGAGAGGTCGATTTGGACGGAGCGTTCCATTTGAGCCCCACGGAGATGCGCTTAAGATGTTTGTTTTCGTGCCAAAGAGAAGCGTTTGAGGCCACAAACGAGCGAGACGAGGAGAGAGAAGTGGTGGGCTTATGGCTTGGGTGAGAAGCCCAAATCGGGCTCGGCTTCGCCGCCGCCGCCATGGAAGAGGAGGCGAGAGCTCCAGGGAAAGCCATTGGAGAGCTCTCTCTCTCTCTCTCTCTCTCTCTCTCTCTCGCTAAGAAGAGAATATGGGGGAGGGGGGAGAGCTCAGATGCCGTGGTCGCTCAAATCCTCCAACGGTAGTGATAACGCCGTTATCGTAGAAGGTAACGGCGTGGTCTACGCTGTTGGAGTCATAATTTAGTGCACCGGGTGCATCCGTACAACTCAAGAACCACACCAAAACTTTGACATTTTTTTCATAAATAAATATTTTATAATTAAAATGTGTTAATCCTATTCGTTTGATATATATAATATCCTATAAATTACAGAAATTAAAATGCATGGAACCTAACATAATTATGGTCCATTTTGATTTGATTATTTAAGCTTTTATAATTTTAAATTTTACTATCTAATCTTAAAATTCATTAGTTTTAAGCTATTTTATAACTCTTTATTTTTAATTTTGAAAATTAAATAGATTTTTTAGAGTACTTTTATGTGATTCAAACGAACTATATTTTGATTAAAATAACTAATCTATCTAAATTGTATAAAAAAAGTTATTAAATGATTTAAATTAAACAAATATGCTGGCGAGATATTAGTATAAAAATTTTTACAATAATTATATAAAAATAAGTTTATATATTTTTACATAAACAAATTGTAAGTTATAAAAGAAATTATTAATTAATTTATTTTGTTTATAAAGAAGGAAAGTTTCAGGTGGACCCGGTCTATGAAATAGAACAAACAAAAAAAAAAAAAAAATACTTGTGGGGGTTGAAACTTGAAACTTCAAAATCTCCTTGATGGTGGAGAAGGTACACCTTTAGACCTGTTGTTTGCAATTTAAATTTTCCGGTTCACGGATTGTATGGTACTCTTGGTGTAGGTAATATTTACCCACAAAAATTTGACAAGTAATAGTGTTTGAGAGAAAATGAGTACTACCACAGGTCTCGGATTTTAGCAATAAGTTTAATCAATATGACCTTTCCAATGGTGTTTAGTATTAATTTTCTAAGTGCTTACCAAAAAGGCATGCTACTTCCGAGTCAAAGAGAGGAAAAAATAGTCATCTTTGGACTTGTAACTAAGGAAATTTTGGCTAAGATGAATTACTCATTTGAATAATGAATCCATGTTGTACTTACATGTATAGGTAGTTTAATGGGACTTAACTTTCAAATTAAATTTGATGGTCAGGAGATCTAATTCTAATATGCATTTTAAAGAACAATCACTTTGATGCTCGGCAGCTTTAAAAAATTATACATGCATAAATAAATATTTTTAAATACATCAAAAGAAAACATATATTAAAATGTTACTTAT